>JALGQJ010000003.1:25865420-26465420 GCA_023055345.1 Quercus wislizeni
TGATCCGGAAGATGATGGCTGTGGCGGAGAATTCCTTCGAGTCCGGGTTACCATGGATATCACAAAATCTTTAGTCCGATGCAGCAAACTCTGGGCAGAGGGTAAACAAATTGGTTGGGTGGGAATTAAGTATGAACGGTTGCCGAATTTTTGTTATTGGTGTGGACGTGTGACTCATGGGGAGAGGGATTGTGCTGTATGGCTTCAAGGGAGAGGGAAACTGAGGAAGGAAGATCAGCAATATGGGGAATGGCTAAGGGCAGACATGGTTCGAAATACCCGAAAATCTGTTGCAGTCATTTCGGGGTCATCAAGAAGCCAAGCACCATGGGGAAGGAAGCAGGCTGGTAGGACGAAAAAACCATGCAACCAAGCTGAAAACTCAGCCCCTGTTCAACGCCAGGATGAAAATGGGTCGAAGTCAGCTACGGCAATGGAATCGGATGAGGATTTGGTGGAAGTTGATAGCTTAAATGTGAGGCTACCTCCTAAGCATGGTGCGGCTTGTTTTGGTCAGGATCATGAAACCATTGGGCAGTGGGCTGCGGATCAGTGTAACAGGAAGGAGTTTACACGTGATTTGGAGCATGAGGTGGTAAGTTTAAAGATAGGTGATGGTGGAGTTTCTTCCCATTATAAGGGAGCAGCCGGGTCCCACTCAACTCCTCTTGCTAATATCACCAATGTAAGTAACAATGGTCCTTCCCTTACTCTTACTACAAAGAAGTGGAAACGAGTGGAACGTGTTAATGAGCCAGCTGACTCGGCTCCCCTTGAGCCTTTGGGTGATCGTCGCCCTTCTCTAGAGTTGATGGATTTGTGTGGTACAAAAAAGCAGCGAGTAGTGTGTTGTAATTCCGATGAAATGGAAAATTGTAAGGTGGTTGCTGGTATCCAGCACCGCCGGTCACCATGAGTTGCCTTAGCTGGAACTGTCGTGGGCTTGGGAACCCACAGACAGAAGATGAACTCGTTGCCCTTGTTAGCAACAAAGATCCCATGTTGGTATTTTTAATGGAAATGAAGGTTGAAAAATATGTCTTGGATCGTATTAGCAGGAAAATTCAATATTCTAATTTATTTGTTGTCCCATGTCATAATACAGGCGGGGGTCTTGCTTTATTCTGGAAAACTGATTCTAATGTGGATGTGCAATCTTTTTCTGATCGTCATATTGATGCTATTATTGACCATGGAGTTGATGACGCCTGGCGGTTCACGGGTTTCTATAGTGACCCTGATACCGCCAGCCGGGAAGACTCCTGGTCCTTGCTTAGAACTCTCCATAATCAGTCTAATTTGCCTTGGTTATGTATAGGTGATTTTAATGAAATTTTACTAGCTGATGAAAAACAGGGGTGGCTAGATCGGCCTGAAAGACAAATGCAAGGGTTTAGGGAGGCTTTGGATTACTGTAGGTTAAGGGATTTAGGTTTCAACGGGTATCCTTTTACTTGGTGCAACAGAAGATCCGGGGACCTAAATGTATGGATTCGCCTTGATAGGGGAGTGGCTTCAGTGGAATCGATTTTAAAATTCCCTTCATCTCGGATTCATCATTTGGAAGCTTTCCATTCAGACCATAAGCCCATTTTATTATGCACAGATTCTGAGTTCAAACGTTTCTATAAAAAGGGGCGTCCATTCAGGTTTGAAGCTATGTGGATAAAGGATAATTCTTGTGAGGGGGTCATAAAAGAGTCATGGGGCTCAAGTCTGGCTTCCCCCTCAGTTTGGGATTTTTCTAGGAAAATCTTAACTTGCCAGGAAAATCTTAAACTTTGGAATCGCACCACTTTTGGACATGTTCGTAATACCCTTACCAAGAAGCTTAAGGAATTGCAGAATGCAGAAGTCTTCGATTGCTACAGAACTAATCCTGGCCGAATCCATGTATTAAGGGATGAAATACAAAAACTCAAAACTAGAGAGGAGTTGATGTGGAAGCAAAGGTCCCGCAATATGTGGTTGAAGGAGGGAGATAGGAACACTAGATATTTCCATTGCAGAGCAAATCAAAGAAACCGACACAATCTCATATTGGGTTTGGAAGATGAAATAGGTAATTGGGTGGAAGATGAAGGCCAGATGAGCAAGGTGGTGCAAGATTACTTCGTAAGCATGCTTACTAGCTCAAATCCAGCGGGGTATAATGAGATTTTGGAAGGAATGCAACCGGCCACATCTGATGCTTCTCCCTTGAGGCTAGGCCGTGACTTTCAAGCTGAGGAAGTCCACACCGCCCTCAAGCAAATGGCCCCTCTCACTGCAACTGGCCCGGATGGTATGTCTCCTATCTTTTATAAAACTTATTGGAATATTGTGGGTGAGGATGTAACTGCTGTTGTGCTTAATGCTTTAAATACTAGTAATATACCTAGAGCCATAAATACGACATTCATATGCCTTATTCCTAAGATTAAAAATCCAAAGAAAGTGTCAGACTTTAGACCTATTAGCCTATGCAATGTAATTTACAAATTAATTGCTAAGGTTATGGTTAACCGTTTGAAGAAATTCTTAGCTATCACTATCCCTGATTCACAAAGTGCCTTCCTATCGGGTCGGCTCATCACTGATAATGTGCTAGTGGCCTTTGAAACTCTTCATTACCTTAAAAGAAAAACACAGGGGAAGGTGGGTCTAATGGCTCTCAAGTTGGATATGAGTAAAGCCTATGACCGGGTGGAATGGGTTTTTTTGGAGAGAGTGATGTATCAGTTGGGTCTGGAGGAGAGGTTGATTAAAATTATCATGTCTTATGTGCAATCTGTATCCTACTCTGTTCTGCTTAATGGACAACCTGTAGGAAATATTATTCCAGGTAGGGGACTTCGTCAAGGTGATCCATTATCTCCCTATTTGTTCTTACTATGTGCCATGGGTCTGCAATGTTTGATTCAGAAAGCTGAGGCGAGTGGAGATATAAAAGGGGTAGCTATATGCCGGAATGGTCCCAGAATTTCCCACTTATTTTTTGCTGATGACAGTGTTTTGTTTTGCCGGGCCACTAAAGGGGAGTGCCAGAAGATCCTTGATATTTTAGCTATCTATGAGCGTGGTTCGGGGCAAAAAATAAACAGGGAAAAAACAAATTTATTTTTTAGCTCAAATACCCCTCCCCAGATTTAGACCAGTATTCAGCAGCTGTTAGGAGTCCCAGCCATTCGCCAGTATGAGAAATATCTGGGGTTGCCAGCCTTAGTGGGTCGAGCTAAGAAACAATCCTTTATTTATATCAAAGAGAGAGTGTGGAGGAAGCTCCAAGGTTCGAAAGAGAAGCTCCTTTCGCAAGCAGGCAAAGAAGTGCTAATCAAGTCAGTAATCCAAGCCATTCCGACTTATACCATGAGTTGCTTTAAACTTCCTAAAGGGTTGATTAAGGAGTTGGAAATTCTTATACGGAAATTTTGGTGGGGATATAATGGTGATAGTAGAAAGGTGCATTGGGTTAAATGGGACAAACTTTGTGAGGCCAAGGAAGTGGGAGGAATGGGGTTCAAGGAAATTGAAAAATTTAATGATGCTTTACTTGCCAAACAAGTATGGCGTCTGATTAATAATCCAAATTCCCTGTGTCATAAGGTGTTCAAGGCGAGATTTTTTCCAGATTGCTCAATTCTCGAGGCAAGGGACTCTACTTGTGGCTCCTATGCTTGGAAAAGCATTATCAGTGCCCGTGATGTAATCCAAAAAGGCATGGTCTGGCGTATTGGCAATGGGAATTCAGTAAGGATTAAGCAAGATTGGTGGTTGCCTATCCAACCTAGCAGAACTCCCATCTCTGCTCTACCAAACCTGCCCCCAGATGCTACGGTCAGTAGTCTTATAAACCAGGAGAATGGAGAATGGAAGAACGATGTGATTCAGGCAAATTTTCTGCCACACGAAGCGGAGGCCATCCTAAACATCCCTTTAAGTGATAGAGCACCCCCTGATCGCATCACTTGGTCCCTAACCCCATCTGGCCAATTTTCCACCAACAGCGCATACAAAATGCTAACTGCAATTGCTTCAAGTGATAATGAAGGTAGCTCCAATTCTGGCCCAACCAGGAAGTTTTGGAGAGGTATCTGGCAGCTCCGAGTCCCCAGGAAAATTCAGCTTTTCATCTGGAAAGCTTGTCACAACGCATTACCCACTATGGCCAATCTTCAGTGCCGGCAAATTACCGAGTCAGCTTTGTGTGCTCTGTGCAAAACTCATGAGGAAGACACGCTGCATGCTATATGGTCCTGTGGAGAGATTGCCTGCGTGTGGAACTCACTTACATTGTTCCATCATGCGGTCACCTCCCCCCCACCCGATTTCACTAACCTGTTTTCGAGTTTTTTGCAGGTACAAGATGAGTTTCATGCTGAAATCTTCTCTATTACAGCATGACTTTTATGGAACCGGAGAAACGCCCAACATTTTGGCCAGCCGGTGCATCCTCTCGGAAAGCTTTGTTCCATGGCAGGAGAATTGTTGCAGGAGTATCTCGATGCCCAAGAGCTTGATCCAATTCCTTCTTCTCCTCCAGTAATGCAGTAGTGGCGCCCTCCGGAGCCTGAGCATGTCAAGCTGAACTTCGACGCAGCGGTGTTCAACTCAATAAACATGGCTGGCATCGGAGTCATAGCTAGAAACTAGAATGGTGCTGTGATTGGAGCCATATCCATGCCCATTCCCCTCTCGCAAACTGTAAACGAAATGGAGGCATTGGCGTGCCGAAAAGCGGTTCAGTTTGCTAAGGACCTGGGTCTTCAGAAAGTGGTTATTGAAGGCGACTCATTGGTGGTGATCAACGCCCTCTCACAAGGGCCTGGCTGTCTATCTTCATTTGGGAATGTCATTGATGACATCTTAGTCCTTGCTGATGACTTTCAGTTGTGTGTGTTTAATCATGTTAAAAGATTATGTAATGTGGTAGCTGATATGTCAGCCAAAAAAGCTAAGGATTTGTTGGGGGTGCAGGTTTGGTCGGATGACCTCCCTGAAGACATTCAACCCCTAGTTTCGTTTGATGCTCATTGAGTTTGTTTCTTTTTCAATAAAAGCCCAGGCTTGTTGTCTGGTTTCTCAAAAAAAAAAAAAAAAAAAAAGATGATATGTCATAATTTGATTGGTTAGGACTACATTTTATGGTGAGGTTGCATACACCTAATTAATTAGATAGTTAAACATTAATTATTCAATGAGTAATTTGTGCAATTATCTTTTAATTAGAGTAAATTTGGAACTAATTAAGTCTGAAATGGGATTGATTAGAGCCATTTAATGTTAATTGGGAGCTAATTTGGGACTTATTAATGTTAATTGTGCTGAAACAATTTTCTAACAAATGACCTCTGCTCACCATTTCATAAATATCTCTCAGAATATTTTGAATCTATGAATGAGATTAATTTTCCCAGAAACTAGACATCCGGGGCTTCAATTTGAGCACAAGAATGAGGCAATTCCGATCAGAATTGAGTTAGCTATGATTTTTCGAAGTTGGCTCTATATGCTGTTACAGCAACTACGGGAAAACCGAACTTTGCTTGCTCCTCACTCTCACCAATCTTTCCATTTAATGCACAAGATTTCCCCAAAGGCTAAAATGAGGTCTAGGTTCATGATTCTTTGTCAACCCTCATTAAATGGCCTTCCATTCATATTTCCTCCACCACTACTATATATACCCCCCCTCTCATTCATTCTAGGACACACAAAAAACCCCTCTCTTCTCCTCTCTTGAGTTCTAGTGAAGTTGAGTAGTCTTGTCATATCTTGATCTTCCTGAGACTCAAGGTATTGAGTGAGACTCACTCTTCCTCTCCTAACTCTTCTTTTCCTCCACCCTTTGGACCTCTACGAAGAGTCTCCTCCTCCACCGTGTGGATATTGCATGAAGGTATAATCTCTTTCCCTAACTTGTTTTTTGTGTTGCCATGATGAGAATTTAGGATTAAGGCATGATAGTAACTATTTAAATCCTCTTGAATATGTTTAAATATTCTTAATTGTTCTTATGTGTTCTTCACATGTTCTTGGTTGTTCATCACATGTTCATGCATATCACTAGTTTTGATCTTAAATCCACATCAAAAATATGAAAAACATGTTTGTTTCATAATTCTTTCAAATCCTTGAATCTAGGGTATCACCATCCACACACATTCACTAGAATTTATTTTTTAATCCAAATGCAATGCTTAATAAATTGAATTAGGATTTATCACATGCACACACTTTAAATTCAACATGCAAATTGATTGATAACATATTGGATGATGTGATATGAATGTTGGTCACCATAGTCTAGAAGACCGGTTTCATCGGGCAAGGTGGGTGCCTAACACCTTCCCATCTTGTAACATAGCCTTCGAACTTAGATTAAGGGTTAGTAGATCAAATGCTTATCCATGTAATTTTCTATTTTTAGATTGTAACTAGGAAACAAAGCCATGTACTTTATCTTAGATTGTATCTAGGACCAAAATCATGTAATTTTCCTATGATCAATGTAAATTCAATTTCAAATTAATAAAATGAGAAATTCTTTTTCAATTATGGTTTTCTTATTTTTCCAGTAATTAAATAAGTGGCGACTCCACTGTAAAACCCTTAATCTAAAGGGAAAAATATAACTAGTCGAACCTCCATTTTGAGAGGCAACAACACGACTCCACCCATTCACGTGAGTTTGGCCCAACATCTTAAAACGGGCCGGGGGCGCGGTCTCTCACAGTGGCGACTCCAGTGGGGATATTGAGGGCTAAGCTTCAATTAGGTTATGGTGGCCAACCATGTCATTGTTTGTTTATTACTTTTTGTATATAATATGTCTAATATGTCATTATATTGCATGTCATGCATCATTTGCTTGATTGAAATTTATTTTATTTGTGTGCTAACCCGAAAGCCCGGTAATATTAGCTGTGGATTGTGGTCTTCTTGAGACTCACATACCCAGCGGTGAACCTACCACCCACCGCAACAAGGATCATCATGGCTATGCCATGGTGGTTCATAGGGACAAACTGTACCGTTCGGACCAACGCGGCGCTCCTGGCGTCACAAGTTGGGAGGTACGACGTCCTAGCTTGTAGGGACCTTTAACCTACCTTCTACCCATGTTGTAATAACCCATAGAACCTATCTTTAGGTCGGTCCATGTAAATTGCATTGCATTACGCATTTGTTTGGCCGTTGTTTGAACCATGATGACTCAAGTCCAACGCTTGAGCCCGTCATGATTGTTTGAACCTTGTATGCTATGAATGAACTCAAGCTCAAAAGCCTATGATTGAAATCTACTTGAAATGGAAGCCTAATTTGTTTCTTGAATGAGTCTAAGCCCAACACTTGAGCCCATCAAAGGTGTCTACACATGATCAACATTAAAAGCCAAAAGCGCACAAGATGCATGCCTTCCAAGTGCAAACCCAAGCCATTTCAAGCATATACCAAAAGATCATAATCAAGGTTCAAGCCCACCAAGTCTTAAGCATCCTCAATGGACCAAAAAGAAGTAAGTGGCCCAACTTTGCCTCACTTCACATTTGGTTTGCAACATCATGGTTAAGCTTAAAATTTGTTTCTTTATTCCGTGTTTCTATGTTTCTTTGAATTCTAAAAATCCATGTAGCATTTGATGTACTTTGTTCATGTATATATATATATATATTTTTTTTTTTAAAAAGATACAAAAAAAAAAAATTCAAAAAAAATTTCAAGATTTCCAAATCTTTCCCAAAAAAGAGAAAATTTTTCAAAAAAAAAAATAAAGGTCTTTGGACTAGGGGCATTGAGCCCTTAAGTCATTTTAAAAAAAAAAGTTCTTTAAAGTAGGGGCATCGGACTTCCTAGTGACTTTTTCAAAAAAGACCCATTTTTTTTCTTATAAAGATTTCAAGATTCTAAAAAGTCTCCTTTTCAAAATGGTACATGAAGATCCTTTGGACAAAACATTTTCTAAATCTTGATGTTTAAAGGCTTGAGCAATCAACTTGTACCAAAGAATGATTAACTTCATTTAATCCATGTAAAGACTTTTGCTACTTAACTTAGAATATAAGAAGAAATGGTCTTAAAAGGCAATCAAAAAGAATTAATCCATCAAAAAATTCAAAAAGCTCATGCATTCATTCCAAATTTCTGAAAACTTTTGTGTCTCCAATAGAGCATTCATACTTTTTCTTTTAAAAGGAATTTATTAAAAGAGCTCAAGTCACTGTGCCTACAAGCAAGCATTACTAGGGATAGGAGGCCATCTTTGGTTAAACCAAATTATTTCCTATTACCTAGAATGTTCATCATCCATTGTTAGCCCATTTGAGCCTTCAAACATTTAGCCTTTTTTTTTCCGCATGAACCCACTAAAATCTAAACCTAGGGTGGGAAAATTCAAAGTATGCATGCTTAAATCTCATGTTGAGGAGGAGTCGATCTTGTAGCTTTGAAGCTAATTGATAAAGCTCTCCTAGAAGACATGAAAGACAAGTGGAGAATTCATTAAGCTAAAGATAAGAGATCGTCAAAGAAAGATGAGCTTTCACTCAATCAAGGAAAGAGAAATGAAATTCCATCAATGTGAGAGAAAGCAAAATGTGCATCAAGTTTGAAGAATCTAAAATACATCATTCCAAGAGGAATACAAGGTTCATCCAAAAGAGAGTTCATCGAAAAAGGAAAAAATTCATCAAGCATAGAAATATGCAAGCATATTGAGGCAAGAAAGAAGTCTAGAGAGTGCATCAAAATGACCAAAAATCATTAAGCTGCGAAATACAAGGAGGGCAAAAGTTCATTCAATCAAGAGATGAAAGACCAAAAAAAAAAAAAGAAGAAGAAGAAACCCGCTAGGCTGAAAACCCAAAAGGGCGGTCTAGGCAAAAGTTAGGGCCAAAGAAGAAAAAGAAAAGAAAAGAAAGTCCTGCTAGGCTGAAAACCCAAAAGGGAGGTCTAGGCAAAAGTTAGGGCAAAAGAAAAGAAGAAGAAGAAGAAGAAGAAGAAGAAAATTGGAAGATCCTACCAAGTTGGAAACTTGAAGATGCAACCTAAAAAGAGAATAATTTTACAAGATGAAAGTCTAGAGTTATGGTTCAAGAGGAATGAGCATAAAAACAATTGTTGATACAAGTGACCAATGAAGACTAGTGAGAAGATGACAAAGAAGAAATGGGAAAACTCATCCAATACTTGATTTTTGAGTAATGCATACTTGGGGGAAACATCATAGGGAATTTTGACCCTTTTATATCTTTCATTTCATAACTCAAACCCGGCCTATATTACAACCTATGAATAAGACCTCCTTGAAGTCTTGCTAATTGTAGGCGCATCTTAAACTCTAATAATATTTTTCTCTTCAATTAAAAAGGAAAAATGCTTAAAATTGTCAAATCCCACAGGATGATATGTCTAAGGACAAAATTTCTCAAATTCTCAAATCCTCAAAATGACTCAAAAGAACTTCCAAACCTGGAGCACTTTCCTTGTTTGCACCCAACAATGTGATTCATAAATATTATCACATTTCATTTCTTGATTGTCTTTGGAGACTTAATCTGACGATGTTCAAAAGGATGAAGCAAATTTGATTACATGAGTTTAATGATCTTGATCCCTCCTAATCAAAGAGATTTGTTTGATTCTTAAACACTTTGATTTGCCAAAATGGTTGTTCAAAGGATCACCTCTTGTTCATTTTAAAAAAAAAAAAATCATTCTTTTTCAAAATCCAATTCTCTTGAACTACGTCTTGACCTGATCCTCTATGAAAGAGGTACGTAGGCAGCCTTTCAAAGGCTCGGTCCCAATCACCCAAATAACCTTGAAGAACAAATTCAAAACAATGTGACAAAATTGTTTGGGTGCATGTTAGGCTAAGCTCATTTGTTTTGCATCAAGCATGCTCAAACTTGGGGCATTGACCTATTTATATTGTATGCAAATATGTCCTTCTCGCATGAAAGCATGGTTTCATTTGAGGCATCAATCCATTTTTTGCAAGCATGTCTACACTAATGGCACTGGCCAAAAATGTTTTCATGATAACTGGTTTCTAACAAGCTAGAGAAAGAAAGCCATTTTGTAGGAACCAATGATGACGAACCATGATCTTCTTTCATGTTCCCCAATGGCCACAACATCAAATGAATTCAAATTCAATCTAAGCATGGAATATGCCCCAAACTAGGGGCATTGGGTAAGTACTTCCAATTCATTTCAATGAATAAATCCATTGCTAATTGAAATTATCTTTTTGTAGGAATTCAGCAAGGACTTATCCAGTAATCCGCATCGACTTCTAGCCAAAGTTATTCTCATTCAAAGGATAGGTTTTTCCAAAAAAAAAAAAAAAATCATCATGAATAAATAATCTTCATCACCTTTACTCCATCTTCATCTTCATCTTCTTCACTTTTTTGATAATGAACAAATCTTCAAAAAAAAAAGACAAAATTTTCAAAAAAGGCCTTGGGACTAGGGGCATTAGGCTCGTACTTCTTAGGTTTCTTTCAAAAAAAAATCGAAATCAAAATTTTCAGTTCCTTGAAAAAATTCAAGATTTCTAAATTTTTCAAAAAAAATCATCAATCAAAATTTTCAATTCCTTGAAAAAATTCAAGATTTCTAAATTTTTCAAAAAAAAAATCATCAATCAAAAATTTCAATTCCATGAAAAAATTCAAGATTTCCAAAATTTTCTAAAAAAAAAAAAAAAGAAGAAGGAAATTTTCAAAAAAGGCCGTGGGACTAGGGGCATTCGGCTCGTACTTCTTAGGTTGCTTTAAAAAAAAAAATCATCAATCAAAATTTTCAATTCCTTCAAAAAAATTCAAGATTTCCAAATTTTTTCAAAAAAAAAAAAATCCAAAATTTTCAATTCCTTTGAAAAATTCAAGTTTTCCAAATTCAAAAAAAAAAAAAAAAAAAAATCTTCATTAAATTCTTCTACAGGAACAGAAAGCTATGATCTTCTTCCACATTCTCCAGTGATGCAACATCAAGTCAACTATCCACCCTCAGCATTCATCAAAGCATGGAGTATGTCCCAAACTAGGGGCATTCGCCAAGTATGCCAATGTCTTTTCAATGAATAACTCTGTTACTAATTGAAAGTATTTATTTTGCAGGTATTAGGGTAAAAGGCCCACACACATCGGTATGAATAATACCTTCCAAACCATCGGACCTCTGGGAAGTACGTCCAAATTCAAATCCATGGACCTCTGGGAAATACGTCCAAAATTCAATCTTTGGATCTCTAGGAAGCATGTCCAAGATTCCAATCCATCGGACCTCTGGGAAGCACGTCCAAATTTCAATCCATCGGACCTCTGGGAAGCACATCCAAAATTCAAATCCTTGGACCTCTGGGAAGCACGTCCAAGATTCCAAACCATCGGACCTCTGGGAAGCACGTCCAAACTTCAATCCATCGGACCTCTAGGAAGCATGTCTAAATTCAATCCATCGGACCTCTGGGAAGCACGTCCAAACTTCAATCCATCGGACCTCTAGGAAGCACGTCCAAAATTCAATCTTTGGACCTCTGGGAAGCACGTCCAAGATTCCAATCCATCAGACCTCTGGGAAGCACGTCCAAACTTCAATCCATCGGACCTCTAGGAAGCACGTCCAAAATTCAAATCCTTGGACCTCTAGGAAGCACGTCCAAGATTCCAAACCATCGGACCTCTGGGAAGCACGTCTAAACTTCAATCCATCGAATCTCTGGGAAGCATGTCCAAATTCAATCTTTGGACCTCTGGGAAGCACGTCCAAGATTCCAATCTATCGGACCTCTGGGAAGCACGTCCAAACTTCAATCCATCGGACCTCTGGGAAGCATGTCCAAATTTCAAATCCATGGACCTCTGGGAAGCACGTCCGAAACTTCAAATCCATCAGATCATTGGTAAGCATGTCTTGTACTCATTTAAAAAAAAAAAAAAAAAAAGGGTTGCATGCATGAACTACGTTTAGACCTGATCCTCCCACTAAGAGGTACGTAGGCAATCTCCCTCGAGATTCGGTCTACACTTTGATCCAGAACATGACCATCTGCAATTTTATCTACATGCATCATACATTCACCACGGTTAAATACTGATTGCAAAGTTAGGTGTCTCTTTCATACATTGACATTCGCTTTTCAAGCTCTGTCAATGAGGGGCATTCTGTTGACACCCTATTTTGCAACCTGCATTTAACCTCACATGGAGGGTAAAAGGGTAATTTCACCTTGGAAATATGCATCTTGATTCTTGTCATTAGATCCTTAATCTCATTTCACCAAAATGATCTTGATGTTGTAAAGATCAAATCGACTAGTCATGAGCCCTAATTAGACCACCAGATTGAAAGTTATCATCAAATCAAGTTTTAATGGCTGAGATGCACCATCACAAATTGAGTCCGACTATATGTGATTATGAGCAATTGATTTCAATTGGTTATAAGTATAATCAATTTGAGATCGATGATATGTCATAATTTGATTGGTTAGGACTACATTTTATGGTGAGGTTGCATACACCTAATTAATTAGATAGTTAAACATTAATTATTCAATGAGTAATTTGTGCAATTATCTTTTAATTAGAGTAAATTTGGAACCAATTAAGTCTGAAATGGGAGTGATTAGAGCCATTTAATGTTAATTTGGAGCTAATTTGGGACTTATTAATGTTAATTGTGCTGAAACGATTTTCTAACAAATGACCTCTGCTCACCACTTCATAAATATCTCTCAGAATATTTTGAATCTGTGAATGAGATTAATTTTCCCAGAAACTAGACATCCGGGGCTTCAATTTGAGCACAAGAATGAGGCAATTCCGATCAGAATTGAGTTAGCTATGATTTTTCGAAGTTGGCTCTATATGCTGTTACAGCAGCTACGGGAAAACCGAACTTTGCTTGCTCCTCACTCTCACCAATCTTTCCATTTAATGCACAAGATTTCCCCAAAGGCTAAAATGAGGTCTAGGTTCATGATTCTTTTTCAACCCTCATTAAATGGCCTTCCATTCATATTTCCTCCACCACTACTATATATACCCCCCCCTCTCATTCATTCTAAGACACACAAAAAACCCCCTCTCTTCTCCTCTCTTGAGTTCTAGTGAAGTTGAGTAGTCTTGTCATATCTTGATCTTCCTGAGACTCAAGGTATTGAGTGAGACTCGCTCTTCCTCTCCTAACTCTTCTTTTCCTCCACCCTTTGGACCTCTACGAAGAGTCTCCTCCTCCACCATGTGTATATTGCATGAAGGTATAATCCCTTTCCCTAACTTGTTTTTTGTGTTGCCATGATGAGAATTTAGGATTAAGGCATGATAGTAACTATTTAAATCCTCTTGAATATGTTTAAATGTTCTTAATTGTTCTTATGTGTTCTTCACATGTTCTTGGTTGTTCATCACATGTTCATGCATATCACTAGTTTTGATTTTAAATCCACATCAAAAATATGAAAAACATGTTTGTTTCATAATTCTTTCAAATCCTTGAATCTAGAGTATCACCATCCACACACATTCACTAGAATTTATTTTTTAATCCAAATGCAATGCTTAATAAATTGAATTAGGATTTATCACATGCACACACTTTAAATTCAACATGCAAATTGATTGATAACATATTGGATGATGTGATATGAATGTTGGCCACCATAGTCTAGAAGACCGGTTTCACCGGGCAAGGTGGGTGCCTAACACCTTCCCATCTTGTAACATAGCCTCCGAACTTAGATTAAGGGTTAGTAAATCAAATGCTTATCCATGTAATTTTCTATTTTTAGATTGTAACTAGGAAACAAAGCCATGTACTTTATCTTAGATTGTATCTAGGACCAAAATTATGTAATTTTCCTATGATCAATGTAAATTCAATTTCAAATTAATAAAATGAGAAATTCTTTTTCAATTATGGTTTTCTTATTTTTCCAGTAATTAAATAAGTGGCGACTCCACTGTAAAACCCTTAATCTAAAAGGGAAAATATAACTAGTCGAACCTCCATTTTGAGAGGCAACAACACGACTCCACCCATTCACGTGGGTTTGGCCCAACATCTTAAAACGGGCCGGGGGCGCGGTCTCTCACAATGGTATCTTCATTTTTATGTTTCCTAGGTTTCTGTCAGTCCCATCTTGCCATCTTGGATCTCTTCGGAAACCTCTACCACGCCTATCTCCCCTTGGCACAAACCTGCCCTCATTGTTCAATGAAACTTGATCATCTTCATCTTCATCTTCAAACTCATCCTCATGGTAGTCATCAGAATCATCAAGGCGCGCACGCCTTTCTTGCCTTCTAGCATTAAGGGCTCTTCGGGGATGCTCCTCACGCAAAGAAGCAATAACAGCGTCTTGCCTATCCATCTGATCCCGAATATCATTAAACACCACGTTCATGCGCTCAAACTGTTGTTGCATGGCCTGTAACATGAGGGATGACTCCTCCCCTCCTTCCTATTTGATGTTTCGCCCCTAGAAGACATATTTTGAAACTACAAAGAAATGTTAGAAATAATTCCTCACAACACTCCCTCACGTGTTTGCACTCAAATTATGTCACTCACACTCGTGTTTCACTCTTAAATTGGCTTTTTCCCGATATTAGTCTCACACTCTCTTGCCTTTTTCCACTCGTAGCTACCTCTTTTCAGTTCTGCTTAAACTAAAAAACTTGATCAAGAAATTCAACTTGTAGTATTTAAACTAATACCAATGGCAAGAAAATATGATAGAAATATTAAATCAAAGGAAGAAGACAAAAGAAAATAATATTTTGATTTGAGAGAATTGAATCTACGAACAATATTTTTTTCTGTTTTCTATTTCTTTTCTGAAGTCTTTTTTTTTTTTTTTTTTAGGGGGGGGGGGGGGGGGGGCTTGGTGCACGATTTTGACCAAGTGCACGTCACAAAATAAGAACAAAGAATAAAGAACACAAAAGGAACAAGATAGGATGATAGGAAACAAAAGATAAAAGGGATAGAAAACTGATTTTAGAACCTGTGCTTTGATACCAAATGATGCGAACCCCAATAGACACGCTTTGAGACCCAACAAAAATATTGGAATACTTGCCCAGGAAAACTAAAATTCAGATTTTGATAGAAAATCCTGACCCAACATTTACAAGTGAAACGCGAACCAAAGGTATAAGTAACAGACCTTGACCCAATGATTATAATGGAATCATGAACCAAAGGTATAAAATTTGAACGCTACAAGGAAGAATCCTTGATAAGTTCACAGTTCTTGAAGAACCAAAAGAAGAGCAAAGCCTCACCTTTTCTGATTTTTATTCAATAGCCCTCCCTATTACAATGAGTGCATGCTACTTATAAGGCATGACTAAAAATTAAAAATATGAAAAACGTACTAAATAATAAAACCCTAAATAAAAGTTGATTTGGTCTGAAATTAGCATATCCAAAATAGGAAAATAGCTAAAAAACGTTCTAAATAATAAAAGCCTAAAATTAAGGTGGATTTCGTCTAAAATAATAAGTTTCAGAATAGGAAAAATGGTTATTAACTGATATGGGGTTGGAAAGTCAATCAGCCATTAATCCACGCCATAAATCACGTCCAATCAAAGCAGATCAGCCCTCAATAGCTTGGATTAAATTTATTACACCTTCATCTTCCTTTGGGTCAAGCTTGGAATGTCCTGTGTTAGAATCAGCCCAAATCTCTTGAATCAGCCCATTAAGTGCTTCTTTGATCTTCTTGGATCTTGCTTTAGTAATATGCCCAACTGGAACATGCAATGAATCCTTGAATGCTTTGTGATTCTCATTACAAGACCACTGAAAATCTCCCCCCACATGCTTTCACAAAACCTAAATCAAATCAAAAACCAATTACAAAACATAAATAAAAAACCCAAACAACCCAAATAATAAACTCCATCACGATCTGAGAAATTTGTGGTGGAGAAAGGTGGCTTTCGCCATGGAGAAATCCACCAATTTGAAGTAAACCAACTAAAACCCACGTCCAAAACCATCTAATCAACGCAACCCAAGTCCAAAACCCATATCTGCAAGGAAAAAAAAATATACAAAAAATCCAAACAATTCAGCAAATTGCCCAAAAACCTAGATCAAGAAGCAAAAACAAAGAAACAAAAAAAAGTAAAAACAAAATCGTGAGAAA
Organism: Quercus wislizeni; assembly: GCA_023055345.1. Lineage (NCBI taxonomy): Eukaryota > Viridiplantae > Streptophyta > Magnoliopsida > Fagales > Fagaceae > Quercus > Quercus wislizeni. The sequence goes on from JALGQJ010000003.1 coordinate 25,881,574, forward strand.
ATGAAGCTTTCAACTCATGAGATTGGCGAGCAGCGAAGCAACACGATTGGCGGAGATTACCACAACTACCAAAACTGCTTTAAGAGGCGAGAGAAAGAAGAGAGAGAGAGTCGATAAAGAGGAGAGAGATATGAATAAAAAATTAGTAAAAAATTTAGAATCTTATATTTAGAACATTACTGTAGTTCAATCATCAATGCTAATTTTTTTTAGATTTGACACATCTGATGTAGGTAGATTTTTTTTGTGTTTGGTGTGCTAAATGCTAAAATTTTAGCATTTAGCACACCAAATGCTAATGCCAATGCTTTAGGACCTTAGACTCAAAGGAACACAAAAAGGACAAACAAGACCCAAGACAAGGACAAACGGGACCCAAAAATTATTGACTTACGGTCTCTTCTTCTTCGCTAGATCCAGTATCTCTTTCTACTCTTTCAGTAACATATTGACTTACAGTCTCTCACTCTGTTGCTACATCTAGAAAGTCACCGCCACGTCGTCGGAGTCCCATTTTGCCAATCTCCTTCTCCTTCCACTTCTTCTTCTTCTTCATTAAATAACCCATAAGCTCTTTATTTTGTTCTATTTTAGTTTGGCTTTTTTATTTTATTTTATTTTTATTTTTTTATGTGCTTGATAGCCTTAACCCAACTTTACTTCTAATAAGTTCCAAGTTCCAAGTTCCAACTCCAGCTTCGGCCAAAATGGCCAAATACCATCTTTGGCCAAAATATTTTGCAATCTACCATTGTTTTCAAAATATGTAGCAATCTACCACATTTTTGAAACTTGAGTATGACATGGAACTCAAGTTTCAAAAACTTGAATTCATAAAAAGTGCCACTAACGTGGATTATTTTAATTAAAAAATGCCACATGAAACTTGAGTTTATGAAGCTCGATTTTTGTGCAATGTGTTACTTGAGTTTATAAAACTAGAGCACCACATTCCACGACGCATACACGGCCACACATTATTTGCCTTGTCACCTTCTGCCACTCACCCCACTAGCCACAACCAACAACCTTTTGCAACCAGAGATCAAAATCTTCATCATTGATCCTTTGCCCTAACTTCGACGACCACAACAAACGCTGGCTGGAATCATCAACTAGCTCCGGCGACTGCTTTGTGGGTTTCGCGACATTATTCTATCGTCACCAAACCACGATTCCATCATGGTTCTAGTCGTCTTCCTCCAACAACCCATTGACACAACTTTTAGTCACCAGTTGTGGCTTCGATCATCGCGTTGCCGCCGGATTTCTTTCCTTGGGTACCAATATGCTCTTCTATGGTTCAACTCATTGTCTTTGGTCTAATATGACTTGATTATCAGTTTGGGTAATCCTTGTCAGAACCCTTTTCTTTATGGATTTGGTAATTTTGTTTTGGAACCTAATGTTGTTTGTGTTACTAGCGCATTTGGCAAATCATGGTGTTGAGTTCAGCATGCATGGTGTGGTAGGGAAGTGGTAGATTGGCATCTTGGTTGCTAGGTTTGCAATGGGATGCTTCTCAAAAATAGCTTCTCAATCTGAAATCCTTGATTTTCTCCAATTTGGGTAACCTATCAGAGCTCAAGTTTTATTTACAAGGAACTCGTGTTTTTTAAACCTGAGTTCCACGTGGAGTTTTTTAATTAAAAAATTCCAAGTTAGCGGGTGCCACCATGGCATTTTTTTATGGAACTCAAATTACATGTTGTTGATGCCCATTTTGCAAATCTGTACCCAAAGGCTCATGAGGAAGAAAACCCAATGAGAAGCAAAGCCCAAAAACCCACCAGGAAGACCAAAGAGCAAGAAATTTCCAAAGAAAGAAATGCAAGTAAAAGTAATCTACAGCAAAACACAAATCTGCTGCAGAATACAAATCTATCGCAGAATATAGCTTTACCGTAGAATACAGTTCTCTGGTAGAATGGCTTCGGCAGATGAAGATAAATTGGGCCCAAGACCCTTTTGATCCGGTCAACATTATTTGGCCCGCAAATTTGCAGCAGAATACAAATCTACCGCAGAATGCAAATCTGCCGCAGAATACAATTCTTTGGCAGAATGGCTTTGGCAGATAAAGATAAATTAGGCCCAAGACCCTTTTGATCCAGTCAACATTATATGGCCCACAAAGGCCCAAATCCTTTTGTATAAAAAAGATAGGCGTGAAAACTGATATAAAGAAGCACGGTGAAAAGAAACAAGGAACGGTAGGAAGTGTCAACAGCAGGAAACGCGTGAAGAAAAGAAAAGCCAAATTAAAGGAAATGAAAAACACAGCAGGAAACATGTGAAGAAATAAGACAGAGCCACGCAGCAGAACAAAACAAATCTGCTACAGCAGAAATGGCGTGGGAGACAAACACAGAAGATAGTGGAGCAAAAACAGAAGAGTCGGAGCACCACCAACCTGTACCAGCCAATACAAGGGAGGTGGGCCCACGGTTAAAGGGATTCAGAGGACGTGGTTTGGTGATAGGGGGAAAAGGGGGTCTATATTTGGTTTCCTACTGTGACTTCTTTTGGAGAATATATCCTGCTGGGATGGTATCTTACCCAAAAGAAGTAATAAACGGTTGGGATCATCTGATGTATGCCATAGAGCTAGGTAGTGAGGCACAGCAGGAACAAACAAAAGGGAATTTTGTCGTGAAATGAGTAGTGGTGCAGCAGACATGTACTGAACAATGGCAGTGGTCTGGGCAACCAATGGGTGGGTGGGTAATCTTGAAGGGATGCTCACAACAAATCAAAAACAATTGGTGAAGCCTTAGGGGTAAAAGGGAGAAATCCCATTGAATGAGTTCATTAAAAAAGGAAGGTAACCACGGCAGAAAAAAGGGGACTGGATGGAATGGGAGGAAAAACAGGGAAGAGAGAAAAATACCGAAAGAAGGAAACCGGATGGGAAAAGCACTTAAGGAAGGAAACCCATGGTAAGAGAGTAGTAAATACCTAGAGAGAGGAACCCAGAAAAAGAGAAAAGACCCAAGTGAGAAAAACAACCCACGGCAATATAGTAGTTAGAAACTAAGAGTAAAAAAAAAAGAACACAGAGAAAGAAAAAGAAGAGAGAAAACGTGGCAGCAATAGGGGCATGCATCAATAGACCATCTTTTCCCTCCCTCTTAGCAAACTCACTCTTTGAAGTCTCCAAAAGTAATAGCTAGTAACCATTTAGGCCTATTCTCCAAAATGAACAACTTTTATGGCAGAAGCCTATGACAAGCTTGTTCAAGTTGGAGTTTAGGTTCCTTCTTGATTTACTTATTCTATGGGCAGATTCAAAACTTAGTTTTGATTGTAAATATATTTGATTTCTCTCATTATAACTTATATTTGCCGTATTTAGTCATCCTGCTGTAGCACGTTTTTTTATTATGTTTGCCGCATCAGATGTCCTGCTGTGGTGTCTTTATTCGCTGTACTAATTATCCTGCTATAGTACATTTTCATTATGTTTACCGTGTTAAATATTATACTAGCTAAACTTTTTCTGCCAAAACTTTCTTCCTTATTTGTTATTATGTGTTTTACTTTTGACACAAACTAATCATTATCCTGCCATAAGTATATATATATACATATATCTTTATTTACGAATATGTGTACATATTTGAGTATATGCTAACCCATTTAAACTAACATTTGTTTGATGGGTATTTTCTTTGGGTTTTAGATTTGTTTATGTGTAGGAAGTGGAAAAGTATTTCTGCAGTAAAAATGAAGAGTAGTCATTCACACGGTAGAAGGCTTTAAAGCAAAGCAGATAGCTTTAAAGCACAGCAGATAGCTTTAAAGCACAGCAGACAGCTTTAAAGCACAATAGAAAGCTTTAATGCACAGCAGACAGCTTTATTACACAGCAGAAGGCTTTATGGCAGGAAGCTTTACTGCACAGCAGACAGCTTCATTGCATAGTAGAAAGTTTTATTGCACAGCAGACGGTTTTACTAAACAATAGAAAGTTTTGCCGCACAACAGAAAATTCAATCCTGCGGCAGAAACTAAAGAAAAGTTCCTTCTACGGCAGAAACATCAATCCTGCGATAGAAACTGGCAACGGCAGAAACAGAAAAGTCAATTTTGCAGCAGAAACTGGAGAAAAGTTCTTTCTGCGGCAGAAACAGAGGATAAGCCCACTTTGCAGCTTCTTCCCTTGGACTTGGACTCAATGTTTGCGCACAAGCCGGACCAAATTGAGTTACAGTTGGATCAGTCTCAACTCCTTTACTCAGAAAATTTGGACCTAGTACCGCAGGAAGCAGCCCAGCCCAATATAACAAAAAGCCCCACCACATTAAAATGGCGACTTCACTGGGGAGTTGGGATCAAGATGGGGAGAATAAGATATTTCTCCCTCGCAAACATGTTTCCAAGTCCTTACCAAAGAAAGACATGCAGATGTTTTTAAACCTTCCAAGCTATACTCTCAAGAAAGTATCCAAAATGCCATAGCAGTGCCGTAGCAGAATTCTGTGGCAGAATACAACAACGTTACAGTAGGATAGTACCGTAGCAGAATTCTGTGGCAAAATGCAACATCGTTACAGCAGGATAGTACCGTAGCAGAATCCTGTGGCAAAATGCAACATTGTTATAGCAGGATAGTATCGTAGCAGAATTCTATGGTAGAATATTGCAGTAGAATGTTGTACAACAGAAATATCCTGAGAACTCTACAATAGATGGCCTTTACAATATTTGGTCTTATCCGTTGAATGCCACTTGTTCTCCTTGTCATGCATGTAAGACATGTGGCAAACCCACTTATTCAAACATGCAAAACCAAAACTTCCACCACTTTTTGCTCTCATTTCTTTAAAGGAAACATTATAAGCTTTCTAAACTCTCTCCATCTCCACCTTCTGGTTCAGCACTTAGAGGAGAAAAATCCCTTCATTCCCTCACAAGGTTTCAATCATTTTTCTTTCATGCTAGTGATTCTAGCTCTACTTCCCCTCAAAGAAACAAAAAATGAGGCCATGGCAGCCAAAGGAAAACTTTCATCATTGCTATACTGAATAACTATTTCCTCCGTGAAGTATCCTTCAGAAAACTTTTCCAGAAGTGCAAAATGTCCCTCCGTAGAAATTTCGTAGGAGAAAGTACAGATCTTTCAGCAGACTGCTCACAGCAGAATCTGCTGAATTTCAGAAGTGCAGAATGTTTGTTCGTAGAAATTTTGTAGCAGAAAGTACAGATCCTTCGGCAGACTGTTCACAGTAGAATCTGCTGAATTTCAAAAATACAGAACATTTCCTTCGTGAAGTATCCTTAGCAAACTTTTCCAGAAGTGCAAAATGTCCCTCCGCAGAAATTTCATAGCAGAAAGTACAGATCCTTTAGCAGACTCTTCACAGCAGAATCTGCTGAATTTCGGAAGTGCAGAATGTTCATCTGCTAAATATTTTATAGCATAAAAAATTTTAGAAGCCAAAACGTAGATCTCTCTGCAGATTATTTATTGCAGAATTTGTTGAGTTCCAAAATGTTCATCGATAGAATATTTTGTAACGGAAAGTTTCAGAAGACAAAGTGCAGATCTTTTGGTAGACTGTTAACAGCAGAATTTGTTGAATTTCAGAAATGCAGAATGCTCATCTGCAGAATGTTTCATAGCAGAAAGTTTCAGAAGCCAAAGTGCAGATATCTCAGCAGACTGTTCACGGCAGGATATTCTGTAGCAGAATATTTTGCAACAGAATTTTGTATTGAATTCCAGCAGTCCTTTTCACATTATATCCTACCACAAAATTCAGCACAACAAATTTGAGACTTGTTCTCAAAATAAGAGAGGTGCATACAAAGCCTTTCATGTTCACTTTTGCTAAATCAATTTTTTTGCTACTACATCAGCAAATATATCAGTATCGATGAAGGGAGGAGGGAGAAGTAATCAATTCGGTGATATCAAAACATCCTCTTTCAACCAAAGAATACATTGAAGGCATATGATAGGGTGGTGAAGTGTCCAATTTAAATCTAGACCTTGGAATGAAGCCAATCACTCAGTTACTGCGAAGCCCAAATCTACAAGCTGCTTGCAAACTGCTCTTTGTCCATTATTGGGTCTAGCAAACCGATTCAACAACCTTGAAGAGTTGAGAAATTTTCTGTGAAGCACCTTAGAGGATTTATGCCTAGAGTGGCATTAATGATCATTATCTTTATGATGTTTCTAAGAAAGAATGTATTAGATCACTTGTACTACAAACTACGCAACTCCACCATCACTTTTCAAGTCATGAAGCTCATTGGTGCCCACGTCTCATCCTAGAAGAATTTTGCAACAGTGACAAACTCAAAGCTCCTTTCAGCTTGTGAACAAGAGGGAAATAGCAGAAACAATTGTTGACTCACATCCTGTCGTGAATAGAGTTGCTTATCTTATTGTTGCAAAAAACTATTACGTGGTTTTTTATTGAAAGTGTTCTACTGCAAGGGCATTCTGCCACATGAATAAAGAAGCATGATGTCCTAGAAAGATGTGGGTACGTCATGGGAAAATTCCATATTAGAAGCTGCTAACTTTTGGCTATTACTAGCCAACCATGAAGCAAGAGACGTAGCAAAATCCATCTAAATATTCCCATACTCAAAGCAAGCAAAGAAGAAACCCATGAAATATGGGTCTTAGTATCAAAAGCCAGCAAAGGAACCATGGTTATGAGTTCTTGGCAAAAGCCCATAATGGGGGCTACACTCAATCAAGCCCATAAAGGAGCCATAATCGCAAGTCTTTCAAAAGAATCTGCAGAAAAGCTATAGCCACAATCATATGTAGCAGAAGATACATGGAAGCAATTGTGCTTGCAGTGGAACGAAGCCAAAGCATGCTTGGGAAAATGCATGAACCACGTGATGGAGCATTAACACCAAGAGAAGGTGATATCAAGCTCATCTAGTTGTCTCACGTGCTGGGGGCTAAAGCTCATTCTACGGCAAACACAGGAAGCCTCCTGCTGAAAGGTAAAGGCTTATTCTCGTATACTGGAGGCTGTCTCATTCTGCAACAAAATTTGGGAAGTCTTCTTCAAAAAGCTAAAGACTCAACCAGTTGTCTCACATGCTAGGGGGCTAAGGCCTATTCTGCAGTAAATTTAGAAAGTCTGCTGCAAAGTGCTTAGAGTAACAATATGAAGCAGCAACATCATGTATCTTCTACAAAAGCTTGGTGTGTTGCATGGTTCAAGAAAGCTTGGAGGAGGAGAGTAATGAAGTGAAAAACAAAGAAGTTGTGGCAGAAAAGGATGTATGGGTTGTGGCAGAAGAAAAATTGGAGGAAATTAACCTGGGGTCAGACCCACAAGAACCAAGACCCATCTCAATTAGCTCAAGACTTTCAGAAAAGGAGAAATCAGAATTGATATTGTTGCTGAAAGAATTCAAAGATGTCTTCACATGGGGTTACAGTGAAAATGCCAGGTTGGGATCCTGGGCTAATATTGCATGCATTGAATGTGGACCCTGAGGCCAAGCCAGTGGCCTAGCCTGCCAGGGTGTTCCACACTGCCTGCCAGGGTATTCCACGTTGAGATAGAAGGAGCAAAGTTTTGAGGAAAGAAGTATAGCAGGCAGCCTTCAAAAGGCTACAGCAGATCATGATGAACCTTCCTGCTGTGCAAGCCCCATCTGCAGAAAGCCATTGTTACTCTACCTAGCCACTAACTTGTATGCCATAGGTGCATTGATTTCCCCAAAAGATGGAGGAAAAGTTTTCAACTTTCGAAATAGAACATACTCCAAGGAACGAAAAACGGTTTGCGGATGTGTTGACCGCATTAGGCTTACAAATAATTTTCGAAGGGGATAACACCAGGATAGAAGTTAGCAAGAGGAAAGAGTCTACTATTGAGATGTTGAAAGAAAGGTTCCAGGAGGAACAGTGTGAAGGAGATTGGTCGATTCCCATAAGGGAGGCCTTGACGGAGGAAGAAGACACCGCAGAACTGAAGATGCTAAAGGACTATGCCCTAGTAAGAGGAGAATTGTACCGCAGGATGCCAGGTGGGGTCTTGTCCAGGTGCGTACGGTAGGAGGAAGCCCAAAGAAAGTTAAAAGAAGTACATGATAAGACTCGCGGATCTTGCGGAGAAGTCAACCTTTACCACAGACTTCAAAGGGCAGACTTCAAAGGGCAGGCTTCTATTGGCCAAGTATGGGTAAAGATGTAGATCAAGTCCAAACCCAGTGCGGGACCTGCCAGCTTGCGGCAGACAGAGAGGAAAGTTACGTTGTGTTCATCAGGGAAGACTGGAGAAGCCCATTCATGCAGTACCTGACAGAAGGCATCCTGCCACAAAAACACAACGAAAGATACAAGCTTAAAAGGTTGGCAACGCGTTACTTTTTGCATAATATGGTCCTTTTCAAAAAAGGGTATGATGGGGACCCCTTAAGGTGTTTGGGCCTTGAAGAAGCAAGAGAAATGATAAAAGAAGTACAGTTAGGAGAGTGTGGGGAGCACTAGGGAAAGAAAAAGCTTTACAGATGCCTGCTGCAGATGGGCTACTACTGGCCTACCATGAAGAAAGATGCGGTAGAATTGTGAAAAAATGTCACGGCTGCCAACTACAAGCCAACTTGATTCACACTCATCCACAGAACTTACACAGCATGGTCACCCCATGACCCTTTCACACTTGGGGGCTTAATTTGGTGGGACTAGTTAACCCACCATCACGTGGATACATATGGACAAAGAGTCCAAGAGCGGAGCCGCAGATATAGACAAAGGATGACTGAAGCCTATGACAGAATGACAAGAAGAATATGTTAAAGAAGAAAAAAAGCTAACACGAAGGAATCAATAGTTGCTGTGGCAAAATGACGAAGAAGATGTTTAAAAAGTGAAGATTTCTCATTAAAGCATCCTCATTTCCCCTTGGAAAAATATCTATAGTGGCACCACTTGTAGGCGCCTTAAAATGAGTGGCAAACTTAGTCACTTCTGCAGGAAGATTAGTTTTGCAGCAGAACCAGAATTTATGGCAGAATCAGAAACAACCCGCAATGTAAACAGCAAAGGAACAAAAGTATTGATGATCTTGGGGGCTAAAGGTCCTCTACTATTGCAATACATTTGCCCATGTTAGTAGTAGCTTTGAATAAGGAGGCCTTCCAGAAATACGTCATCATTGAAAGAAACTTGCAAGACCCAACATCCTTCTTTGCAGAAACTTCATCTTGGCAAAGAATACATGTGTTCTTTAACACAGCAGAAAGTATTATCAGCAAATGAAAGAATACTCTACTATGATGAGGGCTTGCAATGTTAGCTATACGCTTTGTTTTGAGCAAAAGAAATGAAGATGTGTGAATGCAAAGAGAAGAAGAAGGAACACGAAAAAGGGAGCGAAGCCACCCTTTGATCTACACACTTAGAGGAAGCTTTCCTCTTGTGAAGGAACTCTACTTGAAGAAAGTGATGTGGCAGAGTTGTTTTGATGAAACTCTTTTCAGTCGTCGGCTTAGATACGAAGGTAGTAGAAGACAAAACTTTCTCTATTTTTAGAGAATAAATGAAGCCTGAAGTGAAGCAACCTTAGGTGGCTAAAAGAAAAGAAAAATGAAGACTGTAAGAAGAATCCTCGCTCCACAAAGTGCCATTCGCGAAGTTGGCAAGAGAAAGAAGAGTCAAAGAATCCAAAGAGCCAATTTTGAGCATTCTACAGAGATGTGGAACACCATAATGAAGAAGAACCCAACAAGGAAGGATTCCATGACATTTGTGTCTTTTGACCATTCTTAGAGAGCAACTACACTTATGGAAGAATGAAGAGGTGAAACTAAGGAATACATGGGGAAAGCAAGTTAGCTGAAGAAGTCAAGCCTAATTCTTTTGCCGCAAAATCTACCATAACCTTCACTTCCTACAGTATAGATGATGCTCTAGTAGAAGTAGAGTAAGAGGTGCATTAAGACAGAGAAATAAGTGCATGTATTACAGCAGAAAGTGTCTACATATTCCGTGGAAGCAAAAAATGAGTATTCATCCCTACAGAAGCGAAGAAATGAATACGTGCTACTGCAAAAACATGAAGAAATAAGTATACAAATTGCCACAAACATAAAGAAATGAGTACTATTGTAGAAGTCCAAGATCACAAGGAATTTCCAAGAAGCAAACCAAGAAACAAGCAAAGGAATGATGAAGAAGAGAAGGATGCACACATCATCATCACCGACAATTGCTTTGAATGAGGGTAGTGTTGATGCCCACTTTGGCAAGAAGGCTCAGTAGAAGGAAGAATCCCAACGATATGGGAAGAAAAGAGTTAGTAAAGTGAGAAAAAAACCATTAAGCCCAAGCGACAGGAATAATGGATCACAGGCCCATGAAATAAACAAATGGGCCTTGAGAAAGCAAATGGGCCTAAAGGAGCCTGGAAAGAGAGAAGTAGCAAACCCATGGGCTATGTATGATGTAAAAAAGTGAGAATGGGCCACAGCAAGCCCAAAGTAATGCAAACAAAGAAAGTAAGGGGTTGATGGCAAGCGCATGAGCCCCAAGGATGAGAATAAGGTAATTGGGCCGGGGAAGCCCAATGAAGTTAGTAAAAGCCCATGGGAGTAAAGAATTGGAATGGGCCGAGGATGCCTAAAAGAATAAAATGGGACAAAGGAGCCCGAACCAAGAAGCCCGAAAGCAATGAAACGGGCCGAGGATGCCCAAAAGAATAAAATGGGACAAAGGAGCCCGAAAGCAATGAGCCAAGGAAGCCCGAAACAACATAGTACAAGCCTGATGATAGTATTGGGCTAATGGAATTTAGCAAAAGAAAAGCATACAGCAGGCCCAAAGAGGCCCAGTAGACCCAGCACCACCCTCATGAACAACAGCTTTTTGGCTACTCTTGGAGGGTTGTAAATTTGTAGAAAGAAAGAGAACGACTTGCCTAAGGAGAGTAAATATTGAAACAGGAGGCACGCGAAGAAAAGAAGAGAAGCATTCGCATGTGAGTTGTTAAACAACCTGCAAAAGAAAACTGCATGAGTTTTCGCATACGAATTGCAGGAGCAATCCATATGCTAAGGAGGCTGAATGTTGATGCCCATTTTTGAAAATCTGGACCCAAAGGCTCATGAGGAAGAAAACCCAATGAGAAGCAAGGCCCAAAGACCCACCAAGAAGACCGAAGAGCAAGAAATTTCCAAAGAAAGAAGTGCAAGTAAAAGTAATCTACAACAAAACACAAATCTGCTGCAGATTACAAATTTGCCGTAGAATATAGCTTTACCACAGAATACAGTTCTCTGGCAGAATGACTTCGGCAGATGAAGATAAATTGGGCCCAAGACCCTTTTGATCCAGTCAACATTATTTGGCCCACAAAAGCCCAAATCCTTTTGTATAAAAAAGATAGGCGTGACAACTGATATAAAGAAGCACGGTGAAAAGAAACAAGGAACGGCAAGAAGTGTCAGCAGCAAGAAGCGCATGAAGAAAAGAAAAGCCAAATTAAAGGAAATGAAAAGCACAACAGGAAACATGTGAAGAAATAAGACAGAGCCACGCAGCAGAACAAAACAAATCTGCTACGGCAGAAATGGCGTGGGAGATAAATATAGAAGACAGTGGAGCAAAAACAGAAGAGTCGGAGCACCACCAACCTGTACCCAGCCACCTTTTCATTATGTTTACTGTGTTAAATATTATACTAGCTAAACTTTTTTTGCCAAAGCTTTCTTCCTTATTTGTTATTATGTGTTTTACTTTTGACACAAACTAATCATTATCCTGCCATAAATATATATACATATATCTTTATTTACGAATATGTGTACATATTTGAGAATATGCTAACCCATTTAAACTAACATTTGTTTGATGGATATTTTCTTTGGGTTTTAGATTTGTTTATATGCAGGAAGTGGAAAAGTATTTCTGCAGTAAAAATAAAGAGTAGTCATTCACACGGTAGAAGGCTTTAAAGCGCATCAGACAGCTTTAAAGCACAGCAGACATCTTTAAAGCACAGTAGAAAGCTTTAATGCACAACAGACAGCTTTATTGCACAGCAGAAGGCTTTACGGCAGGAAGCTTTACTACACAAAGAAAGCTTTATTGCACAGCAGACAGCTTCACTGCATAGCAGAAAGTTTTATTGCACGGTAGACGATTTTACTAAACGACAGAAAGTTTTGCTGCACAGCAGAAAATTCAATCCTGTGGCAGAAACTGGAGAAAAGTTCCTTCTACGGCAGAAACATCAATCCTGCGACAGAAACTGGCAGCGGCAGAAACAGAAAAGTCAATTCTGCAGCAGAAACTGGAGAAAAGTTCTTTCTACGGCAAAAACAGAGGATAAGCCCACTTTACAACTTCTTCCCTTGGACTTGGACTTGGACTCAACGTTTGCAAACAAGCCGAACCAAATTGAGTTGCAGTTGGACCGGTCTCAACTCCTTTACTTAGAAAATTTGGGCCTAGTACCGTAGGAGGCAGCCCAGCCCAATATAACAAAAAGGCCCACCACACATGTCAAACTCGATTTTCACAAACTCGAATTTTAAAAAAGTAGTAGATTGCAAAATATTTTGGCCAAATATTGTAGACGTAAATGCACTTTTAGTCCCTATATTTTGACTTTTTTCCATTTTAGTCCCTACATTTTATTTTTACCACTTTTAGTCCCTAAACCAATTAACGCCTTTCATTAAGTCCTTGAAGCGCCCTTTCGTCACCAAACTAATGGAAAAACTGACAGATGAATAAAATAATATATAAATTTTTTTTTTTGGTCACCAAGTCCGTGTTGGCTCTTTTCTTTGTGTTTTTGCTAGGCTTTGCAATCAAGGTGTTGTCCATCTTGCTTGATGTCAAGCCTACAAGCATGAATCCCATGTTGGGCGCCTTGACTCAAACCATCATATATACTAGTCGCATGGGTTTTGCTTACTTAGTCATGCTCTCTGTCATGTCCTTCAACCTTGGAATCTTCATAGCCGCCCTGGCTTCCATTTCTAACAGGTACCCGAAAAATACAAAAGCATAAACCAAATTATTCACCAACAAGCACATCCCAATATTTCCAATCCTCATAAAATCCTGTGAGTAACTAATATTATTTAATTCTTGTTTCTAAAAAAAATATATATATCTAATACTCTTCTTAAAGAAAAGAGAAAAACTTGAGTTAAATTTATTCTAGTTTATTTATTGAATGGGAAAAATAATTGAAGAAGTTTCTTAAAGGCTATGATATTTTTTATGGTATTTATATATGCAGTTTAAACCCTACTTACCTTCACCCCATTATCTACTTATCTAAAAAAAGGGGGTAAAACTGCATTTTTTTTTTTTTTTTTTGGAGGTAAGAAGATAGAATATAATTAATATAACAAAACAATTACATTGTATATGCCCTGTTTAAGCAGTCCGAAAGCAAGGGAAGAAAGAAAGTCTAATACAAGCTTAAAACATTGAGTTTCCAAACCACCCTAAGCTCCAAGAAGCCACACCCATGGCTCAACTGTATAGTTGTGCTGCCATAAACGTTTGGTACTCCTGTAGGAAGCCGAGAGCTCCACTCAAAATTTCTTTTGGATAGGTTTGGTCTCTATTATTTTCAACTTACAGTCAATTTAGTTCATACCGTTAACTTACAAATAGAAATGCCTACATGGCATATGGTGTACATATGTGGCTTCTAAATTAATATTAAAAATTTTACTTAACAAAAAAGAAAAAAAGAAATGCCACGTTAACTTTAAAAAAGCAAAAATATACATACATATATATATATATATATATATATATATTTACACATCCAGATCTTTCTCTCTCTAGCGTTTCCCTCTCTTTCCTCTAATATCTCATTCTCTCTTCCCAGCCACCATCGCAACCCCACCAACACTACCAGTCTAGCCACCGCAATAGGCAAACACACCAACACCTTTACCACTTGTAAAACCCTTCTATCCCTTGTTCAGGAACGGGTCCATTGTGGCTGACCCACCCATCTCTGCCCCTTTCGAACCCAGCAATTAATATGGGTTCTGATTGTTGTTGTTTTGGCTGGATCTCTCTGTTACTCACTCATTGACAGGAGCATAGATTTATTATTTTAGCTGGATTTGTGTAAAAAAACTACATAGATCTATGGTGACGTTGGCTTAAAAAATAGGAGTTTTTTTTTTTTTTTTTTTTTTTTTGAGAAACAAGAAATAGGAGTTTCGAAAGCAATTTTTGAAGGCGATGCTTTAACTATGAATCAAGCCATAAACTCTTAGGTCAATTAATCATATTATTCAAGGCTTTCCAGTTTGCCAATTTCCAGCACACCTGGCAAGAGAATAACAAGGTAGCTCATGAACTGGTATAAATGGAATGAAGAACACCAATACTCAAATTTGGAAGGGTACCAAACCGTTGGGTATTGTATGTATTGTTCTACAATCTGTACATTCTTTGTCTTTCTAATTAATGTACTTTCATCTTTGAATTAAATGAAATTTCAGTTTGGAATAAAAATATATTTTTGATCTGATCTTTGATTTTTTGAAGAGAGAAATAATAGGAGAAAGAGAGAGTTGGTTGTTTTTTTTTTTAGCTGACATGGAACTTTTTTTGTTGAGTAAAACTTTTTAATATTATTCTCTGTTTTAAAAGCTACATAATCATCAAGTGTGCCAACAATAAAAACCATTTGTCACGTAAGCATTTTCTATTAATGAGTTAACGGTAAAGATCAAATTGATTGTAAATTGAAAATAACAAGTAATTGATTGGTACTAAAATGTATAGACCAAATTAATTGTGATCATAAAATGTAGGGATCAAAATAGTGTTTTCGCCTATAGATTTTTCCACACAATTAATACTATTGAAATATCATTATGATCATCCACACATTGTATATATGATTAAATCTGGTAATAGTAATGGAAAATACTAACAAAATGTGTTATTGTTCACAAAACTAAATTGTTGGGAGTCACTCCTTTTTCTTTTTTCTTTTTTCTTTTTTTTTTCCTTTCTTCTCTTTTTTTTTTTTTTTTTTTTTTTTGATAAGCAGAGTTAATTCTTAATTTAAAAAAAAAAAAAAAAAAGGCCTCAAGTCTGCAGAAAATAAATAAATCAAATGTTGAAAATATATTTAGCAAGACCAAAGGAGCTTGGCTCCCCTAATCTACTCTCCAAAGGATTATGTACCTATATTATTGAGACATATGGCTCTGAAAATTCGCATCCTTAAGACATTAATCCTCAATGATAAACCCACCATTCCCCTCTCTTCCTTTCTACGCATTCAAACCATGCCAAGTTGCTAATTTTACATCTTCTCAGTTACCATTATATCCTTAAGTATACCACATTTACAAAGATAATTGAAACTCATTTTGCAAGATACAAACAGCTCACTTTTTAAATTCTCCCTTCTCTATCCTTCCATTATAGTTTGTTAATTAGTTATGAAGGTGATCAAACCCTCTTAAGTACAACTGTATCAATAGGTAGAGTAGCAAACAACACAAATAGGACAAAACTCAATCCTAAAATGCTCATTGAAATGGAATTCCTTGACATTTTAATAGCCCTCGGCTTGGTCAAAACCACAACATAAAGTAGATAACATTAAATCATATTAAAGAACTGAAAGACCAGCCTCAAAATTCACAAAGCAAACAAGAATTTCTAACCAAAACTACCCAACAACTCAAAAATTCAGAAATTTCACAAAGCTACCCAATAAGTCAAAATTCAGAACTAATAAACCCATCAATTTAAACTACCCAACAACTCAAAATCCAGACTTCACAAAGCAAACAAGAATTTCCAACCAAAACCCAGAAATTCAGTTACCAAAAGAGCCACAAGCAGCTCTCAAAATTGAAAAATATCAACAAGGATTACAGAGATTATTAAACATACCTCTCAAGGCACATAAAAAAAAATAAATAAAAAAATAAAGAAAAAAACAAAACAAAGTATGAGAAACCCTAACAATTTGTTATAAAAAAAAATAAAAGGCAACGGAGCAAACAAACAATCTAAAGGAAACTCATGTAACAGCATCTAAAACCATATATATTAACACCATGACCAAATAATAACATAAAAAAGATCAAACAATCTAAAGTTCAGACTTCCTTCTTTAGGAGAAGGAGTGAGAGAAAGTGGAGATTAGAGACATAAAGAGACCGCCTAGAGAGAAAAAACCACTAAATCAACTAGAAAGAGAGTACTTAACTGTAAGTCGTGGCAGGGGAAAAGGTAAGACTGAGTGAGGGAGATAGAGGGTGAGTGAAGAGAGAGAATGAAAGGAGGAGAAAAATAAATGCTTTTTCCTTTTTTATTCTCTAGCGAGGAACAAACCCTCCCCAAGTCTGGAGAGGGTACTATCCAATGTTAATATTGTGGGATAAAATATTGAGACTAATGCATGAGTTTTTTTGAACCTTTAGTTATATATTTGCTGAAATATTAAAATAGCTATACTAACGTGAATGTTCTTATTTATTAGAGATATATATTAGACATATTAGCCCAATGTAATAGGCCCAAGCCCAATCCTGCTTGTACTAGTAGTCTAGGGTTTAGTCGCCTATATATACTCATGTTATGGCTCATTGTAACAAAGGTTATTGTATTACACTCTTATACATAATAAAGATGTAGCCCTTAAGGGATTCCTCCGTAGATGTAGGCCGTCAAGACTGAACCACGTAACCCTCGTGTTCACGGTGTTCCTATTCTATGCTTCCCTTTCCGCATCCACTCTAGCATACATAATATTTATATATTTAACATGGTATCAGAGCCAAACTTCGTTCTTGGCATCAAACAAAATCTCTAGCAAGCAAAGAAGATTCTCACGTGCGTAACACAGATCCACAACAGTGCCCATGCCTTCTTTCAGATCTGGGTCTACAGCATCACGCAGCTCCCATGGAAACTCCGTTGCTGCCTTGCTGCTATATCTCTGATCTCTCAAGCAAGTCGAACCACTCACCTTACAGATCTGTGCAAATCAAGCCTTCGCCTGAAGAAACCAACCACACAGGCGTGCTCCTCGGTCTCCCGTAAGGAAAACCCAGAAATTCGGTCACCAGAAGCCGTGCCACGCGCCTCCACGCGCCTCAGTTGTCTCCGGAAAACTCCCATGCGCCGCCTCAGGTTCCCTGACTTCCAGATCGTTTTCATGTACACGCGCCACCATGACGGCCTCGCCGACCACCGATCTGCCTACTGAAGAAATATGGCTTTCAAACGATGTCGCACGCGCCTCCACGCGCCACCTGGACTTCTGGCTGCTCCTCCACGCGCCAGTGACTGAGCACACGCCTGACACGCGCCGAACTCAGCTGCTGATGTGGACTGACGTCATCGGATGACGTCATCAGTCCACGTCAGCAGCCACGTAAGCCCTAGACACGTCATCAGCCACGTCAGCGACACGTCATAGGATGACGTCATCGGCTCTACTGCTCGACCTGTGACCCGACCCGAAAACCCGGAACCGACCCGGACCAGTATCCATTGACTTTGACCCTGACCAGTTGACTTTGACTTTGACTTTTTGCGTTGACCTTTGACCAAAAGTCAAAATTTCCGACAGGGCCTATCTTGCTCAGTTTTTCGTGTAGATTTCAATTTTGGACTCCGTTTCTTCATTGGAAACTCCAAAATTGGTCAATTGGCACATTCTTCATTATGGTTTCTTCAAAGGCATTCTTCACAACATCTTCAAGAGATCTTCTCGTGCTTATCCAACCTCAAGCCTTCATCGAGTTTCTGCCTTGAGTTTGAGGGAGGGTATTAGAGATATATATTAGACATATTAGCCCAATGTAATAGGCCCAAGCCCAATCCTGCTTGTACTAGTAGTCTAGGGTTTAGTCGCCTATATATACTCATGTTATGGCTCATTGTAACAAAGGTTATTGTATTACACTCTTATACATAATAAAGATGTAGCCCTTAAGGAATTCCTCCGTGGATGTAGACCGTCAAGACTGAACCACGTAACCCTCGTGTTTACAGTGTTCCTATTCTATGCTTCCCTTTCCGCATCCACTCTAGCATACATAATATTTATATATTTAACATTATTAAAATAACATACATCAAAGTTCATTGGTGTTATCTATAAAATTTCCATTTTTATTGGACTTGAATTTTTTTTTTTTTTTTTGACAAATAAGACTTTGCGTATTATTAAAGAAGGCCTATCAAATTAGCCTAGACTACATCAAAAACATTTGGTGGAATATCTTCCATCCAAACTAACAAATGAGGATAGAAAAGTGCTCTTCTTGCTAAAGAGTGAGCAACTTTATTACAATGCCTACGCACATGTGAAAACGTACATTTCCCAAAACATGAGGCAAGGTATTTTACATCCTTTGCTAAATGACCAAACTGAGCCAAGGAGTGGTTATTGCTTTGGAGCGCATTGATGAGAATTGTAGAATCCCCTTCGAGAATAACTTTGTTTATCCCTATCTCAATTACGAACTCAAGGGCTCGTCTTGCAGCAAGTGTCTCCACCTCCAATACTATTGCAGGTAGCTGGATTTGCTGTGAAAGCGAAGCCAAGACCAGCCCTACTTCATTGCGTACTACAACACCAATCCCAGCCCAATTTTCCTTGCTAAAGAGCGCACCATCTAAGTTTATTTTGACACTGTCTTGGTCCGGAGGTCTCCAACAGGAAGCTAGTGTAGTTGTAGATGGCGATGCAGGATTATGGAATGTGGAGAACTCGGGCAATCTCTACTTCGCATGCTCCTGTAGTTGGGATAGCGATGATGTCAATTTACCAAGGCAAAAGTTATTCCGCTGATTCCATATAGTCCATACGACCATTAACGATAAAGCTGGATTTCTATTCTCGGCCAAGATAAAACTCATGATATCAATGAAGCTCTGACTCTGCATTAGCTTACTGTGTTTCCATTATGGGCATTTACTCCATAAGTCTTGGAGTTTCGGGCAAGAGTAAAAAGCATGGACCACGTCCTCCCTGTGAGTTTTGCAGCAATCACAGGTTTCTTCAGCTATCACTTTTCTCCGAACCAGATTTCACTTCATTGGTAGAGAATCTCTACATGCTCGCCACAACAGATTTTTCACTTTGGAGGGAACATTTAATTTCCAAATTGCCTGCCACAGCAATTTCGAAGCTTCTGGATTTAAGGAACTAGGTTGTTGACTTTGGAATTCCTTCTGCAGAAACTTGTATCCCGACTTCACTGTATATTCACCAGATGGGTTGTGTGGCCACGTCAAGGTGTCGTGTTGCTGTGTTTTTTTATAAGGGAATGGCTTTAATTTTTTCTGCCTCAAATTCCAGCAAATAATAATCCAGCAAGTCCTCCCTCCACCTGCAATTTATCTGATCGATGAAAAGGCTCACTGTAAAATTTTCTGCTCCACGCTAACATGGAGATAAGATCCGATTCATATCAGTTCCTGGTATCCAATTGTCTCCCCACACTTGGATAGCTTCACCACCTCCAATTTGCCAGACCACCCCTTTCTTTATCACCTCTCTGCCTTTGATGATACTCTTCCAAGCGTAAGATGCAGAGCTTGGATTTTTTGCTTCCATAATCGAGCTATTTGGGAAGTATTTGGCTTTGAACACTTTATAAAATAAAGAGTCCTATTCATGGAGAAGACATCATGTCTATTCTGCTAGTAATGCATCGTTAAACCTTGGCAGCTCCTTGAAACCAAGTCCTCCCTGAGTTTTTGACCTGCACGACTCTTGCTTAACCCAATTTATTTTTCTGTTGATGCCCCTTTGGCCCCAGGAAAAATGACGAATAAGAGACTCAATATCATGACATAAAACAATGGGTAGCTTAAAACAAGACATGGTGTATGTGGGAAGAGCTTGGGCAACTGCTTTAATTAAAATCTCTCTCCCTGCTTGTGAGAGCAATTTTCCTTCCCATCCTTGGAGCTTTATCCAAACCCACTGCTTAATGTTATCAAAGCTCGCCTTTTTGTTTTTGCCAACAATAGAAGGCAAGCCTAGATTTTATCTTATTGTTGCACCACCGCCACTTCGATTGCGTCCTTGATTTGAACCTGCATATTATGAGAAGTGGATTTACTAAAATATAGGTTAGTTTTTGCTTGGTTCACTTGTTGTCTTGATGCCCTCTCATAGGTAGCTAATATATGGAGTAGTTTACAACATTCAGCTTCTGTTGACCTGCAAAAAACAAGGCTATCATCTATAAATAGAAGATGCGTTAGTTTAGGTCCATTTTTGCAAATGGAAACTCCTCGAATGTCTCCACTAGTGGCTGCCCTAGTGATCAATCTGTGCAACCTTTCAATACAAAAAAGAAATATATAAGGCGAGAGGGGGTCGCCTTGCCTAAATAGATGGCTATTGTGATGCATTCCATCATGAGCTTGACCCATCTATCACAAAAGCGCATCTTCACCAACACTTTCTCCATATAACTCCATTCCACCTGGTCATAGGCTTTACTCATCAAGTTTTAAAGCCATAGAACTTGTTTTCCCTGTGCAATGATTACGCATATAATGGAAGGTTTTGAAAGCTACCAAGATATTATTCGATATTAATCTATCTAACATAAAGGAACTTTGATGTTCCGACACCAACTGCGGTAAAAATATATTTAATCTATTTGCCAAGACCTTTGAGAAAACTGTTAGGATTAGTGCCCTTAAATCCTATTGTATGATGCTATGTATGTTATTATGTATGACATTATGTATGACTTAATGTTGTGATTAATAAAGTTTCTTTATTATTATTATCTAAAATAATGGTAACATGAATATTTGGACATTATCATATAGTCTATGAGATGTATAGTATGTGATTTATGTGATTTAGTCACAGAAGATATAGATCACAAGTTCTTTGTAAACTCATAATTTTGGTTCGTAGTCGGTGATGAAATTGGACATTTCATCTGCGAAGACTATAACATATCAACTAAGATGATTTGTCTTGATCATGGAAGTGGAGACTTCTAGTTGATATGTTGATATGTTTTAAGAGTTAAGACATATTGAACTGGACCGCTGTGAGATTTATTATTCTCCTAACGACTGTCAAATGAATAATAAATCTCACGACTCCTATTTGCATGAACTCTTAATCCTGAGAGAATAATGGACCTGATCATGAGGTGTAGGTTGTTTTGATATATCAGGAGTGAGATCTAAAGGCACGATCAAAATCTCAGTATGTTGGGCAACCACATTTAGTGTTGATGGAACATATATTCTCAAGATGGAATTCATAGTCTCTTAACGGAGATATAAAATATTCCCTTGAGATAAGTTTAATGGGTTTGGTTATTCAGAGAGTTAGGCCTAACTACTTTAGTAAGAAATTACTAAAGTATATATTTATGAAATTGGATTTCATAAATATATGATGAATAACTTAAAGGATTAAACCGGGTACTCAAGGATTAAGATGTAGTAATTTTCAAAGTGGCAGTCTACTTCATGACTTTGTATTACTACGAATATTTTATGAAGGGGTTGCGTGTATAATAAAGTCTTGGGATATAATTTATAAATAAGGCCTAGAGTGCAATTATATTTATATAGTGGTATTAAATATAATTAATGGTAACTTTGGACTTGTCAAGAGTTGACAGAAAAGCCCATGGCCCATTGGAGCTAGTGTCTTATTGGTCCCTTTTGGTCCCACTCCAAGCCACACATTAAAGCCCAATTGGAAAGGCCCAATAGGCCGGCCCAATTAGATAATCAGTTAGTTATAAAAGGGAGAAACATACAGAAATTTATTTTAAAAAAAAAGAGAATCATCATTTGAAGTGGTGTGTATGTGCGAGTGAAACCACTCGATTATTCTCCCTTAGAAACTGATTGAGAGACCACACTTCTTGGGCGTAAAGTGGAATTGGAGTGAAGATTAAAAGTGTTCCCAAGAACTTCTAATATTTTGTTTTGAATTTCACCGCACTAAGGTACGCTATCTTGTTCTCAAATTCTCAAAATCACATAGTGCATGTTATCAATCATGAATGAAATAGATCCATGAATGTCGCTTCCGCTGTGAGTTTTGTATGGGATACAAAACCATATTTTCCTTCAAAAACTCTATATAACACATTACTCAAACTAATAGGGTGATATTTGGGGGGGGGGGGGGGGGAGGAATTTGCAGAGTAACTGTTAATAGGGATTTAATATAGTAAGTTAGGCACTCTTGCAAATAATTAAGATAAATAGCATCTCGAGTTTAAGAAACTCGAGATGCTATTAAAAAGCGAGTTTTATAAACTCGCTTTACGAGAGCGCGCTACTGCTGAGTTGGCTTTTTTTGGCCTACGTGGATCTCGAGTGTTAAAGACTCGAGATCCTCTTAGAGAAAACCGAGTCTTTAACACTCGAGATTCAATTAAAAACACACCAAATTTTGGTAGCTATAACATCAACAGAACTCGAGTCTTATAGACTCGAGTTTCACTGAGACTAACTCTATAAACACGCGTGGCACAAAATTTAGAACACACATACTCCTCACTAACCTCTCACCCAAAAGCAGACTTCAAACCAATATTATATTGAAGAAACCACCGACCTTGTTCTTCTTCTTCTTCTACCTGGGTTTTTATTCTTTTGCTCATAAATTCACCATTACTCATTGCCACTAAAAAGAAACATCTTGCTCTGTGATTCCAAATCGCCAATTTCACACATTGGTTTGTCTTTTTTATCTTTTATCTTTTCTGGGTTTTGTTTGATTTGCAATTATTATGTATGTGCAATTCTCATTTTGATGTTGTGTGTTTTGTGTTTTTTGGGTATTGTTAATTTTGTGATATTCTTTTTTTGGGTGATCCTTATTTTATGCTTTTTTTTCTATAATGGTGTTTGTATCAAATTTCTTATCTTTTTTGTTTGTATTATTGTTTTAAGATGAGTGAGAAATGTGTTTCTTTGGATCTTTTAATTTTAGTTTGGTACTTTGTGTTTGATGTAATGCTCAAAAGCATGTCCTGAGAAAGTTATGGAACATATATAGTTTGTATTGTTTATTGAAGCTTCTGTTCTACAGCAACTTCTTGGATATAATATTGGAATTACCTCAAAATGTATCAGTTTTATATATTAAATTTATGATGTTTATGACATTATTATGATGTATAATACAATATGTAGATGTTTCAGCTAGATTATCATGTAGGTAAAAGGCAATTTCTTATATCTTTCAGCATTACACCTAGAGCATTTTGTGGATAACAAAAATTCTCATTCTTGTTCATGCATCTCACTGATATTCAATGATTTATAGCTTTGTTTCATTAGAATTAAGTTTTAAGAAAAAAATTGGTTGTTCTCATTTACTAAAATGTGCTTGGGTGCAACATGTTTGGGATTTGGTCAGAATTTGTTATTGGCTTAACCCGCATTAATGAAAATGGCTTGGCTTGCATTAATGAGAATGGCTTGGCTTTGATCATATGTTATCGCTAACTATAGCCCCATATATACTAAATATCCACATGCAAGTTCTGCAGTACTAGTACAACTTTAGTATTCAATTGTTACAAAAGCCTTGCATTTGTGCTTTTTAATGAAAGTTTATGTCCCAATACTTAATAACAATGTTCTTGTACCATTATTGTATGAAGTGGGGTGTTTGGACCACCATTACAGTCAAAGTGAATTGATGTTCTGTTTCCTAGAATGCTAAGAAATTTGTAAAATAATTGTCTTGATTGATCTTGTAACACCAATTTGAAGAACATAAGATAAGATAAGGTTGTCATGTCTTTTTATTAGAAAGTTAAAGACTTGCTTCATGTTTCTTTTAGATTAGGGAACTTCAAAATGTTTTGTTAACTAACATAGTAACTTGACTTTAACAGGTTCATCACAATGCCTGAAATTGATATAATCCTATACTACGGTGGTCCGTTGAAGAATGCTAATGCGGACAAGGGATTGTCATTTGAAGGGCCGGGTATAAAGAGCTATTTTATCCAAATTGATCGTAGGTTCAAGACCCTTGACGAATTGAAGATGATGGTTATGGAAGAGTTGTTTGAGAATCCTGTTGTGCACAACATACAAATAACTTATCGTATGCCAAATGAAATCCTAAAGCACCGGATTAATTACAAGTATATGGCGAGAGAAATAGACAAACATGTGAAGATCATGTTTGATAAGTTGGAGAGAATACCGGAAGTAACTAACATTGAGTTGTACATACAGTTGGAGCCGCGTGTAGAAGTTGGTATCGAGGAAATCCAACAAACACAAACAAGTTTACAAGTTACAGTTCCGAATGCTCAATATAAGTATTTTACACATGTAGAGCGTGATGATGTTCATGCCAGATGATGATGATGATGATGATGATGATGATAATGAGGATGAGGATGATGATGAGGACGACAATGATGAGGACGACGATGATGATGACGATTATGTTGATGAGAGTATTGCCATTGACGGTGAAGATCTTGTCAATAGAGATGAGATTGAAGATAGAGTTGAACAAGGGGACTTTAGGGACTTTGAGAGGGACATTGATGACAATCAGACATTTGACGGTAGTGAACCTGAAGCAAACAATGTTCTTATTGTCCAAAACATTGCGGACACAATCCTTGCCTACACACCTCCTGCATTGTCATTTTCTGCAAATACTTGGGAAAATATGGTTGACCCTTCACATATTGAGACACCATTTGTGTCTACTTGGAGAGAGGGGATGAATTTGTGCAAAGGCTTGACTTTTGCCAATAAAGTGGAGGTGCAGCGTGTATTAACAATTTGTGCCCTCAAGGAAAACAAACATTTTATGATTAGTAGGTCGACCACGACAAAACTTTGTGCGAAATGCGTGGATGAGTCATGCAAGTGGTATGTCTGCGCAATCATGAAACCCAATCTCCACAAACTATGGATGGTCACCGTGTACAAGGGTCCTCACATGTGTATAAGTACTGGGGTGCGAAATGATGGTAGAATGATGAATTGCAATTTTATTGCATCAGACATCCTTAAGAAGTTATGTGAGGATCACACTACCCCAATTAAGCATCTCAGATCTATGATAGAGTCGAAATATGAGGGTTATAAGCTTTCTTACTACAAGGTATGGGATGCGAAACAAAAGGCGATTGGGAAGATGTTTGGGAATTGGGAAGAGTCTTACCAAAGATTGCAAAAGTTGCTAATGGCATATATTGATCAGGATCCGACTACCCAGGTGTACTATCATACCACATCCACCGGTGAAGATGACACTGTATTTTTACAATATGTGTTTTGGTCTTTCGGTCCAAGCATTGATGGATTCAAATATTGCAAGCCGGTTATCAGTATTGATGGGACCCATCTATATGGTAAATATCAGGGAAAGTTGTTGGTTGCAATGGCAACTGATGCTAACAACAAGGTATTCCTTCTCGCCTTTGCTGTTGTGGATTGTGAGTCAGGGTCTAGTTGGAGGTGGTTTTTACAATGCCTTAGAGATGCAATTGGCCACGTGATACCTGATGAAGGCATTTGCATAATTTCTGATTGACATCTCGGTATCAAAAACGCCATTGCAAACTGGCCCAGACGGGATGATGGAAGAGCACGGGTATTTCATAGATATTGCCTTTGACATGTTGCTAGCAACTTCAACACATTTTCAGAACTCGACTCTAAAGTCAGTGGCATTGAAAGCGGGATATGCTACTCAGGTCGTAAAATTTGATACCATAATGGAGTCCATTAAGCAAGTGGAAATGGAGGCCATCAGGAATAAGAAGAAGGTGATGGGGAAGGATGGCAAGGAAAAGAATCAAGATTATCTTCCATACACATACCTAATGAACGAGTCTGTGGATATGTGAACCCAGTCACATGATGGTGGAAGACGTTTTGGGGCAATGACAACCAATATATCAGAGCGCTTCAATGGTGTACTGAAAGGAGCACGGGGCCTTCCTATTGCCGCGTTGGTTGAGTTCACTTGGTCCAAACTTGTTCAATATTTCCACGATCGGCACAAAGAATACCAGTATGAGTTGTTACAGGGTAAGAAATGGAGTGAATATGCCATGGACACGTGGGGCGGAAATAAGGGTAAATCTGAGAAACACTATCTGAAGGCATTTAGCAATGAACAGATGATATATTAGATAGTTACTCAAGTCAACACGTGTAGCGCAGGAGGGGGAAACCACAGTTATGAAGTCCGATTACGGGAAAGAAAATGCAGTTGTGGGAAATGGCAAAACATAGGGATCCCGTGTTCATATGCAATTAGAGTATGTGACTATTTAAAAATTGATTCGACCACATATATTCACCCATGTTATGGTTTGGACAATGCCCTTAACACTTATGAGCATGCATTTGTGGTTCCTAAGTCACAGTCATTGTGGAGGGATCCCATAGGGCCAAAGTGGGTGCCTAATCCAGCATTGGTACGGGGCAAAGGTTGACCAGTGAAGTCAAGAATAAGGAATGAGATGGATGGAGTGAGGAATAAGGATCGAGAACCGGGATGGCGGAGGGAGGACGTAGATTTGATAGAGAGTCAACCCAAGCACACATGTGGACTGTGTCATGCTTCCGGGCATAACTGCAGAAACTGTCCACAATCCCGTGGCGCTTCCACAAGCAGTGATGTTCCACACTAGGTAGGTAGATGGCAAACAGTTATGCATCAGTTAAATAATTGTTGTTCATTCGAGGTTTACCTAATGTTTACTATCTTCTCTCCTAACGTGATTGCTTTATGTTTTTCAGGCATGCTTCCATGGACGACGTTTTTGTCGTGCGGACCGCCGATCTTAGGATAAGTGACTACGTTGTATTGGCTCTATGTGAACTTTTTGGTTTGTTGAATGTACTTGTAATTCTATATCCAATGTACCTCTATGAAGATTGTCATTTGAGTAGTATGGTTAGAACTGCGAATGAAGTGTGGTTGGACATGTTTAGAATGTTGATATTGAGAATGCCTTTTGTTGCGATGTAAGTGCATTTGCATTGTAAAACCATGTTTATGCACACAGCGTAAAAGTTATAGTTTGGTGTCTATTCAGAACGCGTTTTGATGTCATTTAACTGCATTTACATTCTCAGTTTCTTTGCTTGTCACCAAGTGTTTATGGATTACATTCTGTGCCACCATACTTGCTTGTCCAGGAAAAACAAACAAATATAAAAATCCCCAGTGAATGGTTTGAGGACTGAGCAATTACCATAGCAGAGCAAAATAGAACCAAAAAAAAAAAATTCCCCAGTGGATCTCGAGTCTATAAAACTCGAGTTCCACTGGAAAAAACAGAGCAAAATAGAGCAACCTCTCGGACTAAATAGATTATTTAGAGTATTTGATCTCGAGAATTAAATTCTCGAGTCCTCTAAGGAACTCGAGTCTATAAAACTCGAGTTCCAGTGGCTATATTTTCTAACTTTTGTCTATTAAATTTTGTGACTTTTTAAAATTAAATTACATTTAAATCTCAGATTTTCTTATGGAACTCGAGTCTTATAGACTCGAGTTTCAATGTTTATATTTTAAAATTAATTTCTATCACTTTTTAAAATTAAATTTGAAATCTAAGATTTTTTTTATAGAACTCAAGTCTATAAAACTCGAGTTCTTGAGTTTATATTTTGTAAATTTTTTTTTTTTTAATCTCACTAATTTTTTTTTTCTTTTGTACAAATGAGAACAGTTTTTCACGAAATTTAAGTATGAGATGGAGGTGTTTCAAGGATTATAATCAATTCAGATTATGGAGAAGCCAAATTATAATAATGATTTATATTCAAATTCTAAACAAACTCATATCGACGTGTATTTTACTAATCTTCCAAGTGGACAATGTAAATTATGTATGAAAAAATTATGCATGTGTTTATATTATATTAGACGAAGGTTTGACAATTGCATTAATAGTATATAATAATATTTCTATTTTGTTATTAACATCGATTAATAATATTTAGATTAATTTTACTTTGAATCTTGTCTTTTAATTTTGACCTCCCTAAACTAAATTCCTGGCTCCGCCACTGTTGAGATATGAGCTTTTTCTTGTTGATAAAAACTTAAGAATAGAAAATTTGAACCAAATTGCATATATTATCAATGTTGAATGAT
Source organism: Quercus wislizeni (assembly GCA_023055345.1). Taxonomy (NCBI): domain Eukaryota; kingdom Viridiplantae; phylum Streptophyta; class Magnoliopsida; order Fagales; family Fagaceae; genus Quercus; species Quercus wislizeni. Next base: position 25,909,683 of record JALGQJ010000003.1, read on the forward strand.
TTGAATGCATTAATAGCACATTCATAAGGATTTTGCTTCGAGATACTTGCACAGAGCTCTCTTGTTTGTCGCCTCCCTTGATGAAGGAAGGCGCTTCCATCATTCTTCCGTAAATCCAGGTTAGGAGGATGCAGCAATCATAGCCCATTGTCAAGACATAACCGAGGTGTGTCTCCAGCAAAGAAAGGCTTAATGGCTTCAATAAAAACATCACACAGTTGGTATTGCAACCATGAATACACAGTACTTGCTACATGGATGAGAATTTATACGACTCCAAACCCGCAATAGTTTTGAATATGGCTCTGTTTAATAATGAGAGTATCCATTGACAGCTAAATGACAAGTCATCCAGAGTTACATTTGTGGGCGGAACATAATCATCCCCAAACTTGGTCATAGCAAAACGTACAGCATTCGACAAGTGCGCTTAAACTCAAAGTGCGAACCCCAAGGCTCCAATGCTTTTTGCCTTAAAAGCTAGGCCCGCGCTTTAGATGCACTTTTTCAAGAAGCTCAATTCACCCTTTTTGGCACTTTCTTGTCTTTTTCAAAAAAATAAACCAAAACTGAATCAAAACTATAGGATCTTGGCATTATTGATATAAACCATTGATTTGGCATATTTTTAGTGTAACTTACTTATCAAAAAAATATATATATTGTGAGTGTAACTTGTCCAGAAACCCACAACCCCCCAATTCTTCTCTATTTTTTTCTTTTTTTCTCCTTAAAACAGTAACCCACCTAGCTTCTTCTTGTTATTATTCTTTTTTTTCCCTTTTGAATATTTGCTTGTTATCAATTACCATATTGCTATGTCCTGATATTCTTAGCTACTTTTGTGGTTGATGTTGAACATAGCAGACTAATTATTATAGACTTATAGTCATTAAGTGATTAAATTATTAACTAATATTAGTAATTAGTCATAGGGTATTATGGATATTGAAGATTCAAGAAAGGATATTATATGGAACTACTCATATCTAGTTGGTCCAAAATAATAAAATGACTTGACTTGCAATTTTTGTGTTAAAATTGCAAAAGTAGGGCTTATATAAATGTTAAATGAATTTTATTAAATTTTTTATTTCAATTTATATGATAATTTGATTGTTGTATTTCCCATTACTGATTATTTTTATAAAATGGGCGCTTCACTTCAATCAAGCGTGCGCTTGCGCTTTACGCTTTGCGCCTAGGCTTGAAGAGGCCTTTGCGCTTAAGTGCGCCACACGCTTTTACCAACACTGATCTATAAGTTATCTTCCCTGATCAATGTATCTTGTTTTGTGTTGGTTTTTTGGTGCAATATTGTCTATGCTGTGACTTGTAAGCAAATATGATTTGATATGATTTGATGCTATGACCAGATGTCAAGGGTGACCACAACAAAATGTTGGAACCTGAGTGGGACAATGAACACTGGTTAAATTGGACAATACCATAATCCTGTTTCTAATGAAGAGGTAAAAAATGGTTCACATTATGAACAATCATGCAACTGAGCCTTGTCAACAGAAAATACAACTAGCAAACAATTTTTCATGATCCTCACTTCACCACATGAGTTAAAATAATAAGCACGTGCAGCTTTTATCATCTCATTACATAGGCAGGTTGTGATCATTCAACAGAAAGGTTAGAAAACACAATATGTTAACAAAATATGCTGCTATGTCTTTATACTGCAGGTGGACACAGAAGTTGAATGTACAGGTTAGAAAACACAAACTGTAAAATATCCTCTTTGATTTTTTGCATAAAGTCTTTCCCCATGCGTTCTTCAATGCCTTTATTCAGGTCATAACAGCCAGAAAGATTGACAACTGTGTGGATATCATGATACTTAGCAGGGTAGAGTAGCACCACATTGCCTCCTGCAATTACATTTTCAGCACTTACAATGGATGAATTTACACATAAAAAGTCATTATTTTATCATTGAACTTCAAGAAAACTAGGTAAAAATACTGACACAAAAATGAAAGATCAACTTTTAAGGCAAATGCAAGGCAACATACATGATGAAATGAGATTTTTGTCATTTAACGATTGTGGATGCAATTTCACATAGAAGTTGAATCTAAAGATTACAAATTCTAAATATCTCATTTTGAAGCAAGAACCTTGGAATATATTTTAAATACTACACCAAAGTTATATGTGCATTTGGGAAGATCAAGCAGATAGAAATTATTCGCATTTCCTACTAAGGAAATATTCCATAAGCAGAAGCTAATGCACAAGTATCAGTGTGCATCTATGTTTATATGAACAGCACTAGGACATGGACAGCTATCATGACAACTAGAAGATAGAAGTAGAACAAGTAAAGAAATGTGGACAATAATCTTTTAAGAGTACAAACAGTTACAACCAGTAATTCTACAAGCTTACCCATTTCCAGCAAAGTCAAAACGGAAGGCACTGATTCCTTCATTTTCCAGTGAAACAGCAAGGTTCACCATAGTATTATATTCCTGGAGGTGGAAAAATATCAGTTGTAAAATTCTTCCTCAAAAGGAAGCCAAGTTACAATGTTTGCCTATATATTCATAAATTTACACATTTACATAATTACATCCAACAATCAAACTTCCAAAAATAATAATAATAATAAATAAATTATGCATGTAAATCATTATTATAACTTCCAAAACTTAATCCACGTTATATCAGGAAATACTTATGTCAACAGAAGAGTTCATCGATAAGTTTTCAAATGCAACTAGTCTAGGACCTAGTAAGACCTCACTGTTCAGCTATTGTTCTCCTAATTTATACCTCTAATTTTCATATCCTTATAATTATAATTACATCTGCCCTGTGGTGCTTGAAAAAAAGATCAATAGTAGGCCCAGTTGTTTGGATGAGATAGTCTTTATCAAGGCTTCAATTCTAGCCTTCCGTATCCATACAAGACTCTCATAAATCACTTATGTCCGCTGCAAATAGAACAAACTCCTAAAACAGACAAGAAGCCCTATACCACACAATTGGAAATTTTTATTTTTGGTTCCCAAGTGCGAACCATATACTTTTCTTGGAAGTTACGGTGCTTCAATCAAGCACTTCAGTGGCCATGCATTATTTGTATTCCCTTGCTCTCCCTAAGCTTGGTTTATAAGTATTGTTAGTTTAAGATGCTAAGCTTATAAGTATTTTTTACAGATCAGTGACAACTGGGTTACACTTTGTGAAAGTGAGAACCAATTAACTGCTGCAAATCTAGACCCCTGCTCCCCACTCCTCTGTGCCACCCGCCCACCACCACCACTTAGCCATATTCTGCATTGCCACACCACCACCACCTCCACGCAGCAAATTTGAGTATTGCTGCAACCACCAACTCCCTCCCTCCCACTTTGCACCACCACCACCACCACCGCCTCCACCCCTAAAACTATTCCAATCACAACAACAAACATCACTACCTTGGTCTTAAAAGTGGTATACGTGTGTGTGTCTGTTAAGAGTTCTAGTTATTTATTATATTAGCAAGTTAATTTTCTCTTCGTTCTACTTCTCTCTTAACTCTTATTTTCATAGTTTACTGTACATACAACAACAATAACCCCGCTAATGAAACTAAAATGCATGTAATTCGATGAACACAACGAATAAATGCATGCCATAATCACACAGGCATATTGCTGCTGTGACACATATAATTCTATGATTGTCACTTGATAACGGTAATTTACAAACAGATGTTTCTACTTCAAAGTGAAACTTGTGTACGAAAATTATAAGTTGAAAATTAAATAACTACTGAATTGGAGTGAAAAACTGGCTTACAGTCATTAACAAAGCATCCAAAAGCCAAAACTACCTTATATTCTCTTAACCAAAACCTTTCAGCAGAATGCATTCAGAGTCTAAATTTGTCAGCCACCTAACATATTACAACGAACCCCCCCTCCCCCTCCAAATGCAGAAATTCAAAATGGCAATCTTACCTGGCCACCACTAACAACAGGACCAAGCCTGCAACCCTCTTCCAGGGGATCCGAAATCTTGATGTTTTTGGTCCATTTTACAAGCCTATCCAAAAATTCTGCAGCAATGCTTTCCTGAAAGATACCACATCATAACTTATGGGAGGGAAATATGATAGAAAGGCATTATAAAGTAAGCTTAAAAGAAGATGGTCTGAGGAGCATGCTTGGGGCAAGCAAGTGCCATTCCTGCGACACAAGCTCACACAACCACAGTGTATTCTATGGCTATTCAAACTCACAATAAATGTGTGCTAGATTCTGATACTGTACTCTTTTTCATGCACCCCAGAGAAGAGATACAATAGAAAAGAGGAGCTAGAAAGTGAGTGTGTGTGTGAAATAGAGACCTTGGATGGAAAGTCTAATATGTGTATAAACATGTAATAAGTGTCGATCATGCTTACATGTACAATGAGGCGGGATGTTGCACTGCAAATCTGACCATTTGTCCAAAAGCAACCAAAGGCAGTCCATTCAGCAGCTGTTTGAATCACAGACAAGGATTAGATAACTAACAATATAACAAAACCATTGGTAGTATGTGTTTTTCTAATTCAATAGGGTTAAATTCCAAAACCATCGGTAGTATGTCTTTTTTAATAACTGTATTTTGCCTCCAAGGGGATGGGGAAGGAGAGATTCAAATTAATGACCTCTGTTTCATAAGAGGTGGTCTCCAACTTTTAGTGCTACACCCTGGGATGAAAACTTCCCTCTATATTCAATATACTTGTAATAAAGATAATTTAAATATATAGGGCATGTTTTCCATTTAGCTTATTTGACTTTTGTACAACTTTTTAAAGATCTACTTTTTTTTAGTAAGGCTGTACTTTTACCTAACTTATTTTTAAGCCAAATAAACCAATAAAAATAAGCTATATCAAACATTAGATGTTCTAACCCTTATCAAGGTCAACATCCTCAAAAATTACAATTGGACTTTTCCCACCAAGCTCCAGCGTAACCGGCTGCCAAGAGAAAATGCATAAGATGACATATAAGAGATCACATCAAGTGCATAAATGTCACAGAAATAAAAGAACAATACCTATAAAATTTATGTTTACCTTGACCACTTGAGCTGCAGCTGCCATAATCTTACTCCCAGTAATGGTACTTCCAGTAAATGCAATCTGTTGACAAACTTATATTTTAGCCATCACAGCCAGGTAGCTGAAACAATATTTCACAGATACCAAATTTGTGGAATATGAAGATGATTCTACTTCATTCAATTTCCAATGGAAAAAATAACTAAATGGAACCTTGTCAACATGGGGATGAGATGCCAGAGGAGCACCAGCCTCATGGCCTAGTCCAGTCAGAATGTTAAGGACACCAGGAGGTAGACCAACCTCTCTGCAAACTTGAGCCAGCTCCAAACAGGTCCTGAAATTCAAAAAATAATGACATATAACATGACAAACCAAAATCAAAACTGAACAAGTTCATATAAGTTAATGAGGACATACACAGACGCCAATTCAGATGGCTTCAGTATTGCAGCACACCCAGCAGCCAATGCAGGAGCCACTTTCCATGTAGCCATCAACATAGGGTAGTTCCTTTAACATAAAAGACAAGCAATTTTATATCAATTGAGAGGACTAATCACCATAAAATCATCAGAACCACCACTCTATGAATACTGAGAGGACTATGGATCACCAACCCAATCTTTAGAACAATTAAGATTCGCCATTCCACTTAGCTTGGAAAAGAAAAACTAGGGCAAAATTAGAGCACATACTAGCAGAGTACAGATGCAAGTAACTCAAGCAAGAAGAGCAAGGATGATTTGAAAAAGGAATACATTCCTGAGAAGTATGGGTAGCACTAATTAAGGACAATATGAAAGATATCAGCTAAGCCTACTCTTTTGGGGGAGGGGGGGGGGGGGGGGGTTTCCCCCACCTTAGAGCTCATTGTTGCTAAGATAGTGCATCTTCTACAATGAAAACCAATGATTGCATTAGTGGGTGAAGCGATTTAAGTTGACAACAGTGGTGCCTCATGGTGGGAAATAATTGCATGAAAAATATAAATATTTCAGAAGAGGCTTTATTAAGTTGGAGTTAAGTTCACCACCAAAAATACAAATTGAGCAAGTATTCTGCAAAGCTGAAGCACTACTAGTATGTTGAGTTCCACAAACGAGTATCGGCAAAGATATACAAAACACCACATAGTTTATGATAGAAGTGAGTATACTGCAGAATTTGAACCCATAGAGGAACTTATTAAAATGATTTGTCAATTACGTAATCTAAGGAGTTGAACTGCCAAAAGAATAACAGTCACATGCTAAGTCATAACACACACACACAAGCTTGTTGCTTTTTTTCTTTCTTAAAAATGTGTGACATCACTGATTGATTGTTAATTGTAAATGAAACTAGTGTACTAGCCCGTTAAGGCTAACAAACTGTGAAGCAATCAGGAAAAGATGTCTTGTGAAGTTGCGTCACAAACTAAACAAAGGTCACATTAAGAACACAATGGAGCTGACAGTTCATAATGCATTTTTTTACACTTTCAAAATCATGCGGGAATGTTGAATAAATTTTTGAAAAGCAAGAAACTAAACATGTGAATAAATTGTTGAAAAGAAAGAAACCAAAAATGCAAATACCAACACAAGCCTGTTGTAAATTGATATTGAAGAGAAAAGGAGGAAAGAACAAAGAACAGGGATAATTATTTAGTTTATAAATATCCTCATCCAATCACCAAGCAAGAAAATCTAAATTTTTAAACAGTAAGCAAATAAAAGAGAAAAGCATAAACAATCAACTATGGAAATGAGAAATACCATGGAGTAATCAACCCAACAACCCCAATTGGCTCCTTAAGAACATGACTCTTAAAAGTCTCCATAGGAAGAGAAACAGGAGCCTTTTGGTTTGCATCCAAACCTTCAGCAAGGTCTGCATAGTACTCAAAGCACCCAACAACATCATCCTGGATCACATTAAAAAGCATTTAAGGCAATTTGCTAGATAGTGAAATATAAAACTCCAGAGTATCACAAGCATACAATGTCCCATGCTGCTTCATCCAATGGTTTTCCACAATCAAGTGCTTCAAGTTTTGCTATTTCAGATTTTTTTCTCTGTTATCTGCATGAAAACAAGGGCAGGAAGAGCTCAAGGCATGTAAACAGCACCAATCAACTTCAAAGTACAAATTATGAAATGAACATATCAATAGCACTCTACTTGCCGCCGGGGGGGGGGGGGGGGGGGTGGAGCGGGGAGGGAGAGAACAAAAAAACAGACAAAGAAGCCCATATATATATATATATATATATATATAACCAGAACAAAGTTGAGAAAGAAGCCCATATATATATATATATATATATAACCAGAACAAAGTTGAGTAAAGTACAATTGTTATTTATTTATTTATTTAATTTAAATAAAAAAAGAAGCATTAAGTCTCATATGCAACTCCTTCTTTGCTTTTGGGAAAATTAATTATATTTTAGACCCTATAATTTAGAGGGTAAAACATTTTTTTTTTTGGATAAGTAATTTAGAGGCAGGGTATAACAAATTAAACCTTGAAGTTTCAAACTCAATAGTTTCAAAAGTAACAAATTAAACTCTGAGGTTTCAAAAAGCAACAAACTAGACCTCAAATTATTTAAGTGGTTTGTGTTTGGGATTTAACTTGATACTTTTTAAGACCTCAGGGTTTAATCTGTTACTTTTAAAATTATAGGGTTTTAAATGAAGTTCTTCCTTTTTTTCTTTTTCTTTTTTTGTTTCTTTTGATAAGTTTCTGCGATACCCGATATTTCAACAGTATTTCCCCCAAAGCATAGCCTGACAGTGACATCCAGTCACCCCATTCTCTGTGATCTTCAAATAATCAGGTAATGACAGAGTTGAAATAAAAAACCTCAGTATCATCTCCACGGACTATGAACCAGATAACTGGTCCACACATGTCTTGAATACAGATTTAGCGGACACGATACTGAAGAGATTAATGATCAATAAGCACTACTAAAAGAAAAAAAAAAAAAAAAAACTCAATACAGATTCACATCGGCAACCAAGTTCCAATGCTTCTCAGTTCTCATAGAAATTCAAAATTAGACAATAAACAAACCAAGTAGAATGTTTTATTGTTCTTTAAATCCAATTTCACAAATTACTTTAAGCAATCCACAACAATAAGCATAACTGATAGCAAAAATTCAATACCTTAGCTGCAATAGCACGCATGTACTTAGCACGAACTGCCCCGAAAGCATTGGCCCAATCTCTGCCTTTGTTCGTTGCAAGGGCTTTCCTTGCAGCATCCACTGCAAGCTCCACATCCTCTGCAGTAGCAGCCGGTATATCCCCTAAAACCACATTCCCACAAAAACCCAATTTTTTTCAGAGCTCAAAAACCCCCCAACATTTCAATTTTCAACGTTCACCCAATTTTTCTTTCAAATAGTCAGAAATCAAAATGAAGATATGCATGTATAAAGATAAAATATAGCTTTTTCTTTATCCGTTTTGGGTGAGGATCAAAACCCAGAAACAGAATTGCATAACATGCACATCATCATCAATTTTGACCTGATAAAAATACACACATTCACACAATTTTTCTTTCAAATAGTCAGAAACCAGGATGAAAATGAAAATGAAGATATGCATGTAAAGATTAAAGATAGCTTTTTTCTTTATCAGATTCGGGTGAGAATCAAAACCCAGAAACATAATTGCATAACAGCAATTTTGATCTGATAAAAACACCAAATTCCACAGGTTTCTCATATCCTGGAACGTTTAGTAAAGTCCTTCCTTTGATTTCAATATGTTCTACGTACAAGATCAAGCAACTTCAATAAATTCAGAAACCATGAAAGACCTTTTTTTAATAAACAAATCTTAAAAAGCCTCTTAATAAAGACTGCCTGTTAGAGACTTACCTCAACATTAGATATGGCAGTCCGTAACACACAATCCCAATTCACTAGACGTTCATCTCTGCAAAAAAAAAAAAAAAAAAGGATATAATATAGAAACTTCAAACTGTAGACAAATAGCATTACAAGCCAATGCTTTTTAAATACCAGACCTGGTTAATTTTCATCTATGCCTGGTTAATTTTCTTTCACGCATTATCTTCTTTTCCATAACCACCTATAAAGATTTAAGTAAAAAAGAATAAAATGTCTCATATTAAACAATTAACTGACAAAATCATTTACACCTTTAAACAAGTTGACAGGTGACACATATAGGACAGATTTTCTGATACCAATTCCATGACTTTAGCACTTACTCAAGGTTCACCAATTTTGCGTTTTTTAGCCTTTATGTAATGTTTGGCCGGGCGAGGAGGCTGCGGGGCATCATCCTTAGGCTGCAAAGACATTAGATGCATACAATCAATATTGGGTTTCACTAGCAAAGAATAAAGTGAAGTACAAAATTCCAAAACTACATTGTAATTAATGTTATCATACCATAGAGCTGCCTGCACGTCCTATTTTGTGTCCACCTATCCCACAAGTGGGTGCTCTTCTAGTACGTTGCGGTCTACCTTGTGGGGGTGAGGGCTAAGGAGGGGGATGCTCGTCCGGTACATCAACAGCTGGCTGTACAGTGTCAAAAGTAACCGGAGGTCCTAGAGGGTCAGATAAGGATGAGGTAGGTGGGTCTATGGGCATAGTGGGTGCACTGGAGCAGGTGGGTGGGTATAAGGGTGTCTCGGGGTGTATAGGAGGGGTCAAATGCAAATTAATACCGATTCCAACACTAGGCTGCAAAAGTGGGATGGGTGGAGAGACCTCGGGCTCAGGAGATGCATCTACCATGGGTGGAGATGCATCTGGGATGGGTGGATGGACCTCGGGCTGAGGAGATGCGTGCGAGATGGGTGCAGGTAAAGAAGGAGCAGTTACAACCTGAGGGGTTGTTGCACGCGGACCACGGCCTGTAGCTGCATATGTGCTTGGGCTTGATGTAGTAGGCCGACCACGGCCCCTAGGTGCACTTGTGCTTGGGCTTGCTGTACCAGACCGACCACGGCCCCTAGGTGCACCTATGCTTGAGCTTGCTGTAGTAGGCCGACCACGGCCCCTACCGACGCTTGTACTTGGACTTGCAGTATCATGCAAAGTAGGGGTTGGTGTACTTACAGGTGCTGCGCTTCTGCTTTGGGTTGCAGTAGCTGCTGATTCAGAGTGATGGCCATTATTTGGCTGGCCATTGGCTACAGGACCACCACCAAGCCCAGCCACATGGTTTAGGACGCGCCGGACATGGTTGTGAGCTCGGCTGCCTTCAGGAAGCATCTCCAACAGCGCTAAATGGCTTTGAATTTGAAACGGAGAAAGAAACAGTACAATCAGATTTGAGAGGCTTATGTATCAATAAATGAATGAACAATATAGTACTTATTAATCTAGTCAAATACTCAACTAAGAACTAACAGTTTTATTAGAATACTATATGTAACAGAAAGTCTTTAAGTGGATGTTAGTCAAATCAAACCAGATTTGCTGAAAAAGTAAATCAATTGATTCTACGTTCATATCATGCATGTACTCAAGAAAAACAAAGCAACCAATAAAATCATTTTCAGAACACATTACCATTATATCTAATTTAGCGCTGTTGTGGTCGACATACTTTCGAGTGACCGGACGGTACCAGCGGTAGTAGGCATGATCGCGGGGCATCTCACCAGTCTGAGGAGGTGCACGACAAATTTGTTGTTGTCTCATATCCCACTAAAGGATAGAAAGTCTATGCTCGTCCCTCCAATTCTTTTCCACCTTCCCACGTAAGTCTATTCCGTGCAATCTATCATCGTAAACAACATCATCAGGCGGCTACTGTGCCAACCCAAACTGTCGAAGGACACGGTCCGGGTGGTGTCTCTCTACTATGCAAAAACACACAAGCGGCACCCTTGCTGTCCACGTATCCCTCCCTGCAACGCAGAACTCATGAAGGTGGCTAAACTCTGCCTCGTATGGCTGCCACACAATCTACAATAGAAACAAGTTCCAATTATCATAGCATCTTAAAATGTGAAACAAGGGAGAATACATAGATAATGGGAAAAACAAAAATTAAAACAAAAGACATGTTAAAGGATGAAGTAATCATATTCTTAAGGAAAATTAACATAACCAAACTAAATTTTTGAATATTATTACCTGCTCTGGCCGCATTGTAACTAATTGCTCGCGATAGTAGATCAAGGCCGTGCTGGATGGCCTACTCTTCGGGCTTGGCACCCGCACCCACCTACAGTTAACGGATCAAGTACAGCATAAGATACGATAATACCATTTACTTACTAAGAAGAGCACATTATATAACACACTAAATATGAGGAAAAGACTTACTTAGATGCAAGTGGTGCATATGGCCATGGGCCATAATCACATCCAGGTGGGGGCTCTATCCTCGGGCACAAGAATGGCAACCTTGCCCATGTCCAATACTGGACCAAGGTGCACACCCCACCAATCTGCGATGCCCCTTTCTCACTTGCCCAACACAACTCTCTATACAACCAGGCCAAGCAACCACTACCCCAACTATACTGTGGCGGATCACGAAGGTTCCGCAGGAACTCCAAGAACATCAAATGCACCCTATCTCCCGACTTGTCCACGAAAAGCTTATCCCCTAGTAGTGCTAAAATATAGCACCGGGCATACTGGTGTATCTGAATCTCCGTTGCGTCATGAGGCAATGGCTGTGCAACAGCATCAACAAGGCGGCTGATGAGAATTCTTTGCCCCACCAAAGTTTTGTTGTCATTCGCCGGAGTAAAACCAAGCAACTCCATGCACAGTTGACTCCAATTCCCATTCACCACAGCAGTTGGCCCAACCAAGACCTCACCCTCTATAGGAAGTCCGTAAATGACCTCCACATCTTGTAGGGTGATTGACATCTCACCATGTGGAAGATGGAACGTATGAGTCTCCGGCCGCCATCGCTCAACTAGGGCCGATATTAGGCAATGATCTATCTCTCTCGAAGGGGCCCAAACAATCCTTCCAACCTTAGCAACCTGATAATGTCAATCACCTGATTATCTCTCATCTCAATATTTGCCAACTCCTTAGTGCGACCACGGCATATAAGTGGGCCCGGGTCCTACAAAATCGATACAAATTATAGCGGTTGTTAGAAGTAGAACTACAATTTTGAAAGAAGTTGCTAACTAAAAGTGAAAGACAACGTAAAAATTAAAGTGGTTGTTAGAATTAGATATTTCACCTCGCCATTCCAAATGGCCTCTGATCGATGATATCGTTGTCATGTCAACAATGACTGGACAACCGGACCAGGGTCCAAGATCTGTGGCTCCTCATCCATCCGAGGCTCCATACTGCAAAGAGTATAAACAATGAAAAAGTTATGAAAACCCCAATTTTCCTGTGCCAATGTCTGATAAGAGTACATATATTTTCATTCCATCACCTTCAAAATTATATGTATATAAACAAGATTAAAATGACAGTTAAACATAACATTACAAGTGCATACAAACTAGATAAGAACATGTACTTTAAACAGTTAAATTGTGATAATATCTCAATTAATTAGAATATAAATAGATAGGTTAAATTTATAAAGCATACATAAGAAAAGGATAAAAAAGAAAATCCAACATAATAAAGCATACCTAATAATACCTCATTTATTTAGAAAAAGAGAAGAAAAAAAAATCATAAACAAACATTTATAAATAAAAAACAATAACAGAGTACCATCCAATTCCCATATAATGTCACAATTCCTTGTATCTAAACAATACCAAAGGATAAACTGAAAATATCAGCATCTAGAAATTGATGGCATGAACTGTTTGGGAACCTACGAGCAGTTTGTTGGACCGTTCAATTCGACTGTTGTTTGAAGAGCTTGAATGTGTGAACATCATCTTATTCAGTTATTTGAGGCAACACCTTTTTCTTGCATGTTTTTTTTCTCTCTTTTGGAAGTACATCTAATCATCTAAATGCTATTAAAAAAAAATTGACAAAAAATCAAGTGTGCACAACATTCTATATGACATCAAATCAGTGGCAAGAACTTTTTTCTTGCATAACTATTTTTTCCTTTTTTTCTTTTCCTGAAATTAATCTAAAATGAAACGATTGTTGTGACTTGTGAGTATGGATAATTTTAACAGATATATTCTATTTATTTATAAAGCCATGGTCTACTGACCTCAAAATTAAGAACCACTTCTTTTTTGGTTCCCTCAACAATACTGTCTTTAAACCATAGATTTGAATTATTTCAGTTAACATTTACAAACAAGCTTCAAACGCGTTGGGGGACAAAATATTTATATATAAAAATAAAAAAAAGAACCATGGTGGCATTGCAAAGAAAAAGATAAGAAATAACCACAATATCCTTCAGTTTATGATGACAAAAAAAAAAAAAAAAAAAAAAAATCTAATTAATATCAACGGAAGCTAGATTCCATTTAGAACATAAACAAGCATCTACGTTTGAAACATTCACCCATTCCTTTCCTTACAAAACTACATTCAAAACTACAAACACACCCACTGATTTAAGTTTGAAACAACCCACCCACTGATTTAACAACCCAGAAAGCAACCCACAACCACAAACACAATTACGCCATTAATTCCCAAAACCCAAACAAAAACACACAACACTAAGTTCAGTTCACCCACTAAATTGAGCTACAAAAACCCAAAATTTGAAGAACCCAAAACAAAAAAGAACTCAAATTTACAATAACCCATTACACAAATCAAAAAATAGCATAAAGAAAAAAAAGAAAAAGAGAACCCAGAACCTGAAAGCAGAGTACGAACGGCGCTACGAACGACGGCGGGCTACGAACGGCGAGCACGAACGGCGGGCTACGAGGGAGTGAGTGAGTTTGGGAGTGAGAGTCAGCGAGTGGGTGAGTGAGTTTTAGAATGAACGAGAGAGGACTGAGTTTGAAAGAGCTCTGTCACTTTCAAATGTGTCGTTTGAGTGCATTTGATTTGATTTTAAATGGTGGCCAGAAATCGAGTCTATAAGACTCGATTTCTGTGGCTCCACGTGGAATTTTTGTCCACGTAAGATATATGTAAAAACAACAAACTCAAGTTTTAAAAACTCGAGTTCTAATTAGATCTCGAGTTTTTAAAACTCGAGATGTTATTTTTACATATACTTCCAAATCTGGCCAACTAACAAATTTATTACAATACTGAGTTTATTTGGCAAGGGTGTTCTGATATTGGGAGATATGTTCTGGTTTTTTACCTTTGGGATAAGAGTAATGAAAAAGTGTCCAAGGGATTTAGGGAGCATACCAAAATTTAGATACATCAAGATAGCCTCTTTAACATCAGGTCCCACCAAAGACCAATAAGTTTGAAAAAATAAGGGGGGCATACTGTCAGGACCAGGAGACTTAAGAGGCTCCATCTGCTTAAGAGCCTTTTCCACCTCATCTACTGTAAAGGTTGTTGTTAGTGTAGTGTTCATCTCCTCAGTCACCTTTTGAGGAATTTCGGCCAACACCTCCTCAACATTCTATGGATTACTCGACGTAAAAAGGTCCTAATAGTAGTTTACTATAGTATCCACAATATGATTCTGGTGGATATACCACTGACCGGATTCATCAAAAATACCCTTGATATAATTTCTTCGTCGTCCTTTGTGTAGCTTTAGTGTGGAAAAATTTAGTGTTTTTATCCCCGTCTTTTAACCATGCCACCTTTGATCTTTGCTTCCACTCTTAGCTTCCTTATCCATCAGTGAGTTTATATCATACTCAAGTTGCCTTAACATGCTTGTATCACCACCCCTTGTAGCATATTTTTCTGCCTTTTCCAACTGTTTCCTCTTTCTCTCCAATTCTTTACGTACACTGCCAAAATTTTTCTTGCTCCATTGGGTTAACACCGAGTCAATTCAAGGCCACACTTGTCAATTTACTTTAAAATTTGCTTAGCCTGTGGCTCATCAAAATTTATCTTTTGCGCTCCCTTAACTGTTGCACCACATCCCTGTCATCCACATCTATTCAAACCGGAATGGCCGTTGTTGAGTACAATCCATGCCTTCAAGGACGATCCACAAAGGTTTATGGTCCTATGTAGTAACATCTAAATGATAAACTTTTGTATATGGAAATTTAGACAGCCACTCATTTGATGCCACAACTCTATTAAGCCGCTTCTACACCGTGTACATTGGATAGTGTTTATTCCAAGTGAAATTTGGACCAACAAATCCTAGGTCTATGAGTCTAGATTCATCCAACACTTCATGAAAAGGCTGCATCTGATTATGTGACCGAACCCTCCCTCCTATTTTTTCTGATTGTCTCATGATCTCGTTAAAATCACCTGCACAAATCCAAGTACCTGATCCCTTATTCTTCAATCTTTGCACTTTGTCCTAAGCTTCATATCTTTGATTAGTGTCGGGTTCTCCATAAAAACCTGTGAAACGCCACTCCTCATTGGTATGCTGATTAATCTTTGTGTCTATGTGATATTTAGAAAAAGTTTGAACATCAAGAACGAAACCCTCCTTCCAGAACAAGACCACTGCCCCTGCTTTATTTGTCCTGTGTACCACAAACCTATTCTTAAACTGCAAATGATCCTAAATATGAATTAGCCTATCTTCATCCATTTATGTTTTGACTAAGAACACAACGGATTGGATCTTTTGCCCACACAATATCTACAAACTTATTTTCTGTTTGTTGGTTCCCAAGTCCCCGACAGTTCCAACGTAGGATACTTATTGCTTCTGGTAGGGCTGGAAACCAATCTCCGCCAATATTGTTTTGTTTGTGTTGCCCCCCTGAGAATCCTTTCTCTTTTTTAGTAACTCAGTTTAACTGACAATGATGTCTGCACTTCTCTTTTCACCCATAGAATCCCCCATCATTGAATCTGCCCCATGTCTTTCCTGCAAATTCTCTTCCATGTGGATTCTTTGATTACTAGTACATGGTTTCTATCAAATAAAACTGATAGTGGTACACATGATGTAGGCTATGTAGGTTGAGGCTGGTGTGCACATGCATTTTGAGTGACCAAGGGTGTGGAATCATTAAGTGATAAGGAATCCAATCTCCTTAATTCTCTCCTTAAATATTGGATGTCAAATCTGTATTGGGGTTAAATTTATTCAATTCCCTATCAATCTCCTCAATTCTCTCCTTAAATATTTCAGCTGATGATTTTGTATTCCCAAGACCCGATGTATTCAAATTCAAATTCCTTAGAATCCCTTGACCCGTGGGATTAGAAATTGAATGTTGCGGATTATGCTCTCGAAAATCTGGAAACAAAATTTCCTACAATAATGTTTCTGTATTTTCCTTTTCTAGCCTAATAATCTCCAGTGAGGGCTTCCCCGTTTGACCCACCACCACCAAGGGTTTCTTTGGCTGAACCTGTTCTGTTGTTGGTGGTTCTTTGAATTTCCTAGTGTAGAAGCTAGGGACCTTGATCACATTCCTTCTTGATGGTGTAAAGGGCGCAGCATATAACCAGGGACCATACCGTTGGGATTCAATTGGTAGGTTTCCCTTGCTTTCTATCCATTGTTCACAGTCATGGTCATTGTGTGTAAGGCAACCACACTAGTAGCATATATTTAGGAGTCATTCATATTTGAATGACACCCATAATTCCTTACCATTCTCAAGGGATATTACTCGACCATGGCTCAATGGTTTTGAAATATCAATGGTGACTCTATTCCTTATAAAACCATCCCCCTCAATCTCTGTCTCATCCACTATTTCATTCACTATACCAATAGCACCATGTATCCGCTCAGCCACCTTTTTGTTTCAAAACTGGATTGGTATATCGTGTACTTGAACCCAAAACGTAACCTTATTGAACTCCATCTCAGTCAGATCTATTTCCTTTTCATAGCTTAGCAAAACCATTAAGTGCTTATCAAAGCTCCAAGGCTTCATTGACAAAAATTTTTCCATCTCACTCTTATCATCAAAGGTGAAAAGAACTACATGGTCACCTTCTTGCTTTACCTTAAAACCATTTTTTGATCTCCATTATGGGGTGAACGTTTTTGCTTTAGCATCAATGTTAAGAGCATGCTTAGTCAAAAATTTTGTTGCAACTATAAACTCTATTTCTGCCTGTTCATTCGTCAATCTAAGGTCTAAACCTTCGTATTTAGATAAAGACTGCTCCATGATTTCGTGAGGTTTTCCATCATACTAGAAAAGAAGAAGAAAAAAAAAAAAACCATTTCCCAATAACCTCGAAGAAAAGAAAAACTACAAAGCCTAAAGGTAAACTTGTTACCTCAAGGTACAAAGACACCTTCAAAGAAGGGACGGCTATTCTACGACCTAGGAGAAGATGGAAGACCAACTTTCGCTAGTGAAGAGAAACTAGTTGAACCGATTTTAAAGAAGGGATGGCTATTATTGGACATGAACTTATTTCTATTAGTTTGTTGTGCTTATATTATTTATTGTATAAAAGTACCGTTAAACCAATAAAAAGTGGGCTTTTAAAATAAGTTTATCCTAATACTTTTCTTTCTCAAAACCATATAGAATGGTCATAATTAATACCACTGCACACCATTGGTGCGATGGTCACTCCACAAGTATAAATGCTTGTGGGGTGTGGATAGTAAGGGGACAAGGTTCAAGCCTCCAGGAGAGAGTTTCATACACATATATACTTAGATTAAACTAGAGTAGAATTTCTATCTTGTAAAAAAAAAAAAAAAAAAGAATGGTCATAATTAATGGATTTGTGCTGAATTCATTTGATACAGTATTCTTTTATTGACCATATATTTAGTAGCATTTAAATTCTATTTTAAAATGATTTGATAATTATAATCATAATTAAGTAGGTTTTGATTACCTTAACGAACAAAGTTTGACTTCAAACATATTTAAAACTGTCTTTTCCAACAAAGTCATGTGACTAAAATTATATATAAATTATCGCTCAACTACCTGGAAGTTTTTAACGAGATATCTAGGATGTGCATTTTAGATAAGTTGGATCTTCAAATTGTTAGTTAGAACCAAAAAAAATAAAAGAAAAAGATCTCAAAATCGTCCTATAAAATAAGAAGGAAGATATGGAACCATTCCAAACTCACTGACCGGCTGTTTTAATTTTGAAACAAGGAAAATGTTTTTTGTTTTACCCAATTCCAAAGAGATCTGCCACCCAGTACTTTTTTTTTTTTAAGATTAGTAGGTTCCTTGCATCTATTGCTCAGTTCATCTTGGCATTTTATCAGACTTTGCTACTCACATGTAAAAGGAGGGATTTAATAAAAGAGAGAGGTGACTCCTTATCATGCTGCCCCTATATATATATATATATATGTGTGTGTGTGTGTGTAATGGAAAAGACAAAGTTTAGCTACAAAATTGATTGTAGCCTTAGCCTACAACCTTACTCAATATCTTTTTATTGGAGATGCATTTTGACAAATCTACTATCAGATTATATATTCTTTTTATATGCTTTGTGCTTACAAAATTTCTATAAAATTAAATATCAATAGATATGTCATCAATAAATTGTTTAAATTGCAAAATTTTTTAGTTTAAAGTTATGCATAAAATACAAGCTTATAAATCATATAGTAAATAATATCATGTTGATACAAAATTTGACATGTGTATTAAGAGCGTAAAGAATGTGAACTTTAACGGTTAGATTTTCGAAATATATAATAATTTTTATTTTATTTAGTAAGGCTGTAGGCTTAGACTACAACAAATTTTGTAGCTAAATTTTGTCCTAATAGGAAAAAAAAAAATAAGAAAGAAAAATAAGATAAGTTTGGGCAAATCTATATAAATCAAAAACATGTTTTTACATCCTCATAAAATTACTGCTACAAATAAGAGGCAATAGTTTTTATTTATTATTATTATTAAATTTCTTTTTGGGGGATCAATTCCCACATTTAAAAATTAGCACACCCTCTCTGGATCTATTTTCCTCCCTTTCACTTTATCTCACTTTCACCCTCTTCTCTTAAAAAATTCACTTTATCCCAGTTTCACTAAAGATCAAGTTACAAATCCACTCAAATCACACACCTCCACTTAAGTTTAAAGTATTCACTTAAGTTAAATCTTGACTCTGCCACTTTTAGTTTGTTAGGAACAAAAGGAGATTACTTTAAATTTAAGTGATTGTTTGGTTAATAAAAACTTAAAGTGATTGATTTTAGGCCCTAACAAAATTTAAAAGATCACTTTTAGTTTTAGTATTTATTTAGCAATGACATGATGGTTTCTTGATCAATTTGACCATGTCATCTAAGTGACAAAAAATAATCACTTCAAACTTCTAAGACTAAAATTGTGCTAAATTTTAAGGATAATAGCATATTTAACTTTTTTTTTTTTTTATTAGGTATTGTATCCTTCTATTCGTTAGCTAAAACCACAAATTCACTCCGACTCAAAGAAATTATGTTGGTGGAAGATATATAAAAAATAAAAAAATAAAAGAACGAAAAGAGAGTCTTAGATAGTGAGGATGGGAATGGGGTAGAGTTGGCATGACATGTAAAAGCCATGCCTAAGTTTATATTAATATTCAAAATAAATTTATACTTATTTAGCAAAAAATATTATAATTAAATACTTGAAATTTGGGTGTGGGTGAAATGAAACTTCATTAAGCTAATTAGGTATTTAAAACATACATATGGACTTGAATTAATTGGGAGGTAATATAGAAGTAATTATTAGGAGTTCCCTTAGTATGGTGATCTGGTATTTACTCCTCTCACATTCATGGTAGATTCTACTAATTAATTCATGGTGTGGTCTGTTATTAATTTAAGAGGAAAGAGTAATATGTTATCCTATTCAAGGAGCAACCAGTAATTTTCCGATATTATTGTCAACCCTAATAACTAACATGGAAGTTTTGTCGCATTCAATTTTTTCCTGTAATAAAGCAGGCAGCAATGAAGAAAATCAAACTGGTTGATTTGGTTCATCTTGCAGTAATAGGGATATTGACGACAAGGACATAGTGTTATGGCACACAATAGGCTTCCACCATAGCCCTTCTTAAGATGAATTTCCAGTGATGCCGAATTTGAATGGTGGGTTTGAGCTCCACCCTTCAAACTTCTTCGAAAGCAATCCAATCACTCCTTAGAGGAGGGAAAAAATAATCGGAATAACTAGCATCTTCGGTAGAAGCTCTAGATAAATGTTATTTGTGCTATTAGATATTCTAAATAATTGTCAACTTTTATGTTGTTTTCAGAATAAGAATTTGAAAAACTATTAGAACTTTTAAAATGGTTTAATTTAAATTTGTGGGAATTTCAATCTCATCAAGTAACCTTTTATTAATTTTCTGGGTATATCCAAGAGTTAAGAATTTTGAAGTATTAAATTAGTTACAATAAAGATGGTAACAGGGATGATAACGAATTTGTGACATTGAAAATATCGAAGGCATATCTGAAGGCGATATCTTAGAGATTGGTGATTTCTTGTTGAAGCTGCAAAACATCCAAATTGTTGTTGTGAAGAAATTTTTGGGGAGGTCCTCAGAGTCATCATTTGTCTGTGTTTCTGTTTTTTTTTTTTTTTTTTTTTGAAAATTTTTTGAGTTTAAAGATAGGACTAATTACATTTTGTTTTAGTTTTTGTGTGAATACCAATTTGCTTTAGAGCTATGATATGGGATACGAGACACAATTTTAATTGATTGGAAGGACTATTTAAAGTGTTTTGAATTTTAAATTTTAAACTAATATTTTTCTATTTGTTGGGGTAGGGGACTAACAATTTTTTTTTTTTTTTAAATTAATAGTACAACAGGAGAATTTTGGGGGAGGTTTGGGGAAATTACCACCCTTGTCTCTAATGTGAGTGATTGATATGATATAATTTAGAAGTTACAAATAGCCTAAGTTTTATTATTACATATTTTGATACTCCTAGTTTTAAGATCCACTAGTTAAGAAGGATGTGTATAGCTTTGGAATTTTCCATTTTAGAAATGGACTGAAATGGCCCGAATAGACTGAATTGGACTGTAATGGACCATAGTGGATTGAAATGGGCTGAACTGAACCAAAGTGGACCAAAGTGAAACAAAATGGACCAAAATAGACTAAAGTGAACCGAATAAGATATGTAAGCTAAAATTGGGATGTATATATATGCTAAAATTGTATTAAAAAAGGGGGAAAAAAAAACTCCAAAATAAGGTGACGTGACCGATGATGTAGGGTTCATTCTATGGTACCCACCTATTTTTTAAGTGGGTACCGTACCCACCCAAATCTTAGCCGTTTATTTTTATTGTTTGAATCCTGACCTTACTTGAGTTTAGTAGTAAACCTATTACCGGTAGAATGGGTAGGGGTATAAAAGCAAGACAAAACCAAAAAGAAAAGAAAGAAACAGAGACCGAATGATTGGTAAAAAAAATAAAATTAAATAAATTAAATAAAAAAGAAGAAGAAGAAGAGAGAGAGAGAGAGAACAAAAGAGGCCAAGAGGATAAACGAGAGTGCGACTGCCACCGCTCACCATCCACCACCTTCAAATAATCTACCACTATCACCGGTGGTAATTTATTTATTTATTTATTTATTTGATGTGATTCATATTGATTTTAAATTTGATTCAGATGTCTCATTTTCGTTTGGTTTTGATTTTAAATGAGTGTATTTTTCAAATTCTCTTTATGTATCAATTATAAAAGAAATCTAGAATTTTTCTTCAAGATATACTATAAAATTTTTCATGTACAATTGATTACCATATAATTTTAAAATGTTATAACTTAATCATTTTATGAGTTAAACAAAAAAAACATATTTAAGTTGTAATTGAAATTTCTGTAATCACTAAAAATTATTACATGAGAATAATAAGTGTAATACAACTTATCAATATATCAATCAGAAAGCCATAACAAGCAAAGACAATATAATGAATATGCTACATTTTTATGATTTTTTGAACATTAATGTTTGGTAACTATTTTTTTCCCTTATTTTCTATTTCCAAAACTAATTTTTTATTTTTGAGACCAAAAAACTTGTTTGGCAACCCAAAATGGATAGAAAATAAAAACTGTTCTCAAAACTCAATTTGTGAAAGAAATTGAAAATAGTCAAAAGGCTGTTTTCAGTTTCTAGTTTTTAAAGCCAATGAAAATATGAGTTTGATTTAATGAATCCATCTCATTTAATGAGTTAGTGCTAGAGTTCGAATCCTAGTAACAACATATTTTAGTATTTTTTTTTTCTTCAAAAAATTATTTTTTTAATTTCAACTAATCAAATATGTTTTTGATTTCAAAAATACAAGATTTTTATTTTTTTTTTATTTCTATTCTCAAAAGCAAGTTTTTCTAAATAGAAAACAAAAACTACAACCAAACATAACCTCACCGCTTAGTACTAACACGAGTAATATGTCTCATTAAAAAGAAAGAATAATATGCTATTATCTAGATTGATTTAAAGTATGAGAGAGAGAGAGAGAGAGAGAGAGAGAGAGAGAGAGATGTAATGTGAGTTCATAATATATTTAACTAAGGTTATGTTTGGTAATAGTTTTTGTTTTCTATTTTCAAAAACTTATTTTTGAGAATATAAATAAAAAAATTAAAAAAAAAATCCTGTATTTTTGAAATCAAAAACATATTTGGTTAGTTGAAATTAAAAAAAAAAAAAAAAAAAACTTTTTGAAGAAAAAAGTATAAAAAAAAAAAAACTTAAATATGTTGTTATTAGGATTCGAACTCTGGTGCTAACTCATTAAATGAGATGGATTCATTAAATTAGAGTCATATTTTCATTGGCTTTGAAGACTAGAAACTGAAAATAACCTTTTGACTGTTTTCAATTTTCTTCACAAATTGAGTTTTGAGAATAGTTTTTGTTTTCTATCCATTTTGGGTTGGCAAATAAGTTTTTTAGTCTCAAAAATAGAAATTTTTTTTTTGAAAACAGAAAATAAGAGAAAAAAAAATTGTTATCAAACACATCTTAAGTATTTCTGCGATTGTATTAAGACAAGTGTATATTGAAAATCAAACTGGTTGGTTTGGCTCATTTTTGCAGGAATAGGGATATTGACGACAGGGACATAGTGTTATGGCACACAATAGGCTTCCACCATAGCCCTTCCCAAGATGAATTTCCAGTGATGCCGACTTTGAATGGCGAGTTTGAGCTCTGTCCTTCAAACTTCTTCGAAAGCAACCCAATCTTGGATATAAGGCCTCCTAAGCCTGTGGACTTACCCACATGCAATGCCACCACTCTTTAGAGGAGGAAAAAAAAAATCGGAATAACTAGTATCTTCAGTAGAAGTAGAAGTTCTAGTTAATTGTTGTTTGTGTTATTCTAAATAATTGTCAACTTTTATGTTGTTTTTAGAATAATAATTTGAAAAATTATTAGAACTTTTAGAATGGTGGAATTTAAATTTGTGGGAATTTCAATCTTATCAATTAAGCTTTTATTATTTGTCTGGGTATATCCAAAAGTTAAAAATTTAAAGTATTAAATTAGTTACAACAAGGATGGTAATGAGGATGATAATGAATTGGTGACCATGATAATATGGTATATATCAGGGTATTGGTGGTGGTGAAAATAGTAGCATAATCAATGATAATAGTTGGTCATTGGTGGTGGAGACAGTGACAACGGTAATGGTCATAGCAATATTGTTAGTATTAATGTATTATACTGGTTGTGGTGGTGGTGATAAGCCACTTTGTGTTAATTGAGTTATCTCTCTCTCTCTCTCTCTCTCTCTCTCTCATTTTCTTCTTTTGAGACTACTAGGTAGGGTGGCACGTGCTACCTCTTAAGTAAGAAAATTAAAATAAAATTTTTATTTGAAGAAGTATGAAACTACATACATAAAAATTATATGTCGTAAAAAGTTAATCTTATTCGTATAATAATTTCGATAGTTAATTACACACAAAGTTATGGTAACTATTTAACATATGAATATCTATTTTACTATAGTAGTTTCTTAGTACTTATTTGCTAAAAACAATATCCACTAACTAAAAATTTCTAAGAATGATACCGAATATCATCATCTTCCAACAATAAGCAACTGAGTTTTACTAAGACATTGTCACAATATTTAAATTTCATAATGAATGATGTCATATGCTACAATTGAATTTTTTTCATCAAATACCTTTAACCATATGCAATGAAAATTTTTCATTCATACTTTCTACTTTATCATTCTACATGAGTCTAGGTTCTATATTTACCTTACTTATTTTTTAATGAACACCCATTTTAGGCAAGAAAAAAAAAAATAATAATAACAAAAGGCATGTGTCAATTTCCCATTAGATAAATTATAACTTTCGAAGATTTAAACTTAGAAAATCTATATTCTTTAGGTAATAAATAAAACACCTTATATCACCATTCCAACTTCTAAGCATTATTACCATCTAAAACTCAAAATACATGAAGAAAATTTTGGAATGTTAAAATTTAATGGGAGTATTTTAGACATTACACAATGTAATATTTTAAGAATCATAAGCTTTGATTAGGATTTAATTGAGAATATGACATATTTGATCTTTTCCAAAATATTAAGGGGAAAATTTCTTGATTTTAAAGTTTAAGGAAGAATTGTGAACTACCCTAAACATAAAGGATGAAAAGTGTTTTTATCCAAAATTTTTTTTTTTTATTATTTTGTGTGTAAAACTATGTGTTTTTACTTAAAATGGTGCGTAAAGATAAAAATACAATAAAAAATACAAAAAGTTAACCCAAGAAAACTGTATAAGAAATAGTTAATTTTGGCTCAACAAAGTTGACTAAACTAAAAAAAAAAAAATTATATAAACACAACATAATGGTACAACATTTTCGTAATAACTTTATAATTTTGTTATATTTTATTGGCTCATAAAGAATTGACACTTTAGTAATTGTGAAAATATTATGATGACAACAAAATGTCTTAATATTTTCACAAGAGAAATGTTATTGTGGAATGACTAAATTTCAAGTTTGAAATAAACTCAAACAAGTAAAATAGTTTCACAAATATGAATTTGTATTGATGAATGTGTGGTACCATTCTCTGAAATTACAAAAGAGCGATCCTCTGATTCGATCTCCTTGAAAGATTTGTTGATTAGAATTGTGGTAATGTGATTTTGATTCGAACACCAAATATCCTTCAATTTGTTTGAGGAATGAATCGAAGATCTTTTTGATAGGTCAAGAATGTATTGACCACTTGTGATGAATTAACCAATTAATTAGCCAAGTTAATTAATTAATTCAATTAGCATGCAATAAGCGTGATAGCACAAACAAATCACCAACTAAGTTAATATGCAGTGGAAAATAAATTAACATGGCGATTTGTTTACGAATGGGGAAAACCTACACGGCAAAAACCTCACCGGATGATTTTAAAGTCACCACTCCTGAGAATTCACTATTATCACAACAAGCGATTACAAGTAAAGGAATTCCAATACTTTATATCAATCTACAGTTGAACTCTTATCCCAATACCCAATTGGACTTGTTCTGTAGTGATAATCTCTCGTTTCAATACATGGCTCCTAGTACGTGACTAACCAATTCAATGCATGGATCCCAGTACGCAACTTACTCACCAACTTGAGAAAGATGTTGGCTGCAAATTTTTACAGTTCAGCAACACAATGAAGATCACGAAACTCCTTGATTACAAAATCCTATGGTGTACAAACACAATAGTTTCTTGAATAGAAAGATGAATTAGAGCATATGTCTCCGGTTCACAATATGCTTATGAAAAACTTTTGCATTGAGTTGCATCAACTGTGATGACCCTTAAAAAAATCCTTATATATGTTTAGGGTTGTGAGAAAAGAAAGCCCAAATATCTATTCATGGATTGGAGTGAAATCAGATCTGAAAAACTAATTTTCATAAACCTTGACAGATACCCTATCTATTAAGTAGCTATCGAGAATCGGACTTAAACAACCTTTTAAACCTCGATAGATACTAGTTGTCGAGATAGTTGTCGAGCTTTAAAGTCCAGCATTGCTTCACTTGATTCTTGGACAGACTTGTATGGCTTTAACACTTAAACTTGAAACCTTGTTCCTTAAAGCATTAAATACATCTTAGATCTACCTAATTACAAGTAAAGTGCGTTTTGTCAAAGGATTAGCCAATTCTATATTGACATATGTTCCTAACATGATTCACATATGTCCTAACAATCTCCCATTTTGGCAATCCGTGACAAAACTATAATAAACAAATGAACATATAAGAGAAGTCATAAATCACTCAACTCATACTCACTTGTTATACATCAACATATATATATATATATATATATATATATATATATATCCAAAGATAAGTACAATGTATGTCAAATAGTCACAAGACCGGTATACATAAGGTAAATGTAAAAGAAAGAAAAAAAAAAATACATAATAACCTCACTAAATCTCTCAAAATATAAACACTCCTCCTATCACAAAAATCTCCTATGTTAACTCTCCCCTATGTATATGACTACTCTCATACCAAAACTACTCCCCTTTTTTTGTCACAAATGATAAAGGGTAAATAAATCAAACAGTTATCTCATCATCACTGGGTGAACTAGCATCCTCATCCTCGTCATCATCATTGTCGTCAGAGTCACCATCATTGTCCTCATCCTCATATGCCTCTAGAGAAGGATAGGGAGACTCTATGAAGCCACCAAGGCAAGCTTGTCGTTGAGCAATATGGCTGACACGGGTGTTCACCTGACACAACACATCACTAAGTGTGTCAAGGCGAGTATCCATGTGCTGCAGCTGCGCCATGATCTCTTCGAGGGTTACATCACCCGCCGATGAAGAAGGTGCGGATGTGGAAGAAGCGGATGAAGTTGGAGGAGTTGCTGTCTCTATTCGTAGCTGCTTCGGTCGAAGCTGGGCCTTGTTCCATCTGACGATAGCAGCGTCTATAGCACACATGACCAAAAAATAAGGAGACTCGGGATAAGAGACAGAAAAATGACAAAGAATTCGCGTGATAGCCAAAGGAAAAATGAGATTATCATGGGTCGTTGTATCGCTATAAACATCTATGAGGGATAGGATGAAGTGAGAGGGAAAATCAATAGAGAGTCCCTCAAGAAGGGATAACAAAAATCGAGCACGAGGCTCTGTGATAGAGTTATAGTGAGACAATGGATAAAGAACGAATGTCATCACCATGTTAAGGAATCTCGGACCTTTTGCAAAGCCCGAGCAAGGGGTGTTTTGATGATCACCCCAAGATGAAGGTGTCTCACAGAATAGAGATGAGAGTTCATCTTTGGACATAGGCCTAAGACGATCGCAGCTAGGGTAGTTAAGATGCGCTACCCTAGGAACGTGTAGTACATCAGATACAATATCCAGAGTGACTACAATGCGCGTACCTCGAACGCGAGTGACAAAATAAGGTACAGAATAGTTAAATTCGTTCATATTGGAGTAAAACTCCTGTATGATTACGGAGGGACAAGTGACCGGGATGCCACACAGTGACTCCCAACACTAACTATAGATGATAGTGGGAAGGTTAGTGTCGGAAAAATCTGATAGAACGACTTGGCATTCCGAATGAATGCCTCATCGTGAGAAGTTCTCCGAAAAGTCCTTACGAGCTTTATCATCATGAAACCCGCCGTGAGATGGAGTGGGGTCAGAAAGGGAAGAAGAAGAAGATGCCCCAAAACAAAGAGGGTTCCAAGATGGAGTAGATTTGCATTTAGGTGCCATAAAGCAGACTAACGCAAGAAAAAGAGAGAGAGAGAGAGAGAGAGAGAGAGAGACACGCAGAAAAGTACCAAACAAATCAATATAAGAATATAAAGATATGAAGGTACGTATACATGAAAATGCATGAGCATGTGATAAGCAACATAAAATGTATCATGGGCTCAACCTAATCCAAACCTAACAGCTCAACATATATAGCACACATCTATAATGCATGAAAGTATGGTTAAAATGCACATGAGATGCAATGCATGATGATTTGAAATCATTTAAACAAAAGCCCGTCCCAAAAATTGTATAAAAACTCTAGAATTTTGAAAAACCCCAAAGTTTGTCAAAAATCCCAAAAGTTAAGTAAAAAATCATGAAATGCATGATAAAATGAGAGAAATAGAATCATACCAGAGGAAGAAATCAATCTTGAGACTAAAGATTGAGTGGGGAAGTGAATTGGAGTGAGAGAGAGGTGTTTGGAAGGTGAGAAGACAGAAAGGATCAAGAGAGATTGAGAAGAAATGAGAGAAATGTCATACGAACCCTATTTATAGAAATCTCAATTTCTCGATAGGTCGAGAGGTGTCGAGAGTTGCAAGAATTAAAACGTGAGAAATAGCTATCGAGTAGCTATCAAAAGGTGTCTATAGCAAATAAATTTCGATGGATCGAGAAGCTATCGAGCATCCAAAAACTTCCTCGGTGGATCAAGTAGCTGTCGAGTAGCTATCGAGATTGAATTTCAAGAATCTCGATGGATCGAGATTGCGATAACAACTACTAAGAAGGGAAGCTCAAAAGGCTCAATAGATAGCCTTTCTGTCGAGAGGCATCGAGAAGCTATTGAGACTGCTTAAAAACAGTTTTTCAAAGAAGAGAAAAACACAGACATGAATGTAATCAAACATGCTACTCAACCAAAAATCTAAGCAACATTTTAAGCTCTCAAAAACATCTCTAAAAAAAATGTCAAGCATTTAGATCCAAAACACACACACACACACACACTAAACAAGTCTAACCAATTTTATATTTCAAAAACAAGTTAAGACAGTTTAGTGAGCGTACATTAACACATGTATTCCTTGTGATGGCCAAATCACATTGTACCTGCACGTGTATCTGGAGTAGCAAAGAATATTGCATGTTGTGTGTAAAAAACATCGCAAGATTGCATAAGTGTCTATATGTTATAACGATTTGAGATATGAGAAAATCACTTTAACTCACACACAATCATAATTGTTTGATGGGGACTATCACCTTTGAGGTACATCCTATAACTCTCATGTCTCCTTGAAAACACGCCTGCAAACATATATAAAACATTTTGATTCTTTTTGCTTTTATTTTTCTTTGCATTTTTTTTTTTTCCTTTTAAGCAAACCATGCATGGGCATATAAGAGAGAGAAAAGAAATACCAAATGATATTAAGTTTTTGACATTGCACTTTTGCTATGCCAAAGCATACAAATGTCATTTCATGATTGGCGGGCAATAGTGGTGAGATGGTTATTTATGCATCTCTTTTAGGATTTTCTAGTCATTCTCGTCAAAAAGAGTGATATGGGTGTTAAGTACAAAAGATTACTTAATCTTATTCATCACAAACACAAGTCACAAAGCTCATTTGCTTAGTTGTGCATAGAGATGCTCATCTAAGCTACAAAAGATACAAAGCTTAGAAATCTTTTATTCAATATCCATCAAGAGTACACAAGTACCAATGTACACAAACATACACCGTTTTTGTATTTTTCTGATATTTCAATTTTTTTTAATGAAAAACAAAATAAAGCAAAACTAAAAAATAAACAAACAAAAACATGTTAAACAATGCAATGCATAAAACTAGGCTGACTCAAAACATGAAAGCAAAACACACAAGTAATGCAAAAACAAAAGCAAGAATGGGGAGAGAGAGAAAAAATGACTAAATCACTTGGAGCCTTTTTCCTTCCACACCTTGGAAGAACCTTTCTATTTTGCAAACCCTTGATCCGGCGGTGAGGGGGAAGAATTGAAACCATTCAAGTTTGAAAGGAACATGAAGGCTTTGAGTAGAACTCCAAGAGGAGCAAAGGAGGATGGAAACTGATTCTAGTTTCCCGATGAGATCATGTTGTTACTCTATTGAGTGGTTAACCACTTATAGCAATTAGGTCAAGTATATCCAACTGCTCCATTACATGCAAATTTGGCGCATGCTACAGGTTCTACTCCACAGGCTCCACCCTCTGATGAGTCATGATTGCCCTTTGGCAATTCGTCACAAAAAGGGGGAGATTGTAGATTGTATCTAGGAGTTTTTTTATATGTATTCTGTTTATTTTGGCTTTGATGTATTTCTTTTTTTATGGGTTGAATATGTTACAGGGGAGACATTATGTTTATGTGTTTTTATGTTTCTTGTTTCACATATGGTACATTGATTTATATTATGAGGTTATTCATGGTATTTGTCTTTTATTTTATGTTTTGTGAAATCAAGAAGTTTAATTTGTTTTACTTATATGTGTAATTAGGGATTTTTAATTGAATGAGCTGTTTTACTTTGAGCACTTTAATTTTTGTGATGTGTTTTGTCACGGATTGCCAAACGGAGAGTTTGTTAGGTTCTAAAACTTTAGGAACTAATTTATTAGAACTTCTATTTGTAATATGTTGGCAAACCATGATCAAAACATAGAGTCTAGGTTTAGGCTTGCTCAAAGTGTGTTTAATTGGAAAATTGGAATCGAGTGATTGTAGAAGTTATTGGACAAAATCTGCAAGACTCGATTGATCGAAACTCGTGCAGATTTAATTTTTTGTAGAATTTCCAATTCAGCCCAAGCTCATATAACGTGTAAGGTTAAGTGTTTTACTTCATGTATAAAAGGAAAAACCCTAACTACGTTTTAAAAATCTTTGGAGAGTTGTGTGTTGAATCTTCTATGAGATTTAAAGATGTTTATCTTCATACACACACAAAGAGTTGTCAAGATCAAGATTCGCGTCAAGAACTTGATGATCTCTTCAATTGCTACATAAAGAACTTTAAAGAAGATCTGAAACCTTTGAGTGGAGTCTTAAAGTCACAAGTAGGAGAACTTGTGGTTGTTGAAGATCAAAGAAAGAAGTAGTCTGTGGATTTGGAACTGTCACATGGTTGTGGTAGTAAGTTTTCTACTTGAGGTAGAAATAGGATGTTAGTGTTCTAAATTCTATTGTAAAAACTTCAATTTTTTTTTTAGTGAATCTGTTTTATCTTGAGGATAGTTAGGTTAAATCCTCCTCAAGTTTTTTACCAGTTAAGTTTTTCTGAATTATCATATCGTTATGTTCTTTATATTTCCGCACTATTTACATGATATAATTTTATTGTGTTAACTTAGAACTGAATAATTTATCTAAGTAATCACTTAGCTAAATAACTAGGTTAAACAACTTGTGTTAAGGAGTCTAAAAACGTATAGTTTATGTTCTCTCTGTTTTGTAACCGTGTTTTTATCAATATATCAATCATGGTTTAATGATTGCATTCTTAATTGATATCCATGTTTGTTTACACAATATTACTATGCATATTGAATATATGCTTGCAATTGTGTTAATTGATATCAATGTTTGTCTTGAACTGTAATTGATTATTATTATTTTCCACATGATATATACGCCTATTGTGTTTTGTTTTGTAATTCAAGAAACAAAGTTATATAGCTTATCACGTTAGTCAGCCAATTCCATCCAGTGGCTTATTAGGGCTGATTGATTTTAACAAGTGTTAGTGAGTCATTGATGCATTTGTATTCTTGGAAGTTTTCCGATATTATTGTCAGACCTAATGACTAATTAAATAGAACTTTTGTCCGTTTGCATCTTTTCCTGTAATAAAACAGTTAGCAACGAAGAAAACCAAACTGGTTGATTTGGCTCATTTTTTCAAGAATAGGGACATCGACATCAAGGACATAGTGTTATGGCACACAATATAGGCTTCCACCATAGCGGGTTTGAGCTCCGTCCTTCAAAATTCTTCGAAAGCCATCCAATTTTGAATACATGGCCTCCTAAGCCTGTTGACTTACCCACATACAATGGCACCACTCCTTAGAGAAGGGGAAAATAATCGGAATAACTAGTTAATTGTCAGTTGCGTGATTAGATATTCTAATTAATTGTCAACTTTGATGTTGTGTGTAGACTAAAAATTTGAAAAACTATTAGAAATTTGAAAATGGTGGCATACATTTCAATCTTGAACAATTAGGCTTTTATTATTTGGCTAGGTATATCTAAAAAATAAGAATTTATAAGATTAATTTACTTACAACAATCTATGGTAAACCACGATGACAATGAATTGGACCAATCACAGACTGCCGTTCCTGTAGAAGTGATATTTGTTGTGAAAGTCTTTGTGTTCTTAGACTTATAGTTTACATAGTCATTCTTAGACTTATAGTTTACATCGTCATGAATTATATTTGCCAACACTAAACCTAACCAAATTATAAATTTGTAACTACCGTAAATATAGTAGCTCACTATATTTACCAATAAAGGATAATATGACTATATGAGTATTTTTTTTGACGTTGAGAATTCAGACAAATGACCCAATTTTTTAAGAAAGAAAATAAAATTCTTAATAAATAAAAGATGGACAAAATTTGGTTACAACCAATAACTACAACTCCCACAAAAAATACTAACATGAATACATATTTTGAAAATCTAATCATTGGATTGTATATTCTTTATATTCTTAATAGACATGTCAAATTTTGTGTTCATTAAATATTATTTAATATTAAATCCATAAACTTATTTTTTATTCATAATTTTAGACTACAAAAATTTAAAATTTAAACATTTGATTAATGATATAGCTACTGATATTTGATTTTATGAAAATTTTGCAACTATGAAAGATATACAAAAAAACATGTAATCTAATAGTGGATTTATCAAATTTCATATTTAATACAAAGATATTGAGTAAAGTTGTAGCAAAACTTTGTCCATCAAAGACTACTCAAAATGAAGGGTTCCGAGCTATTCATTGAGAGTCCATATCTTTTGTCTCATAATTCCTACTCCATTTTATACTTTACCAATAAAGATTGAACACATACACACCTCTTTTAATTAAATCCTTATTTTTAGCTTTTTTCTTATTTCAGCCTCCTAAAATACCAGCCCCACCACTACTGATCACCACCAAAGTGCACTGCTAGAAAGATCTCGTCGACCATCATCAGCAGCCATACACCCTTGCCGGCAGGAACCAAAACATGATAATAATAAATAAAATAAAATAATTATAAAAAAAAAAAAAAAAACCAAACAGACCCCCCACTGGCCACCACTTTGCGGGAACCACACATTTGGATCAAGAACCTTCTTTTGTTTTGGTTTTGCAAATAATCAAAAGCGAAGTTTACTATATTTAGCAAGAGTTAGAAGTAAAACAAGGCACGAGGAGAAAGAAGCCACCAAAAGAATGTGGTGGCACCTTCTCTACTCAAATCTTGCATTTACAGACTTATAGTGCCTCACCCACTAATGATGCAATTATTAAAAGGAAATACAATTTATGGTTTCACGAATTCATCAGTGTCGCACCATTGCAATCGATTTTGAAGAAGATGAATCAGCCATGGTACCTACTAGGTGATGGCTGGTGGGGTATGTTGGGTTTATATATATAAATATATATATATATATATATATATATACAAAAGGGGGTGCGGAAGATAAATAAAATAGCCGACTGTGGCTTACAATTGATAGACTGTGTTTAGGAGACTATTCCTAAAACTGGACTGGACCTCTAAGGTATTTCTGCTGTGAAAACCTTTGCTGGAGAGGGAGGTTATTTCTGCTGTGAAATTAAGCCTGCTGAAGACTGAAGACTTGGCTTCCTTAAATAGGCTGGAGGGAGCCTTGGATGCTGCTGGAGATTGCTGAAATCACGGAGAGTGAATTGCTTTTACTGGGGTGAAAGCTGTTTCCACCGAAAGCAATAGTAACTCTGAATGATGATTGTGAATAGTAAAAACTTTTACTATTCAGGCTACAGTGCATTGTCTGCTGGACGCTGTTGATAATGCGGGAACTGTTCAAACTGTTTATGCTACAGTGACTTGTCCCCTTGCTGGATTGGGGTACTGTAGGAATAGTAACCTGCTGATGCTGGTACTGCGGATACTGTTCAACTCAGTGGCTGGTGCTGATCTTGAATAGTAACCGGATTGCTATGTTATCCTGAGTGCTTAGGTCAGGATTCGCTGTCCAAGTTATACCCGCTGTAAGGGTCTTGGGAATCTTGGAATGGATCAATTGGGTCCTGATTGACTGATCCTACAGAGGTAGTAGGAGAAACCTGCTCTTCTGATTCTAACTGTTGTGAATGAGCTATCAGCTGCTGGGCCAATTCTTTGAGCTCTTTGCTTGATTTCCCGACAATCTGGACAGAGTCAAGGCTAGACTGGGACCTTGTCCTGAGAGCAATGGGTTTCTCAATTGGAGGAGGATAATCCTCATAAACTTGACTGATAATCTTGTTAATTTTAAGGCTGTCCCACCATTTAACTGAAAACTCTCGGTCTAGGAGGTTGCTGTTGATTGTGTAATTCCACATACTGATCCAATGGATCTTGTACCTCTGGGAGAAGACCAAGATTATTGGGAACTGGGACCTATGCTTGGAAGAGCTGCATCTTGAATCAAAGTACCTCAGGGTATCTTGTAATGGTTCTGGGAAGATCTGAGGAATAGATCCAAACATTTCCCACCACTTAAGGAACCAGGAGGGGGTTTGGCCATTGAAATCCTTGCCGAACATCAAGAACCATGAATGATTAAAATTTTGGTTCTGGAAGAAGAGCACTTTCTCAAAGGCATCCATATAGTCATAATAACTGTAATGGAGTACTGAGCCTGATGGAGATTTGTAATTCCTGAGGATCCTTAATAAGGAAGGATGCTGTCCCCATTCTTTACTACTGACAAAACCTGTGATGATGAATTTGTGATAGAGGACTATTGGGTTGTCCCCCTTGCTGTAGATGTTTTCTATTTGAGCAGACTTTTCCTGGGAGAGGATGCTCTTATAGAACTGGATATTCTTTTCTGGATGTCTGGGTAAGAAATGCCAGTTTGGTGGCAAAACTTCCATGGCTAGGGTTAGGGGGTCTGTTATATGGACCAAATGGGGTTCAATATAAGAGATATGTTGAATAAAAGCTTTCTTGACATAAGAGGACCGTCCTCTTCTTTGGGATGGGTAGAAAGAAGGTCTCTGGATAAGGCTAAAGTGTTCTTCTACCTGATAAGGGTTGATTGCTTTGGGTGCTGGGGAGGTTAGGGCTGAGCTGTAACTGGGTTGACCATGGGGTGGCCTTTCATAATTTGGTTTTGGAATTGTGGAAACCAAATAACGATTGGCAACTATTGATGGTGAAGCAGGGTTATCCTGTGTAGGGTTTTTTGACTGGGATGCTGGGATGATTTGACTGGGGGTTATTGGTACAATCTTCCCTGGGTTTTGTGATTGGCTGGAATCACCAGGGTTTTGCTGTTTGGGTAACCTAGGGGGCTGGGGCTGGGATTGTCTCCTGGACATCTTGGCTGTGACTCTGCAGAAATTCACGGGTTAAGAAATCAGGGATACTGTTTTGGCTTCCCTCAATGAATTCTAAATCAAAGTCAAAAACTGAAAGGATGGCTTGCCATCGTGCAAAAATCTGTTTTGATGCAATGTTTTAAACATCTTTTTCTAAAACATGTTTTGCTGATTTACAATCAATTCTGACCAAAAACTTTTGATTTAAAAGATCACTTTGAAATTTTGAAATGCAAAGTACTATGGATAATATTTCTTTTTTAATAGTACTATAATTGATTCGAGTAGGGGTCCATATTCCCGAATGGAAACAGACTATCTGTTCTGGGGAATCGGGATCAACTCTTTGGAGGAGAATGCCGCCATAACCTATGTTTGAGGCATCTGTCTGGACAACCTTGAAGGAATTGTCGGCTGGAATTCCCAAACAGGGAAGGGTTTTGACATACTGTTTGATATGCTGGACCACTGAAGTGTGGGCTGGGGTCCAAGGTGATGGATTGGTTCGGAGTCTATCAAAAAGGAGTTTGCATTGCTGTCTGAGATTTTGATAGAAATCTGAGATGTAATTGAGAGAACCTAGAAATCTCTGAAGCTGGGTTTTATCTAGGATTTCATCTGGAAATTTGTCTGCAAACTGGATACCTCTGTCTATGGGTTTGATAACACCATGCTGAATATCAAATCCTAAGAAGCGAACTTTAGTTTGGAAAAGTTTAATCTTTGGGGCTGAAACAACAAGACCATTGATTTTGATGGTATTGAGGAATGCTCTCAAGTGCTTTCGATGTTGTTCTAAAGATTCTGAGAAAATAAGTACATCATCGATGTACACAATGGCATGACTGGAGAATGGATTAAAAATCTCATTCATGATGTTTTGGAATTCAGAAGGTGCATTTTTAAGGCCAAAGGGCATTACGTTCCACTCATAATGACCGAAGGGTGTGGTAAAGGCTGTCTTATACCTATCAGGCTCTCTGATCTGTATTTGCCAAAATCCACTCTTCATATCAAACTTGATGAAGACAACTGCTCTACTAAGCCTATTGACTAAGTCTTTCTTGTTGGGAATAGGGTACCTTACCCATTCTAAGACTTTGTTGAGGGGCTTGTAGTTGATGACTAATCTAGGGACACCTCTTTCTATCTCAACATTTTTCTGGACATAAAAGGCTGGACAAGACCATGGTGATCTAGATTTTCTGATTATTCCTTTCTTAAGGAGGTCCTCTATTTCAGCTCTACAGGTATCCATAAGTTCCTGGTTCATTTGGATGGGTCGAGCTTTGGTAGGGATATCCTTTTCATTGAAATCTTTGACATATGGGAGAGCTACCTCGTGTCTCTTTCTATGCCAAAAAGCTGTAGGTAGATCAGAGCAGACTTCCTGCTTAAGTTTATCTTCAAATTTTCTAATCTCATCTTGGAGGGTTTTACAAGCTAGTTGGTCCTCGACTTTCTTGTATCTAATTTCCTCCTGAAGGCACTTAAGATGTGCGGTCTTGGCACTAATTAGGTGGGAGACCATGTCGGCTTGGATAGTGCCAATGTTCTTAGGTACTGGTTCACCTATGAATCTAAACCTGACGGTTTGGCCAAAAGGTTGGGTAGTAATTCCTTTACTATCCACTGTGAATGGGTAGAGACTGCAAAGGAAGGGATTTCCTAAGATGACTTTGTCTGTCAAATTTTTGACAAGAACAAATGTGGTTTTGAAACATATGTTATCTTGGCAAACATGGGCTTTGGGAAGTTTGCATTCAATCTGCATTTTTCCGCCACTTGCGGAAGTCAACTGTTCCCTAGACTTTTTAAAGTATTTGGAGGGAATGATTCCTTCTTGGATGCAGTTGAGATCAGCACCTGAATCAATCAAGGCTATTACCTCGAATTCAAAATCTTTGTCGATGACAATCCTGACTTTGGAATGCCATTTATGGAAGTTAATCCTAGTGATAGCATCTAAGAACAAATCTGTGCTGGGTTCTTGGATGTGATCAGTTTTAGGGTCAACTATTTGATTAACCTTATTGTCTGAGGGACCTTCCTCATTGCTTTGACAAGAAGTGTTTTTCAAGGATTGAGTTTTTTGGAGGGCTTGTAGATTTTGCTTTAAAGCTCCAATTTCATTCCTGGTTTCCTTGGTTTCTCTTTGAAGGTCGTCGATTTTGACTTCCTTCTTGGGCTGGATAGACTTATTGTAGATTGGTTCCAAATCTATCTTAGGTTGCTGCATCTTAGTCCTAGGATTACTTGTTTCCTGGGCTAAAGGCTGGGTTATGCTAGGTTCCTGATGCTCAGGGTTTCCTACCTTTCGATGGAAGGTTTTGTCCTCACAAGCTTTTCTGTAATGGCCACGCTTGCCGCAACCATAACATTTTTGAGGCTTGTGTTGCTGTGTCACAGGCTTACTGGTTTCCTGTACTAACGGCTGGGTTGTACTGGATTCCTGAAGCTCAGGGTTTTTTAAGTGGGAGGTTTTGGCCTCACAACTTCTTCTGTAATGGCCACGCTCGCCGCAATGATAGCATTTTTGAGGTTTGTTAGGTTTTGCTTCTTTGTAAGCTTTGGAAATAGGTCTTGCCATTCTCTTGGCATATCTTTCAGGCCTTTTCAATCTTTGGCGCGCCCTTTTGGCTTCTAGGGATTCTTCATCTGTATCAGAAGAAGAACTGCTAGGGGTTGTACGGAGTTTTATTACCTTAAGCTGGCTAGGGCTTTTTGGTAAAGGGACAGCTGGTTTCTTTGCTAGTTCTTCAAGTTTCTGGACAACTATTTCTAAGGCTGTTTTATCCTTAGAGTGGCTGGGGTTAGTTGGTAGAGACTTGACAAGAGGCTGCCTAGGAGTAGGATTGCTGACTGTATTCTTAGTTGGGTTGGGTTCAACTAAGGTCCAGGTTTTGGTAGAGGCATCAAACTGCTTTGGCTGGCCAAAATACCTTTCGAAGTATATGAAGAAGGGGACATTACGGGATATTTCCCTCATGAATAGTACCCATGCATCATAAACTTTTTTCTTTTGTTCTCTGGTATAATTGGCTTTGTAGGCTGCTCTTTTAGCCCTGTTTTCTTCAGAAGTAAAATCCTTACCTAATTCTTCTAGGTCTGGATCAAACTCTTTGGTTAGGAC
Source organism: Quercus wislizeni (assembly GCA_023055345.1). Taxonomy (NCBI): domain Eukaryota; kingdom Viridiplantae; phylum Streptophyta; class Magnoliopsida; order Fagales; family Fagaceae; genus Quercus; species Quercus wislizeni. The sequence goes on from JALGQJ010000003.1 coordinate 25,948,257, forward strand.
CATGATGTTTAGCGGTTCTTGATCTAGAGGCTATTCCATATCAGTACCAGATGGGGATGGAGGGGATTGCTTATGATCGTCTTGCTCATCGACAATCGAATCCTCTTTGGCTGTGTAGCAAGGTGTGCTAAGTTGGGAATTGGCTCTAATTCCCTGAAGCTGGACACCTAAGTCTCTTCTAGACGTTGGGAATGGTGATCCTTTGGGTCTAGTCGAGCTATGCTGGGATGACTGGTTAAGGGGCTGGATTGGAGATCTAAACTGGGATGTATCCAGAGGCTGTCTACACTCAGGAGTGCTAAGCCTAGATCTATCAAAACTCAACCTATTAATCGGAGATCTAAACTGGGATGTATCCAGAGGCTGTCTACACTCAGTAGTGCTAGGCCTAGATCTGTCGAAACTTAACCTATTGATTGGAGATCTAAACTGGGATGTATCCAGAGGTTGTCTATACTCATAGTCTAGAGGAGTACTCAACCTAGATCTATCAAAACTTAATCTAACCGAGCCGTCGGCTAGTTGCTGGACAAAATCCAAATCTGGATCCTGTGCTGGGCTTTGGATCTGTAGAGCATGGTTCTCATTCTCTAGAGTCCAATTGGCTGGGAATGTGATCTCATTCCATTTAAGGTTTCTGGGGATACTAACCCTGGCTGTAGGATCAGTAGTTTGGATTAGGGTTGTCTCACCCTTCTCCCTCCTATCAAGTGCTCCAACATTCATGTTAGTTCTCATGCACTTGTAGTAAACTCTGTATATCAAGGCAATCTGACTGGTTCCCTGCACCATGAGGGTTCCATGGGTCTTGATATTTAATGTGAGGGCTTTAATGACTGTGCTATCATGAAGACAGATGCTGAAGTCTGGGAAACAGTTAAAATGAACTGGTCCGTTGCTAAGACTGGTTTGTATGGTTCCTAGGAGGCTATCGTCGAATCTAATGTGACGAGCATCTCTAAGGGCCATGAGGATTGAGCTGTTCAAACCTCTTCTGGTGAGTGGTTTCACTCCAACTTGGACTAATCCTATGTGCAGGAAATTATGTCCTTTGCTTTTATGCTTTTGGATAGCTGAAGGAGATAACAAGTAGCACGTTTCGTACTCCTTGTTTATTTCGTAGACTTGTTCTATGGTCTTAACATGGTAGTCTGTTTTGAAAGCTGTTTTCAAAGACCATGAAGACTTATAGAATTGGCTGGTGGCAACTTTTGGGATATTCCAATCTCCTATGTCTAGATCTAGATCGGATAGCTCATAAGTTTCCGAATTAATTACTCCTACGTCTGCTGGGATTTCTGGGATAGAAGTGGGTTGATTACATCTACTGCTGGTGGAAGAGTTACTTCTAAATATCCTATTCATGATTCTGGGGTTACAAGTTTAAACTAACAATTACAACCTAGTCACCTTTGTATCCTCAAACTCCTGTATCTAACCTTTAGATCTGGAACAGATAAATACAACTATGGGATAAACACCTAATCTGTAAAACTCCTTGTCGTCGGACTCTCCTCCAATAATGGGGACCACCCTAACACGCCTTCTCTCGGCTTTCAACGGGCTGACCAACCAAACCTAGGAAGATTTTCGACCTCTTTATAACAACGGAGAAACTTACAGAACCAAGGTAACTAATCTCACAGGGATATGAATCTGCAACAAATTTTGGGGCTAAACACAAAAATAGGAAGAATAGGGATAACTGTGAGGTAAAGGTTAATTTGAACAAATAATCACAGAATAACAAATAGAATGGTTAGAAGGAGGCTCAGCCTACCATTTACAGATGTAAAAGAAGATGATGAAGTAGTAGCAGACAAAGAAATAAATAATTGGAAATGGAAGAGTTATCATGAAATAGATGTAAAACAAAATATGGGGAATGGGAGATATATCCATAAAATAATTCAAAATAATTATAATGCCAAAATATGCCAGTATTTTCTGGATAACTATGGCGGCAGTGCCGACCAACTTGATTGTTATATAATGGTAACTTACAACTGACCGGGCCAAACTTGGCTCTGATACCAAAAGGGGCGTAAGTTACAACTGCTGTGGTATTCAGGCGACTGGGCTCTGATACCAAAAGGGGGTGCGGAAGATAAATAAAATAGCCGACTGTGGCTTACAATTGATAGACTGTGTTTAGGAGACTATTCCTAAAACTGGACTGGACCTCTAAGGTATTTCTGCTGTGAAAACCTTTGCTGGAGAGGGAGGTTATTTCTGCTGTGAAATTAAGCCTGCTGAAGACTGAAGACTTGGCTTCCTTAAATAGGCTGGAGGGAGCCTTGGATGCTGCTGGAGATTGCTGAAATCACGGAGAGTGAATTGCTTTTACTGGGGTGAAAGCTGTTTCCACCGAAAGCAATAGTAACTCTGAATGATGATTGTGAATAGTAAAACTTTTACTATTCATGCTACAGTGCATTGTCTGCTGGACACTGTTGATAATGCGGGCTGGACACTGTTGATAATGCGGGAACTGTTCAATACAGTGGCTGGTGCTGATCTTGAATAGTAACCGGATTGATAACTTATCCTGAGTGCTGGGTCAGGATACTTTAGTCAGTATCAGGAGCATCTGACGCATACCCATCATACGGATCCCACGGGGAATCGTTATTGCAGTCGTGCTTGTGATACCTGGTATAGGTGTTGCAGAGTCCGCAATAGAGGACAAGCTCTTTTCCTGTAAGGAGCTTCTTGGGACGGTCAGGACTTAGTCTTTCTATGTTCCTGATGGCCGATTCATATGGTCTTCTCCCAAAAACATAGATTCTGTTTGTAGAACCTATAAGGTGGTAATCTTTCCGAAGCTCTTGGCTGATATCTATAATCTGGTTGTTGAAGTAATTCCTCCAACGTTCTGCTAGAGCCTTAGGGTATCTGTATGAGACGTATGTGTCTCCTTCATACCATGGGTTCTGATGAGTAAAACCATTGACGAGGACAAGATGCATTGAGGGGTGAACCTCCATCCACCTTCCTTCATCCCAATCTGGCAAAGTACTCCAACATCTGATAGAAGCAGAAGGACTATTGGTACTTTTGACAGCATCTTGGATGACCTGGGGCATTTGGCTGATTTGGTCAAGGCTTGTTACCTTGATGAGTCGGATGAAACCTGATTCAAACATTTGTGAGAGCCAAGCAGGGTCTCTTTCATCATCTTCTTCATCTTCATCTGTTTCGTCTTTATAGTTGACCAAGAGTCCTGGAAAGGGATGTCTGTTTTCATATACTCTGGAGCTGCTTCCAAAGTAGTCTTCCCATTCAGCTTGTACTAGGATATTGTCCAAATCATCTGAATCGTCTGGGTTAGGGATAGTGGTTGTGACCAGTATCTTGAAATGCTCATACCAGAGATTCCCGCTTTCATTCATAACCTTGCAATTCAGAATACGATTTTGTAAATCTGAAGGTAAGTTGGCAGTGGCATCTTTTAGGATAGTTCGAGCCTTAAGACTGAACTTGGTATAATCCGTGCCCATGATAGTCATTTTATCCGTTGAATGGATATCCTCTTTGCCAGAGAGTTGACTGGTTAAGATTTTATTAATAGCCATGAAACTACTGGAATATGCATTCATTTCTGGATACATATTTTGAAGGGATGTTGCTCCTCTATGGCTAATAGAAGAGGCGCCTTCTTGCTTTACAAAAGACTGTCCCGTTATTGGTAGTCTTTTGTCCTGAGGGTAGTCCCTTGCGGGTGGTTTCCCTTTATCTTTCTTCTCTGTTGGAGAAGTCATTGTTGCTTTTTCCTGCCAATAAAGTTTTGGATGAAATAAGATTTTCAAGGGCTTGTTAAAAATCTTTTTTCTTTTAAAACTGATGGATGCAGGTATGCAAATATATTTATAATTGATGCATGATGACAATTGATTGGGGCTGAAAGGATCATCAATTGTTTTGGCTGAATCAAGGTTTTGGGCTTGATTATAGGCTGTGAGAGTACTGAGAGTTTTGGATATAGAAGCTTTCTGGAGGGCGCTGACTTCCCAAAGTTCTGGGCTTCTTACAAACTCAAATTTGACAGGTTGGTTGAAGGGATGGGCTGTGATTCCTTCATTGTCTGTGATGAAAGGGTATAACAAACACAAGAATGGGTTTCCTAAGATGACTTTATCTGTCATGTTTTTGACTAGGACAAACTTCGTCATAAAGGATATGCCGCTGTGGCAAACCTCAGCTTGTGGGATACTGAACTTAATATGCATACTTCCACCATTTGCTGACGTCAGTCTTTCTTTAGACTTCTTGAAGTATCTGGAGGGAATGATTCCTTCCTGAATGCAATTAAGATCGGCACCTGAATCAATTAAGGCTATGACCTCAAATTCAAACTCTCTGCTAATGACAATTCTGACTTTGGAATGCCATTTATGGAAATTAACTCTGCTGATGGTATCTAAGAACAAATCTTTACTGGGTTCTTGGATAAGACCGGCTGTGGGGTTGACTGTTTGACCGTCTTCTTCATCTGAGGGACTTTCCTCATTGCTTTGATGAGAAGTGTTTTCCAAAAATTGGATTCTTCTATTAAGGAGATCATAATCGACCCTGAGAATGGTTAATTCTTGCTTTAGGGATCTGACTTCTGATTTAGTTTCCTTAATTTTCTTTTGAAGGTCGTTGACCGTAACTTCCTTCTTGGACTGGGTAAACCTATTGTAGATTTGCTCTAAATCTACTTTGGGTTGCTGGATCTTAATGGCTGGCTTACTGGTTTCCTTAACCAAGGCTTGTTGGAAAAGGGTAAGCTTCTGGGCTTTGACGATAGGGTCTTCTATAGCCTCTATGAGGTCTAAGAGAAGTTCTTCCTGTTTAGTCAATACACTGATGGTTTTGTTCCTGCAACAACCATCTTTGCATGGTGTGGGTTCATCCTGGCTGCTAGAAGTACTGGTTCTAGAGGAATCGGAGGATGACCTATATAACTGCCTAAGCTCGCTGTCACTAGCACTGCTGTATGACTCGCTGTCTGAGCGGTCAAGTTCTAGTAACTTGAAGATCTCATTTTTACTGGGTTGGTCACTAATGAGGGTGTTGATAAGGGACTTGGCCTTGGCTCTACACTCATTCTTGAAATGACCTTTCTTTCCACAGTTGTAGCATTTGCTGGATGCTTGTGGAATGAATTCCTTGGGTTTTCCTTTCTTATAGAAATCATCGGCCTTGTGCCTATGCTTTCTATAGTACTTGGTTGGCTTCTTCCTAAAGGGTTTTTCAAAGGATTCCTTTCCTTTGTGCTTGGATTTCCTTTTGGAAGGTTTGACTGAGGGTAAGCCATACTGTGTACAGAAATGTCCTATTTCGTACTTGGCTTTGTTTTTGCTGATATGGCTTTGGATTTTGAGATCTCTGCACATCTTCATTACTTCACTTCGAATGGTGTTAGAGATATCTCCATAGGTTAGGTTATCATAATCTATGATACCTAAGGGGCTGCAAAGGGTTTCCTTGACCTTCTGGCTGAAGAGGGTAGGTAACCCGTTGATAAATTTCTCCTTCCAAAATGGAGAATTACAATCTCTTCTGTGCATGACTCTAGTGGTAAAGACATCTTCATACCACTTATATTCTCCGAAGGTTTTACACCTAAGGTTGCTCAGTTGCTCATATATCCTGGCTGTGATATTGCTAGGTTTTCCTATGAAGTGTTTCATGATCGTATAGATCAGAGTATTGACTCCATCAGGGATACCTTGTTCAATCTCATTGATGATGGGGTTGCCTTCCTCATCCTTCTGGATGGCATACTTAATGTCTTCTTTAGACACTTCAGTAAGGCAATTGTTCCACCATTGCTGGAGTTTGCCGGTGAATCCTAATGCCATCATTTCTATGACTTCCTTATGGGGACGGCCTTCGTCCAGGTAGTTGTTGGCTACCATAGTCATATGCTGGATTTTGTTTAGGATTTCCTGTTCTGATAAACCATCTATGTTCCATTCATAGAGTCTACCAGAGGCTACTGAGAACTAGTTGCCAACGTTCCTTTCCTCAAACCGGAGGTTAGGGGGTGAAGGTCTAGGGTACCAATTCTTGGCTGAGCTGCTAGGATCAGGGTGGTAAAGCTTTTTTACCTCTAAATCCTAAAACTGGGTTTCTAATTGCTCAAACTCCTGGTCCGAGACTTGGCTGGAATTGCTAGAGGATTCCTGGATATTTAGAACTTTTGCTGAAGGGGTGACTGGTTCCCTCTTTACAAGTTCTTCTAGCTTTTGGGCAACTACATCTAAGGCTGTCTTATCCGTAGAATGACTGAGGCTGGTATGCCTAGTTGTGGGTAACTTGACAAAAGGGGCGTAAGTTACAACTGCTGTGGTATTCAGGCGACTGGGCTCTGATACCAAAAGGGGGTGCGGAAGATAAATAAAATAGCCGACTGTGGCTTACAATTGATAGACTGTGTTTAGGAGACTATTCCTAAAACTGGACTGGACCTCTAAGGTATTTCTGCTGTGAAAACCTTTGCTGGAGAGGGAGGTTATTTCTGCTGTGAAATTAAGCCTGCTGAAGACTGAAGACTTGGCTTCCTTAAATAGGCTGGAGGGAGCCTTGGATGCTGCTGGAGATTGCTGAAATCACGGAGAGTGAATTGCTTTTACTGGGGTGAAAGCTGTTTCCACCGAAAGCAATAGTAACTCTAAATGATGATTGTGAATAGTAAAAACTTTTACTATTCATGCTACAGTGCATTGTCTGCTGGACACTGTTGATAATGCGGGAACTGTTTAATACAGTGGCTGGTGCTGATTTTGAATAGTAACCGGATTGCTCTCTTTTGCTGGACCCTTCTGGAATATCAGTCTGTATCGTATCCAGAGGGATATCCTTCATATGGATCAAAGGCCGGTGGATCATCACCATGGCCGTGCTCATGGTACCTATCAAACAGATTACAAAAACCGCAATATAGGAGGGGTTCGTAATCTGCCTTCTCGGTTGTGTATCCAGGAAAGCCTATGAAGTCAATCCTCTGGGTATTGAAGGCTTCTGAATATGGCTTGGTAGTGAATACAGTAATTCTGCCCGTATTCCCTACGAAGTAGTACCTTTCCCATAAATCACTGGTGACATCTCGGATTTCATTGCTGAAGTAGTTTGACCAACATTCTACGAGTGCCAAAGGATATATATAAATATATATATATATATATATATATATATATATATATATATATATGTATGTATTGTTTTTGGTTACTGCCATGGTGGTGTTGGCCAGTGAAATCTTTCTAGCGGTGTCCGCAAAAGACGTCAGTGGTGACCGGTGGTAGAGGACTAGTGATGGGACTATTTTAAAATTTTATTTTATTTATTTATTTTAGGAAATTGAAATAAGAAAAAGACTAAAAATAAGGATATAATTAAAATAGGTGAACATTTATTCAATTTTTATTAGTAGAGTATAAAGTGAAGCAGAAATTATAAAATAGAAGATTTGGACTCATTCATTAACTTAAGAAAGCAGATAATGAGATAAGTTTATGCAAATCTTGCATTTACTTAAATTGTTAAAAGAGATAAAATATGACCATTGAATGGTCTTAAATAAGTTACAAATTGCCATTGGGCATTCCGAAATGCTTATTTAAGAGCAAAGAGGCTTAATAACTATCCACACAAAACCATGGCTTCATTTTTGAAACTAATGCTTTTCTTACTCCTATCCTTCCACATCTTCTCACTTGTCTCAAGCCACTAGCACCACCCTCTAGACTCTCTAACCCCTTCCGAGTTCACCCTGGTCTGAACCATAGTCAATAAAACCTACCCCAACTCCAAGCTCAACATAACTTTCCAGAACATAGGTTTGGACGAGCCAGACAAACCCATCATCCTCTCATGGCTATCAAACCCCAAGTCCAAACCCCCACCTCACCGCGCCTTTTTGATTGCACGTCTCGATAAACAATCCCACGAGATCATAGTTGACTTATCAACCCGTGTGATAGTCTCTGATAAAGTTTACCATGGACATGGCTACCCTTTGCTTACCCTTGATGAACAGTTTGCTGCAGTCAAATTGCCACAAACATATGAACCCTTTATCGAGTCTATAAAGAAGAGAGGCTTAAACTTGTCTGAAGTTGTTTGCTCAACTTTTACAATTGGGTGGTTTGGAGAGTTGAAGCTTTTGTGTTTTTATATAGATGGAATGGTGAATTTGTATACGAGACCAGTGGAGGGAATAACGTTGGTGGTTGATCTTGATGAGATGAAGATAGTTGAATACAATGATAGGCTTATTGTGACTATGCCAAAAGCTGAGGGAACGAAGTACAGGGAATCAAAGCAAAAGCCACCCTTTGGTCCTCGTCTAAATGGTGCAACTTGATGGGCCAGGGTTTAAGATTGACGGGCACACTGTTAGGTCAGTCTTCTTTTTGTTTTGTTTAAATGACTTTCTTAGAGATATTACATAGTCTAGGAAATTAAAAGCTCATTTGGTACAAGTGTTTAAACACATGTTTTTAGTTTTTAAATAATATTATACGTATTTTTACACACTTTTTTACCCACATATTTTCAAAAAATACAAACATCTAATTGTCCATTACTTTTTTTTTTTATCACTATTGAAAGTCTTTGACAGACATCTAATTGTTTTTTTTTTTTGGGGAGAGATTTCATTATTAATTATATGATATATTGTATTACAATCAACTCAACCCAAGGTTGATAAATTAGATAACTCTTAAGTTATTTCTATAATTAATTTTTACATTTTACATATACATCATACAAGAGTTTATAATATGTTTGAGATTTTTTTTTTTAATGGTGAAATTACAATTTATCTACCTGTGTGGTTTGGTCGAAATTTAAATTGCATACTTGTAGTTTTAAATTTGACACTTTACCCACCAGAGGTCTGTTTAGTCAGATTTCCTTACCCATATCTATTAAAAACATAGCTAAATATTTGATTTTTCTTCACTCTTATGTTTCTCTCCTCCAAAAACACAAGAAAATTTTCAAAATATACGAACAAATAAGATAAAATAAAAAAATAAAAAATAAAAATCCAACGGAACACTTATATCATAGGATTTCAAATCACAAGTAAATAATTTAAATTTCGGTCAAACCTCAGGTGGGTAAAATATCAAATTTTAAACTACAAATAGGCAATTTAAATTTCAGCCAAACCACAAATAGATAAGTTATAATTTATCTTTTTTTATTTATAATTCAAAAATATTATTAATGAAGCTAAAATGATAATACAACACCCAATATATGAGCCTTTCTTATTATAGGAGTTCTATTTTACATTCCATTAATAACAACTTATAATATATTTATTTTACTTTTTCCTTTTAAAGTAACTAAAGTTTAAAATAAATATTTAAAAAAATTAACCATTCCATACTAACAATTAGTGTAGTCTAAAGTAAAATACAAAAAAAAGTGAGGGTTAAGATTTTTATTCAATGACAGCTAATTAAGTGGCAAAACAAATAAGAGAAGATACATCGGCCAATAAAGAAATAGATGGAATTTTCAAGCCAAAAAAAAAAAAAAAGCAAAAGGCGTGAAGCATAACATCCATAAAATAGTCATGACAAAACAAATTAATGCCATATGTCTATCTGTTTCGTATAATTTTCACTTTGGCAAGGTTTGACACTGTTCTTATTGATTGATTTACGCATCTCTCTCTCTCTCTCTCTCTCTCTCTCTCTGATTACACAATGACTACTGCCATTGACCAACATTTATATCAATACTGAAAAGATGGGGACCACGGAACTCACCTAATACTTTTGTGTTTATTTTTTCTTAAAAAATTTTAAAACCACATAAAAATGACTAGACTTTATGAGTTGCAAAATGGGAAGAACATGTTTCCGTTGCATGTGTCTTTCCCTCACATGGGGTGCACCTTATACCTAAAGTATAGGATCTACCTCCATGTGAGGGAGATAACACATGCAATAAAAACAACATATACCATCTCTAGAATGTGAGCTATAGCTCCCTACAAAAGAGATAGATAGCAAATCATAATCATAAAATAATTGTGATTAAGATTGTGAATTTTTATGTGATGGTAGAACTATTTTTTTGAGTAATTCTAATACCACATAAAGTACAACAATTATCCTGTATATGTGCTAGTTTATGACTAATTGCCAGTTATTTTTACATATAATCATTATTTTTTTCTTTACTATTTTCAATTTGCCACGTGAATGGTAGTTGTGAAACGGCATTTTTACATAATCTTAGAATTTGTGTGTTGTGTGTAGATAGCTCACCTAATCCTAGGTTACACGGTGCGGGCGGAAATGTATCATTGAAGTTTCATGGTACGTTGAAATTGTGTCAGTACTAAACAATTAAGTTGCCCTGTAAAAGTATTACACGATTTGGATTCAATGGACCAAAATTGTAGCAGTCCTTTTCGGTTTGATATTATTATATTAAACGTTTAGACTTTGACTCGATCGAGCAGCACGTCTATGTGAAAGAGCACAATATTTGGTTCCACATGCTGAGGATGTTTGCCCAAACCGTTGAATAGTCTTAAATAAGTTACAAATTGCCATTGGGCAATCCGAAATGCTTATTTAAGAGCAAAGAGGCTTAATAACTATCCACACAAAACCATGGCTTCAACTTTGAAATTAATACTTTTCTTACTCCTATCCTTCCACATCTTCTCACTTGTCTCAAGCCACCAGCACCACCCTCTAGACTCTCTAACCCCTTCCGAGTTCACCCTGGTCCGAACCATAGTCAATAAAACCCACCCCAGCTCCAAGCTCAACATAACTTTCCAATACATAGGTTTGGACGAGCCAAACAAACCCATCATCCTCTCATGGCTATCAAAACCCAAGTCCAAACCCCCACCTCGCCGCGCCTTTGTGATTGCACGTCTCGATAAACAATCCCACGAGATCATAGTTGACTTATCAACCCGTGTGATAGTCTCTGATAAAGTTTACCATGGACACGGCTACCCTTTGCTTACCCTTGATGAACAATTTGCTGCAATCGAATTGCCACAAACATATGAACCCTTTATCGAGTCTATAAAGAAGAGAGGCTTAAACTTGTCTGAAGTTGTTTGCTCAACTTTTACAATTGGGTGGTTTGGAGAGTTGAAGAGCAAAAGGGTGTTGAAGCTTTTGTGTTTTTATATAGATGGAACGGTGAATTTGTATGCGAGACCAGTGGAGGGAATAACGTTGGTGGTTGATCTTGATGAGATGAAGATAGTTGAATACAATGATAGGCTCATTGTGCCTGTGCCAAAAGCTGAGAGAACGGAGTACAGGGAATCAAAGCAAAAGCCACCCTTTGGTCCTCGTCTAAATGGTGCAGCCTTGGTGCAGCCTGATGGGCCAGGGTTTAAGATTGACGGGCACACTGTCAGGTCAGTCTTCTTTTTGTTTTGTTTAAATGACTTTCTTAGAGATATTACATAGTGTAGGAAATTAAAAGCTCATTTGGTTTGACACTGCCCTTATTGATTGATTTACACGTCTCTCTCTCTCTCTCTTTCTCTCTCATTATACAATGACCACTGCCATTGACCAACATTTATATAAATGCTGAAAAGATGGGGACCACGGAGCTCACCTAATACTTTTGTGTTTATTTGTACTTAAAAAATTTTAGAACCACGTAAAAATGCCTAGACTTTATGAGTAGCAAAATGGGGAGAAAATACATGTTTCCGTTGCATGTGTCTTTCTCTCACATGGGGTGGACCTTATACCTAAAGTGTAGGATCTACCTCCATGTGAGGGAGATAACACATGCAATAAAAACAACATATACCACCTCTAGAATGTGAGCTATAACTCTTTACAAAAGAGATAGATGGCAAATCATAATCATAAAATAATTGTGATTAAAATTGTGAATTTTTATGCGGTGGTAGAACTATTGTTTTAAGTAATTTTAATATCACATAAAATGCCACAATTATCCTGCATGTGTGTCAGTTTATGATTAATTGCCAGTTATTTTTACATAAAATCATTATTTTTTTCTATACTATTTTCAATTTGCGACGTAAATAGTAGTTGTGAAACGGCGTGTTTAGATAATCTTAGAATTTGTGTGTGTGTAGATAGCTCACCTAATCCTAGGTTACACAGTGCGGCGGAATTGTATCATTGAAGTTTCATGGTACGTTGAAATTGTGTCAGTACTAAACAATTAAGTTGCCATGTAAAAGTATTACACGATTTGGATTCAATGGACCAAAATTGTAGCAGTCCTTTTCGGTTTGATATTATTATATTAAACGTTTAGACTTTGACTTGATCGAGCAGCACGTCTATATGAAAAGCACAATATTTGGTTCCACATGCTGAGGATGTTTGCCCAAATCTCGTGAAGTTGACCTGGTCACAGCCGACCTCATTTGGGCTAGTTGGAAACATGTCATTCATTTGCTACATAGCTACATAAATGACTGTTCTTAGTCTTTTATATCTATGGCTTAGAGTGAAATTAGAAATATTACAAATTTTATGTACAAGTTTTTACAAAACTTATTGCAATCCGGGCCTAATTTAAGGGGGTTGGGCTAGGACTACATATTCTTGAACCTGAAAATTTTAACAAGCCTCAATTTTTCTTTGTATTTAGTTGGGTCAACTGGAAATTCCACCTAGGATTCGACGTACGAGCTGGTCCAATAATTTCTCTAGCATCAATTTATGACCTTGAGAAGCAAAAATATCGCCAGGTTTTATATAGAGGATTTATATCTGAGTTGTTTGTGCCATACATGGATCCAACAGAGGAATGGTACTACAAAACCTTTTTTGATAGTGGTGAATTTGGGTTTGGTCAATCTGCAGTGTCACTTAAGCCCTTAGCCGATTGCCCTACCAATGCAGTATTTTTAGATGCATACTATGCTTCAAGTGATGGTACACCAGTGAAGATATCTAACGCCTTCTGCATATTTGAAAATCATGCTGGAAATATAATGTGGCGTCACACTGAAACAAGTATTCCCGAGGAAGTTGTAAGTAATATTATTGTGATTGTTGTTGTATTATTTGAACAAGTAGTAGTTTTAGTTGACAATTTTATGGTATTGCAGATTAGGGAAGTTAGGCCAGATGTGAGCCTAGTGGTGAGGATGGTCGCAACTGTGGGCAACTATGATTACATTATTGATTGGGAATTCAAGCCAAGTGGCTCCATCAAATTGGGGGTATCTTATCAACTTGAGAAATATTTTTCCATCAACACTAAAAACACCAATAAATCTCATAACAAATTTTACAATTATATATTGAGCTAGCAAATTTTGATTAGTATATCACTTTCACTTAAGACTATCACTGACATAATTTATATTGTACATCAATCACAATTTGTTACTACAACAAGTCAACAATTGTGAAATTTATTATGACTTCAGACTTACTGTCAATTTTTCATCAAACCTAAAAGTTTTCTACTAAATGAAGTGTCAATATACATAGCAAGTTCCTATGAATTAATAGTATGTCGTCCTATTTATTTCTGTCTCTTACTATGAGTCTTTCTCAAACTATCTTAACAGATTGGACTAACAGGAATTCTAGAGATGAAGGGTGTGATATATACTCACACAGATCAGATAAAAGAGAATGTGCATGGCACATTGTTAGCAGAAAACACTATTGGTGTGTACCATGATCACTTTTTAACGTACTATCTTGACCTCGACGTAGATGGTGAAGACAATTCCTTTGTCAAAAACAATTTGGAAACAATTGAAGTAACAAACCATAGCTCACCAAGGAAAAGTTATTGGACAGTAGTGAGTGAAATTGCTAAAACTGAATCTGATGCCCGAATTCAGTTTGGCTTGAAACCAGCTGAGCTAGTAGTTGTGAATCCTAATAAGAAAACCAAAGTTGGGAACAATGTTGGTTATCGTCTAATTCCAGGATCAGTGACACGCCCTCTCTTGTCGTACAATGATTATCCACAAACTCGAGGAGCCTTTACTAATAATGATGTGTGGGTTACTCCGTATAACAAGTCTGAAAAATGGGCAGGAGGACTATATGTTGATCAAAGTCAAGGAGACGATACCTTAGCCGTTTGGAGCCTCAGGTAGTAGATAATGAATACAAATCCTTTGTTCTACTTTTAAACTTTGCTAGCTAGAAATTTACAAGAAAATAATTGTTGATTATGGTACTTGTGACTAATGTTTTCTAATGCACTTTTTTTTTTTTGGGTATTTTTTTTTATATAAATGCAGGAATAGGAAAATTGAAAACAAGGACATAGTATTATGGTACACCACTGGATTTCATCATGTGCCTTGCCAGGAAGATTTTCCAGTGATGCCAACCTTGAGTGGTGGGTTTGAACTTCGGCCAACCAATTTCTTTGATAGTAATCCAGTCCTTAAAACAAGACCTCCAAATCTTGTACACTGGCCTAACTGCACCAACAAACCATGAGATTTTACATCATAGCGTAGTAAAACAGATTCAATAATGATATCCTTTGTCATTGATTATCATAAAATGGATAATGAATCCAAATAAAAGATGAAACTTTAGATACTATTTGGGGTTGAGTTTTTCTGAGTACAAGTTAATATGAGGGAGTATTGAAATATTAAAACAGGACCTAAAGTTTTTAAAGTAGATGGAAGATGATCTTGTTGGCTTCGTTAATTTGAGATTGACTTCCACTAGTGTTGAGAAGAGGAGAGAAAGAAATGACATATAACTTAAAAATGGTCGGTGGAAAATGGTCAGTACAGACCTTAACATCCTCTTCTTTTCTCTTATTATAATTGATCATGCAATTATCAAAATCTGATTTAAATGTTGTTATCAATGGTTAATTTAATGTCCAAGTTACATTAAAGTACATCTCTAGCTTCCCAGAAATCACACAACTTAGAACCCAATTAGAAAGAATTAGATCATTCTTTTTGAAAGCTCGAAAATGTGTTAAAAACACAAGAGCTATTTAGACCCCCAAATAAAAGTTACAGCTCGATAGATTTTACACTAACTTAATTCTAAGTGCGGAATAGTGAAAATGCAAGCGTATAAACAAACAAGCTACTCTAACACATATTCATATAATCACAATAGTAAAATGAAATGTAAAAGAGTAGGGAAGAAGAATACAAACACGGATAACACGCCAATGTGTTGTCGAAGAGGAAACCGAAGAACTCGGTGAAAACCTCTCTGCCGCCCTCCAAGCGATAATCAATCCACTAGACAATCAGTTGGGATACATGGGTTAGCAAGAGACCCTCCAAGCCTAATCTACCCACTGTACCTAAACCCTCCAAACTCCTACTCCAACAAGGCTTCTAGGAACCGTGTCTTATCTAGCTCTCCGGATCCTGCAACAAGCTCCATGTTGCATCTGCCATCCTTGGCTTCTTCCAATACTTCCCAACACCACCAAACGATCACTTGACACTAAAAGGGTGTGATAAGTGTTTGGGCTATCAACCTCCCAATGGTATGGAAATGGAGAGGTAGGAGTTGAGGAAATCCACAAGCATATGTGTAGAGATATATGGGTATGATAATCTCTAACTCTCAAGGTGTTTGGCTAGGGTTTTCTCTTAGAAGCACTCCCTATCATTTGTGGGTAATGTGGGTATATATAGTATGGGTGCAAAAAGTGTGTATCAAATAGTACAGTCTGGGAGAACAGAATGTCTCGTGGGTGTCTAACGGGAAGGCCTTACCCGCGAGATACTCGTGAGACACAGTTGTCTCCATCTGTACTGACTCTTCGCATTCCAGTCATGTGCAGGGCATATGCATTACTTCGCAGGATGCTAAGTCACGAGATACCCGTAAAAACCTCTTCAATCTTCAATAGCTTGAGTTTTCACACACACTCTCTCTCTCTCTCTATCACACAACCCTTATAATCAAATCCCACAATAAATACAGGATACAAAAGATTAAATAAAATTATAATCAAATTTGACACGGAATAAAAGCCAACAAACTACATATTTGTAAATCACAACTTTACAATCTCCCACTTTGGCTATTCCGTGACAAAACCCTTAAAACAGACTCTAGACTTAAACGTGGGTTTGGGAACAATGGCAAAACTCACTCACACCTAATATAGAAATTGTGAAGCACTTACACGTTTATTCGTGTAACCTGAAACACTCGTACACAAACAAAACTTTCATTAAGCTTATGACAAGTTGAATACAAGGTATGTACACGAGCAAGCATAGTGCAATCAAGTTTGCAAACATTAGATAACATGTATACAAAAACTTGATCAAACAAGATTAGTCATTAAAGAATGACAGCAATGAACATTTAGCAAGTAAGTGTTCATCAGGACATGCAAAAAGAAGCAATCACTTATGATCACTTGCATGTCCAATCACATGACCAATGCAAAATACAAGAAGTATATGCATCTAGGAACAAGATCCTACTAGGGCACAAGTGTGAAGTACTCAAGACATATTGGCAATATCTTAAAAGTACAAAAAATGCTACAAAGCATTGAGAAAGTCACAAACTGAATATCAATCTGAAATATAAGACTGAAATATAAAAACTGAATTTATGAAAAAAAGTAGTAAAAGCATAAGCATAAACCAGCAATTATAAAAGCTAAAAATAAACAAAAGTAAACCGATAACCAATAACCAATGTTTCTAAGCCTAAACATATGCTCCCCCTAACACTGTGTAAGCTCCCCCTCAAAATTTACTCCCCCTTTTTGACCGGAATGGCCAAAAGGCTAAAACTGGTCGGGCTCAGAGTTTGAACCCTAGTCGATAGATAAATCATCGATCTAAGATGATAAGGCTGTGATCTGACCCTGGACATAAGCAAACTGGTCCGCTATGTGCCGCATATAGGAATCTAGCATAATGTACATCTGCTTTACTTTGTCAAGAAGACGATCAAGTTTGTCTGGTCCTCATGCTAGTGCTGAGGATGATGGCTGAGCTAATGGTTCTATGGCAGAAGTGAATCTCTTAATCTCCTCCTTTGTATCTCCACCCTCGTCCTCAACACAATCCTATGGTATCGTATGCACACCTATTTTGGAGCCTTTGATGTGGGCTATGCTCCTGGTGACTGTGTGTGCACCAATGGGATAGTCCTTCTGAACCACATTGAGACCACTCAGGAGTTTGAGCTTTGTCTTCGCAATTAGACCCATAATGAGTGAGGGGGAATGGCATGACTGTTCTGGAGTTCTGCTTCTCTATGCTCTTATTCAACAAGTGGAAGATGAGTCCACATATATCGATCTCCTTATGGGTGAAGAGATCATACAGAAACATTGTCCTTGGAACTGACAATGTAGTGAGGTTGGTGACTGGGTACAGGTTGTGAATCATTACATAGGCCAAAGTCCTCATTTCTAGTGAAAATGGTATTGTGTTCATGGATGACTTCTTCGGTTTACCCCCAAGTAATTGCACCTCTCCTCAGTGGAACTCAATCTATCTTCACATTGGACTGAGATTGGCTGAGATGGAGGACGAATCTCCACAAAGTCTTGTATGATTTCCCTTGTAATCACAAATTCTTTATGCCTTACCCAGCACTCTATACAATCTCCATCTGCAGCAGCATTAGAGAAAAACTCCTTTATGATCTCTGAGTAGACAATCCCAACCAGGTTCAACAGCTTGGTCCAAGTCTTTTCTTTGAACACCTCAGGGATGAAGGTGTCCTTAAGAGATTCCAACTGAACTACCCTTTCCATGATAATGGTGGCTTTGTTGTAACAGTCATTGTAATTCATATCAGCCTCAGCAAACTTGAAGTGATCAGAATCAGTGCGTGCACGTTTGGATGTTTGTTTCTTGGTGGCTGCATGCTTAGTAGGAGCCATTTGTGCAAAGGAACACAAAACAGAAAAGAACCAAGAGTTGAAACACAAAACATGATTAGAAACATGTTAGTTCAAAGTATAAATAAAAAGGACTTAAAACATAGTAAAACCAACTCAAAACAGAGTAAATAAACACAAAACAGCATGTTGTAGGTGTTTAAACATGTAAACAGAAACATAATGCATGATTAAAATAACTGTGTCTGTGTGTGCCTAGGCAATGCATGTGCTAGTGAATGTGTGTGCATCATGAGATGCACGAGGTGTGTCAAAAGGGGCCTAGTGTGTGCATGGCATGGCATTGAGGCACAAAATGGACAAAGTGTGTAAAATACACACACACTGACCAAAACAAGGTAAGAAAGATCAATCAAGAGTAAACTCAATCATTGGAACTTAGTTGAGTCCAATTCAACACAAGAATGTCACTAGGACATTCTGTCAAACACCTAGTATGCAACAGTAACTTCCAACTATGAACAATGCATGAACATGAAAAAAAAATGCCTCAATACAAGCATAAATTGCCACAAGGGGCCAACACAAGAACAAACATATCAAATAAAACACAGCCTAATCAAGATTTTGAAAGAAATTTGCATAAAAATAAAAAACCCCAACCCATTTTCGAAAAATCCCCAATTTAAAAACTCTAAGCTAAAATTTGCATAATCTTAGTAAAATGATAAGAGAGAGTATTAGAAACTCATACCTTGAAAAGATTTTGCAAATTTAAACTTGAAATTGATGGGGTTTTGAAGAAAAATAAGTTTTGGGTTGAAGGGTGTTAGAGAGAGACTAAGTGAGGGAAGTGAAGATTTTTTGAAAAACTATCACATTTGCCTCATAAAACTGAAAACACGCGTTTTTCGCGGGTTAGAAAGACAGTCGCGATAGCCACTGTATGAACTTGAAAAAATTCTAGTTTTGCCTAAAAACATTTCGGGAGAAAAGTTTAGTCGCGAAATACTTGCGAGGCAGTAGCGAGACTTTTTGTATGAAAAAGTGACTTTTGAAATTTACCTTAAGCACATTTCGTGGGAAGCTTTAAGTCGCGAGCTTCTTGCAAAAAGACCTCTGAACCATTTTTTGAAGAAAAACAAAAAAATGCATTTTGAACAAAAACTAAAAACATGAAAGTATAAAATCACTTTCAAAAACATATAAAACACTCAAAAATATTTTTGGGTTTGATCAGCACGTACTTAAGCATACACATCACATTTGAACATGTACAATCAAACAAATGAGATAAGCATTATCTGAACAAAGTCTTGTGTGTAGTGGGTGTGTAGCAAATGTGGAATAGTCCATAGACTAGAGTAAAGTTTCAATGATCAATTCAATCAAGTCATACACAACTGGTACGAAATCAAGTGGTCAATCTCAATTATAGAAATGAACATATATGACCTCCCACAAGAGAATGATGACACAACTTAGAAGCTTTTCATTTGGCTTCTGCATAAATCATAACAATTAATCCTTTTTTGGATAAAACATCTCTTTTTGAGATTAGTACTTGAAATTTTTGATATTTCAACATGTAAATTTAGCCTTTGGCTTTTTTAGCACCATAGAAATCAATTCAAAAATTGCTTTCCCTTTTTCCTAGTCAAATACTAGTATGTATGACAGGCTTTTACAGCTCATTATCTATTTTCATTTGGAGAGTTACATTTAGTGAGCTCTATTGCAAAAACATAAAATAAAGTGAGAAGAGATATAGGCACAAGTCTATGCAAGTATCGAGACCATCAAGACTATTGACTAATCATTCATGATAGGCTTGAAGATCTATTTATAACAATCACACATAGTTTTCAAGATTTCTCCCACAAAGATATATGTGCATATATAACAAACTAAGCTCGTAAATGCACTACGCCATTAGTACAAAGGTACTAGGCCAAACTCACATGTGAAATGTGCTCAAACAAATACGATCAAACTTTTTGAATTTTTCACTTTTTATATGTTTTTGGATTTTTTTTTTACACACACAAAAACAAAAGCATAAAAGTAAGATCAAATGCAAAAACAACAGAAACAATGCATATAAAGAGATGCATGATGCCCAAATGCATGACAATGAAGCATCTAACGCATGAAGGGTCCTACAAAGATCGAAAGAATTAGATCAAAGACCAAATGAGCAAAAGCTCAACCATAGGAACCTTTCCTCATCCAAATGGAATGATTGTTTGGAATGAGTGTCTCATGAGAAGTGAGACAAGGGTTGGAAGAATGAAAACCAGAGATGCACATAAACAAGGAGGTAAAAGCATTAACAACTTGTTTCAACAACATACAATTTTCCCCCAAATCCGGTTTTGCTTTCATAGCACACCTTCCAAACAGCTCAAGTTTCTCTTTTCTTTTTATTCTTTTAAGAGCTTGAAACTTAGAGCAATGTGGTCTAAGATGACCAAAGGCACCACAATGGTGACAAACAATGTGTTTAGGTCCACTATGCTTTTTAGGGAAGGATCCAGCACCATGATTTTGTTCTTTCTTCAACATGAAGTATTGAGGTCTTATGTGACCGATCACACCGCAATGGTGGCATGTAGGAACAAATTTAGATCCACTCAATTCCCTAGGATGGGACCTAAACATAGGCTTAGGCTTAACGGCCTTTCTCTCCACTTTTTGATTTCTTTTGTGTGGAGGAATGTACACCGATTTGGCCTTTGAGGTAGAACACCCAATAGGCATAAAATCGAGTACCACAACATGATTGTAACATACATTTTCTTCCGTTTTAGCAACAGGTTCAGCAATCAAAAACTTGGCATGCATCTTAAGAGATTCATTTTTAGATTTAAGATCATCAACAAGTTTGTTAGACAAAACAAGTTTAGCATCCAAGTCCATATTCGAACATTCAAACTCTTTCAGCTTTTCAAAAGAAATTTCAGCAAGATTCTTATATTTCTCAACCAATTTGTTGGATTCATTAAGCTTAGCAATCAAATCATCCTTTTTACAAAATAACTTGCTCAACTTCTTTTGAAACTTCTTAGCATCTTTCTTCAAGAGTTTGATGTTAGGAATATCAATAACACCCATAGATTCATGTAACATGGCATCACAATCATGAGGATAAACACTCATAGAGGCATTTTCACAAACACGTGGCATGTTACAATCAAGAACATCCATAGAAACATACAAAACATTATACATGGCAAAACACACAAGGGGTCAAGGATCACACTTAGTTAATGAAACCAAATTAAGTGTACCCGCTTTGATACCAATTGAAAGCTTGAAAATGTGTTAAAAACACAAGAGCTGTTTAGACCCCCAAATAAAAGTTACGGCTCGATAGATTTTACACTAACTTAATTCTAAGTGCGGAATAGTGAAAATGCGAGCGTATAAATAGACAAGTTACTCTAACACATATTCATATAATCACAGCAATAAAATGAAATATAAAAGAGTAGGATAAAAGAATGCAAACACAAATAACATGCCGATGTGTTATCAAAGAGGAAACCGAAGAACTCGGCGAAAAACCTCTCCGCCACCCTCCAAGTGGTAATCGATCCACTAGACAATTAGTTGGGATATATGGGTTAGCAAGAGACCCTCCAAGACTAATCTACCCGATGTACCTAAGCCCTCTAAGCTCCTATTCCAACAAAACTTCTCGGAACCGTGTCTTGTCTAGCTCTCCGGATCTCGCAACAAGTTCCATGTTGCATCTGCCATCCTTGGCTTCTTCCAATACTTCTCAGCAGCACCAAACGACCACTTAACACTCTAAAAGGGTGTGATAAGTGTTTGGGTTATCAACCTCTCAATGGTATGGAAATGGAGAGGTAAGAGTTGAGGAAATCTACAAGCATATGTGTAGAGATATATGGGTATGATAATCTCTAACTCTTAAGGTGTTTGGCTAGGGTTTTCTCTCAGAAGCACTCCTTATCATTTGTGGGTAATGTGGGTATATATAGTATGGGTGCAGAAAGTGTGTATCAGATAGTACAGTCTGGCAAAACAAAATGTCTTGTAGGTGTCTCGTGGGAAGGCCTTACCGCGAGATACTCGTGAGACATAACTGTTTCCATCTGTACTGACTCTTCGCATTCCAGTCATTTGCAGGGCACATGCATTACTTTGCGGGATGCTAAGTCGTGAGATACCCGCGAAAACCTCTTTAGTCTTCATTTGCAGGGCACACACTCTCTCTCTATCACACAACTCATACAATCAAATCCCACAATAAATACAGGGTACAAAAGATTGAATAAAATTACCATCAAATTTGACATGGAATAAAAGCCAACAAACTACATATTTGTAAATCACAACTTTACACTTTTCACTCTCCTCTTCAACCTGGTTCAATTCAATGTGCCTTCTTCCACAAATTATCTCAAGTAACCAAATATATTGTACTATGATAATCAAGTACAAAAAATAAGTAATGCTAGGGTAACTAAAAATTTAATAAAAGAAAAAAGAAAAAGGAGGAAGGTAGAAATGACAAACTCCTAACCATTTACTCACATAATTTAGCTACAACTAGTGGGGATCATTAAAATAACAACTTCTTAAGAGCATTGCTCCTTAGATACTACAGACTGAGAACAAAATATATCTATCTATAAACTATAATATGTTATTCCTAAAGCCCTAAGAGGAGAAATTTGGTTTATACGGTGTCCACTGTCCATCCTATTAGATTAGCTTGATTTTTTGTATCTTGAGCTTGACTAAAGCATTTGTCATAGCAAATCTAGGACACATCTATGTATGGAATGGGGGAGATGGAGAAATAGGAGAGGAAAGTAGAGAAGAAGATGATTAGAATATATTAAAATATAATATATTCAAACATATGGGTAATGTTATTAAAATATACTTCTTGCGCCTCTCCTTACTTCCTCTCATTTTCCTTCATCCAAACATATGGGTCAAGTCATCATTTAACTATCTTTTTAGGAAGGTAGGACAATCTCTACCTGCAATTTTGGGGGCAAAGAAATGTCCAATTCTAAAGGTTTTTTTTTTTTTCCTTGAAATTTGTTAAGACTGTGACTCTATCCACTACTTCTAAAACCAATTTATGTTAAGAAGAGACACACTTTAGTTTTTGCAAGACGTAAAGTCTGGCCTTTATACATGTTGCAAATTAGCATAAGAGGTTTTGCAATGCGTTGTCCCACAGGCTGGGCTGTCAAGCACCAATATGCTATGCTTGCACATTACAGCGACCCCATAGGGTGACCACTAAGTACTATCCCCACCACAAGGCCAACAAAATTATTTTAACTATTTCCCAAAAGAAAAAAAATAATAACTGGAATAAAGGGAAAAGAAAATGTCGAAATTGGGTCATGTGTGCTTTGACTGTCCCATAGTAACCAAAAATGGAAGAACTTATTATTGGGTCCTACGTTTCCCTTTGACACTTTGAACCAAGACCTCCAAGTGTTGTACTGGGGCATAACTGCAAAACCTAACGATGTGATTTTAAATTATACTGTAGTAAATTAGAGGAGTTCAATAATGTCATTGATTATCATAATATACGTGCACATTGAATCTATGGGTAATTCTGTGGTACCCAAAAAAAAAAAGAGGGGATACGATACCCACTAGTAGGTAACCTGCTATACCAGGTTACTTTTTTCTCACATTTAACGGTTCCATCCTCACATTGTACAGTTTCAATATCGCATATAACAATTCTATTCTCTTATTTGGTGGTTCCCTTACTTTTTTTCTCACATTTGACGGTTCCATCCTCACATTGTACAGTTTCAACATCACATGTGACAATTCTTTTCTCACATTTGGTGGTTCCCTTACTTTTTTTTCTCACATTTGACGGTTTGGGTAGTTCACTTGCTTTTTTCTCACACTTGACGGTTCCATCCTCACATTGTGTAGTTCCAACATCACATGTGACAGTCTTTTGTCACATTGGGTGATTCCCTTTCTTTTTTCTTGCACTTGACGGTTCCATCCTCACATTATGCAGTTCTAACACCACATGTGACAGTTTTTTCACACATTTGGTGGTTCCCTTACTTTTTTTTCTTACATTTGATGGTTTCATCCTCACATTGTGCAGTTCCAACATCACATGTGATAGTTCTTTTGTCACATTGGTTGGTTCTCTTGTTTTTTTCTCACACTTGATAGTTTCATCCTCATATTGTGCAGTTCTAACACCAAATGTAACAATTCTTTTCTCACATTTGGTAGTTCCATTTCTTTTTTCTCACATTTGATGGTTTCATCCTCACATTACGTAGTTCCAACATCACATGTGACAGTTCTTTTGTCACATTTGGTGGTTTCCTTACTTTTTTCTCACATTCGATGATTTTATCCTCACATTGTGTAATTCCAACATCACATATGACAGTTCTTTTGTCACATTGGGTGGTTCTCTTACTTTTTTCTCACATTTGATGATTTCATCCTCACATTGTGCAGTTCCAACATCACATTTGAAAGTTTTTTTCCCATATTTTGTGGTTCCCATATTTTTTTTCTCACACTTAACGGTTCCATTATCACATTGTGCAATTCCAATATCACATTTGACATTTATTTTGTTACATTTAGTGGTTCCTTTATCTGTTTCTCAAATTTAATGGTTCCATTATCACGTTGTGCAGTTCCAATATAAAATTTAATAATTCCCTTACTTTTTACTCACATTTGACGGTTCCATCATCACATGTGACAGTTGTTTTGTCACATTTGGTGGTTCCCTTACTTTTTTCTCACACTTGACGGTTTCATCCTTACATTGTGCAATTCCAACATAATATGTGACAATTCTTTTGTCAAATTGGGTAGTTCCCTTGCTTTTTTCTCGCACTTGACAGTTCCATTGTCATATTGTGTAGTTCCAACATCAAATATGACAATTCTTTTCTAACATTTGGTGGTTTCCTTTCTTTTTTCTCATATTTGACGGTTCCATCCTCACATTGTACAGTTCCAACATCACTTGTGACAGTTCTTTTGTCACATTTAGTGGTTCCTTTACTTTTTCCTTATATTTGACGATTTCATCCTCACATTGTGTAGTTCCAACATCACATGTGACAGTTCTTTTCTCACATTTTTTTGTTCCTTTTCTTTTTTCTCACATTTGACGGTTCCATCCTAACATTGTGCAGTTCCAACGTCACACGTGACAATTCTTTTGTCACATTTGGTGGTTTCTGTATTTGTTTCTAACATTTGACGGTTCCATTCTCACATTATGCAGTTCCAACATCATATTTGACATTTATTTTATTACATTTAGTGGTTCCTTTATCTGTTTCTTAAATTTAATGTTTCTATTATCACGTTGTGCAGTTCCAATATCAAATTTGACAATTCTTCTATCACATAAAGTGGTTCCTTTATCTTTTCTCAAATTTGATGATTCCATTGTCACATTAAGTAGTACTGATTAGCCCAATAAATACCATTGTCTAGACGAGCCCATTAAGTACCATCATCCACCCAGACCTGGCATGGTCGATGGTAGAAGCATCATAAAAAGGAACATTCAATACCACAAACAATCACGAATCAACCAAGAAGACCGTCGGAAATCCATCAAAACCTACATTAAATGAGCTCAAAGGCATTACAAAGGAGGCACTTATGCCACCATAAATAGGGTACAATGACTAGAAGAAAATGGGATATTTATAAGATACTCTTTAGAGCTAAAAATGGTACATACACACACACTGAGATACTGATACTTTTATTATTTATGCTAGCTCTCATAAGCCCTCTCTACCAATTCCATTCACTAACTTTACCATCAAAGACTTCGTGGCCAACACAACACCAGTGACCACCTAGAGAGAATTCCATTCTTAACCTTGCAGATACAAAGACGAAGCCCGTGTTGAGCTATCTAGAATAACCTAATTGACTGGTGATCTCAGCATCATCAAGTACCAACATTGCATCTGACTCTATTTTTGTCACATTTAGTGGTCCCTATTTTTTATTCTCAAATTTGACAGTTCCATTATTACATTGGGTAATACCAACATTACTTTTTACCGTACTTTTGTCACATTTGGTGATACCCTATTTTTTTCCTTACAATTGACATTTCAATCATCACAGTAAGCAATACCAATATCACATCTTACTATAATTTTACATTTGGGCCAATCATTGAAGTCACTTTTTTACTTACTAATAATTGCTCATCACAATAGTAATTTTTTTAAAGTTATTAAAAAAATTTAGATTTAAAATCTAAAACCAAAAAAAAAAAAAAATAGCTAGAATTATCTTGGTTTCTTCCACTGATATATGAATATACCAATTAACTTCCTATGTATCTCCCTTGGTAGCTTCCATCACATTCAGAAGCATACCTCCCTATTAAATAACATAGTTGAGGTTACTTTCTTGATGTTTATATTTTTATTATTTATATATACTATAAAACCAAAGATGTATAACCTTATGTGCTCTCTAATTGTTCTTATGCAACATCTGCAACTTAATCATAGTTGTGTGTTTATTGTGGTGTCTAAGATTGGAAATAGGGTGACTATACAATTATCGAGGTATGAAATGGCAAGATTGGATAGAATAGGGCAAAACCAAGAGAGAAGTGATGCTTTGGGATTGAAGCACATCTCAATTTCTCTAAAGGATTCTGCTCAGTCCAATTGTGGAAAAAGGAAGGGAAAAGAACTAGAGTTAGTATTGTAGTAGATGATGATTATGTACCACCTATTAGTGACAATGACAATGATGATGAGTCATCTAATTCTTTAATCCATAAGATACTATAAATGTGATGTATTGTTTGCTACAATAGATGTTATTGTTATTAGAATTATTGCAGTAGATAATAACTTTGTTGTTCCATTATTTGTAATGACTTTGTCATTCCATTATATGTATGTTTGTTAGTTATAGATGGCACTAGGAGGACTTACACGCTCGCGAGGTGAAGCATCTATCCTTGTGGTCCAATTTACAGTCCAATCTACTAAAACACCTCTTGAAGCAAATCCTCCTGCTCAAAGTTCTTCTAGTGTGGAGGCGTAAGCTACTGGCGCATTAATTAGCACAACTGGTAATTACATAGAACATACTTAATTACAACTGCACCATGTCTTTACTATTAAGATTATACTTCACTTAATTTAGCTATAATGTACATGGAATGTATAATTTTTTAACATTGATAATGTTTAAATAAGATCTACTAGCAGAAATACCCGTGGAACAACACGTGGTATAGCAGTACAGGCATTTGTTGAAAAAAGTGTTAAGCTACTAGTACATATAGTTGCTGAGTATGATGCTCCTATTGGGAAGAATGCATGCAAGCTTGTCAATCAAATTGGCGTACAAGTGCGAAGTAATTTTTCCAATTACAACGTAAAAAATTGGAAAAGTATTGATGCTGCTACTAGAGATGTGGTGCTTTAAAATATCACGGTAAATTTACATTGATAACGTCTAACTCATCATTGTATTCTCTAAGCATATTAAATTCATATAATAATATTTTTATAATACATATACACTTCATTTTACAAGATCAGTTTGAGCTACAAGGAGATTCCAACTTGGTAACGAAAACATTAAATACAAAATGTGGAAGATTATTGAGTTACAGCTCCAACAAGTTGCATCAAACTTATAAAAAGCTTATACAATCTCATGGTGCTGACTATGCAAGAAGTCACCCGCAAAAAGAATACCACACTTGAGCAGTAGACTGGACTCATTTATGGGAAATGGAACAATGAGGAATCATTGGTAAATTATTTATGCAAATTATTTATGCGTGTATTATTATTATCCAATGTTTACTATATTATGTTGTCAAATGATTAGATTAATACTTAGATGAAGTAAATGTATACTGTTTTATTCATGATCTAATAAATATCTTGAATGTTCTTTATTAGAAAAAAAATCAAGAAAGAACTCTAAAAATAGGAACAAAACTTCAGGCAAACATAGATGCGGGACAAATGCACTTACTGTTAGGGTTGATAAGGAGGTGCATGTTTTTTCATTTTCTTAAACCTTAGTATATTACATGTTGTGATTAATTAACTATATCTATCTAACACTCGAATTTTAATTAATCAGACAAATAATAATGGCGGTTAAGTTCTTGAATTGGCGAAAATCTTCAAATATGTTCATTTGAATCTAAATACAAATATGTGGATAAACCATGAGAATGAAGCGACATATGTATGTGTATCATTCCATCCCTATCACGTTAGTAAAGCTATAACATATATAGTATTAATGTTGTTATTGTTTTTTTTTCTTTCTCTCTTTCAAATGATAGGAAACTATTCTCAAATTGCAAGAGGATCATTGTCAAGATCCTAATGCAATTCCCCTTACACAAGAGGGGATCTCAAACTTGGTTTTTAAGAAGAAGTATGGTATTGTAAAAGGACTTGGTCCTTCTCTAGTAACCACCGCTTCATCTAGTTTCTCGATGGAGTCACTACAACAAAATGTATTTTTAGTGATGAAAAAAATTCATCACTAAAAGTCTAGTTTTTCATCGCCAAGGACCTTTAGCGACGAAATCTACTAATTAGTGACAAAACTCATTTCGTCACTAAAACCCTGTCGCTAAAAGACTTGGCGATGAAAAATTTCGTAACTAAAAGTCCGATTTGTTAAAAAAAAAAAAAAAAACTTTTAGCAACGAAAATGTTTCGTTGCTAAATGTTTTTCTCGTTAAAAACACTATTCAGTGATGAAAATATTTCGTCACTAAAAATACTATAGTTTATTAAATCATATTTAGTGACGAACAATTTCGTCACTAAAACTATTTTTGGGTACATATAGTGACAAAAAAGTTCGTCACTAAAACTATTTTTAAGAAAATCTTGGCATATATAGTGACGAAAATTTTCGTCACTAAAACCATTTCTTACAAAATTCTGCTACATTTAGCGACGAAATATTTTGTCATTAAAACAATTTTTTGTTACTATATTTGTAATGAAAAAATTTGTCGCTAAAATTTATTTTCTGTTTTTATTTTTTTCATGGCTTTGATAGTTACTTGTAACCTGTTATTACATTATTAAAATCTTACATTTGAATAACACATTTATTTTAGCAATACATTTATAAAAAAAGATCCATACATTCCACAAGTAAAAAATAAAACAAGTATTCAATTCAAACTCTTTCCATACAATAATTGTTTGCAACACATACAATAACTCAAGATGTTTTATAACAATACATGATAGTTTTTAGACCCCTTGAAATCACAATTGGATTATCTTAGGTAATTAGTCAAGCTGTTACTTAGTCAAATTAAACAGATTTAGGTTATCACAAACAAATAATCATATCATATAAAGCAACGGAAATATAAAAGACACAAGATATGATCACCCAGGAAACCAAACCGGTAAAAACCTGGGGAGGATTTAACCTAGCTATTCTCAAGGTAAACTTGAATCCACTATCTTGAAAGAATCGAAGTTCATACAATAAGACTTACAAGCCCCCACGCTCGACTTCTTATTGCTACCCACCAGTAGAACTTACTGACACAACCACGTGTAAGCTCCGAATCCACAGACTCTTTCTTTCTTGGATTCACCACCAGATACAAGCACACCCGCTTGTGTTTCTTTAAGTTTTAATGACAGCAACTGAATTGATCATCAAGGTGTAGAAAACTTCTTCTCCTTGAAAACTCTAAGCTTGTGTGAAGGAAAATGTCTCAAGGATCTCACAAGAGATTCACACAAACCGCAATATGAGCAACAAAGACCTTAGAGAGCTTTTGGGTACAAAACCCTAAAATGCAAAAGGAGGCACAAGAGGCACTCTAATCTCTCTAAAAAACTTTCAAAACCCCACCTAGGGTTAGCTTATAATGTCCTTTAAACACTAGAAAAAACGGCTCGCGATTTGGGCTTTAAACGAATAAGTTATGGCCTTTTTACGTTTGCTGATATGCGATTTTGGATCGATCGAGCCTGTCTTTCGATCAATCGAACCAACTAGCTTGTAACTCATTTGTTTTTATCCCAAACTTGAGTTTTTTGTCTTGGGCTTCAATGTAGACCATTCTAAACTAATAAGACTTAGTTTTTGTCATGCTTTGTCATGGTTTGCCAACATTACAAACTCAAAACCTAACAATCTCCCCCTTTGGCAATCCGTGACAAAACACACATACAACATAATGCCCATATACAATAAAATGCCCAAATACATCACAAATCCCAATCTAAGACTCCTAACCTAGAAGTTGCCAATAAGAGGTAGAAGGTCTTGATTAGAATGTACCTGTCTTTCCTGAAATACTCAACAAACATATCAACACATGTGTGGAAAATAAACATATCAACAAATATGCAAACTAACTCTCCCCCTAAGTTAGATACAACAAAACATACTTGTATTTTCCACTATCATAAACAATCAATTTATCTCCCCCTAAACAAAACAAACAGGATTCCCACATTTCATCTAGATCTCCCCCTTTTTGTCATATATTGATAAAGATAACTCATTAAAGAGTAAACATACGCAATAAAGGATTAGAGAAAAAAAAAAAAATCAAGGGAACACAAAACAATTCAACTCTATATGAAATAGAGACAACTCCCCCTATGAAGAGCAACAACCCCCCCTAAGAACCACAAAAGTTAAAAAAAATTTCTCCCCCTATGAAAATAGGAAAAACAAAACAAGTTTTGGGAAAAACAATTTTGGGGAAAAATAAAGGGGGTGGGGATAAATAAAAAGACACAAACCAAGTTTAAAAAAAAAACTAAGTTGATGATACACATGAAGAAAAAATATTATCTCTTTCAATAAAATGCAAACATGGCACTATGTGACCCATAAACAGTTGCATGAGTAGAGAAAATATTTGCACATTGATTATCATCATATCTCTTAAGGAAAATATTTTCTACATTTCACAAAAAAAAAAGGCATATACTAGAAAGTACATAACTCAAAAATTAATCAATCAATTTTTTGATCAAGTTGAGTACCCAATGTAGCAAAGTGTATGCATGTTATGCGTAAAAACACTGAGAGATATGACTGCAAAACTACAAGATGGATACAAAAACAATGCAATGCATGTGAATCCTAAACACAAATAATGCATGAAAAAAAAAATTTTGGTCAAAAACATAGAAACTAAATTTTTTTCAGTTGTGATCGATCGAGAATCAATCGAACATCAATCAAGTCAGGAAGACTCAAACCAAAAATTTTAATCGCAATTTCGATTGATTGAAAAACAGGTTCGATCGATCAAAAGTCTGGAAAAATAAGATTTTTGAAAAACAGAGCATTTTAATGCAGAAACTCTTCAAAGCACATTGTTTTATAAAAAAAATGCATGAATATGAGATGAAAAGTTTTTCAAAAATACTTGAATTCAACCCAAATCTTCCAAAATCAAGATTTTCAATCAGTTTGTCCTCAAAACGCAAACATTAAACACATTTTGCATTAAAATCAAGGAACTTTTAATCTTGGATTGCCACAACAAAATCACACACAATATAATGTACCAAGTTTAGCAAGGAGTAACTTGTGTAGTGTGTGCAACTAGCAAAAATTTGAGATACATGTGATGTGATATGTAAATAGAAATCAATCACAATTTCTACAAAATTTATCACATAGAATTTGAAAGAGACTATCACCTAAAGAGTTATATCATATAACTCCCACATCTCCTAGAATAAAAGCTTGTAATCATGTAAGTTTCTTGATTTGCCTCATATTGTACACACCAATTTTATTTGTTTGATTTAACATCAAGTCGAACAATGTACACACCAATTTTAACATTTAAACCGAGGCTACACTTTATGTTCTTTTTGTGCATGTGCTACACTTTCTCGAGCACAAAATCTTATGATATGCACTAAGGTGTTCATGATTGGCAAGTAAACAGTGGTGAGATGGTTATTTATACCTTTCTCAATAAGTTCAAGTCCGACAATCAAAAGCATGTGACTTCAAGATCAAGATCATGTGATCAAAAGGTATAAACATCTTCTCACACAACATGCACTAGAAAGTTTCAACTAGTAAAGTGCAATAAAAGAAGCTCATCCAAGCTAAACAAGGTACATAAACATGTTATGTAAAGATAATATGGCCAACCTTGATTTCAAATCCAAGAAAAATAATGCAAAACACAAAAATCTTTTTGGTTTAAAAAATTTAATGACAAAAAACAAAAAACACACATTATGCTAAATGAACAATGCAAATGCAATGCATGACAATAGTTAACTAAGTTATAGAGGGTACACAAATAAGAAATATCAATTTCTTAATTAACCTTTGAGTACATGTACAAACTAGTACATACTCACACAAAATCAGAAATATTTTAGCACTTATATAATACATACTATTCAAGTTTCTCCACAATGTCAAGCATGTTTTAAATCAAGAGAAAGATAACATAATTCATGTAATCCTCAAGAAAAATAAAACTAGACACAAAATAAAATATTTTTGTCTTTTTGAAAATTTTCAATGTTTTTGGATTTTTTTTAATTAAAAAAAAAACCTAAAAATCAAAACAACCAAAAACAGAATCAAGACATGTCCACAAACAATTGAAAGAATTAAATCAAGGATAAGTCAACAACACTCACCTTAGAGAATCTTTTCTCACCCATATAGCACGAGTCTTCGACTTTGTAGGTGAAAATCCATGTGAAGCAAAGTGTATTTGAGGAATTACACCAATCTTCTGGGAAAGACTAAAATCCTACAAATTCCTTTCACAAGCCAACAAGCTTAAATTTTTCAAAAGCATATGAAACAATTTATTTGGACTTATGGCAGGAAAAATATCATCACATATCCTAGATTGAAACACAAAATGCTTAAATTTCAGTTTATGACAATTAGGACAAATGTGACCGGAAACACCACAAAAGTGACAAACATGAACAAATTTAGGAACATCAGTATTCCTAACAACAAATCTAGTCTCAGATTTTGGTTTTTGCCTCAACAAAGAACAATTTGGTCTAATATGACCAACAACATCACAAAGGTGACAGGTAGGCACAAAAATAGATTTATTATGCTCTCTAATAGTGGGTGTAGACTTAGGTTTAGAAACTTCAGTGTCTACATCAAAACTTTTACCTTTGCCTAACCTAGCAAAATAAACATTTTCTTTATTATTTCTCTTAAAAGGAGGGATATAGACTTTCTCAGTTTTAGACTTAAGAGAAATAGAAACACTTCTGTTATCAACAGCAGGCTTGGTATTAGTCAAATTTTCAATTTTAGCTTTAGATTCAACTAACTCTTGTTCCAAACTTTCATTTTCTCATCTTGAGAGGAAATTTGATTTCTTAAAAATTCATTCTTTTTATTAGATTCATCTAATCTAATAACCAATTCTTTTTTTTCAAGATTAGCCAATTTTAACTCTTCCTTGAATTTCTTAGCAATTTTCATAGATTTCAATAATTCCTTATGAAGAGTTTCACAGGCATCAATAAAATCAACAGACGCATGAGCAAAAATATGATAAAAAAGACACTTCAAATTATCCATGACAATAGGGGTCAAGGATCAGCTCTTAGATCAAAAGATCTAAAACAAAAGAACTACCCGCTCTGATACCACTTGATAGTTTTTAGACCCCTTAAAACCATAATTGGATTAACCTAGGTAATTAGCCAAGTTGTTACTTAGTCAAATTAAACAGATCTAGGTTATCACAAACAAACAATCATATCATGTAAAGTAGCGGAAATATAAAAGACATAAGATATGATCACCCAGGAAACCAAATCGGTAAAAACTTGGGGAGGATTTAATCTAGCTATCCTCAAGGTAAACTTGAATCCACTATCTTGAGAATCGAAATTCATACAATAAGACTCTCAAGCTCCCACGCTCGACTTCTTATTGCTACCCACTAATAGAACTTACTAACACGACCACATGCAAGTTTCGAATCCACGGACTCCTTCTTTCTTGGATTCACCACCAGATACAAGCACACCTGCTTATGTTTCTTTAAGTTTCAATGGCAGCAACTGAATTGATCATCAAGGTGTAGAAAACTTCTTCTCCTTGAAAACCCTAAGTTTGTGTGAAGGAAAACTCCTTAAGGATCTCATAAGAGATTCACACAAACCGCAATATGAGTAACAAAGTCCTTAGAGAGCTTTTGGGTACAAAACCCTAAAATACAAAAGGAGGTACAAGAGGCAATCTAATCTCTCTAAAAAACTTTCAAAACCCCACCTAGGTTTAGTTTATAATGTCCTTCAAATATTGGAAAAAACGGCTCGCGATTTGGGCTTTAAACGAATAAGTTATGACCTTTTTACATTTGCTGATTTTGCTGATATGCGATTTTGGATCGATTGAGCCTGTCTTTCAATCGATCGAACCAACCAGCTTGTAACTCATTTGTTTTTATCCAAAACTTGAGTTTTTTGTCTTGGGCTTCAATGTAGACCATTCTAAACCAATAAGACTTAGTTTTTGTCATGTTTTGTCAACATTACAAACTTAAAACCTAACAATACAAAAATTGTAGCATAATATAATTAGAACCAACGGAAAATCTCCTCATATGTCTTCAAGTAATGCCAAAAGTAAATCCCCTAAAAGCCACCAATAAGAAATCTGCACAAATATAAAAACAATACTACATTAAAATCATAAAGTAAAAACATTAACTATGTTATACAAAACATTTCTCACAATGCATTAAGAGTAGCCACACCAATGAATTAAAATCACAACTCCTAATGTATAAGTTGTAGAAAGCAAATATAGATTTTCAAGTGTAATATAATACAATTAGTTTCAAATAATGCATTAAAAAAAGTAGTCACATCATGTAGTGCGGGTCAATTGTTAAAATAAAGTACTAACCAATAAGTGTTTTAACTTAAAAATGAACCACCCCCATAGGTAAGAGCGTCATCATAATCCTTGCTCCTTAAAAGTTAAGAATATTCTTTTGGATTGCTTTTTGCTTAGCTCGCGTCTGTTGGTCCCTAGCTCAGTTCTCTTGGTCCCTAGCTCTTGCCTCTTTAACCTCAATTATCTCATTTTCTAGCCGATGGATATACAGCTAGAACAATACCAAAAGTGTGAAAACATTATGCTTTTTTAACAAGAAAAGAAGAGAGGGGGGGGGGGGTGTTAAGAGGAAGCAATTTCTAAAACTGAAAGGGCCGAGCCACAATAAAAATGGTATTTCGTATAGCTTTTAGCAGAGTTATTGTACAGACAATAAAGACAAGACTAAGAGCATGTGTACGAACCATCATGCTGCCAACAAAAATTTCTTATGACCAAGATGTGCACACAATAAGTAACATAGATGGTCTCATTCTTCCATGATTCTTTACCTTAATAAATTATGGAAATATTATATTTTCTTTATGATTTGATTCTTTGATTTAGTTGTGACGATTTATTTGATAAAAATGTAGACACCGCATTTTGTACCATTTACAACTCGGGCTCCCGTTCCCCAACAATGCTGAATTCTAAGACCCAAGATTGGTTTAAGGCCCATTTATATGTTAAATTGACTTGAGAAATGTTAAAATGAAAAATATAACTTTTATGAGCAAGTAAATCTATTTTTGAAAAAGTGAGGTTAAGGAAACCCTCGCTATGAGCACACAAGAATCAGCCTGCGTACGCAGCTTTTTGCATGCGCATGCAGGCACAATCTTGCGCACGCATGGTGAATTCTAGAAGCTAAACAAGGCAAATTTTATGTATTAATGTTGAGATTTGAAACGAATCTCACATCGTCTAGGAGTCATTCCAAACTCTTTTTTTCACACTATAAGTAGCTTTACATGGTATATTTTCAAAGGACACAGAAATTCCACGGAAAAATACTTAGATTCACTAGAAATAGTAAATCAAAGATGGAGGTTTTCACAAAACATCCTCAAGTCAATTTTCTTTTGATTAGTCCATTTTCTAGCCTTGATCTTTGAGTTTAAGATTACTAATCACTCTTTTTGTTAATTGTGAATAGATTTAACTGAGGGAAACGGTCAAAAATCAAGCTTGAAGAGCTTTTGTTTAAGGTATTTAGTTTTAAACTTTTCTTTTTCTTTTCTTTTTTTCCTTTTTGCACTTTAATCCTTCTATTTGCTTTATTTTCTTGTTGTAATATGTTATAATATGTTTATATAGTTTAGGTTTACGTTTTTGAAGCATTTTAGGATGTAAGATTTAGCGTTTCAAGTTTTTGCTGTGTTTCTAAGGTATTTGGGTAGAAACCCATGTGCGCATAATCTTGCTTGCGCACGCATGCTTGATTATGCACACGCAAGGTTGTTTATGCGTGCACATGAACCAGCCCAAAAACCCAAATTTTATTTTATCTATATTTGCTTCTATTTTCACATGTAATACTTCTATTTAGCTTCTTTGCCATGTTTCTATGTTTTTAAGCTTCTGCATCACATGTTTAATTGCTTGTTTGCTTTCATATGTTAGAATTAGGGTTTATCTTATGTTGTCTTATTTCGATTCCATGAACATACATTCACATGCTCATGCATAATGCCATAGGTACTGAGTTGCTGCAAGGTAAGTGAGGTAAGTCATGCATTAGTATGAACATGCATTTATGACCTATGTTTGATTTTCATGCCCTTTTGCTGCCTTGACTTTGTTGCTGCCTTTTTTGGGATGTCAAGCCATGATTAGATGAATTCTAGGATGAGGTGACATGTATGCTAGATGTATGTTAGGATATGCCATGATAGATGTATGTTAGGCTTTGGTTGATTATCATGATAGATGTATGGCTAGGGATGATTGATGCTATGTTGTGTGCTTAGATATATGTTAGTGTGTGTGTGGGTTAGATAACACTATTGAGTGTGCCTTTAATAGGATTAAAACATAAGACACAATGAGAGGAAGCCAACCTTAGAGTTGGGCAATTTTGGGTGCCTAACACATTTCCAAGACTATACCTTAACTCCAAACTCATATCTCTAGTAGTAAGATCAATGGTCTTTCCTCGAGATGGTGCTATATATATGGTTCCTAAACCATTGTAAAAACTAGGTGGCAACTCTCCATTGTGTCCAAATGAAATTTGTAAGAACAGGAGGATCATGAATGTTTTTATGATATATCTTGATTTGACTACGTAATGATTGCACCTAGAGTTAGGGTTTCAAGAAAGTCTAAGTTTAATTAGGACTTTTACATGAACTTCAAATAATATTTTTTACCATGGAAAATATATTGTTTAATTATGTTTGACTCCTCCACAATGCACAAAAACAATAGTTTAAAATTAAGGGGAAATTACATTTTACCATCCTAAACTATCCATTGAATTACACTTTACACCCTAAACTATCCGACTGCACAATTTGCACTTCGCACTTCGGTGTTATTTTTGCTATTATATTTAATAGAATCTTGGTGCATGTGACAATCACATGCTTCTTGCTTAGGT
The DNA here is from genome assembly GCA_023055345.1 of Quercus wislizeni. Taxonomy (NCBI): domain Eukaryota; kingdom Viridiplantae; phylum Streptophyta; class Magnoliopsida; order Fagales; family Fagaceae; genus Quercus; species Quercus wislizeni. The sequence goes on from JALGQJ010000003.1 coordinate 25,985,611, forward strand.
GGAACAAAGTTAAAAGACTGAAACATCCATCCTCAAATCAATTAAAACAAAACCTAATTTTTTCAGCCATATATAGGACTAATAAATTAAAACAAAAACAATTAGCACTTTCAACCTTCTTCAAAAAGTACCCTCCTTTTTTGTGGTCATTGAAGATTGTTAAGACTACAACTACTCCATTACAGTTTTCCATCTCAACTTGATCTGAATTTGACACAAAAAACACAACTCAAACAAACTTGTATAAGTTATATCAAGAAAAAATAGAATTTTTTTTTCTATGAATTGTGTTCCATGAATTGAGCACAATTCAAACAGATTCAACTAATAGGAAAAGAGAGGAAAAAAATAAAAAAATAAATAAAAAGAATTCCCGAGAATTATGGTACAAAACTATCTGTAATTACTAATGGATAATTTCTTCAAGAATCCACAAGGAACTTCTAAGAAATCATTTTCTGGATATTAAAATTCCCAGCAAAACTATTAGCCTGTCCCTGCGTATAACTAAAAACCAACAGGGCCAACAAAGAATTCCTACACAATTCTCGGATCTCCTTCAACACTGTCCAATAATCTGAACACAAAAACCAAAACCAATTAACTAAAACAAAAATTACAATCATTGAATGCAAAAATTCAAGGAAAAAAAATGGAGGGAGGGAGAGAAATAAGAAGAAAAAAAATGAACGGTGGAGCGGTGGTGGAGCCAAAGCAATTGTCGAATTGGGGATTTAGGGTTTATAAAAATGTAGATTTGTGGAAGAGGCTACAGGCACGAGAGAGGGAGAGAAATAAGAAAAAAATTGGGTTTTGTTTTAATTGATTTTGAGGAATGGTGTTTCAGTCTTTTAACTTTGTTCCACCTAAGCAAAAAGCATGTGATTGTCACATGCACTAAGATTCTATTAAATGTAATAGAAAAAATAACACCGGGGTACAAAGTGTGATGATTTAGGGAGCAAAGCGCGCAGTTGGATAGTTTATAGTGTAAAGTGTAATTCAGTGCATAGTTTTGGGTGATAAAGTGTAATTTTCCCTAAAAATAATTGAAATATATGTAAAAAGGGGAGAAGAATTTGTAAATTAGAGAAAATATAAAATTCTAGAAGATGATTTGTACGCCTGCTAGAAGCATTCATATCCATCATTGGTACCCCACACACACACGCACACAAAGATGATCTTTGTTTATATCCCTCAATATTTGATTGAAATTCTAGCATGCTTAGTAGCTTCTTAATTTGATATGGCCTAGTAACAGTACTGCTAGAGGCTTATTCATTCAATCAAGAGAGATTAAATGTCTGACCTACAGAATCTCATACCCTAATTGTAGGCCCAAGTCTTGTTTAGTTAGACCTTTGCACATATGGGTTAAGCTCTTGGACCTAAACCAAGTGAAGAAGCCTAGCCCTAAACTTAGCGATGTAATCTAGAACTGGTTACTCCTAAAAGGGCTATTCATGTGACAAGCTTCCATTCAAAGGCCACATTTTAGGGAACTCACAAATTTACATTGTTTAGTGAATCGTTACAACCCTTAGGAAGGGCATGCACAACTATTTAATAATTTGTGACCATTCATGAAAGGGCACAAACACAACTATAAATAAGATAATTGGGTTTCACTCAGACGATTCTATTATATCCCTAACAAGCAAACTCTATGTATTCTCTAAATCTCTTTTCAAACCACCATACACTAGGACTAACATGTCGATATCAAATTCCAGACTGACATGTTGAAAGGTGTGCGTTCCATGCATTTTGGATGGTAGCTAGTACTACTTTTGGGCTCACTGTCCTTAACATAGAACTGTTGCCCATGGAATACGCCTTAGTTGAGTGGGCCAAAGGTGGAGGATTGGGATGAGTTGCCAACTGGTTTAGGTATGGGATCGAGCCTTGGCCCCTACCAGAGGTCTACACACCAAGCAAAAGGTTCAGATTTAGGGTATGGTCTTGGGAGGGTATTACGTATACAAGTCCAATCAACCTATGGCCAGTCTCCACTCTTATGTTCAATAGCCTAATTTTATCAATGAATCCCTAATTGGCTATCCTAAGCATGCAAAAAGAGGTAAAGACGCACACACCTACGTAAACCTTATGTTTACCATCACAATACATTCATTTGCATCATCACATGCATCATCCATCCATTCATTCATCATCATTATGTCGTCACACATCAAGTTATCATTCCTCGTCATCATCATCATTATGCCATCATACACATCATATTATCATCACACACATGTTAATCACTTCATATTATCACATCATTTATGTTATCAAACATACATGTGGTCATACATGATCATGGAATTATGTGATTACCCACCATGCTACTTATCTTACTGCATCATCTCAGCGCCATAATAGTTAGAATGCATGTTCATGTTAAAATTAATGTTTTGATCTTGATTACAATCCTAATCCAATTTCTAGTCATTTTTCTTTGATTGTAATCTCCTAAGCATGTTTCTAAGTTATCAAAAAATCCTAAAGTTGCTCCTATGATCCAAACGGGATCAAACAAAAACAATTGAAAGTAGAAAGAAACATAAACTATTCAAATAGGGATTTCTTAGTGAGCCTACATACACATATTCCTAGAGTTGCACACGCAGGGGTCAAATCTGCGTGTGCACCTTGAGACATAAACCCTAGAATTTTAAACTACTCTATTCTAGAACATATTTCTAACCTAATTAAAGCTACTAAACTACTCTATCCTAGAACATATTTCTAACCTAATTAAAGCTACTAAACTACTCTATCCTAGAACATATTTCTAACCTAATTAAAGCTACTAAATTAAACTAAAAAATTAAAAACTACTAATGGAATGAAAACTAAATAGCAATGAAAATAAATAATAACCAAGCCAACAACATTCCTCAAACAAAGTCAACATTTGATTCTTGACCGCTTCTCTTAATTAATCTAAACAATAAAAAAATAAACACTAAGGGTAAAGTTGCAACTAAAGGGCCTGAACCTAAGGTCTTGGCCAATCAAGAGTACTCAAATTGAAGGAACTCAGCTATAAAAGTCACTTTTGAATTACTTTTCGGTATGTTTTGCAAAGTGTGCCCGTAGGGGCTTTTTTTAGTGCTTGAGAAGGGGTGCAAGGTTGTTACCAATCAATGTGAGATCATTCCTGCTTCATTTTTCACAAGAAAATTCCATACAAGACTCTCCAACAACTCCAACCTACATTTGTAGATTCGATATCTTGCAACACAAGTATCAAAGCTTGTGCATACAAAGCTAGGGTTTCAGTGAGGTTTTCATACATTTTGAAAATTAAAATTAAATTCTTCTTAATTATAAGCAATTGGCCTCCCTAATTATCGTCATTTGGGAATGGGGGCTTAAGTCATAAGAGGTACAAAATGGGATGTCAAGATTACTATTTTATAGTATGATTTCGTTTCTTACTATGAATGTGAAATGTGAGGTTTCACACTTCTTATGAACATATGAATTTTTTGGAGGAAAGGAGGGGCTAATTAAGGTGAAAATGACAAAAGCTTCTTAGGCTTAGACACAATATTTGGACTCACCACAAGGTTTTTTTTTTTTTTTTTTTTTTTTTTTTTTTGAGTAACTAACTCACCACAAGCTGAATCCAAAAAATCTATATATAATATAAACTAAAGGGTAATACTTGATGCACACAAGCTGTTACACACACCCCATTTTTTAACTAAAACTATGACTTCAAATTCAAAATCACAACTTCAAGTCACGGTTTCAGTTCAAAAATAAGGTGTGTAAAATTGTGTGTAATAAACACAATCCTAAAGTGAAAGCCTTTAACTTTGTGTTCACATTGTACGGGTTATTGACCAGTGCAATAAAATATGAATTCATATTGGATACAGTCGGATGGGAATGTTGTTTCAAAAAAAAAAAAAAAAGGGGTGGATGTGAATGCAACCAGGTTTGCTAGGGAATGTGTTACAATGCATCTAAGAAACATGGCAGAATCAGCTAACTTTTGCCCTTTACATTAATTGCAGAAAACAAAATGAAGGGCGGAAGTTGTCCTCTAGTTCACAATGATACAAAACTAGAACATCTCCCGGCAAAATCAAAGCATGTAAGTTGTCAAGCCCAAATGGACGTGAGAGAGACAGAAAGCCACAGCAATTCTTCTCCTGGGTGTTGCCGTCTGATTCGTAATTTTTCCTTTTATTCTCAAGCATTCACCCCCTTACAATTCTCTTGTTTCTTTCATTTAAATCGTCACTTTTTGTCCACATTTGATGCTCTACAGCTCCTCCTTTTATACTGTTTCACAGCTCAACTTCAACTCTTAAGAGCTCCTTGCCTCTGTCCAATAAGCTAAGGCAAAAAGTGCTCACTGAAAGTCACCACAATGGCAAAGCTCGGCAGAAAGGATGCGAATAGAAGCCTTGAGACTCTTTTACACATGGACAAATCAGTTGCTTCTAAAAATGGTGTAGCACCTGCAGCTGGACCACGCAAGATTATTCCAGGCCAAGGTCTTGAATTCAATAACCTCTCATACAGTGTCATAAAGAAGCAGAAAAAGGAAGGTGTTTGGATCAAGAAAGAAACATATCTTCTTAATGACATTTCTGGCCAAGCAATAAAAGGTGAAATTATGGCCATCATGGGGCCTAGTGGTGCTGGTAAATCCACATTTCTTGATGCCTTGGCTGGTCGGATTGCTCAAGGGAGTCTTGAAGGATCAGTTAGAATCGATGGATAGCCAGTAATCCTTCTTCCCTCTCTTAATTTCTCAACTTCTTATACGATTTTCTTAACAATTTTTCTTTTTTTCTTTTTTGGGTTAAGAACATGGTTTTAAAAACCGAAACGGACAAAGAACCGGAAAAGAGGCTGATTATCGGTTTTATGGTCCGACCGGGGTCGGACCGATGGTCAAACCGATGATATCATAATTAATATAATTTAAATATTTAAATAATTTTTATATGAATTTTGAATTTTAATAACTTATTTTAAGAAAATATAAAATATAGAATTTTTTTTTCTTTTTTTGCATACTACGTTTTTTTTCTGGTCAATAATTATTGACAAAAAAAGAAAAAAATAATCTATTATTAAGGTTTCATATATTTATTTTTATAAATAATAGTTTAACTTTACCTATTTATCTTTTCAAAAATAATAAAAAATAAAAAAATCTCCCAAAGTCAAATGATTAGACAACCCACTGACATATCTATCTACTTTCCCACCCACCAACTCACTCCCAGCCACATACGTATACCCTTCTTTAAGAATTTTTTTTTTCCCCTCATAAATCTACCACCCCACACGGTTTACTATCAAAAGATTCAAAAGTTTTATTTTTTCAGTTCTCACTTCTCAGTGTTTTGTGTTTTGTCTTTTGTCCTCCAGGCAGTACCTCCATCCGTCCCCCTCTCTCTGTAAGTTAGACAAAATCCTCTCATTCACTGTCTCACCGAAGAGCCGTGGATACCTCATACCAGTCCAAAAGGCTGGTTTCAACACCAAGCATGAGCATTCAGTAATTTTCTCACTCTCTCAAGCCTAGCAGATCTGAGAAAAAAGAAGATTTTTTGAGCAAAAAATCTGTCCTTACCCACTTATACCCGCAGATCTGAGAAAAAAAAAGATTTTTTGCAAAATAAAGCTCCATTTCAGATCTCTTTCATCAATTCTGTAAAACCGGTTTAACCTTTCCGGTTTCCAGTTTTCCCGGTTGAACCAACGGTTACCGGTTAAATCCGGTTTTTCTTCTATCTTCGGTTTTTAAGTATAACCGGACCGGATTACTGTTCGGTTTCCGGTTGAACCGGTCGAACCGGCCGGTCCGGTCCGGTTTTTAAAACTATGGTTAAGAATGGTGGTGATATATATTGGTTGGTCATGTAGGTTACTACAAGCTACATGAAGATGATTTCTTCCTATGTGATGCAATCCGACCAGCTCTTCCCCATGTTGACAGTGTTTGAAACATTCTTGTTTGCAGCCGAGGTCAGGCTTCCTCCTTCCATTTCAAGGGATGAAAAGAAAATGAGAGTCTATGAGCTCATTAATCTACTCGGCTTGCAGGTATAAGTCTGTAGGCCTCTCTTTGTCTCTCTGTCTCTCCGTCTCTCTTACACACAAAGTTAGCTTAGTGGTATTGTTTAGTCTCCTTACTGACAAGAATCAGGGTTTCGAATCCCCCTCCCCCACTTGATATAATAATTGAATTAAAAAAAGAAGCCATGAATGTTGTTATGAATGTGCAGAATGCAGCACACACATACATTGGTGATGAAGGAACAAGAGGGGTGTCAGGAGGTGAACGCCGGAGGGTGTCTATTGGAGTTGATATCATCCATAAGCCATCACTGCTGTTCCCTGACGAACCCACCTCAGGTCTTGATTCTACAAGCGCTTTCAGTGTCGTGGAAAAGGTAAAGGACATAGCTAAAGGTGGCAGCATAGTCCTTATGACCATCCACCAGCCTTCATTTCGAATTCAATTGCTTCAGGACCGTATCACTGTCCTTGCAAGGTAAAGAAATTAAACATTAACTTTAACTACTCTCCAAAAAAAAAAAAACATTAACTTTAACCATTGGAAAAGTCGTACTATTTATCTGCCAGTGGCGGCTCTAGAATTATTTCTTAAGGGGGTCAATAAAAAGATACATCTTAAGTAAAATATGAATTTTACGGTTTAAATGGCTTTCTTATTATAAATTTGTCTATAATGTGTACTAGTAAAAGAATAAAAAATAAATTATAAGTTCATTTGACATTTTTTTTCTTAATATAATGAACATGTTAATTGTTGTTGTTAAGTGAATTTTAATTATTACTGCTTAAAATACTTTTATTTATTAGTTTATGAGGATTATATGTTTACATTGTACTATTAATGTAAGATTTATATTATAGATAATTATATTATACACATTTGCAAAAACTATACAATATTGTACACATTTGTTTAGAAACAATGTAGATATTACAATGATAGTACAATGTAAACTATGAATTTTCCATTAGTTTATTTCAAATTTATTAAGATCTAAATGGGCTTTATAAAACAATTTTAGATGAAAAAAAAATTTACTTTGTTGTTGGGCTTACTATTTTTCCCAAATTTTAGATAAAATTGGATTGTTGTTAGGCATTTTTTTTGTATTTAAAAAGATCAAAATATTGTTAAGATGATCATAATTAAACTTATTTCAAGTGGGTTTTAAAAAAATTTAGAATTAGAGTGTTCACATTTTTATTTAGGAGGGTTAAATAAAAAATAAATAAAAAACAAAATAAATTTTATATAAAAAAAAAAAAAAATTGCTAGCTCAGGGGGTTCATTTGAACCCCCTGAACTATACATGGCACCGCCCATGTTATCTACATAATTTAGAATCCGAAAACATTAGCCATCCTGCAAATCAAGCATAAATCTAGACCATAAAGATGATCCATATATAGATAAGGTTCAAGTTACAATCAATATAATTCTATGCAATATTAAGCCACACCATAATTTTTCATTGAAATAATATTTTAACAAATCAACCATTAGATTATATCAAGAACCATCTCATCAAAATATGTTTAAATCTAAAATTATATGCAAAACATGAGTTTAAATTTGGCATTATATATTAAAGAACAATGAAAATATATAATCTAACAATAGAATTCCCAAAAAATATATATTGAATTAGAATGAAGTTACACATAGTATAATTCTTTATGATATTACACCATTTTATAAGTTATTATTATATTAATAATTTGAGAATTATGTTGTTGCATTATATATTTATTGTTATCCTTAACATACACACTAAATTTCGTATTAATCATATATTTTTTTAATATACAGTCCATAAATTCATGTTTTACGTATAATTTTAAAGTTAAAATTAAAAATACTTGAAATTGATACATTTTATAAAGAAATAGTTATTGATCTCCAAATTACACTTAGTATAACTGTTTCTGATATGCACCACTTAAAAATGAATCCAGGTCAAGATGAATAATATAGAATTTGGAAAATATTGGCCTAAATGTGAAAAAGCTTAAAGAAAGTGCCTTTGTGATTTGAAGTTTATAGAGCTAAATATGTATTCACAGGGGAAGACTGATATATTTGGGAGATCCACATACCCTTCCAACTCACCTATCAGGATTTGGAAGGCCAGTACCAGAAAATGAGAACAGCATTGAGTATCTCCTAGAAGTGATCAAAGAGTATGATGAATCAACCGTAGGACTAGACCCACCGATGCAGTTCCAAAGAGATGACATCAAACCTGATCTAGTGGCCAGAACTCCCATCCCAAAAACACCAAAAACACAAACACCTCAGACACCTTATACAAAGACCCCTGCTGCATCTAAGCATATCAGCCTCCGTAGTCATGCATTTTCCTCCAAGGCACCATCATCAGACTCCAGCCAATTTGATTATGATGAGGATAACGAGGATGATGAGAATTTTGACAACTCGATTGAGCGAACTATACCTTCACATACACCAATGCACCAGCAAAGCGGTGTCTATAATCAGCGCTTAGCTTCTCAGTTCTACAAAGAATTCTCAGTCTGGCTTTACCATGGTGTAAAGGGTACCCCCTCATCGTCCACCATCATGGACTCCAGCTAGAACACCTGGACGCACACCTGGATTCACTCCAGGACCAAGAAGTCTAGTTTCAAGCCAATATCCAACACCTTCACTTAACCCCATTACAACTCCTGGACTCATTAGCCATTCCATGGCCTCATTATATCCAGCTTCATATGAAGAATTTGAGGTAGAAGAAGAACTACTTGACGAGCCACATCACCGTGCCAATTTTGCAAATCCATGGCTACGTGAGGTTGCAGTCCTGTCATGGAGAACAGCACTCATTGTGGTTCGTACTCCAGAACTCTTCCTCTCACGTGAGATTGTGTTGACAGTTATGTCACTCATTCTATCTTCCCTTTTCAAAAGACTTGACCACCCTACCTTCATCGAAATCAACCGGCTTCTTAACTTCTACATCTTTTCAGTTTGCCTTATTTTCTTTCCATCCAATGATGCTGTTCCCACTTATATCCAAGAAAGGTTCATCTTCATCAGAGAGACTTCCCACAATGCTTATCGTCCTTCTTTTTATGTCATTTCCTCGCTTCTTGTCTACCTCCCATTCTTTGCTGTTCAAGGTTTCACATTTGCTGGAATCACCAAAGCCTTTCTTCGTCTCAAAAGTAGTCTGCTTAACTTCTGGATAATCCTCTATGCCTCACTCATTACTACTAATGCATATGTGATGCTTGTTAGTGCACTAGTTCCAAGCTACATAACTGGCTATGCAGTTGTGATTGCTACCACAGCTCTCTTCTTTCTGACTTGTGGGTTCTTCCTGAAGCGAAGTCAAATACCTCCTTATTGGAAGTGGCTCCATTACATCTCTGCAATCAAATACCCATTTGAGGCATTGCTAACAAATGAATTCAAAGGTTTAAGATGCTATAGTGGGGAGTCCAAGGATCTTACATCAGGTCCCCTGGGAGACCTGAAGATCAGCGAACTGCACAACACATCTATGTCACAACTGCCACAAAAATTGCACGTTGATCGGAGAAGACATTTTGTTTACCATGGACATTCAGGATAAAAGTATTTGGTACGACATCATGATCTTGCTGGCTTGGGGAATTCTTTACCGCCTCTTCTTCTATGTGGTTCTGAGATTTTATTCCAAGAATCAGAGGAACTGAAGTTTGTTATCTTTTTGCATTACTTTCATTTCATGTTTGTCTCTAAATTCCAGACTAGCTATTATATATTTTAAACATACTATCTTTCAATTTTTTTCTTCTAAATATGAATAATAAAGCTTGTTCTATCCTCAATTAGTGTTAGTGAGTCATGGAAGATTTTGTTCTATGCAAATTAAAGAATGAAAGTCAGAGCCAGACGCAAAAGAAAAACCAAATAAAATACATTGAGCGCCGATTCTTGTCTTCATTAAACCTCGATCTTCCCCTACTGAACATTACCATTTAATAATCCAATAACATGACCACCTTTAACGAAGAAAACTAATTCCATTGCATAATAAATATATATATATATATATATATATATGACATTACTGATATTCCAAGGATACACTTCATTTAAAAAAATAATTGCTGAAAGGGATTATTGACATTTGCCTAGCAGCAATGTTGGGTACCAGGCTAGCTGTAACGCATTTCTTAATGTTCAAGGTTTTTGGTTTTCCAATTTTATTTGGTTTATATCCTCCCTAAAATGCCATGAGTCTCTTAGAAAGTAACCTATTAACCCTGCCTATGATAGGTTTAAATGTTTAATACATGTGAACGTTGCTTTAACTCTTTTTCCTAGAAGTGTTTTCTTAATTACTAGCACAAGAGAGGGGGCGGGGGGAAAGTCTTCTGCATAATAGAGAGATCAGTATTATTGTATTAATCATTAGTTCATCACAATAAAATTCTCATTCTCTCTTCCTTTTTATTTTTGATAACCACTTCTCGAAAATTTATACAGTCCCCTGGTGGACCTCGTCACTTGTCCACTATTCTATTAAAAGACTTTCACTTGTTTAAAATTGCTTCTAACTCAGTAATTTTAAATAAGTGAGAATCTTTTAATAGAATTGTGGACCACGTCACTTGTCCACCATAAAATCCTTATAATTTCTCCCAATACTCATTCTCTTTTAAAAGTTGAGCCACCTCATCTACCACATTATTAGTCTTTTTCATATTTATGTTTTAAATTTAATTTTTTTACAATATTAACTATATAAATATATTGACTTTAATTTACAAATTCGTTTTAGGCGGTTTTAGCTTTACAATTTTATTTTAAGTGGTTTCAACTTTACATATTCATCTACTTTAATATTGATGTTATAATCTATATATATATATATATATATATATATATATATACACATAAGCTGAAAACTTAGCATTTATTATTACTACGCTCCTATTGAGCCCCCTCATCCACCACATCATTAGTCTTTTTCATATTTATGTTTTAAATTTAATTTTTTTACAATATTAACTATAGAAATATTGACTTTAATTTACAAATTCATTTTAGGTGGTTTTAGCTTTACAAATTTATTTTAAGCGGTCTTACTTTACATATTCATCTACTTTAATATTGATGTTATAATCTATATATATATATATATATATATATATATATGTGGGGGAGCAAAAACTTGGGCCTTTGCATCGGGCTTAAGTCCCACATTTTATTAACAATACGTTCGAGGAGAAGAAATCATGGGGGAGCCCCGTAACTAATAGTAGAGCATGTAAATGTTCAAGGATGTTGGTCCAAGAGGATTATCCTCCTCGGATCTGACATATGTCAGTGAAGTGGGCTTCGTCTTACCCTAGTCCACCTTCCAGGAAGTTCCAGCGATGAAGATAGACTACAAATGTACATGGAATGGATAAGGACACAGAAATATCTAGGGAAAAAGCTTCTACCACCGCATTAAATGCATTACAGCAGCTTTCCTGGCCGCATTAATGTGGAGAAGACCTCTGAACAGTGTTTTCAACCACCTTTACCCCCAGAAAATCAAAAAGCTGTGGGAAGGGAGACAGAAACTCAAGTACGAAGCTAGATGGTAGACAAGCGGACGGTAGGATTGAATAAAAAAGGACTATATAATGGAGTAAAACCTCCAGAAGAAGAAGATCAGAAAAATATAAAGAAAGAACATTAAGGTAGAATTACTGGAGCATTAGGAAGAACACCATTGGAAACAACCATTTTATCCAAGAACTTACTCCTCGGACACCACTTGAAATAACCAATTCACCCAAAAACTTGCTCCTCGGACCTGAGATCATCACTTAATTATGTGTTTTATTCTCCTCAGACAAACTCCTAACCTCCATTAATTGTTGTAAGACCCTTTATCAGCCCAATTCTTTCGCCCACTCTCTTACAAATTTATTGTACTGGGCTTATTGGGCCCATCCCCTTTTCTATCTGGGTTTGGGCTACGATTTGTGACCCTACAATTGGCGCCGTCTATGGGGAGAATTAGCGCTGGTGAAGTTTACAACATCATGGCGGGTTCAGGACCACAGCAGACTAGTCCACCTCATGCAGAGTCAGTGAACGTCAATCAACAAGGCGAGCTCCACGACCTTGAACAGGAAAATCACGTAGATAACCAACGAGAGGGTAGCTCGCGGACGATCCATGTTGGTAGAAGTGGCTATCGACGAAGGGGCCATTTGGTGCAAGAGCACGCTGATGAAAAGGATTTGCAACGAGAAATAGAAGACTTAAAAAAGAAACTTCGTCGAGCACAACGAAATCAAACCCCTTCAAGTTCTGATATTTCTTCCAACGATGAAGGAGATGACAATTACAGGGAATGCTCAAAAACTCCACCCAGTGAATCCTATTCCTATGAAGAGGAACACTCTCACAAGAGGGGGAGAAAAAGTTCGCCTAGAAGGGGAGTGGGAACTAAGGTCATGAAGAAGGCTTTGAGCCAAATTTCTAAGTCCCCCTTTACTCGGGGAATAGAAAAGGCAAAGCTTCCCAGACGTTTTCACCAACCTACGTTCTCCATGTACAACGGACGTACCGATCCTGTAGAACATGTAAGCCAATTCAAGCAAAAGATGGCGGTCTACTCTCAGGACGAAGCTTTGTTGTGTAGAGTGTTTCCCTCCAGCCTAGGACCGATGCCAATAAGATGGTTCGATGGGTTGAGGACTAATTCCATCAGCTCCTTTAAGAAACTTACTCAGTCATTCTGTTCCCGGTTTATTACATGCAGCAGAGTTCCTTAACCCCTAGATTCTCTGTTGTCAATGACCATGAGGGAAGGAGAATCTGTGAAGTCATATGCCGAAAGGTATTGGGAAATGTTCAATGAGATTGATGGGGATTTTGATGAAGTTGCTATCAGAACCTTCAAGGTCGGACTTCCCTCCGAGCATGGTCTGAGAAAATCCTTGACAGGTAAACCGGTCACCAGCTTGCGACAGCTAATGGATAGAGTGGATAAGTATAAAAGGATAGAAGATGATCAACAACAGCAACAACAAGGAAAAGGGAAAGCTAAGCTTGTCCCTCAAGAAAGAAGAGAATTTAGGCCGGACAGATACAATAATAACCGGCCGAGAAGAGATTATACTGAGCAGCAGATATCAAATAACAATCAGGTAGTCGGAGCTGTGTTCCGAGAGCCCGTGCATCAAGTTCTGGAAAAGGTTAAAAATGAGCCCTTCTTCAAATGGCCCAATAAGATGATGGGAAACCCTGAAAAGAGAAACCGAAATCTCTATTGTCAATACCATCGAGACCATGGTCACACTACCGAGGATTGCAGAAGTTTGTTGGATCATCTGGATCAACTTGTCCGAGAAGGTAAATTGAAACAGCTGTTGCATCATTCTAGTAGTTTGGGTGGTCAGACTGATACTCGACCGGAAAGGGAGAACCCTACACGACCCCCTCTTGGAACTATCAATGTTATCTTTACGGCGCCTGGCAGAACGGGGTCGTGCCCCTCCAGAGTAATGTCTATGGCTCGCCTGTTCCCCGAGGATGATAGCCACGAGCCGAAAAGAGCTAAGTTAAGTCAGTCCCTAGTCATGGGATTCTCGGACGAGGACAAGATTGGAACTATTCAGCCTCATGATGATGCTCTAGTGATCGTTCTCCGAATTGGAGGCTATGATGTAAAGAGAGTGATGGTGGATCAAGGCAGTGCAGCTGAGATCATGTATCTTGATCTCTTCAAGGGGCTGAATTTAAAAACTGAAGATCTGACGCCTTACAATTCCCCTCTAGTAAGTTTTGAGGGGAAAGTTATTATCCCGAAGGGACAGGTCAGACTACCAGTGCAAACCGGATCAGAGATAGTGGAGGTCGATTTTATAGTAGTAGATGCATACTCCCCTTATACGGCAATCGTTGCTAGACCTTGGCTTCATACTTTAGGAGCAGTCTCTTCCACCATGCATCAGAAGGTCAAATACCCATCCGGAGGCAAGATAGAAGAAATATTGGGTGATCAAACCATGGCGCGACAATGCATGATAGCAGCCAACCGACACAAGCCTGAAGCAGAATCTGTGACTCATAGAGAGGAATTATAGCAGTTAAAACCCCCAATGTTATCTAGTGGTGGGGTGTCCGATAAAGTGAAGTGTGAAGATCTTGTGAAAGTCACAATAGGAGATGACCCGGAGAAATTTTTTCAAGTCGAATCTCAACTACCTCAGCAAGAGAGGGAGGAATTGGTAGAGTTCCTTAAACGAAACATCGACATCTTTGCATGGAATGCTTATGAGGCTCCAAGAGTGGACCCAGACTTCATTTGTCACCATTTGAATGTTAATCCGTTGACGGCTCCCAAGAAGCAGCTCCCTCGTCGGCCATCTAAAGAGCATGCAGAAGCAGTCCGTCAGGAAGTGACGAAACTCAAACAAGCAGGGGCTATCAAGGAGGTCTTCTATCCTGAATGGTTGGCAAACACTGTAGTGGTCAAGAAAAAGAGTGGGAAGTGACGAGTATGTGTTGATTTCACAGATCTGAATAAAGCTTGCCCTAAAGATCCATTCCCCATGCCCAAAATCGATCAACTGGTAGACGCCACAGTCGACCATCCTCGGATGAGCTTCTTGGATGCGTTTCAGGGTTATCATCAGATACCTTTGGCCTTGGACGATCAAGAAAAAACTGCTTTTGTTACTCCAGTGGGGAATTACCACTACAAAGTGATGTCATTTGGCTTGAAGAATGCAGGTTCCACCTATCAGAGAATGATGACGACGATGTTCGAATCATTACTAGGAAAAAATATGGAGATTTATATAGACGATATGGTGGTGAAAAGCAAAAAGGTGTCCGAGCACCTTGGAGAGCTTCAAGTTGTCTTTGAAATTCTCAGAAGCTATAAACTATGTTTAAACACCTCCAAATGCTCATTTGGTATAGGATCGGGCAAATTCTTGGGTTACATGGTTACTCATAGGGGAATCGAAGTCAATCCCGACCAGATTAAAGCCATCACCAATATGCGAACTCCTCGGAACCCAAAAGAAGTGCAAAAACTAACTGGAATGGCCGCTGCTTTGAATAGACTCATATCTCGATCGGCAAACAGGTGCCGACCTTTCTTCCTATTGATCAACAAATGGAAGGGCTTTGAATGGTCGACGGAATGTGACGTAGCCTTTCAGCAACTCAAAGACTATCAAGCTCGGCCGCCAGTCATGTCTGGTCCTGAGCCAGACGATGTTCTTTTTGCCTATATTGTTGTGGCCTCCTATGCAGTAAGCTTGGTGTTGATACGGGTAGATAACGGCGTACAGCGGCCGGTGTACTACGTGAGTAAATCGTTGCACGAGGCGGAAATGCGTTACCTACCACTGGAAAAAGCCATCCTGGCAGTGGTGCTTGGCATGCGCAAGCTGCCTCACTATTTCCAAGCACATACAGTGGTCATTCTTACACAACTCCCACTAAAGACCATACTTAGAAGTGCAGACTACACGGGAAGGAAAGCCAAGTGGGGTACAATTCTAGGAGCTTTTGATATCAAGTACATGCCTCGCACCTCAGTGAAGGGACAGGTACTCGCCGACTTGGTGGCAGAATTCACCGAACCTGAAGCGGATGAATTACTAGCACAGGGGGAGAAGGATGAAAAACTGGTCGGTACTATCTCTCAATATTGCCCTCCGACATGGGAAGTGTATGTAGATGGAGCATCAAATCAAAAAGGTGCGGGGGTTGGATTAGTACTGACGTCTTCCGAGATGGTTATCATTGAAAAGTCTCTGAGGTTAGACTTTCCTGCTACAAATAACGAAGCGGAGTATGAAGCTCTATTAGAGGGAATGGCTATGGTTCAAAGGATGGGAGGAAAGTCCATAAAACTCTTCTAGGACTCAAGGCTAGTTGTCGGTCAAGTAAAAGGGGAATTCGAAGCCAAGGACGAAAGAATGCGAGGTTATCTTAGCCAAGTTAAGATTATACAGACGAAATTTGAATCCTTTAGCTTGCTACATGTCCCAAGAAGTGGCAACGCGCATGCGGACTCTTTGGCCACGCTTGCAACCTCCTCAGCACAGAACTTGCCTCGCATAATCCTTGTTGAGGACCTGCATCGACCATCGACAACAGTGAACGTGGTTCAAATCAATCAAGTGAGAACGGGGCCAAGTTGGATGGATCCTATCATGAAATTCTTAAAGGAAGATATTCTGCCCGAGGAGAAAATCGAAGCTGACAAAATACGAAAGAAAGCTACTAGTTATTGGCTGTCGGAGGACAGCAAGCTATATAGGCGTTCCTTTTTTGGGCCTTATTTGCTATGTGTTCATCCTGATCAAACCAAATTACTCCTGGAAGAGATGCATGAAGGAATCTGTGGAAGTCATACTGGAGGCAGATCCTTAGCGCATAGGGCCATTACACAAGGTTATTGGTGGCCGAACATGCAGAGGGAAGCTTTGGAATATGTCAAAAAGTGTGATCAATGCCAGCGGTACTCATCGAGAATACACCAACCAGGGGGAGTCCTCAATCCATTATCTAGTCCATGGCCATTCGCTCAATGGGGCTTAGATATCGTCAGACCATTTCCTAAAGCGGTGGGAAACAAGAAATATCTCATAGTCGGCACAGACTATTTTACGAAGTGGGTTGAAGCAGAACCTCTAGCCAATATCTGAGATGTGGATGCAAAAAGATTCGTCTGGAAAAGCATTGTTACTCGGTTCGGCGTTCCTCATGTACTCATCTCAGATAATGGACTCCAATTTGATAGTAAGATGTTCAGAAATTACTGTGGCAAGTTGGGGATTACTAACAGGTATTCTACTCCGGCTTACCCTCAAGGGAATGGACAAGCTGAAGCTGTGAATAAGGTCATACTAAATGGATTGAAGAAAAGATTGGATGATGCAAAAGGCAAATGGGTAGAAGAACTTCCACATGTACTCTGGACGTACAGAACCACGCCTCGTAGGTCCACTGGAGAGACCCTTTTTTCAATGACTTACGGAGCTGAAGCTGTCATCCCTTTGGAGTCTGGGTTCCCGACGACGAGAACCAGTTCATTCAATCCAAAAGACAACGATGAACACCTAGCAAGAGGTCTAAACCTGATTGACGAAAAGAGAAAGAACGCGATGGTACAATTGGCCCATTATCAGCAAAAACTGAAGCGAGGTTATGATGCCCACGTAAGGACAAGACCTTTGGCCCCAGGCGACCTGGTACTACGCAAAGTTGTGGGCTCGACAAAAAACCCAGCGTGGGGAAAATTGGGGCCGAATTGGGAAGGACCATATCGTATCACCTCCAACGCTGGTATTGGAGCATACTTCTTAGAAGACCTGGACGGACTTGTAGTACCCTGCCCTTGGAATGTCAATAACTTAAAAAGGTATTATTATTAATAAATGTGTATTTGATCAATATTTTTTCTTTATGTGAAATGTGTATAACACTCTTGCAGTTCTATGAGGTGTTTAAACTTAAATCCAATCATGCATGAGTCCTCGGACCAGATGATTTGGATTAGTTAACACTCTCGCCGTTCTATGAGGTGTTTAAACTTAAATCTAATCATGCATGAGTCCTCGGACCAGATGATTTGGATTAGTTAACACTCTTGCAGTTCTATGAGGTGTTTAAACTTAAATCCAATCATGCATGAGTCCTCGGACCAGATGATTTGGGTTAGTTAGCACTCTCGCCGTTCTATCAAGTGTTTAAACTTAAATCCAATCATGCATGAGTCCTCAAACTAGATGATTTGGGTTAGTTAGCACTCTCGCCGTTCTATGAGGTGTTTAAACTTAAATCCAATCATGCATGAGTCCTCGGACCAGATGATTTGGATTAGTTAACACTCTTACAGTTCTATGAGGTGTTTAAACTTAAATCCAATCATGCATGAGTCCTCGGACCAGATGATTTGGGTTAGTTAGCACTCTTGCCGTTCTATCAAGTGTTTAAACTTAAATCCAATCATGCATGAGTCCTCGGACCAGATGATTTGGATTAGTTAACATTCTTGCAGTTCTATGAGGTGTTTAAACTTAAATCCAATCATGCATGAGTCCTCGGACCAGATGATTTGGGTTAGTTAACATTCCTACAGTTCCATTAAGTGTTTAAACTTAAATCCAATCATGCCTGAAGTCCTCGGACCAGCTGATTTGGGTTAGTTAACACTCTTGCCCAGTCCCACCACATGTTTAAACTTAAACTCAATCATGACTGGATTCCTCGGACCAGATGATTTGGGTTAGTTAACACTTGTTCTACGTTCCTTTTAAGTATTCAAATATAAGCTTAAGCATATGATTTA
The DNA here is from genome assembly GCA_023055345.1 of Quercus wislizeni. Classification (NCBI taxonomy): domain Eukaryota; kingdom Viridiplantae; phylum Streptophyta; class Magnoliopsida; order Fagales; family Fagaceae; genus Quercus; species Quercus wislizeni. The sequence goes on from JALGQJ010000003.1 coordinate 26,004,000, forward strand.
AAGTTCCTGTTTGGTTTGGTTATATTTATTCGGTTCATATATTAACCCAATTTCCAGAACTTTTTAGTCAAATTAGTCATACATATAACACAAGTAAAAAAAAAATGAAATGACAGCAAAAGAATTCACCATTACTTGTCATAACACATAAAACAAAAGGAATGTATCTTCATTAATAATGAGAACAAAGTACAAGTCTTTAAAAAATATATATATATACGAAAACAGTAAACATAGAAAACAAACGCAATACTAAAACTAATATCCTAAGCTTTTGTCTTGGGAGCTTGGGGGTCAGCAACTCGTTCAGACTGAGAAGGGGCAGTATCTGAAGCCTTGCCTTTATCCTTTTCTTGGTTATTGTCCTTACCCTGGGGAGCCTCAACTTTTTTCCCTTGACCAGCATCTTGGTGGGAATCTGTTGGGACTTCCATAGGAGCAGGAAGGGCTTGATTTGCTGCAGGGATTTCAGATACTGGGGCTGGTTGCTCTAGGGGAGGAGAGTCAAAACCTGGGTGCTCCTGGATATCGGAATCATAATATATGCTCTCAAGTCGTCTGAGGCTGGAATCAGCAGGGACCCCAGCGGCATCAAGGGCTTTACCCCAAGTGATGTCGCAGTAGTCCCTGGCAACAGCAGAAAATTCTTCAGTCAGCCTACTTTGAGTCTCTTGCACCCCCAGAGCATACGAAGCCTGCTTCTCGGCCTCAGCTGCCTCTTTTATTAGTTGAGCAGCCTCCCTGGCCTTTCTGAGCTCTTCGCGAAGCTCTTTCACTGCCTGCTTTTCTGTTTCCAGATTGATTTCGCAGTAGTGTAGCTCCTTACGAAGGCTTTCAGCTTGCCTCTTAGTCGTTTTTAAGCCTGTTTCGGCACTGGCCTTATCCTGGAGAGCCTGCTTCACTTGGTCGGCCATCTGTGCTTGTTTGTCTTTCAGTGCATTCAGATAAGCGTCCGTAGTCTCTCGGGCGTCGTGGGCAGCCCTCGTCTCTTCACGAGAATTCTTCACCCACTCCTCAGCCACGAAAACTTGTTGCGTGACCTATTATGCACAGTAATGAAGTGGCTTAGATTTTAAAAAAAAAAATGCAAGTAAACGAAAATGAAAGAAAAATGAACAGAATTGCTTACCATGGCCAAGTCCCTTTTTAGGGAAAGGAAGAGGTCAGGATGATTGAAACTCTTGTAGGCCGCCATATCTTGGGGTAGGAGGAGGGGTTGTTGCAGAGCCTCAGCCATCCGGCCTGCATGACCTCCGCGAAAGTGCCTAAGTGAGGCATCCATCGCGATGGGCGCACCGTCAACTTCCAGTACGGGTGACCAAATTCGTGGTGACCGACGTACTTAGGCCACTAGGGGCTCCTCTCGGCTGTCCACAGAGTGGGACCTCCTACTCCTGTGTTCCTGCGCCTGTCTGGCCTACTTAGTTCCTTTTGATGGGCCCAACTCCCCCTCCTCAGCAGACTCTACTGGCCTTTTTCTCCTCAAATCTGGATTAGGTTTTAGCCCGAGGTCAGCAAGAACCTGGGGTGGAGGAGGAGGATTTGCAGGTTGTTTCGACTTATTTTTCTCTTAGGGGGATGGCGCCTTATTCCTATTCCACATCAGTTCTTTCAAACTGGGACCAGTCTTGGGAGCCATTTCTTCCTCCTCGTCTGATGTATCGGCAATGTACGTTACTACCTGAGCAGGAGTTTGCACACACGAATGCTCGTCTGCCCTTTCTTCGGCCTCCGATACAAGGATTGTTTCTTCTTCAAATTTGAATCTGTCAATCTCTTGTTCGAGGGAGGAAGAGGAAGCTGTTCCTTCTCGGAGGATGGCCTCCCCAAGGGGTACTTCTTGTAACGGTTGGGCAACAATGGGTATCCCCTGTGGGATAGGATGGTTAACAGGAGGAAGATCGTATGGGGCAAGAAAGTCTAGCCGAGATACGTCTATGCGCGCTAAACGATGGTCTCCTGCTCGGATGGAATTGCCAACGTCTAAAAACGACCTTGAAATTGGCTCAAAGTCCAAAATAAGGTGAACTGCCCGAAGCTGCCCGTCGTCATTCACAAAAATTTCCGATCTAAGCAAGTAGTTCAGTGCTGGAACATTGATCAGGCTAAGCTTGGGGTTGGTAAAAAATTTATCTGTCAAGCAAACAAATCACACAGTTAAGAGCCTCGGCAACCAAAAAAAAATAAAATAACTAAACAAATAAATGTAAATGTATTAAAACGATATATAAGTGCGTTAAAGAAAAACCAAGTACTCCTTAAATCTAAAGTTAGAAATCCTAAATCTAGGTTGCTCCACCTGGTTTCCCAGCCTTGGTTGGGCAGGCTAGGCCGTCACTCCAAGGCCCCGATAAGATAAGGTAGTCGTCTTTCATCCCCTTGTTAGATTTGGGGAGGCAGGAGATCAATTTGACCACGCTGTTACGGGACTTAAGGTAAAAGCCTACCCAAGACTCTATATGGCCTTCATATAAATGGGCGACGTCGTGCCAAGTCAATCCTAACCCCAGATGTCGGTCCAAAGCGTCAATTGATCCTAGGACTCTAAAAAAATTGGGGGCACATTGGTGGGGGCAGAGTCTATGGGCACGAAGATAATCCCATGTAATCCTACCCATGGGGATGGTCATGCCTCCTTCTATGAAGGCAATCATAGGGATTACCACCTCTCCTACTTTCCGGTCAAACTCCACCCCTTCTGTTGTGCAGTGACGTACCACCACCTCCTGAGGAATGTGGTACTTTTCTTTGAATAACTCTATCAAGGCCGGAGTATGTACTAAACGCTCAAATCTACCCATTGTTAGCTTATGGAGTGTAGAATGGTTAGCCGAGGAGGTTAGCCGAGGAGATAGTAGAAGTTCGAAGTGCAAAACTTACGTGGGGCTGGGTATGGACTGATCTTCCTGTCTCTGGAGGATCTTTAAACTCTCTCTTGTGAAGGTATGGTGAATGCCGAGATACGGATGCTCTAAAGTTGCAAACTCTGATAAGAAATGGAAAGAATAACGCCTGAAGGTTTTTATAGTTGGGGCGAAAAAAGAAGGAGACACAATCCCGCCCAAATATTGAAGATGAGATCTGAACCGTTGGATTGGTATTCCACCGTTGGATGTCTGGAGCGAAACGCAGTCCTAAGCGTTTAATGATGATTGTGCGAGTTCCCAAGTGTCAGAAGCTCTCATGAAATGGCAGAAATAACCCTTACACGTGTCTGGGTTTAAATATCCTTATGGACTACATTGTAATTACGAATATACATCAAAATCATAATTTTTCTCCTCGGATAAAAGGGAAAAATTAGAATTTTGAGGGGCTATTGTGGGGGAGAAAAAACTTGGGCCTTTGCATCGGGCTTAAGTCCCACATTTTATTAACAATACGTCCGAGGAGAAGAAATCATGGGGGAGCCCCGTAACTAATAGTAGAGCATGTAAATGTCCAAGGATGTTGGTCCGAGAGGATTATCCTCCTCGGATCTGACATATGTCGGTGAAGTGGGCTTCGTCTTACCCTAGTCCACCTTCCAGGAAGTTTCAGCGATGAAGATAGACTACAAATGTACACGGAAGGGATAAGGACACAGAAATATCTAGGGAAAAAGCTGCTACCACCGCATTAAATGCATTACAGCAGCTTTTCTGGCCACATTAATGTGGAGAAGACCTCTGAACAGTGTTTTCAACCACCTTTACCCCCAGAAAATCAAAAAGCTGTGGGAAGGGAGACAGAAACTCAAGTACGAAGCTAGATGGTAGACAAGTGGACGGTAGGATTGAATAAAGAAGGACTATATAAGGGAGTAAAACCTCCAGAAGAAGAAGATCAGAAAAATATAAAGAAAGAACATTAAGGAAGAATTACTGGAGCATTAGGAAGAACACCATTGGAAACAACCATTTTATCTAAGAACTTACTCCTCGGACACCACTTGAAATAACCAATTCACCCAAAAACTTGCTCCTCGGACCTGAGATCATCACTTAATTATGTGTTTTATTCTCCTTGGACAAACTCCTAACCTCCATTAATTGTTGTAAGACCCTTTATCAGCCCAATTCTTTCGCCCACTCTCTTACAAATTTATTGTACTGGGCTTATTGGGCCCATCCCCTTTTCTATCTGGGTTTGGGCTACGATTTGTGACCCTACAATATATATAAGCTGAAAACTTAGCATTTATTATTGCTATGCTCCTATTGAGCCCTCTCATCCGCCACATCATTAGTCTTTTTCATATTTATGTTTTAAATTTAATTTTTTTACAATATTAACTATATAAATATTGACTTTAATTTACAAATTCATTTTAGGTGGTTTTAGCTTTACAAATTTATTTTAAGCAGTCTTACTTTACATATTCATCTACTTTAATTTTAATTTTATAACTAAATAATAAATCAAAGGAAAATTAAAACAAAAGTATTGTCTAGATATATTCCTCTTAGGTGGTTTTAAATTTAAATATTATTTTTTCATTTTATCCTCCTTTATTTTGGCTATTCTTATTTTCATCCTCTTATTATTAATTTGCCACTCTCTTCCATTCTATGCATATTCTCTCTCTCTCTCTCTCTCATTTTTTGTTGGATTTTTTATTATTATTTTTCTTGCATTTCTACCTTAGATTGATGTATATTTGTGTTTTTTAGAATTCTACTTTTGGAATCAATGAAGAATAAAAAATATTTTTAAAATTTTCTATAAAAAAAATGTATTCACAGACCTTGCTTAATCATTGATAGTAGAAAAGATACAACTTGATAGCTGCCTATAGGAGGTTCTCCAACTAGAGGTTTGTACCCTTATTGTCCTGTTATTGACTAATTCATATGTGTTTCTTAATGCAAATATTTTTTTATCATTTTGTTTACAACACTAAATACTTTTAATGAATGGTGTTTGTTGTTGATCTAATTTGAAAAAAAAAAATCATATTATAATATGTTATATTTTTTGTTGTTGTCAAGTCTTACCTTATTTAGAATACTACAAGATAGTTTGAACAAGCTATGAAGAACAGTTAGTTCAATTGAAGACATTGGTCTTTGTGCAATCTCCTTCACTATTTAAAAATATTTTGTTTAATAAATTAGTATTAAATTGTTATGTATTTTTTATATGATGTCCTTAGATGCTTGGGTAATTGTTTTAAGTGTTCACGAATATTTTATGTTATTCTTCATCTTCCTTATCTTATTAGTGTATTCTTTGATATTTTTAAGAAAACAAATTCAATTTTGAGTTTAAAATTATTTATTTATCTATTTATTTTTCACATATTGGATTAAAAGTTAGATTAGAATATGACAGCATTAACACAATTCTTCTTCTTTTTTCAAAAAAATTTCTCTACATTTTTCCCCTTTGAAATTGTACTCTTTGTTTTTTTTTTTTTTTTTAAAGGAAAAATTATTGCAATCTTTTATTCTTCCCTTTCTTTTTTATTTTAAATTGTAATTTTGATGAGTTTTATTAATTTTTTTAGTTATGTTTCTCGGTGTTTTTGATTGTATGGTAAAAAAAATTGGATTTGAGAAAGTTTATTTAAAATTAAAAGAATCATTTTAAAATTTTATATACATTTTCGATAATACACAAAATATTATTAAAACAAATTAATAAAAAAATTAATATCTTCACTAACTTACTTTTTGAATTATTGAGAAAAACTGAATTGTTTTGATTTTGATACGACAAAAATTATATATATTACATTTGTGATTATCGCTATTTATAATAAATGAAAATATGATTGTGAATTACATTATTATTTATTAAATTAGTCCAAATTAAATATATATATATATATATATATTAATGAGACTATCCTAAAAATATTATCACGCGCAACGCGCGAGATCCATAACTAGTTGAGGCAAAAATATATTTTGAGCAACAGTTGAGACAAAAATAGGGGTAACATTGTAAAATTAAAAGATTCTAAAATTTCTTGTAACACTCGGCCTCTGCCATAAAAAATGGGCAGCCTAAGTTGTAGCTTTGAAGTTTGAAAAGAGCCCCATTTTGAGCAAAAGAGCTCGATTGAGCTCATTCTTCCAACCAATAGCCATGCAAATCTGCCACGCATCCACCACCACCGCTCTGACCAATTTCCACCCACCGCCACCCAAAACCTACCACCTTCCATTAACCTCAAACAGCACATATTTAATTCTGCCACAGTCAATATAAATTTTCAAGAGGGAGTTGCTCAAAAACTTCAAGTTCATCCACATCCCTTGTATCCAAAGGCATGCAAGACCCGACTGTGTAAGCGAAACTGAGCTAAAGCAAAACGCATATTCTATTTGCACAAACCAAATCAAGATAGAACTCCCTGATGCTGGGACACCAAAAGTAGGCCATAGGTGCCCACTTTTCAAAAAGAGTAAGAAAAAATTTGTCATGGAAATTAGAAGCAAATTTATTTTTATTATAATCGCAGTGAACACAGCTCAGCATATCAGATACAAGAACCGGCACTATCTTCACAGGCACATGCTCCATGTACAACATAATAGACAAAATCAAACAACACAAGGCAAGTGCAACAAGAAATAACTGGAATCCATGTTCTAATCTAAAATTAGTTCACATCTATCCTGCATGCTGTGCGATCTTCCTTTCAAGAGAACTTTTGTCTGCCCCAACAACCTTGTCAACCTCCTTACCATTTTTAAGAAAGAAAAAGGTCGGAACGCTACTAATATTCCAGCGTGCGGCTACATCCTTTGCCTCATCTATGTCAACTTTCAGGAAAACAACTTTTGGGTACTTGCCAGCTAAGCTTGTGTAAAGAGGAGAAATCATACGGCAAGGACCACACCATGTTGCAGTGAAGTATAGGATTGCCAGGCGAGCTGTTTTTGAAGCAGCATTCAACTTTGGTTCCAGTTCACTAACAGAGTGAATACTGATAACCTCCCCTGTTATAATCCCAAAGCATGATAAGATAAACCTCCAATAAATAAGTGCAAACAAATTATCATATAACTTCATGCCTCAAAGTGGTTTTGACATACTAGAAGTTATAGCAAAGGGAGCTTCGGCTTACTATCTGTCAATCAAGATGGTCAAATACAAAAGGGAACTCTTAACTATTCCTCTAGCCTCAAAGCACCCCAACAGTCAAATGCCCAAAAAGATTGAAATTCAATCATCAAACACCACCCCAAAAATATCCGACCACAAAAGTTAAAACTCTCTCTTATAGAGGAAAAAAAATAAAAAAATTTTACCCATCTCACTATTTATTAATTCTTATATTCCCAATCAAATTCCAACAGAAACAAAAATCCCAAAACAAAACTTCCTACGAAAATCAAAGTATAAAAATTTATCTAATAACTTACTACATCTTCATCTTATAGAAGCTGTTCTCCATCTCATCATCCAAAAGCCTTATAAATCTGTTCATCCCCTTGAACATGGACTCAACCCAAAACCCGTTCTCCTGGGTGTAGTTGTTCTCCATCTCATCATCCAAAAGCCTCATAAATCTGTTCACCCCCTTGAACATGGAGTCATCCCAAAACCCATTCTCCTGGGTGTAGTTAAGGCAGCATTGTTGATGTCCAATATAAGGTAACTTATAGGGCACCATGAGAGAGAGATTACAAATAATTTCTGGGGCTTCCAGCGGAAAAGAGGGATAGAGTTAGGGAAGGGGGTTCAAGAGCTGCTATTTTAAGTTCCATGTGTTTTGAAGGGGCTTAATTTCTTGGAGTTCAAATTAAGTTGGTTACAACTTTGAAACTAAGTTTGACTTGTATTAGGTTTTCATTAGGCCTTCGCCGTGTACAAGTGGTATTAGGACTTTCAATTGATACTGAATTATTTCAAACATATATATGGGCTTGCTCCCTTGGTTTGTATGTGTTCTCTCGTGTTGCAGCTCAAGAATAGATTCAAGAAAAATCATCTTCTCTTGTCGTATGCCTGTGATATTTGAGAGAGAGAGAGAGAGACTATGGTATATCTGGGGGTTTAGGTTTCTTGAGAAAGTCCTTGTCACTGCTCTAATATCCCTATTTTTATAGTGAAACTTTCTCGTTCATTTTGTGTGTGCTTGTTGATTTATTTTATCTTTACAGTTATAGGTTTGAATCTTGAGATTGCTATTTACACAAATGGTATCAAAACAAGGTTATCATTGAATGGTTACAGTGAAGAACTAAAGATGACAAAAACCAAGTATGAGGTAGAGAACTTTTGTGGTAAGGAAAATTGTTCTCATTGGAAAAGGAAGATGAAGGATCTCTTAATCCAACAAGAGTTCATAAGGCTTGCTTGGGAAGGAAAAGAAGCTCAAAAATTTTGAGTGATGAAGATTGGAAAAAGATGGATGAAAATGGAGCCAATGCAATTCGTTTTAAACCTGGGTGATGAGGTAATTCACAACATCCTATAAGTACAGACAGTAGAGCAGATTTGGAATAAATTAGAAAGTCTCTATATGAAAAAGAATCTAACAAAGTGTTGTACATGAAGAAGCAACTTTACAGTTAGCAGATGAAAGACCATTCAGATTTGTTGGAGCATGTCAATGTGTTTAACATGTTGAATACACAGCTATCAAATTTCAGGATAAAGCTTGATGAGGAAGATAAAGCAATACTTCTATTAGCGCATCTTTTGATCATCTGATGACTACCTTGACGTATGGGAAGGAGACTTTAGAACTTGAAACACACACAGACACACACAGAGATAATGAAGAATGGTGATAACTCTTAGGCTAATTGACTTGTAAAGTCAGAGTCAAACAATCAGGGTAGATGAAACATGCAAAGTTAAAAGGAAGGAACTCCAATAGAAAGAGATCACAAATATCAGTGTGAAAGAAGAGAGGAAGAATGAAAAAGAGACCCTCAAAATCAGCCAATGTCATGAAAGAAAAATCTAACGGTGAGGTTGATGCATATCTACTTTAAGTCTCATCAGGTAATGATGCTCAATCAAAATCATAGATTTTAGATTTCACATGTTCATACCATATTTACCAAGGAAAGAAAGGTTTGGCACGAAAATACCTTGCAATATAGTTATTGTCCTAATGGGCAACTTTGTTGCTTGCCCGATCATTGGGATTGGTACTGTCAAGATCAAGATGTTTGATCGAGTTGTTAAGAGACCTTAGATGTGTCATACATGTTGAGAGCCCTTAATTTCTTTGGGATTATTAGATGATTTAGGCTGTACTTATTCATCAAAGGGTGGAGTCATGAAGATCGCAAAGGTAATGCAATAACATCACAGGTTCCTTCAAAGAAAGGGTGAAAATGATTTTAGCAAGTGGGGAGGTAATCCTTAACCTTAAGGAAGATATTCTGCGCCTCAAAACACGTTGTAAAGACGAAATTCTCATTCATCAAAATCTTCCTTTACAAGGCCATAGCATGGCTATTTATACAATAGAGAGTTAGTTGTGATGTCATCACCATAACTAACTAGATCCTAAGCACATGGGTGAATAAATTTGACACGTGCTAAAATATTCACAAGCTAAGCTAAACATGTTCTAAAAGATAGCTCTGCTTGGATGTAGTTACTTGTCGACATGGTTCTGCTTGAAACGGCAATGCTCCTTTGAGTTTGTGTGATACAACCTTCTCTGAGCTGTGATGACAAGGAAATCCTAGGTGTGATATCTAGAAGTTCATTATTTTCCATTCTGTTCTTGAACAATAGCTTAAAACCTTGAAAATACAGATAGTGGTTCGTCTCCTTTTAAATCCTAAATCCAAAACTTCAAAACCCTAAACCACAAATCCATCAAATAACCCTCAAATAGTCAAAATACAGTTTATATTACTATTCACATCTCTGGAACAGGAACCCAAGTCTTAGTTTTCCCTCTTTATTTCATATCTAAATCCTAACTATTCCTTTTCAGCATTAGAAACCGCATACTCCTTACTGTTTTCTAGCCCTTCTCCCACCAAACGCTATTCTTAATCCCATAAAAATCTCAGCTGTCCAGATCTGCCGTACTCTCTCTCTCTCTCTCTCTCTCTCTCTCTCTCTCTCTCTCTCTCTCTCTCAATTAAAAAGAATATTAATAATCAACCATTTTGTTTTGTCTTGTTGATTTTCACGACTAACAGAAATTACTACTTAATGATAATATAATTACCAAACTGTGCATAACCCATAACAAGGTTTGCAGATTTTTTGATACTCTACTCTAATTTTGTTCTATTGATAAAGCTCTGAATCAAAATACTTGTATACATATATAGTATGAGTTACAAGTTGTAACCCAACCTATAGGATAAGATTCTAGGGATATGATTTTATTGACAGGGCCTTCTTCTGACAATCAATAGACCTTCTTAAAAAAGAAAACAGTTAATCTGGCATTTGAAGACATTATAAATGGAAAAGTGATTCAGCAGCCATACCATCCTTTAAAGCAGACAATGCATCTCGATCCTGCACAAAATTCAAAAGAGCTATAAGAATCAAAATCAAAGTTATCAATCTCTAATATGGGTGATACATTGAACCAGCATGGGGATAAACAGGGAGTGATCATAATAATCCAAAAAAAACAGGGCGTGATCATTCAATTACTTGAGATTTCTGACCCTCAAGTATAACAATTCCCAACCCTGAACATCTCCGAAATCCCTCAGCAACTCCAGAAGGCAAAAAAGGAAAAACAAATTTTAATAGCAAAGCTCTGATTAGAGGCCTAGTTTACACTTCATACATATATATGACATTTAATTGATATAAATGTTGCCAATGGACTTAACCATAGGTTAGCCAGGTCCACCTTCTACCTAATAAATGAGAGGATTTTTATAAATGACTTAGAACTTGACAACAACCCACACCGACTCTGCTAAACATGAAAGCATCTAGCTCACATTATCAGATATACCAAGTTTTATTTGATGTATTATTATGTAACACAGAAAAGGAAATGGAAATGAAACAAATAAAATGATGTTTAACTCTACTTACTGCTTCAGCTTGCCGCCTTTTCCTTTCACGTTCAGCTTTTTTAAGCTCCCTTTCTTTCCGCAAGCGTTCATATTTCCTGTGATGCTCTTCAATTTTGCGGGCATTGGGTTCAACCTACCAATGAACAAATTGTCAAGCAACAATTCCTTTGGCAATTTTTCAAATCAAAAGAAGATGCTTTACCTTTTTAAGCACCAAACCAATCTCCTCATCATAGTCCAATGTTGATGCTACATGAAGATCACTTGCCGATTCTTCCCACCGGCCCAAAATGGCCCTTGCCATTCCTCGTATTTTATATCCTTTTGCTGAGTCAGGGTTGATCTAGACAAACAAATATAGATCTTTACATCTAAAGAACACCTAAATAGAGTTCTGGGAATCAGATTAGTGTCAGACATTATAAATTATAAAGTAAGATGCATGATTAGTTCATTTCTAATTTTAAGAGAAACTTCATGTGCCGATTTTAAGGGCCATTAACCAACCTGTAAAGCTGCATCAGCATCACGGATCGCAGCATTTGGTTTTTTCAATTTGACAAAGACACTTGCTGAAAATGTGAAAATTAGGCTTCCATGAGAATAAAGCAGTGATGGGGTAAGGCCAGACAATAAAGGCCAAAGAAGGTTGACACAATAAATTAAGTAACTTTCATTTGAAAACGATTACCTCGACTTGCATATAATATTGCTGAAGTTGGGTTCAGCATGATGGCTTCAGTTAGATGATCTATGGCTTCATCCATTTTACCTGAAATACAGGATCTAATTAACAGACAGAAAAGCTGCCAAAAACCATAACCAAAGAAATGTTCAATTGAAAATGTTAATAATAACAAAGGATGCCATGCCTTCAGAGATAGCATCCATAGCTTTTGATTTTTCAATTTGCGCAGCTTCCCGATTCTCTTCTGTAACTTCAATGGAAGGGTTTCCCATCTGACATTAAACAATACACAAATCTAATAGTTTGAAGACTAATTCATTATAAAACAGGCAAAAATATCAGGCCTAAGCATCCTCAACCAATTTTTTATACCACCCACCTTTTGTGGAGGATCGTTTTCAGGCTCCACAACATCAGTAACATCCAACTCAATATCAGACTCAACAAGTTCATCATCATCTTCAGTAGCTGTATGAGGATTTTTGGCATCAAAATGTTCCCCAGTGCCTGACATTTTGTCACCACCTTTTTCCTGCATATTACTCTTCTAATAATCAGAGCATGCATTATCACAGATATCTAGCAAAATGAACTACAAAGAAACTGATGGGAGAAATGAAAGGTTAAGTGCTAGGATGCATGGACACGGACAGGGGTATGGATACGATACGGCAACACGAGCAATTTTTGAAAAATTATAACATGATACGACAAATAAGACACCATTATAACACAAATACGACATGAGTACGAGACCCCAAATGAACCGTGCATCCTAGGTTAATAGGACCATTGAATATAAATTACAAACATGATGCTTTCAATGGTTTTGATGGATTATTGGCAAGGAATAATAGGACCAATGAAGGTGTTGAGCTAGGAAGCAACACCAATACGGAACCCTAAATGAAGTGTACATGCTTCGTAAATGGTGTTGAGCAGACTAATCATGTACTCTTTTTAAGTAATTGATTTTGAGGTCTCTATACAAATAAATAACTGTTTTAGGCAGTATCCCTTTTGTCTTGTTTTGATCTAAGCAACAGATACTAGTAGTTTGTACTAAAATAATATATTTAAATTATATTAAAAAAAAAAAATCCTATAGATTGTAAATTGCCAAGGCTAATTGAATTGAAGCTGCTAAAATAATAGTAGTAGTATGATACTTAAAAGGACTCACCGTTTTTGGTTCTGGTGGAATTCGAGCTCCCAAGCTTCAAGCAAAAAAGAAATTCCAACGTGACTCTCAATCAAACAAAGAATTAAAATCAATTAATATAAGAAGTATATATATATATATAGAGAGAGAGAGAGAGAGTAAAAGTAAAAGCACCTTTGGAGATAGGACTTGAAGAAAGCAAGAGAGGGGTTGTGGATAAGTAAGGGGTTAGACTTGCATTCGCTTACGAATTGCTTTAGCTCTGATATCTCTGCCGACTCCATTCGCTGTCCAATTGCCTATTGCCAAACCCCAAACCTCTCTCTCTCTCTCTCTCTCTCTCTAGATTCTGGAAAGTAATCGAACTTTAGAGAACTTTTTGGAATTGGACTTTTTGTTTTCTTTTTGTCTGAGAAATGGAAAATTGGGATTTTATGCGGGTGAGCAATGTCGCTTGTGATGGATCTCACTGCTAATCATTTGATGTCAAAGATAAAAGATGGTGATGGTGATGAAGATGGAGATGGATCTACTGCTTGGTAACATGGGAGAGTACAATACTAAGGATGGGCCTGATCTACCACATTACTATAGTCACACTACCTTTGAATATATTCGCGGGCACGGGTCGCTTCTCAGATGGGCCTGTCTGCCGTTATCACACGAATAATTTTATTTGAAAGGAATTTAAAATCGAATTCCTTTCAAATAAAATTATTCCCGTTTATCTATAAAAAAATAAATAAATAAAAACTTATTCCCATTCAACGAAAGCTTTTGTTTAAACACTACATGTATTTTTCATCCATATATATTTTTATAAAATTTAAAAACAACATTATTTGAAATCTTTTATCAAATAGACTCTTATTAAAATATAGCTAATATGGGCTAAGAGTACAAAAATTTATGTATATTTTTAGCACATAAAACATGTTTTTTTCTATTTTACATGTATTTTTTGTATTAGCACATAAAAATTTTTGTATATTGTTTAAACACCATATGTATTTTTTTTATATTTTTTCACCCACATATATCTTGACAAAATTTAAACAACGTTATTTGAAATCTTTTACCAAACAGACCTTTATTAAAATACAACTAATATGGGCTAAGAGCACAAAAATTTTTGTATATTTTTAGCACATAAAACATATTTTTTCTATTTTACATACTCACTTATTAAAATACTCTTATCACATTATTTATTTTACAGATTGTACATTTCACTAAAATATTTATTTTTCTTAATTTTTTTTTAATTAACTCTATCTTGACTCATAATGACGACTCTTGACCAGGAATGGTGTTTCAACAAAACTAATATACAAATTAAAAAAGCAAAAAATAAAGAGAAAGTAACAAAAAAGAAAATTGACCTACCAAAAATCATTATAAACCAACCATGGATGAAAACGAGAATTTTTATGAAAGCTTTTCATTTTCTTCTCTTTGATGGAAGTCTTATTTTCCCAAAATGTATCCTAATTTTTGGTTTATTTCTTCTTCTGACAATCAATTTAACCTCTGATTAAAAAATATATACCTTGGTTTCATCTCTTCAACAAGTTTAGTAATGAGAATAATGGCCCATTATTCTGATGGAAAGAAGAACCTATGATTAGCTTTTCAAGAAATTTTCAAAGGAACAATTTCAACAAAATCTTGCAATTTCTTTTCTATGAGAGCGCCAATTTGTTGCACGTTAGAATTCTTTTCAAAATTGAATTGTATTAAAAGAGAAGAAGTAGAGAGATATATATTGGTGTAGTTCTAAATTCTTGAAACTATGAAAACTAATTGGAGATATGAAATGTGGGTAGAAGAAACTATTTTTTTTCAAATTTATTTAAAATTTATGAATTTTTAAATTAATAATTTTACATATCTAGCTCTATTATCTGTACTTTAGACAAGTGAAAGTAAGAATCCAAATAAGGAAAGCCCCTTAAATTGATGTTTGAAACTCTTAGTCTAGAATGGTGTTTTAGCAAAATCACGGATCAGTAAAAACTAATGTATGAATTAAAAAAGCAAAAAATAAAGAGAAAGTAATAAAAAAATTGACCTGCCAAAAATATTATGAACCAAAAATGGAAGCCTTATCTTCTTTTTGGGAGAGCACCAAAATTTTGCCGTGTGATGGAATTCTTTTCAAAATTGAATAGTATTAAAACAAAAGAAGTGGAGAGGTTAGGGGAGGTTGTACATTATCTTCAGGGGTTCATTTGATATATATCTTTTATTTATATATATAATAACAAAGTTTAGCTACAAAATTTGTTGTAACCTTAGGGTAAGGCTACAACCTTATTTAATATCTTTTTATTAGAAGTGAATTTTGACAAATTTACCATTAGATGACATCTTCTTTTTATATTCTCCATACTTGTAAAATTTCTAAATAACTATGTCATCAATAAATTGTTTAAATTGTAAGTTTTTGTAATTTAAAATTATGCATAAAATATAAGCTTATAAATCATATAATAAATAATATCTGATTGACACAAAATTTAACATATGTATTAAGAGCGTAAAGAACAGGCAATTTAACGGTTAGATTTTCAAAATATGTAGTAATTTTTATTTTATTGAGTAAGGTAGGTTGTAGTCTAAGGTTACAACCTTACTCAATATCTTTTTTATTAGAGGTGAATTTTGACAAATCTACCATTGAATTATATCTTCTTCTTATATTTTTCATACTTGCAAAATTTCTAGAAAATTAAAGATCAATAATTATGTTATCAATAAATTTTTTTAAATTGCAAGTTTTTGTAATTTTAAATTATGCATAAATTATAAGCTTATAAATCATATAGTAAATAATATTTGATTGACACAAAATTTGACATGTGTATTAAGAGCGTAAAGAACATGCAATCAAATAGTTAGATTTTCAAAATATGCAATAATATTTATTTTATTGAGTAAGATTATAACCTTAAGCTACAAACTATTTTGTAGCTAAATTTTGTCCCTTTTTTTATTAGTTTAATTTACACTTAAAAGTATTTTTGCACCCCCTAATCGCAGATCAGCTCATCTCAAAATCAAACAACAACATAGATCACACATCACTCTCACTTTCACTCTCTAATCTCATTTTCATGAATCTCATTTCATCTTTCTTCTTTACCTGAGTTTCTTGGTATCTCCAACTTTAAGAGTAAAGAGTGAATGTTTGTAAGTATTGAATGTCTCTCTCTTTATTATAAATTTATATTATATGTATGTGTGTCTAATACTGATTGTGTATATATATATATATATATATATTTTTGTTATAATAAGTTTTGTGAGAATTCTGATGGTATGCATATATAGTATAAATATAATATAACTTTATATAATTTAATAATTAAAAAACACAACAAGCTTGTTACATATGAGTGTATTGTTATTATGTTATAATAAATTTTTATTATAAAGTTAGTGATTTATGGAAAAAAAAAAAAAAAATGAAGTTAGTGATAACCACCTAAAAATACAAATATTAAACAAACTTAATTAAATATAAAATTATCACACCTACTCATTCACAATAAATAATGACAAATTAATGATAATGAACTATCACGTAACTGTTTCAAAGTACGAAACAGACTTTACTTCTTCACAAAGGTGAAGAAGGTGACGGCCAATGGTTCAAGGATACAAAGGAACACAGCCTACGGCACATGGAGGTCCCAAAACGAAAAGCCAGTATATCGAGATGAAACTAAGAAGAACCACATTGGTTTTGTGAAGAATCTTACTTTTGTGCCCAACAAAGGGTCAGAACATTGGTCGATGGGTCATGCATGAGTTTAGACTCAATGGATGCAATAAGCAGGTAACTATCATTGAAAATTCTGAAAGAAAGAACTTATCTTTGTTGCATTTTTTATTTCTTGTGGTACCATTAATTTCAAGATTCTATCTTTGAAGGATATTTTTTGGTTCATTGGTTGGTTAAAATTATTGGGTTGTTTGTAGTTTTCATTATTTGGGTTATCAATATCTAGCTGAAATTTGCATTGTTGTGTTATCATTTTTTTTTTAATTTTGGGAAAGAATTTCAACATATAGCGTCTGCTCTTAATAATAGCTCTTTATCATCTAATCAAGATATCAATCAGTTTATGATGTAGACGTGGTCCAGATCTCTTATTCAACCATCAACCATTATTTTTTAATTCATTATTCTTTTAACATTGCCAAATCTGTTTCATTTATTTGCATTATTCTAGTTTCAAATTGTCAGGTTTTCTTTTTCTATTTCTTTTTTCCTCTTTGTAAACTTTCCATCTTTCTATCATGCCACATAAATATTTTGTGGTCTACTGGTTGGAAAGATTATTGGGATGTGCTTCTTTTGATTATCTGGGTTATGATTAATTGATTATCTTACTGCCATGGTGTTTAAATTACAAGGATTGTGCTTTGTAATGTTTCTTTGCTTTAAGTAAATGCATGGTACATTGTTAGCATGGGTTCCTATTTGTTTCTGATTGAATGGGAGTTTTCATGTTATGTTCTGAATCTCTCGTGTATTTAGTGTCGTTTGATTGATTGACATGTTATTAAGAGGGCAATTTGTATTTTTATGGCTTGTCTGTTTAAAATTTTGGTTCATAGTTATTTCTATATAAATTGCGTTCAGTTTATTGTTTCTGATTTTCCTTTGTAACCTTACTGATTTGAACAGTATCTTTCCTTAGTCTTTATCAAACAATCCTTAAATAGTATATATTTTTCTTGCAGTATGAGGATTACGTCATTTGTAGGATTGATAGGCAAGAGGATAGGCTCAAGCAATAAGGAGGCAACAGCTTAAATGAGGGCATTCAAAACATAGAGCAGTCTATCCATACATTTGAGCAACAAAAAGATGACATGCATGGCTCAGAGCATCCACAGCAGTGGAGCAAAAAATATAGCTATTTGGCACCTATAAAAGTCACTTTATTTATTTTACCTATTCACACCCCATAACAATAGAGCTATATCTTTAACTATTTAATTAAAATAATATAAATAACTCATTAAAATAATAATAAAAACATCTCAAAATAAAAAATAAAAAAAACACCAACACAACACCACCACCACCACCACCACCAGTCCACAGAATGGGATAGATTTAAGCAACAGAATGAGCTTGGACATCAATGGGATAGATTTTAGCAAAAAGAGGACCGCCTTAAAACATTTAGCTGTCTGTCAAAACATTTGAGCAACAGAATGACTGAGATTGAGATTGAGCTTGACATTGATGTCCTCACTGCAGAAGAATTGGAGGCTCTACTGTCAGAATCATTAGAAATCACATCATTCCCATGGTTGGGATTGTGCATTGGACACAACATCCTCAAACTTCACACAGCCAATGTCTTATCAATCATGCTTACCTGATACAACTACTTTCTGCATCTAGAATGATACCACCACTACCACATATAAGGTTGATGTTCCTCCCATTAGGTTTATTTTGATTTTCATACTTTTGTTTTAACTTTTAAGTAAATATGTAATTGTCTACTCAGTTCTCTCAGGTTGACAGCTTTTCAATGTATATGCTTTTATATTGGTTGGTTTCTAAAGTATATAAGAAAATTAAGACTTGTTCCTCTGCATATCTAGTATTGTTGCAAAAGTTCTCTGGTTTATTTTTTGTCAAAGCTAAATTGTTCTGTTGCTGTTTCATTTGTTTAAACCTGAAACTGTAGTTGACAGTATGTAAGTTGGATTCCTTAATAAGAATTTGCTGCAGAAGGTTTTTTGGCATGTTGACCTGTCTTTCGATTTATTTTTCAATTAAAGGTGCAATTTGGGTCCATTGATTTAAGTATCACTAATTTCTTGCTTCTTTTGTCACTATCATCTGTTAATACTTATGATCGTATGGACATACTTCTTTTGCTTAAAATTCATACTTCATGTAATTGAATTTATTGTCACTAATTTTTATCTTGAATGATCTTTTTGTCATTTATCCTACGCAATTGTTTTAGTTGCTATTTTTATCTTACATGTTGAAACTTAGCTGATCTATCAATTAAAAAGGCTAATTATGAAGAAGCTGATTTTTTTTTTTTTTTAAATAAATTTAATCATGTTCAATTTTCAATAATTTGACTCTTGATGTAAGAGAATCTGGCTGCCAGTCTCATTGTCCTTTAGAAGGCGTTTGATTTTCCGTGATGTTAAATTACACTGTAATATTATGTTATTGTAATCTTACATTAATGTAATTACTCAGCAATTTTTGAAAAAGTAGGGTGCGACGATTAAAAAATTATTTAAAATATTTTATTTTATATTTTCTATGTATTTTTACCATTAAAATAATCTTAAAAAACACATTATATGTCATTGGTTCACAAAACAAAAAAAGAAGAAGGCAAGAAATACAAAACAAAAATGAAAACACAAAAGAAGCAATAAATATTCAAAATAAAATTGAGGAAGGATAGATTTAGGATGTTTGGGTCTCATTCAAGGCCGATTTCGACCTGTTTCGGCCGTTTCAGTCAGTACCCAATTCTGGCCGAATCGGCCTAGTTCGGCGGGAATCAATGCGAGTCAGCGTGAATCCGTAAATTTAAAAAAATAATAATAATAATAATTAAAAAAAAAAACTCAGACGCGGCACTGACGTGCGGCCAGCGGCGTTGCTTGTGCGTCGGGTCACGTTGGTTGCAAGTGCGGCGCCCATTTTGCCTCGTCCGTGCATCATAGATCTTAATACAAGAATATAACATTACATTGTTTAGAAATGTGATGAGATAGATGATGTGATATATTTTGTAATTTTAAATTATGATAATGTTAGAAAAAATCAAATAAACCAAAAATTTTAATGTCATATCATCGTAATATGCATCACAGCAAACCAAACGTCCCCTTAGAGTGTTTGGATCAAGTCAATCTCATTGTCAATCAAATTAAGAAATGGAGTCTTGATCACTGACAAGAGTTTTTTTCTTTTTGGTGCACTGAAAAGATTTTGCTGCAGAAGGTTTTATTGCATCTTGATCTTTCTTTCCATTTATTTCTCAACTGAAGGGTGCATTTTGGGTACTTTTGCTTTTGTTTCATTTCATTTTCAATGCCTTTTGTTTTATTTTCTACTTTTACTTTCTAATTTTCTTAGGAGTGGCAGATTTGGTTGGTAGTCTCAACACACATTTATTTGACTCTTTTGGAGCTTTTACATGTCAGCCTGCGGAGAGAGACTAGTGGAAAATATTTGTTGCATCACAGAGTCTAGGATTAGAGCAACTGTCGCATATGTTTAGACCAACTTGCTTGTTCGCTAATCTTTAGTCAACAGCAAGGACAGTAAATTAATTGTTTTGCTGCTGCAATTAATTATAACTGGTACATTGCAGACAGGTTTTGATTTTGATTATTTTCCCTTTTCTCAATAGTAACGGGTTACTACTTCTAAAGGGACCATTTAGGAATGTAGTGATTATTTTTAGCAGACACAGCGACATCTCTGTGCTTCAAGTTCTCAATTTCTTTGTTGCAAAAATATGTTGCTCAGAAATTGGTAAGGCGCCTTGAATTTACAGGACAAGCAGAGAAGTTCATAGATCACTGTGCTCATCAAATACAATTAAAGTCTGGAATTGGTTTAAATTTTATTTTCTGACCACGTTGAAGCCTGAGCTCTAAGCTCCAAGATCTGCCTATGAATCTATTTTAGTGTTCAAAAATAAGGAAAAAGGTCTAGGAGTCAGAGGTGAGGCTGGCACTTGCTTAGACGCTCGAGTGAGAACGCATTAAAAGGCTCCTTTTAAGATCCTTGAGGTGAGGCAACTCTAATAAGGCACTCACTTTTTGTGACTAATTGAGCACCTTGGTTGAGGGGACAGGATTTAGAACGGTGCTTCACTGAAATAGTGACATTTTTACTGAATTAAAAATCAACTCAAGAAATTTTTACCATTTTTCATATTTTCTACTAATAATTCTGGCTTTCTAAAATAAAGAGAATTCATCAAGGCCTATATATTTTAAGACTAAAACAAACAAAATAATTAAGGCCAATATATTCTTAAAGAGTAACAAGGCCTCATGAACAGCATGAGCATCTCAAATATTGGTGCCTACTTTACTGGGGCCAAGTGCTTATTTTGGCACTAGGGCCTTAAATGATTAAGGGACATACTTCTTTGAGGTTTTCTGTTACCCTTTCCTACTTTGTTCCTTTTGTAATACTGTATCTATGACTGTTGCTGCTAATTACTAACATCTCAGGACCGTTTCTGTTTTGTTTTGCTCAACTGTTTCCATAATGCTAGATACAACATTAGACCCATCACAAGAATTTGGCTTGGATTCAACTAAATTTCAATCAAACTTGAGGGCCTTAAGCATCTCATAGAATAAGGTAGTCATGATGTTATAGACTTAAACATTTTCATGGGCATGCTATGAGAGCAAAACTACCTAATTTTGATCATTGGCTGTGCAGCTTGTTAGGATATTCTAAACAACTTATTTGTAGTTTGTATAGAATTGGTCCGGATCTTTCTAGTGGAAAGTATATTTGGCTGATGCCTTTCATCAAGTAAGATAGGTGACATAGAGTGAGTAGGGTCATTACTTGATAGGTGACATTAACTGAGTAGACACATTTTTGTCAACAGGTAGATTATGTAGATATTTAGCCAATTGAAGGAAATAGTTGGTGAAACTTAGGTGAGTGTGATAAGGATTTTATATACATTGTTACATTGAGCATTGATAAGCAGATCTTAGTTATTATGCCATTTCCACCCACAGTTTTCTCAACTGTTACCAGATGTTTACAGACCTTGTATGTTGCTACATCAATAAGGAAAAATCGGTTCCCAATTGATGCAATAAATTTAACTAATAGGCCTCTTAGAAAATTTTAAAATCCTAATAAAAAAATAATTTTAAAATGAATTGTATAAATAAAGTTCAGAACAAATGTCAAATCACCAATCATGAATCAATATATATATATAAGGAGAGACCTCATGTGAGAGGGCATGAGGTTTTGCAATATGTCGCACTTTATGAAAAAAATTGAAATATTTTTAAGCCACATTAGAGATAAGAATAAATATAAAAATAAGGACTCTTTATTTCTTTTGGTTCAATGATTCAAAACTAATTTTTATTACATTTTTTATTCAATATTTTAAGACTACTATTTGTTTTCATTTGGTTGTTTTAAGATTTTTCCTCTTTTCTCACACACAAAAAACTTTTTGCATTTCCATTCACCCTTTTAACTTCTACTCCTTTATATACACATGCCCATAGCCCTTGGCTCATGTCATCCCATCTCAAATACACTAAGACAAAAAACGATACCATTTACCTTTAACCTTTAAACGACATCTACATAACTCCAACATTGCAGTACTATTTGATCCTAACCCGTATGAGAAGGCTTTGACCAAGGAATGGAGCTTGAGTTTTTATTTAGTGACGGAAGCTTACAATTTTGATATTATAGTCGGACATTGTGGATTTTGTGAAGGTTGTGATTTGCTTTGAGTTTTTGGATGTTTGAGATTTTTGTTTGGGAAAGTCATAAATGTATTTTGTTTTAGAACTAAAGAAAAAGAAAATTTCTAATTGATTATTTATGAAGTTACTTCTTTTTTTCTTTTTTTAATTTTGTGTTAGAACTCATAATTTGTAGGTTTTTTACTGCTATTTTGTGTAGTATAAGCCATAGTAATAAAAATTAATGATGATTTCAAAGAATTTTCCACAGTTTTTTTTAATGATACAAAATCCCAACTAAAGACAATTAAATTTTGATAAAATCTTATTTTATGCTTTAAATTCTTATCTAAATATTTCAAAATCATTTAATCAGTTTAAAAAATAAAATCTATTTGTGGGGTCACAAATTGTAGCCCACACCTAATTGGAAACAGGAGATGGGCCCAATAAGCCCAATACAATAAATTTGTAAGAGAGTGGGTCAAAGAATTGGGCCACTAACGAGTCTTACAACAATTACTGAAGGTTAGGAACTTGGCTGAGGAGACTAAAACACCTAAACAAGCTAAGATCTTATGTCCAAGGAGCAAGTTTTGGACTAATTGATGGATTCGAGTAAGGCCCGTGGGGTAGGATCTTAGATAGAATGTTTTCCTTTAGGTTGTATTCTTCCACATGCTACAGTAATTATTTCTTGATGTTTCTTATTTTTCTCTCGTGTCCCCCTTCTTCTGGAGGTCTTACTCCATTATATAGTCCTTCATTGTTCGATCCTATCGTCCACTTGTCCGCCATCTAGCCTGGTACTTGAGTTTCCACTTCTTCTATTACAGCTTTTTGATTTTCTGGGGATAAAGGTGATTTGAAACACTGTTCAGGGGTCTTCTCCACATAAATGCGGCCAGGAAAGCTGCTGTAATGCATTTAATGCGGTGGTAGCAGCTTTTTCCCAAGATATTTCTGCATCCTTATCCCTTCCCTGTGCATCGGTAATCTATCTTCACCTCTGGAACTTCCTGGAAGGTGGACTAAGGGGAAGCCGAGGCTCCTCTTACCGACGTATGCCATATCCGAGGACTCCTCTCGGATCAACCTTCCTGGATACTTACGCGTTCTACTGTTAGTTACGAGGGTTCCCTATGATTTCCTCATCAGACGTATTGTTGATGAAACGTTGTACCTAAGCCCACCACATAGGCCCAGGTTTTGCTCCCTCACAATAGCCCCTCAAAATTCTAATTTTTCTTTCTTATCCGAGGAGGAAAATTAGGATTTTGATATACACACGTAATTACGATTTAGCCCTTATTAGTATTTAAATTTAGGCGCGTGTAAGGGTCATTTCTGCCATTTCGCGAGAGCTTCTGACGCTTGGGAACTCGCACAATCATCATTAAACGCTTAGGACTGCGTTTCAACCCAGACATCCTACGATGAAATACGAATCCAACGGTCCAGATCTCAACTTCAGTATTTGGGCGGGATTGTGCCTTTTCCATTTTCCGTCCCCAATATAAAAACCTTCAGACGTTACTTTTTGTTTCTTACCAGAGCTGGCAACTTCAGAGTGTTCATATTCAGGCATCCACCACCCTTTCACAAGAAAGAGAGCTTAACGATCTTCCAGCGACAAGAGGAACAATCCGTGTTCATTCTCACGTAAGTTTCACACTCCGACCTCCACTGTATCTTCGGCTAACCTCCTCGGCTAACCACTTCGCCTTCCAGAGACTAACAATGGGTAGATTCGAGCGCTTAGTAAACACTCCGGCCCTGATAGAGTTATTCAAAGAAAAGTACCACATTCCCCCGGAGGTGGTGGTACGTCACTGCACCACAGAGGGAGTGGAGTTTGACCAGAAAGTATGAGAGGTGGTCATTCCTATGATTGCCTTCATAGAGGGGGGGATGACCATTCCCATGGGTAGGATTACACGAGACTATCTTCGCGCCCATAGGCTCTGTCCCCATCAGTGTGCCCCCAACTTCTTTAGAGTCCTAGGGTCAATCGACGCTTTGGACCGGCATCTGGGGCTAGGATTGACGTGGCACGACGTCGCCCACCTATATGAAGGCCATATAAAGACTCGGGCAGGCTTTTACCTTAAGTCCCGTAACAATGTGGTCAAATTGATATCCTGCCTCCCCAAGTCTAATAAGGGGATGAAAGACGACTATCTAATCCTATCCAGGCCTTGGAGCGACGGCTTAGCCTGCCCAACCAAGGCCGGGACACCAGGTGGAGCAACCTAGACTTAGGATTTCTAACTTTAGCATTGAGGAGTATTCTGATGCCTTTACGCTTATTTGCTTAGTTGTTTTATGTTAATATTACTGTTATTATTTTTTTTTTTGTAGCCGAGGCTTAACTGTGTGATTTACTTGCTTGACAGATAAATTTTTTACCAATCTGAAGCTCAGCCTGATCAACGTTCCAGCACTGAACTACTTGCTGAGGTCAGAAATTTTTGTGAACGACGACGGGCAACTACGAGCGGTTCATCTTATTTTGGACTTCGAGCCCATTTCGAGATCATTTTTAGACGTCGGCAACTCCATCCGAGCAGGAGACCATCGTTTGGCGCGCATAGACGTGTCTCGGCCAAACTTCCTCGCCAACTACGATCTTCCTCCAGTTGACCATCCCATTCCACAGGGGATTCCCCTTGCTGCTGAACCGCTACGTGAAGTACCACTTGGGGAAGCTATCCTCCGAGAAGATACAGCTTCTTCTTCCTCCCTCGAACTAGAGATTGACAAGTTCAGGTTTGAAGAAGAAACAGTCTTTATATCGGAGGCCGAGGAAGGAGCGGACGAGCATTCGTGCGTGCAAACTCCAACACAGGGGATAACCTATATTGCCGATTCATCTGACGAGGAGGAAGACATGGCTCCCAGGACTGGCCCTTCTTTGAAGGAGTTGATGAAGGGCAGGAATAAGGGGCCATCTCCTAAAGATAAGGGCAAATCAAAACAATCTGCACACCCTCCTCCTCCTCCGCCCCAGGTGCCTTCTGACCTCGGGCTCAAACCAAACCCAGATCTGAGGAGGAAAAGGCCAGTGGAGCCTACCGAGGAGGGGGAGTTAGGCCCATCAAGGGGCAATAAGCAGGCCAGACCTACACAAGAACGCCGGAGTAGGAGAGCCCACTCTGTGGAGAGCCGCGAGGAGCAACCAACGGCCCAGGTTCGTCAGGCACCACGAACTTGGTCGCCAGTGCTGGAGGTTGATGGTGCCCCCATCTCGATGGATGCCTCACTTAGGCACTTTCGTGGTGGCCATGCAGGCCGTATGGCTGATGCTTTGCTACAGC
Organism: Quercus wislizeni; assembly: GCA_023055345.1. NCBI lineage: Eukaryota > Viridiplantae > Streptophyta > Magnoliopsida > Fagales > Fagaceae > Quercus > Quercus wislizeni. The sequence goes on from JALGQJ010000003.1 coordinate 26,029,605, forward strand.
CCCTCCTCCTACCTTCGGACCTGGCGGCTTACAGGAGTTTCGATTATCCTGACCTACTCCTTTCCATGAAAAGGGACTTGGCTATGGTGAGTAACTTCAACTTGATTTCTTTTTATTTGCATATTATTTCTTAAATCTAAGCCACTTTTTTACTTTCCATAACAGGTCGCGCAACAAGTGTACGTGGCTGAGGAGTGGGCGAAGCGCTTTCGGGATGAGACAAAGGCTGCCCACGAGGCCCGAGAGACTGCGGAGGACCATCTGAGTGTGCTGAGAACTCAACAAAAGCAGATGGCCGAGCAGGTGAAGAAAGCTACCCAGGACAAGGCCAGCGCTGAGGCTGGCTTAAAAACGACTGAGAAGCAGGCTGAGACTCTTCGCAGCGAACTACACCTCTGCGAAATTAACCTAGAAACGGAGAGGCAGATGGTGAAAGATCTGCGCGAAGAGCTCCGTAAGGCTAAGGAAGCTGCACAGCTACAGAAGGAGGCAGCCGAGGCCGAAAAGCAAGCCTCTTATGCTTTGGGGGTGGAAGAGACTCAGAGCAGGTTGACTGAAGAATTCGCTTCTGTCGCCAGGGACTACTGCGACGTTACTTGGGAAAAAGCCCTTGACGCCGCTGGGGTCCCTGCTGACTCTAGCCTTAGGAGGCCTGAGAGCGTGTACTATGATCCTGATATTCAGCCGCTCCCAGGTTCTGATCCTCCTCCTTTAGAGCAGCCAGCCCCAGTATCCGAAGCTCCTGCGGCAAATCAAACTTTTTCAGCTCCTGTGGAAGTCCCAACAGCCTCCCATCAAGACGCTGGTGAAGGGGAAGGAGTCGAGGCCTCCCAGGGTAAGGCTCCAGATGCTGCCCCTTCGCAGTCCGAACAAGTAGCTGACCCCTAAGCTCCCAAGACCAAGGCCTAGGATGTTTGTTTTAGTGTTGTTTTTCTTTTTGTTTTCCCTTTTTTTTTTTTTTTTTCTATGCTTACCATTTTAAAGACTTGTAATGTGTTCTAATCATTAATGAAGATATACTCCTTTTGTCTTACGTATTATGGCAAGTACTAGTAAATCCTTCTGCTGTCATTTCATCATTTTTTTTTTGTATGAATGACTAATTTGATTAAGGAGTTCTGGAAGTTGGGTTAACATACGAGCCAAATAAATATAACTAAACTTACCAAGAAATTTAAGTCATACATTTATATCTATATTCGAATGCTTAAAAGGAAAATAGAACAAGTGTTAACTAACCCAAATCATCTGGTCAGAAGTCTCCAGTCATGATTGGATTTAAGTTTAAACACCTAATAGAACAGAGAGAGTGTTAACTAACCCAGATCATCTGGTCCGAGGACTCATGCATGATTGGATTTAAGTTTAAACACTTCACAGAACGGTGAGAGAGTGTTAACTAACCCAGATCATCTGGTCCGAGGACTCATGCATGATTGGATTTAAGTTTAAACACTTCATAGTACGGTGAGAGTGTGTTAACTAACCCAGATCATCTGGTCCGAGGACTCATGCATGATTGGATTTAAGTTTAAACACTTCATAGAACGGTGAGAGATATGAAAAGAGACATATATATTTACCATAAAAAATGAATATTGATCAAATACAGATTTATTAATAATAGTACCTTTTCAAATTATTGACATTCCAAGGGCGAGGTACTACAAGTCCGTCCAAGTCTTCCAAGAAGTATGCTCCGATACCAGCGTTGGAGGTGATACAATATGGTCCTTCCCAATTTGGCCCTAGTTTTCCCCACGCAAAGTTCTTTGCCGAGCCCACAACTTTGCGCAGCACCAGGTCACCTGGGACCAAAGGTCTTGACTTTACATGGGCGTCATAACCTCGCTTCAGCTTCTGTTGGTAATGAGCTAATTGAACCATTGTGTTTTCCCCTTTTTCGTCAATCAAGTCCAGACTTCTTGCCAAGTTTTCATCGTTGTCTTTCGGATTGAATGAGCTTGTTCTCGTCGTTGGGAACCCGGATTCCAAAGGGATGACTGCTTCAGCTCCATATGTCATTGAAAAAGGGGTCTCTCCAGTGGACCTACGAGGTGTGGTCCTGTACGTCCAGAGTACATGTGGGAGTTCTTCCACCCATCTGCCTTTCGCATCATCCAATCTTTTCTTCAATCCGCTTAATATGACTTTATTCACAGCTTCAGCTTGTCCATTCCCTTGAGGGTAAGTCGGAGTAGAATATCTGTTAGTGATCCCCAACTCGCCACAGTAATTTTTGAACATCTTACTGTCAAATTGGAGTCCATTATCTGAGATGAGTACATGAGGGACACCGAACCGAGTAACAATGTTTTTCCAGACGAATCTTTTTGCATCCACATCTCGGATATTGGCTAGTGGCTCTGCTTCAACCCACTTTGTAAAATAGTCAGTGCTGACTATGAGATATTTCTTGTTTCCCACAGCCTTAGGAAATGGTCCGACGATGTCCAAGCCCCATTGAGCGAATGGCCATGGACTAGATATTGGATTGAGGACTCCTCCTGGCTGGTGTATACTCGGTGAATACCGTTGGCATTGATCGCACTTTTTGACATATTCTAAAGCTTCTCTCTGCATATTCGGCCACCAATAGCCCTGAGTAATGGCCCTATGCGCTAAGGACCTGCCTCCAGTATGGCTTCCACAGATTCCCTCATGCATCTCTTCCAAGAGCAATTCCGTTTGATCGGGATGAACACATAGCAGATAAGGCCCAGAGAAGGAACGCATGTATAGCTTGCTATCCTGCGACAGCCAATAACTAGGAGCCTTCTTTCTTATTTTGTCGGCTTCAATTTTCTCTTCGGGTAGAATATCGTCCTTTAAGAATTGCATGACAGGATCCATCCAACTTGGCACCATTCTAACTTAATTGATCTGAACTACGTTTGCTATTGTCGAGGGTCGATGCAGGTCCTCAACGAGGATTATGCGAGGCAAGTTCTGTGCCGAGGAAGTTGCGAGAGTGGCCAAAGAGTCTGCATGCGTGTTGCCACTTCTTGGGACATGTAGCAAGCTAAAGGATTCGAACTCCATCTGCATGATTTTCACTCGGCTAAGATAACCTCGCATTCTCTCGTCCTTGGCTTCAAATTCACCTTTGACTTGACCAACAACTAGCCTTGAATCCGAGAAGAGTTCAATGGACTTTCCTCCCATCCTTAGGACCATAGCCATTCCTTCTAGTAGTGCTTCGTACTCTGCTTCGTTATTCGTGGCAGGAAAGCTTAACCTCAGTGACTTTTCAATGGTGATCATCTCTGAAAATGTCAACACTAACCCAACTCCTGCTCCTTTTTGGTTTGATGCTCCATCTACATGCATTTCCCACGTCGGAGGGAAACGCCTGGAGATACTACAGGCTGGTTTTACATCCCTTTCCTCTGATGCTAGTAGACTATCCGCTTCTGGTTCGGTGAACTCTGCCACCAGGTCGGCCAGTACCTCGCCCTTCACTGAGGTGCGAGGCATGTACTTGATGTCGAAAGCTCCCAGAATTGTACCCCACTTGGCTATCCTTCCCGTGTAATCTGCACTTTTAAGTACGGCCTTTAATGGGAATTGCGTAAGAACAATCACCGTGTGCGCTTGGAAATAGTGAGGCAGCTTGCGTGTGCCAAGCACCACCGCCAAGATGGCCTTTTCTAGTGGAAGGTAGCGCACCTCTGCCTCGTGCAGTGATTTGCTCACATAGTACACTGGCCGTTGTACGCCGTTATCAACCCTTATCAACACTAAACTTACTGCATAGGAGGCCACTGCAATGTAAGCAAAAAGAACCTCGTCCGGCTCAGGACTTGACATGACCGGCGGCCGAGCAAGATAGTCTTTAAGTTGTTGAAAAGCTGCGTCACATTCCGTCGACCATTCAAAGCTTTTCCATTTATTGATCAGCAGGAAAAAAGGTCGGTACCTGTCCGCCGATCGAGATATGAATCTATTCAGAGCAGCGGTCATTCCGGTTAGTTTTTGCACTTCTTTTGGGTTCCGAGGAGTTCGCATACTGGTGATGGCCTTAATTTGGTCGGGATTAACTTCAATTCCCTTATGGGTAACCATATAACCCAAGAATTTGCCCGACCCAACACCAAACGAACATTTGGAGGCGTTCAAACGTAGTTTATGACTTCTGAGAATTTCGAAGACAACTCGAAGATCTTCTAGGTGTTCAGATGCCTTTTTACTTTTCACCACCATGTCATCTATGTAAATCTCCATATTTTTCCCCAATAATGATTCAAACATCCTCGTCATCATTCTCTAGTAAGTGGAACCCGCATTCTTCAAACCAAAAGGCATCACCTTGTAGTGGTAGTTCCCTACTGGCGTGACAAAAGCAGTTTTTTCTTGATCGTCCAATGCTAGAGGTATCTGATAATAACCCTGGAAAGCGTCCAAGAAACTCATCCGAGGATGGCCGACTGTGGCGTCTACCAGCTGATCGATTTTGGGCATGGGGAATGGATCTTTAAGGTAGGCTTTATTTAGATCTGTGAAATCAACACATACTCGCCACTTCCCAGTCTTTTTCTTGACCACCACCGTGTTCGCCAACCACTCGGGGTAGAAGACCTCTTTGATAGCCCCTGCCTTTTTTAACTTCGTCACTTCCTGATGGACTGCTTCTGTATGCTCCTTGGATGGCCGACGAGGGAGCTGCTTCCTGGGGGTCATTACTGGGTTAACATTCAAATGGTGACAAATGAAGTCTGGGTCTACCCCCGGAGCCTCATAAGCACTCCATGCAAAGACATCTATGTTTCGTTTAAGGAATTCTACCAATTCCTCCTTTTCCGACTGGGGTAGTTAAGATTCGACTTGAAAGAATTTCTCAAGGTCATCTCCTATTGTGACTTTTACAAGTTCTTCACACTTCGCTTCCTCGGATAACCCATCTTTGGACAACATTGGGGGTTTTGATTGCTATAACTCCTCTTTTTGAGCCCCAGATTCTGCTTCAGGCTTATGTCGGATAGCTGCTATCATGCATTGCCGCGCCATAGTTTGATCACCCAGTATCTCTCTATTTTGCCTCCAGAGGGGTATTTAATCTTCTGATGCAGGGTGGAAGAGACTGCTCCTAAAGTATGAAGCCAAGGCCTAGCAACGATTGCCGTATAAGGAGAGTAGGCATCCACCACTATAAAATCGACCTCCACTATCTCCGCTCCGGCTTGCACTGGCAGTCTGACCTGCCCTTTCGGGATAATAATCTTCCCTTCAAAACTTACTAAAGGGGAATTATAAGGCGTCAGGTCTTCAACTCTTAGGTTCAGCCCCTTGAAGAGGTCAGGATACATGATTTCGGCTGCACTGCCTTGATCCACCATTACTCTCTTTACATCATAGCCTCCGATTCGGAGGGTAATCACTAAAGCATCGTCATGGGGTTGAACAGTTCCGATCTTGTCTTCGTCCGAGAATCCCATGACCAGGGACCGGTTTGATTTAGCTCTCTTTGACTCGTGGGAATCATCCTCAGGGTACAGACGAGCCACCGACATTACTCTGGAGGGGCATGACCCTGTTCTGCCAGGTGCCGCAAAAATAACATTAATAGTTCCAAGGGGAGGTCTTGGAGGGTTCTCCCTTTCTGGTCGAGTATCCGTCTGGCTGCCCAAATTGTTGGAATGATGCAACAGCTGTTTCAATCTGCCCTCTTGGACAAGCTGGTCAAGGTGATCCCATAAGCTTCTACAGTCCTCGGTAGTATGACCGTGGTCTCTATGATATTGACAATAGAGATTTCGGTTTCTCTTTTCAGGGTTTCCCATCATCTTATTGGGCCACTTGAAGAAGGGCTCGTTTTTTATCTTTTCTAGGACTTGGTGCACAGGCTCTCGGAATACAGCTCCGACTATTTGGCTGTTACTGGATATCTGTTGCTCGGCATAATCCCTTCTCGGCCGGTTATTATTGTACCTGTCCGGCCTAAACTCTCTCCTTTCTTGAGGGACAAGCTTAGCTTTCCCTTTTCCTTATTGCTGCTGTTGTTGATCATCTTCTATTCTTTTATATTTATCCACTCTATCCATTAATTGTTACAAGCTGGTAACCGGCTTCCCTGTCAGGGACTTCCTCAGACCATGTTCGGAGGGAAGACCGACCTTGAAGGTTCTGACAGCAACCTCATCAAAATCTCCTTCAATCTCGTTAAACATCTCCCAATACCTCTCGGCATATGACCTCACAGACTCCCCTTCCCTCATTGTCATTGACAGCAGAGAATCAAGGGGTTGAGGAACTCTGCTGCATGTGATAAACCGGGAGCAGAATGATTGAGTGAGCTTCTTAAAGGAACCGATGGAGTTAGTCTTCAACCCATCGAACCATCTCATCGGCATCGGTCCTAGGCTGGAGGGAAATACTCTACACAACAAAGCTTCGTCCTGAGAGTAAACCGCCATCTTTTGTCTGAATTGGCTCACGTGTTCTACAGGATCGGTACGTCCGTTGTACATAGAGAACGTAGGCTAATGAAAACGTCTGGGAAGCTTTGCCTTTTCTATTTCCCGAGTAAAGGGAGACTTAGAAATTTGGGTCAGAGCCTTCTTCATGTCTTTAGTTCCCACTCCCCTTCTAGACGAACTTTTTCTCCTCCTTTTGTGAGAATGTTCCTCTTCATAGGAGTAGGATTCACTGGGAGGAGTTTCTGAAGAATCCCTGTAATTGTCCTCTCCTTCATCGTTGGAGGAGACATCAGAACTTGAAGGGATGTGACTTCGTTGTGCTCGACGAAACTTCTTCTTCAAATCCTCTATTTCACGTTGCAGGTCTTGTTCATCAGCGTGCTCTTGCACCAGATGGCTCTTTCGTCGATAGCCGCTTTTCCCAACATGGATCGTCCGTGAACTGCCTTCTTGTTGGTTATCTATGTGGTTTTCCCGTTCAAGATTGTGGAGTTCGTCTGGTTGACTGACGTTTACTGATTCTGCATGAGGCGGACTGGCCTGTTGTGGTCCTGAACCTGCCATAACTGTCGTAAGTTTTTACTAGTGCTAATTCTTCCCACAGACGGCGCCAATTGTAGGGTCACAAATTGTAGCCCACACCTAATTGGAAACAGAAGATGGGCCCAATAAGCCCAATACAATAAATTTGTAAGAGAGTGGGTCAAAGAATTGGGCCACTAACGAGTCTTACAACAATTACTGAAGGTTAGGAACTTGGCCGAGGAGACTAAAACACCTAAACAAGCTAAGATCTTATGTCCGAGGAGCAAGTTTTGGACTAATTGATGGATTCGAGTAAGGCCCGTGGGGTAGGATCTTAGATAGAATGTTTTCCTTTAGGTTGTATTCTTCCACATGCTACAGTAATTATTTCTTGATGTTTCTTATTTTTCTCTCGTGTCCCCCTTCTTCTGGAGGTCTTACTCCATTATATAGTCCTTCATTGTTCGATCCTATCGTCCACTTGTCCGCCATCTAGCCTGGTACTTGAGTTTCCACTTCTTCTATTACAGCTTTTTGATTTTCTGGGGATAAAGGTGATTTGAAACATTGTTCAGGGGTCTTCTCCACATAAATGCGGCCAGGAAAGCTGCTGTAATGCATTTAATGCGGTGGTAGCAGCTTTTTCCCAAGATATTTCTGCATCCTTATCCCTTCCCTGTGCATCGGTAATCTATCTTCACCTCTGGAACTTCTTGGAAGGTGGACTAAGGGGAAGCCGAGGCTCCTCTTACCGACGTATGCCATATCCGAGGAGGGTACTCCTCTCGGATCAACCTTCCTGGATACTTACGCGTTCTACTGTTAGTTACGAGGGTTCCCTATGATTTCCTCTCCTCGGACGTATTGTTGATGAAACGTTGTACCTAAGCCCACCACATAGGCCCAGGTTTTGCTCACCCACACTATTTTTAACGGTAAATATTATAATCCGTTATAGTCTTATAGTGTCTTATAGTGTTATAAATTTTTTTTAAAATAAAATATGAATTAAGAAAATCAAGTTTCAAAGTATTCAACAATATTGTGGGCAAACATAAATATTATTATACAAAAAAAAATAAGTATTATATGTAGGTCTTAATATATATTATAATGATTTTAAATGAAATTGTAAAGTTTGCACATCACGCGGGACATCATCTAATAGTAGATAATATCAAATTGACGCAAAATTTGACATGTGTAATGAGAGCGTAAAGAACTTGCTATTCAACGGTTAGATTTTCAAAATATGTTATAATTTTTGTTTTATTGAGTAAGGTTGTAGTTTTAAGTTACAACCAATTTTTGTAGCTAAATTTTGTCCTTTTAAATTTACATATTTTATAAGCCTTAATATTAGCCCAATTACATTAACCCAATATATTTTCTTAAATAAAATTTTTTTTAACAAAATTTTCAAAATTTCAATATATTCTTAAAAAAATTATTGTAATTGCCAAAACACCTGAAATATCCCAGCACAGCCGATATAGCCCAATATTTTATCTGGAACATTTTGAAGAGAGTACCAGTACCAATTTAATAGTCGATATGATAAATTTTTGTGGTACGACCAGGTATTGATATGGTATTGTCTTCCTTGACTTAATCCCCCTGTGGTAATATCTGTGCAAATAAACAGTGAGTTGTTCATGTAATGACTCATCCCCATGTTATCTCAACATAAAATAGTAATATAGGGAAGTTTTGTGTCACATCAAACCCTCCAATGGATGAAGGATATTCAAAACTTACATGGATGAAGTGTTACACAATTAACGGTTTATACATGGCCACATAAATAATCTCTATTTTTTTTTCTTAGCACCAAAATAAATTATATAACGATTCATCACCTTATCAAAGATAAAGTAAATCTCCTTTCTAAAACAATAATAAATTTTCATCTTCTTTCTATTAAATTTTATACTTGAACCATGAGATTGTATTACCTAGCTATATGAAATTAGTTTAGTTCGATTAGTCTTAATTTATCAAATTAACTTTGATTTAGTTAGTATAAAATAAATTTATTTAGTTAATATTTAAATTAAAAGCTCTCTTTTAAATTTTTTGTGTTAGGCCTCACCATATGGAGCCGGCCCTGCTTGGGTCCTTGGGCCGGAGTAAGCCCAATGACCTTTTAGTGGCATATATTGGAACCCATTATAATTAATTAAGGGTTGAAATAGTTGTTAATTTTAGGACACGGATTCTCTACGGGAAAGGAATCTATATAGGAAACTACGTTGTTAAAGTTGTATTGTTGCCACCTAGAGGTGAATACGAGTTAGGAGCAAAAATTAGTTTAAGAATTTTCATTAATAGCAAAACTGATTTTAAAATTTCCTATATATTGTTCTTCTGTGTACTGTACTACATGCTATCTCAAGGGTTCTCTCCAACTGATCCTCAAAATTTCGTAATTCACCTTCTTCCTCTAGTTTTGTTCCTTTCTATTTTTTTTATTTTTTCCTAGATGATGATTCTTCTAGTTTATGATAAATATCATTGGCATCTTGTATAATTTCCTCTCTTCTTACATTTTTCTAGAGATCGATTGACACTTCAACATAACACTTCATGCATGTTTCTCCAAGTGAGGAAATGTTATGTGGATATGCTATTTTAAGTAAAACATGTATTATAATTTTTATTAGTAAATTAAACATGCACTAAATGGATCTTGAACCCAGAAGTTCTTTCATGATGCATGTTCTTATAAGGTTTAAGTAGAGCTCATAGGCATTCAAAATTCCATATTCTGGTTTTTGGTATTTGATTGAATCACCATGCATGCTTAACACTCTTACAAAGTGATCACAATTGTAGTATTCTTTCCTTCATAAATGATATATGTATGATATATGTATCTACCAATATTTCTCAAGTAGTCTTTGCCTCTGTATGGTGTGCAGTAAATGGAAACGATGAAGAAGTTTAACTTGGCTCGCAACCACGTGAAACTCGCGATTGTGCTAATGGTTATGACCCTCCTGCTTACTTCGGCAGTTGCCAAAGGTAGATTTGGAGGCGGAAGTAGAGGTATTGGAGGTGGAAGCAGCGGTATTCAGCCACGGGCACAGCCCATCCCCTACTACCCCTACTTCCCCTACATTCCCATTTTTAGGAGTAGTTCAAACACTTCCCATCACAAAAGCAATGGATTTGCCTTAGGTGCATGGAGCACTACAACAATGATATCCCTTGCACTAATTCTCTGTATGATCTAAACTCCAACTGTATGCATTCAAAGTCTGGAAGGTTTGACCTCTTTAATGTCAGCCAGTACAATTCTCTATTACCCTACAATAGTAGGGATGTAATACTAAGATTTCTTATACCAAGGTATCGTTTGACAAATTTGATTGAATTGGATTGGAAATGAGAATTGAATTGAGTTAATACTAAACTTGATCAGATATCAGTCCTTGATACTTTAATGTACACCCTGATTAATTAAGTTCTTTGTTATGAGGGATGTAAGAATTTTCATACGTATTTTATTTATATTAAAAAAAAAAAGAATGTTATATATATATATATATATTCTCTAGGTAATTGATTAAACACATTTATAAATTTTTTTAAAATTACTCAAAATTTTCAGTACAATTCATTGTCAGATGACCATCCAGACTAATCCCTATACAAAACATTAAGAAATGCTTAGGTTGAACAACGTTGGTATGAAAACAAAGAGTGGTGGATTCAAGTTGGCAAAAAAAGAAAAAAGAAAAAAAAAAAGATCATTTGAAAAGTGAGAGTACCCGGCAAACATATTCTCAAAAATAAAAACGAAAGTGATGGTCTTGGCCCATTCTTGGCTCCCCATCCGTCTTGGATCCAGATTCTCTCAATTTCACTTTGAAACGTAGAGTTGTCCATTTAAAGGTCCGGATCTATTTAATTAATTAATTTTTGGTTTGTTTGAACAAACCTTAATGTTTTGTTTCTTAACGACGGTTGAATTTTTCTAGATTTTAGCATAATCTATTTTCTTTTTGATGAATAGAAATGTTTCTTCTACGTCCACAATAAAATCTCACAACATTTTCACAACAAGTTAATTTTTCAAATCGTATTGCTTAAAATAAAATAAAACAAATATGTGAAAACCCACCACAAACTTAAAACAAGAGTATTGTGAAAATATTGTGAGATTTTGATGCATCTTTGTATTTTTCGAAAGGTATTTACTATTTTAGTTGTAATTCATATTTAATTCTAATTAAAAATATTTGTGAGTTAACTTTTGGTAATAGGAAATGTATGATTTCCCATTATCAAACTGCTTTCCATATTTGTTAGTTGACTTAAGGTTGATTTCCTTGTATTGGTATAATCTTTGAAAACATAGATTTCTTTCTTTTTCTTTTTATATATTTTTTTGAGGGAAAACTGAAAAACTTTTTTTTTTACCATCATTAAATCACCAAAATAATTAATAAAAAAATTGAAACAACATTAGCTATTGGATCGACTTCTACTATCATGAAATTGTTAACAGAACTAATAGTGCTCAAAGTATAAACATTGAAATTTTGAAATTTTGAAAATTGAAGCCTAGTACAGACTCTCATTAAGGCTAGTAGCATCAAAAGCAAAGCTGATACAGTTCCACTTATATAAATACAACATTGCATAGACAAACTGTTGGGAGCATTTTAAGACTCAAAATTTGTGGACTCTTCAACTACAAGCAGAGGATCTATTGGGGGAGGAAAAAAGAAGAAAAGAAAAGAAAGGTTAGGTTGATGTCATTTCATTTCATCTAACTGTCAAATATATAATTGTCATCTTTTCATCTAAACTCTTCTTTTAATTTTGCAATACTAAAAATATAGGGGTTTTTTTTCTCTTTGTAGATATAAAATAAAGGATGTCTTTTTGGAATCACTTTTATAAGAAACTTTCAATCTTTATTTGTAATAGAGATGAGCTGAATAAGCTAATTTTTCTGACAACACATTGAAGCCTTTATATGGTGCTTCCAGTCCTATTTCTAGCCTTATCCACAATCTATTATCAAACATTTTTAATACAACATTTCATAAAGCTGATACGGTTCCACTTATATAAATACAACATTGCTCAGACAAACTGTTGGGGAGCATTTTAAGACTCAAAATTTGTTGACTCTTCAACTACAAGCAGAGGATCTATTGGGGGAGGAAAAAAGAAGAAAAGAAAAGAAAGGTTAGGTTGATGTCATTTCATTTCATCTAACTGTCAAATATATAATTGTCATCTTTTCATCTTAACTCTTCTTTTAACTTTGCAATACTAAAATATAGGGGTTTTTCTTTTCTCTTTGTAGATATAAAATAAAGGACGTCTTTTGGAATCACTTTTATAAGAAACTTTCAATCTTTATTTGTAGAGATGAGCTGAATAAGCTAATTTTTCTGACAACACATTGAAGCCTTTATATGGTGCTTCCAGTCCTATTTCTAGCCTTATCCACAGTCCATTATCAAACATTTTTGGAGTAATGAATAAGGGTAAATGATTTCTGCTTTGCATGCCTGTAGATTTGCCTACTTTTTTTGTTTGTCTTTTAATGAAAATTCTTTAAAATAAATAAATAAAAACCATAACAAAATCAAGTGAAAAGTGCACTTGGTACATATAGAACCCATGAAAACACAAGCATGCTTGACAGCTTGAGGCCAGGATAGATGCATGTAGGACTTCGAGGCTTCATTTCCTAGGGTAGGGATATAACATCCTTCAGTACCAGTGGAGAAATTTTATTGGTGGAAATCTGCATTTCCCTTCCTACCAGCTCGGCTATATCCCCATAAACTTCAGATTCTTGCCGATTCGCACAGTGATTAAGTAGGGAGGTGCCAAAACTACATAATTGTTTGTTAGTATCAGGATGTTGGTGCATCCTTTTCTCATTAAAGTGACCAAAAATATCCTGATAGTTGAGCATAAATCTGTAGCCTTGCTAATGCAATTCAAGTTGCAACCACCTAAAATTCGATTCTCCATTATGTTCTTACAAATAAAAGTTTCTCCCCTCCATTTACTTCCCGTATTACATGTTGCTTGACCAACTAGGATTGCCTACCACTGTAAGCCGTGTACTGTGGACATCCGATGATTTATCTGTGTAGCATCCTGGTAACAGAGCCATGATATGCGATAGTATTTTATAGCATAGAGCTGGGAGGCCATCTGGTCCAAGAGCTTTTATTGTGCTCATTTGGAAAAGGGCATTCTGCAGACTTTGCACTTCCTCAGGTGTAAAATCTGTATTTAAATATCTTTGCTGATCTTCACTCAGGCTTGCAATTCTCACCTCAAGCTTAAGTTGCAGCAGCATTTTCTCTGTTGTTGAGCTCTCAGTCACTCCATAAATACCACTAAAATGAGCAACAAGCAGCTGTGCTATCTCCTTGATTGGCCATCATGTAGTTTGAGTCTCAAAATTCTATTGATAAACCTTTTCTTGTTCACTAAAAAATAATAATATTTAGCATTCCTCTCTCCTTTTAACTTTTTAAGTACCTACCAGTCAGCTCTAGCCTTTTGTGCCCACATAATTTGTTCCTCTACTAAAGTAATTCTACTAATATAAATTACAGATTGTCCTACAAGTTTAAGCTGTTAGGAAATGACGAATTTAACCATTTAACCAATATTCTAATGTGCATATAGAATTCTGTCTCTTGATACATCTTGTTCTATATTGATTGACTGTTGCTGTGTGATAAGAACTTGCTGGAATATGAATATGAATTGTGGAAGAGTAAGAATGGTGAATGGGAATTTGTAGTTGATGTAGGCCACTTCAAATGACCTAGAGCTCCATAGAGAAAGAGAGAGATTAAAAAGCCTAAATGAATAATATTGGAGATTAAACCACCAATTGATCAAAATAGTGGCTGTTTTGAAAATTGTTAGAGATCTTGCATATTAAGAATTAGGGTTCATACCCAAATTGGTGGATTTTGCGATTTGGCCGTCAATACGTTGAAACGGTTGCTCAATAATGTAATTAAGGTTCCCAATTTAATATTTAAATCCCTAGTTTGGTTAGAGTTTGACCAAAGTGAAGTTATTTAAAAAAAGATGGATTTTTTAAGTATTATTTCATGACGATAATTAGGGTTTTTCGATTGGGTAATGGGTTTAACCATATTGGATGACATATTACTTAATTGGGACGTATAATTAGGGCATGTAACAAAAAATGTGTGGAAATATTATAGATTTGGGATTAATCAAAGAATCAAAATTGCTAAGATTAGGATTTAGGTCAAATTTAGGGCTTTTGGTGTTATTGATGATTTTATGTCAAATTGAAGGTGCATTTATTAAATTAAAATAACTAATTACAAGTTTGAATACATAATTGGGTGAGGTGACTAAGACCAAAGGTTAGGGTTAATTTAAATTTATTTTAGGTTAGTATAAGTATCTTTTTTAAGAAAGGCAAGGATCAATCAGTCATATACTTATTGTTGACACTTGGCCGCCAATCTTCGGATCAGTTAGTCATATAATCAATTATATCAACAACTAGTTGCTAACCTGTGCGATGCACGAAAAAGCTATTGACTCTGAAAAAAAAAATGATGAAATATTTAACTTCTATACTTTTCCATAGTTTAAAACTGTTGTCTAACATTGAAGGTTCTTGATTTGCAAGTGCATAGTTACCGAAATCTACAAAGTAATTTACAATTCTTAAATTAATAAAACAAAACTCCCAATAGTTATATACACACACACACACTCAAAACTAATATAACCTGCAAATATATCAACAAAGACCATAATATGAGGAAGACATACCAAATTTCAAATTTGAGTAGTAATATGACTTTCTCGTAGTAATAACAATATAGACAATTCAAAACATGGAACAATATCAAAATTGTAATACCTAATTCCATTATATTTTACGTTGAATCCAAACAAATAATTAATTGAAATTAATCCAAACAAATAATTAATCAACCAAAAATCATAGCTTTTAATAAGAAAACAAAAAATCACATGAACCTAAATAAAATGCAATTAAGGTGAAGAATTAAGATTAACCTACTGATACACAAATACCAAAACCCCAAGACTTAAAAATTCAAAATTTATAGAACCCCCAAATTCTACTTCAAAACCAAATGAAATTCAACAAATTTATATATAACATACCAAATAAAAATTTATCATTCCCTAGGCTGGAAGACATAGTTTGTAGCTTTGATTTTTCTTCAAAAAAATAGAGATGCTTTATTTGCCATGTACAATATAAAAAATTAATTAGTAGAAATTTCAACCCAAAAACCAAACCCACGAAAACAATGTCAATATAAATATGGAGATTAACCCAAATACTCCAAAGAAAATCAATTCTAAACATAATGAAAGAATAAGATAGAAAGAAAATCTCAGGCACATATGAAAGCAAATAAAAAATTCGACATAAATGATAAAATTCATTAATAACAATATAAACAAATATCCACATATGTTGAATTGAAATTTTATTAATAATAAAAATATGAACAAATTCGACATAAAATTCATTAATTTAATTAAGAAGAAAGTTGAATCAGATTGCTTGCCTTTTTTTTTTTTTCTTTTTTTTTTTTTATAAATCCTAAAGTGAAGTTAAGTTTAGGGTTTTAAGGTGGTAATTGCTAAGGTTTTGAGGAGGGAAAAGAGACTCCTAATAGGGTCCTTCTCTTCTTTTCTTTTCTTTTTTTCTTAATCCTAACTTCTTCTTTTTTGTTACATGAGTCTCTTTTTTTTCTTTTTCTTTTTTTCCTTTTTTGAATCCCAAAATGAAGTTAAGTTTAGGGTTTTGAGGTGATAATTGTTAGGACTTTAAGGAGAGGAGAGAGAGTCCTAACAGGAGTCTCTTTCTCTCTTTCTCTCTTTTTCTTAATCTAAAGTGAGTCCTTTTTTTTTTTTTTTTTTTTTGAGTCCTATCATAATTTTTGTTTTTATATAGATTATCAATGTTTGAGTTTGAGTTTAAGTTGGACTTATTAGAGAGATAGAGTTTCACTCCTTGTTAAATTTTGATTAAACAAAAATAATTTTGTTTTAAAAAAATGATAATGATGAGTTTGAGTTTAAATTGGACTAGTTAGAGAAATAGAATTTCACTCCTTATTACGTTAAAACTAAACAAAAATAATTTTATTTAAATAAAATGATAATTTTATTTAAATATTGTGCTAACGTAGAAAATTGTGAGAGCTTAAAAGACTTCGGTTATATATATATATATATATATATATATATATATATATATATATATATATGTATATGTATGTATGTATGTATGTATGTATGTATAGATAACTTATTTTCCTTTCAACAAGAAGTCAACAACAAAAAAATTTATTTTCTTTTGGGCGCAAGTCCTGACCTCAACTTTGCTTCTTTGATTGGGGTATGCAGGTCAAGCCTGTCATTTCCATGGTTTTTATAAATATGATAAGATTAAACTTATATTGTTCGGTTTATAATGATTTCTCTTTGCCATGACTAAGGCCACCAATTGGTCATTGATATAGATAGGATTCAAACCAAATTTCTTATTTGACAATAAGAGATTATTCTAATTGAGCTAATTGGAACTTATTGCCCTTTCCATTTTAATATATATAAAGTTCAGAGAAAGTTCAATTAGAATCCAATTTTGCGCCATGTATCTAAATTTATGTGAGGACCACATCATAATTATCCACTTAAACTTGTGTTATGTGTCCACTTAAGTTTTTTAATTTTTGTGCCAATGAGTGCTAAATACTAAGAATTTAATATTAATGAACTATATTTTAAAATAATAATAATAATAATCACAATATACTCAATAAAAATCACCACACAATAAAGATCATCACACATTCTATCTTATTAAAAATTAGAAGAAAAAAAAATGATCATAAGTAGTATTAAATTTGGGTAAGAATTTTAATATGTGACTAATTATTTTTACTTGTAAAAAAAATAATAATTTGATTAATTATTTATATTTTTATGATAAAAATTGTGTTTAATTTTAAATGTATCCATACGTATGCATTACATGCTATTTATTTTTTTATATAATTTAACTAATTATTTATATTTTTATAATACAATTTGTGTTTAATTTTAAACGCATCCATGCGTTTGCATGGATTATATGCTTGTTTAAATAAAGGAATGAGATATCTTTTTCTCCCTCCTTAATTTTTATAACATCCAAAATTCCAAATAAAGAAAATAGATTAGCTCCATTCCCCTCCTTTTTCCTTTCGGGCCATTTACACTCTACTCTTCTCTCCTTCTAATCTTCCAAATTGAATCTCGACTGTAGAAAGTGAGGGAGGGGAAGTGAAAAAGATCACTTCCCATAATAAACCCATAAACCCAATAGCCCTCCAATGGATCCAAAGAAAAAAAAAATTCCTACTTTAGGAGAAATTATAGAATCATTTGTTGGACCACGTCATTTGTCCACAATTGCATTAAAAAACTTCCACATGTTTAAAATTGTTAGTTAGAAAATTTTTTTAAACAGAAATTAATTATTGACTCAGCAATTTTAAATAAGTGGAAGTTTTTTAGTGGAATGGTGGACCACATCACTTGTCCACCACGTGGATCTTACAATTTCTCATACGTTAGATGATTATAAGATTTTTGCCTATATTTCATTTGCGGAATAACATAAAACTTGCACCAAAATCACATAAGCTTTTTTTTTTTTTTTTAGCTAATCAAAAAGTGCCATATAAATGATGTGCTTGTCTGCCTCCTTTTAGAAGCTCAAGAATGACAATATTGATTTCCAAGGACAAAATTGCAAACTGTTCAGCTTTCTTTGAAAAAAACAATAAATTCTGCCCAGTTAAGTATAAACTAATTTTTCCTCAAAAAAGAAAAAAGAAAAAATAAAAAGTATAGACTATAATTAGCACAAGAGATCATTTCTAAGAACTAAGAAGTAATCCCATGCACTGCATATGTAGTATCCGTTTTGGATACGGATGAAACTCCCAGCTTTCAGCATCTACGTTTTGTTTTGTTTTTTTTTTTAAAGCGTGTTTCTATGACTTTATGTCACACCAATGGGCCCTATGTACTGTTTACCAGACTTACAAACCGCTTTTTTCAATAACTTTTTCATTAAAAATAAGTCCCATAATACTATTCATATATTTAAAAATTATTTTACTATAGTGTTTTTAGTTTTTAAAAGCATATTTCTATGGCTTTATGTCACACTACTGGGTCCTGTGCACTATTTACGAGACTCGCAAATCTTTTTTTTCAGTAATTTTTTCATTAAAAATAGGTCTCACGGCATTATTTACACATTTAAAAATTATTTTACTACAATATTTTTAATTTTTAATTTTCAATAAAATAAATGATATCCAAACACATTGTACTTTAACTCGCCAAAAAATTGATTCATTTGAAACTGTTCAGGGATGCAGAATATGCTGTCATGGTCACATAATTGTACTTCAGCGTAAACAATAATGCTTTTACAGTACAATGAAAGAGATGATAAGGTACAAGGTGCTCATGAAGTTATCAATATAATATAAAATTTAAAAATAAAATAGAATACATCTAATACATTTGTCTAAAACTTGGGGTGAAAAGAATTGAGCTTAAAACAAAACAAAACAAAATTTAATGTTAATGATAACACTCCTTAGATCTCTAAAGTAGTGTGTAACTCTTCTTTGTTCCTCTCTATTGGTCTATTTGATTGCTGGGAGAGGACAGGAGCCAGAGGAATTGGCAGAGTAACCCACACCATCAGGTCCAGGAGTGCTGCAGTCTGGATTATTCTTGCTGGCATTGTATGGTGTTGCGCTCACCCTGAATGTACACAAGCAAAATTTACTGCTCAGAGTTCCAATTCTCAACCCAGCATATAAAACAGAATTAGTGAACAACATCTACGGCATTAAATAATTACTGACTAACTATTGACTAACCGTACACGACCTCAACCACATGTTTCCACAACTTAATTACAATGGAGAATAATGATCTTTAAAGAACCAATATGCACATATAGCCTCTTGGTCGTGAACAATGAATCAGCCATTGTGTGGTCAGTCACAATTCATTTTTCACCAGTAGTCCATAGTATGTTAGAACTTAAATGATGATCTCAAGGTTTATATGTAAAAGAAGATCCATAAGGTCAGTAGAACTTAGGGAAACTCAAACTGACTCCATGTCAGAGAGTCCAAACTGATTCTCAAAAATAATTTGCCAAATTGTTACAGTCCTAAGGCATGGGCTAGCTAATCAAATTGGTAAATATAGTTCCAAAACAAATAACAGTTACTCGCATAATTCACTTGAGGCAACTAAGAAGAATTATGAACATTGCTCATAGCTGAAAAAAATCTTGTGATGGACCAATGAAAATATATACTCAGCTTGAAAAGGAAAAGTAAACTAGTAGTTACCTTTCCCTGCGCTTCTCTAAAAATCGAGCCAAGGATGCTTTACGCGCTTGAGGCAAAGCTACTACAAACACACACACACACACATAAAAAATAAAAAATAAAAAATAAATTAAAAAAAATCTTGTTAGGCTGAAATTAGCCATATAGTTTATAAATCAACTCTATTATGCTGATATCAACTATGGAGTTTATAATTTTGACAAATGAAACAAGAACCAAGGCATAAGCTCTACACATGACACTAAGTTTTACCTGTTTGAATTATGGTTTTAGCAGCACATCCTGCTGGGCTGACTACTTTAGGAGGCTCTGAATGTTTAGTAGGAAATGATGAAGATCCCCTGGGTTTTCCTGTCACTAATTCATTGGTGCTACTTGTTACTACTCCAGACTGAGAACCAGCTTGGGATGTTAGAAAAAGAGGACTTGGAAGCCCTGGGAACAGTGTTGTGGTATGGGACTGGGTTGTAATCGAATCACTTGGGGAAGGCCGAGGAATCAATGCCTGCTCTTGAGCTGTTGATTGTGTTATATTATGCGCTGGAGAAGACCCATTTCCAGCCAGTAGCATAATTGCTTGAGCCTGAGCAGAGAAATAAGGCATTTCAAATGAAAAGAAATCACATATTGAGTTCAATAGACATATCAGAGAATGCTTGAAAGATTAATACCTTCTCAGGAGTCACATCATCATAAACACGGACTGAGCCAGCATAAAAGATTGTTAGCTGAGTAGGTGCCTTGGAGGGTTTTGAAGCATCCCTACAAAAGATAAATTTTTAATAGAGCTTTTCCATTAGAATTGGTAATTGGTACATATTTTTTCAGTACTTTTTACTTTTTGGTACCTGAGATCAGTGGTACCAACCATGGAACCTCTAAGTGGCACAACAGAAATAGGGGCTGTGATTCCTCCAAGAGGTTGTGGTTTTATGGTAGGACCAACAACATTCTGGCTTGTGGATGCAAGATGAGACTGGAGAACAGTAGTGCCCAAAGCGATTGGACTTGTTTGATTTAGTTGATTGGAGACTGGGAATATTCTCACTTCTTGGGGGCGATGAACTGAATGTGCATCAAAGTGTTGTATAGGATAGGCTGTCATTGCATAGTGGTTCCCCGCTTGCTTATCAGTAATAAAATTCTTCTACAATAGTTAATATGAGAATGGAAAAATAAAATCAGTTCATACAAAACAAACCAATCCAAAGCTTATTAAAACAGCATCCAAACTTCACTCAAACTAATATAATCAGCAGTTCACAAAAATGATGTTGTTCACAATTCCTAGTACATAAAGTGTTGTAGGTAATTAAACTTTTAATTTTCCAGCTCAAGATAAACTTTAATTGCTTTAAGAAGAAAACTAATTTGCAATTAAGCGACTATTCTACATCATAAAAGCAAAAACAAAACGAACCTGTATTACACCCGTGTAAGATTTCTGGTTAGAGTCAAAAACATTGGCAGTTGAAACAGTCATAAACCCGGATGTTGCTAGTGAATCATTTACATTCTTTCTCGGCCTATCTTCCTGAGCAGCCCTGAAAGACAGGAATTGAGGAACAGCAGATACCTTGTTTGAGAATGACCACTGCATGCCTGAACCTCTAAGCAGGGCTGAAAAAATCAAAGAAAATGGAAAGTGATGACCAAGTATGTATGCCAAACATTAGAACTCCCAATTGAACTAAATATGAAATAAGGCTCAGGTCATCTTTATTGCATTGAAAACAAATTCCTTTAGTACCTCAAAATTAAAATGTAGCAACTTGATGTAATTTATGTCCAAAGAAAAAGAAGAGGGGAAAATTAACAACATCTAAAAAAAACTATATCCCAATAAGAATCATTCATGACCCTCTTACAAGGTAAGCATAAGTAACAGAATCAAATATTCTCAAAGTGTTTAGTAAAAATGACAAAGTAAGATTAAGGTATCATTGTCATAAGAAATCCTTAACAAGAAAAGTTCCCTACCAAAAATCAAAAAGAGGAAAAAGGAATACAGCACATTGACAACTTACTTTATGTCACTTAGCGTAGAAAGAAAAAGAGAACAAATTAATTATGACCGCAAAGACTTGGATCAATCCTAAATAGCCCAAAAATGGTTTTAAATAATTAGTCAGAAGAACATTGAGCTATACGCTTTGTTGTAAGCACAGACTGTAAATATATTACCCAATGTAAAAAAAATAAAAAATAAAAAATAAAAAATAAAAAATGTTTGTTCGGATGGTATTTTATTGTATATTCAGATAACAACCGGCCAGACAATACTTTTCACTTTTCAGAAGATCAAATTTTAAGAAAACTAAAAAAATTAAGAATATTAATTCCTAATGATCACAGCCATTATTTAATTGCAATGCACCATATAAAAGAACAAAATAATTTCATTTGGGTATAATTTATTTACAACGTTTTTTAATAGGTTCGTACTTTTATCATAAAAATTGTAGCACCCTGGACAGGCACAACTGTTTAGTTTAATAAACTTTTTTGTTTTAAGCCGAGTTTTTATGGTAATAATAATAAACTACGGTTTTTTAGTAGGTAGCTCAACGTGACACATTAATTTAATACACCCAACAAGCACATCATGCGCATGTTACCAAAATAAAGATGATCCTATCACAGATGCAACAAGCTAAAGTGTGAAAAGGACAATGTTAAAAATTAAAATATATATGACTTATTAAAATAAAAGCAAGTTCTTCTTCTTGTAAAAAATATTTCAAAAACATATAAATATTAATACAACTAACCAACGCTCCAACCACATAGTTCTCTGATTGACTGACCGACTGACCCACAGTTAAAAACTTCAAAGTTCAAAGTTCAAAGTTCAAACCTAGCCCAAATTAGCACATATTAAATTGTAAAAAAATTTCATAAAAAAATAAAAATCAATAGTAAACTAAAATACCGTACGTTCAAGGCAAACACTAGTACTACATAAACAATAAATTTTGCAATAAAATTAATGTGATTTGTGCAACATCATTTTAAAATGAATAGCTAGATCACTTTTATAGTTACTAATGACATCATCTTACTAAATTGTGATTTTTTACAATTTGTGTAACATCAATTTCAAATGGATCGCTAAGATCAGTCTAATTGTCACCAATTACATCATCTTACTAACTCAGCAATTATGAAAAAAAAGCTATGAAACTTAAAAAAAAAAACAAAAAAACAAAAAAAACAAAAACTACGTCCCCTCTATGAAGTACTTAACAGGCACTTTTACTATGTTCTCAAACTATTGTATTTTGTACCACGAGCTTTTATTTTCACTAGTGGTGGTGGTTAGCCAAACCAAGGCCAAAACCTATGTCCCCTCTGTATATTGTTTGTACCTTATGCTAAATATAGTACCATGTGCCAAAATGCATCGTACTAGCTCCTAAAGTTTCTCATGGTGTAAGAATTTTCCCGCGAGAAGATGAAACAAGAATCTAAACTGTTACCGTATTCATGTTATATATATCATCACTCTCAAACTATGTAAACAAGAAAGGTCATAGTTTGGATCCAAAGAGAGCAAAAAAAGCAGTTTGCAACGCAAAAACCTGCGATTATAAGTACCCAATTGAAGAAAATTTGAAAAAGATAGAAGACATGAAAACCATACCTGAGCTCATCATAGAGATAGAGTCATCATTGAGCTCTTCTTTCACTGTGACTGAAGTATTTTTTGAGCTCAAACCCAAAAAGTCCCTCTCCATCTCTCAAAATTTGTATCAAAATCACAAACAAACAAAGTGAAAAAGAAGTTAAAGAACACACACCCTCACTAACAAAAAAGAAGAAGAAGAAAGCAAAGCTTCTAAACCATGCAAGAAATGTCTGGTTCTACTTGTGTCATAGAATTAAAGAAAGAAAGAGAGAGAGAGTGTGTGTGTGGAGGGTGTGAAAAGCAAGCTTTGAATAAAAGCCTTTATTTTAGCCTAGGTAGGTTTTTCTTTTTCTTAAAAAAAAAAAGGAGGATTTTATTAAAAACGTGAAATATAGAACGTGGGATGAAAAAACAAAAAAAAAGATTCGTTTTGAATGGGAAGGAGGGTGGTGACCGGTCGATCCGGTGGGGGACCGGGTGGTACCGGTCAGCGACCACGTGCAACAGCGAACCTCGAAGACTGGTGGGCTCAAAAAGTCTGTCTGACACGCGCCCAATAGCGGGGCCACTTTTATATCTATTTATCTTTATTCTCTCTTTTTTTTTTTTCTTTTTTTTTCTTAATACTTTCAAAAATTAATAAATATTATTTGATTCTATAATTTTTTTTTTTATAATTCAATAATTGGGATCCGAATTTAAGTAATGTATGAGTTAAATGATTCAGAATGATTTAGTAAAAAGAATAATGATCAAATTTAAAGATACTTGCTTAGATGTGTTTTTATTCGTTAAGTACTTAAGTCAACTTGTGATTAATTAATCAATGAAATTATGTGATTAAATTTAATTTGAGAATAAATACATTTACTAAAAGCTTGTATCTAAACTTGTCTGTAAGATAAATTGAAGATACAAATATAAATTGAAAATTACTAAATTATTCATTGAATGCTTCACTAAGAATCCACACATACGTTTCTCAAAAAAAGGAAAAAGAAAAAAAGAAAAAAAAGAATCCACACATACGGACTCAGTCTCAAAATAAATGATTGAATAAAAATGTTTAAAAGCTTAAAGCAAAAATATTCAAAATTTATGATTTAGGAATATTTAAAATATATCAATTTGTCATTAAAAATAAAATGCCTCAAATTTTTTTTTATAGATACAATACTATTTAAATATATGACATTTGCTTTATGATAATTACATTTTATCATTAAACTAAGACGTCAATTGATTTATATATATATATATATATATGTAAGATTTGAATTCAAATCCCTTATTTGATCATAGTTTCAAAGCATAAGTGTGTGTCTCTAGAGTAATTTTTACAATGAATCTTAATATACATAATATTTCACAATTGTTAACATGTCATATCGAGAATGATGTTTTATAAAAATAATATCGATTATGTGTGTATTATATATATATATATATATATATATATATATATATATATATATATATTATTTATAATAATTCAGTAGTTACAGATAGTGAGATTTGAATCTTGCAGTGTTTCATTAAAAACACCAATAATATTAGCTATAAGATTATTGACAATAATAAACACCAATACTTATTTGAAAATGATGTTACTATTACTCTAATAAATCACATTATCACATAATAAACTTATTATCTAAGCTAGTGAAATAGTAAATTAATGTAAAAAGTATCCACTCGTAAATCATAATGTACCGTATAAAAGTTTTAACAAAGCTGATTATCCTAGTGTTTAGCGAAAAAAAAAAAATGCTGATTATCCTAGAAGATCTCTTATTTTCACGAGAATGTGAAAAATGTTGTGTAATCTTGTAATCTTGTGTAATCTTATTTTCACGAGATCTCTTATCTTGCTTTTGCACCTTATCCCACCAAAAAAAAAAAAATCTTTATTTTTCTCGTGCTGCTTAGTGAGTTGTGTCTTACGTGTATGTGAGTGTGATTGAACGCTTCACGAGGAAAAAAGTTCGTTGAATCAATGGGCTTGTCAGGTTAAGCGGCAAAAATAATGTGATGCATTGTGCCACGTCGCCAAATGTCAAGACGTATTTGAAACTTGCGGCGTTGTCTACTCGGTCTCAGAGCATCCACGTAACAAAATTTTTTACATTTTACACATTTAAAATCAACTTTTTCTATTTTACTCACCTTATTTTTACAACACATCCACCTCAATTTATTTATTATATACATTTATTCAAATAAAATATTTATTTTTTGAACACTGTAAACAGCAACAGTAAGAGGAGAGAGAAAGAAAAAGAGAGTGAGGTAAAGAGATGAGAGAGAAAAAAAGAATAAAAAAATCATTTATGCAATGAATAGTAACCGTGCATATATATACGGTTACTGTTCATTTGTAAGACCATTATGCATATTTAGACATTTTTACAAAGACTAATGTGGGGGTTCTTGGGTTAAAATGTATAAAATTGAGCACTTTTTGTATTTTAGAAGACTATTCATGAGCTTGTGTGGTTGCTCTCAATGTCTCTCTCAGCTTAGGGAAGATTTTTTATTTTCTTTTTTTCCTCTCAAGTCTTTTTTTTCTCTGGGTAAAGTTTGGGTCCAGTATTCAGTTTTATTAAACTCATTGAGATTATAATATGTGTCAACTTTTGAATATATATCACCATCTTAATGGGTCTAGTGCACTACATGCACTGAACTTAAACCTCACCCTTTTTGCTTTTGGTTAAATCTTCTAAATTTTTGTATTTCTTGACTTTTTTTTTTATAGCCCAATAATCTTAAGTTATGCTTGGTACAACAGAAGGGGAGAAAAAAAAGAGAAAAAAAAAGTTGAGGAAAATGAAAAAGAAAGGGTAAAAGAGAGAGATAATTAAATAATAATAATATTTTTAATTTTTATCTTTATAAATTATAAATTAATAATTAATTATGAGGATATAAAGTTAATTTCATCAAAAATTCAAATTTTTCTGAGTAAAAAAGCAATTTTATGAATTTGGAGTGAAAGAAGAAAAAAAATTGGTGGGACTCATAAAAATTATTTCTCTCCACATTTCCTTTATCTCCTCTATTTACTTCTAACTAAACAAAGGGAAATAAATTATTTTCCTTCCATTCTCTCCCATGCTTTCTATCCAAACATTACCTTTAAATTCAGGACATGAAGGCTTTACTCACCCTTTTTAATTTATTACAAATTTTTACTTTTTATGTATTTATTGATGGTAGGAGAAAAAAGATATAATTCGAATTTCAAACATGAGATGCTATAAATAATACAATTACTACTAAACAATCACTTAAACTTTAATATAAATTTTTATGTCAACAAAGCATGTTGGAGCATTTTAATATTCAACAATAAAAAATCATTTATATTACAACATAAATGTAAAGATGTGGTAGTTAATATGGAAGATGAGGAGTTAATGATGAGTGTTCTGCGTTCATCACATCCCTAAATTTTTTTTGTGATTGAAAAATGTAATAATCTCAAATTATAATAAATGCTCTAAATTAACCTGATAGACCAAAATTGTATTCACCCCTTGTGATGAATTAACCAATTAATTTAGTCAAGTTAATTAATTAAGTTAATTAACATGCAAACGCGTGATAGCACAAATAAATCACCAATTAACTAAAGTATGCAGCGGAAAATAAATAATACGGTGATTTGTTTACAAATGGGGAAAACCTAATGACAAAAACCTCACCGGGTGATTTTCAGGTCACCACTCCTGAAACTCCACTATTATCACAATAAGTGGTTACAAGTAAAGGAATCCCAGTACCTTATACCAACTTACAATTGAACCCTTACCCCAATACCTAATTGGATTTGTTTTGTAGTGATAGTTCCTCCTTTTGATGCACGACTCCCAAGTACATGACTAACCAATTGTGCGAATCCCAGTACGCGACTTCAATCACCAACTAGAGAAGGTTGTTGGCTGCAAAGTTTTTCAGTTCATCCCAACGATGAAGATCAAGAAGATGCTTGGTCATAAAACCAAATAGTGCACATACACAGCAACTTCTTCACAAGAATGATGAACTAGGGCAAAACTTTGTCTCTGGTCACAATTTGCTTAAACAAACTTTGCTCAATGCTTATGTAACTTGTGAACTTTTTGACGGCCCTTAAAACAATCCTTTTATATGTCAAGGGTTATGAAAAAAGAAGGCCCAAAGACATATTCACGGATTCCAAAAATTAGAACAGAATTTCTGTTTCTTTAAACATCGATAGATAGAAGCTGTCGAGCAGGTGTCAAGCACACTGATCTGAAACAGCTTTCTTAAGCTCGATAAATGCAACTATTGAGCTTTAATGAATTTGCACTTCTCAGCTTGTTTCTTGGACAGACTTGATGACTTCAACACTTGATCTTGAAATCTTATTTCTTAAAGTATTAAAAACATCCTAGATCTACCAAATTACAAGTAAAGTGCGTTTTATGAAAGGATTAACCAATTACATAAAATATTGACATATGTTCTTAACAAGTGAATCACATATATCCTAACATAACCCTTACCCAAAAAAAATAGAATGCTTTAAATTAACCCTTACCCAAAAAATAGAAGAGCCTCTGATCACACGCATCTGAGCACGCGCTTATACGTGTGCTCAGAGGCTAGTTCTTTTTAATTGTGGTGATTAATGGGTTAATATGAAGAGCCATTAATCCACTTAATGGACTAGCCATTTAGGCATTTTCACTCTTCAAAAACTCCTTATCTCATCCATTAATTGTGTAACTCTAGCTCATTAGATTAATATTCAACAATTAGCATTGTAACACCCACTACATCAGAATAATGGACCTAATTAATCAGATTAATTTGAGTGGTAAATTTGTGGGGCCTATTGAGCCTATAAATAGACTCATTCAGGCTCATTCCAATGTACACCAAAAAATCCAGCAATTGCAAAAAATTGTGTTCTTTCTAGTGGAACTTTGGGCTTGAACACACCTCACTCCAAATAGTGTTGTGTATTTTTTTTCTTCAAATTAATAATATTTAGAAGTATTATTCAATTTCTCTTTGTGTTATTTCCATTATTATTGTGTTTGCACCAACAAAGCATAATCAAAATGTTAAGATATTATTAGTGCAATCCAAAAATTGAGTTGAACATATTGGAAAAAATAATGAAATTGTGATATCACTTCCAAATTAAGGAAAAATAAGTTTAAAATGGACAACCTCATAATTTTTACGTTGGGATTATTAGTATATATACTTTATGTTAAAAATTATAGCCACCAACTAAGAGTATTGTAATGCAAAAACATTACTTAATCTCCTTTACGAGGAGAATCAAGATTTAAATATACCTACTCACTTTTTTGTATGAAGTGAATTATCAAAAAATGAAAGATAAAAGCCAAAACTAGGAATCCACCAGACTTGTTAGTATCAAATAGTGAATTATCAAAAAATGAAAAATAAAACCCATAACTAGCAATCCATTAGACTTGTTAGTTGTTTCTTACTAAGAAAACTCTAGAGAGACAACTACCCAAGGATTATATGGAGAAGTAGATTGAAGATCTTGAGGTCAGCACTCAGCACCCTCAAAACCTTTTTTTTTAAAATATTGATCTAGTGATTTAAAATAGATAGGTCCGAGAATAACATATTTTGGTAATTTTTTTTTGGGTGACCTTAATAATTAAATTGATTATGATATATTTTAGGTTGCGTGGAGTTTCTTTGACGAGTTGCAAGAGTTTTGAAAGTAGGCATCAATTGATATATGTAACATTATTTTTACTAGTTATATTTTGCTTCAAATATATGGGCTTCAAATATATGGGTTGGGTTCAAGTTACACATGATATAACTCTAAACAATGTTAAACCATCCGATATTTTTTTAATTAAAAGTGAATTTTGATAAATCCACCGTTGGATTACATTATTTTCGTATATTCTTCATCCTTACAAAATTTAAAGCTAATCAAAGATCAATAGTCATGTTATCAATCAATTGTTTAGATTCAAGTTTTTGTAATTTAGAATAATGTATAAAGATGAGTTTATGGATCAAATGGTAAATTAGATCCGATTGACATGAAAATTGACATACATGTTATGAACATATAGAACATTTAATTCAACAACTGAATTTTCAAAATATGTATTCAATAACAAGTTATTGAGTAGTGTAATATTATGACCATAATCATAAAGATTATTAATTATAAGAAATCTGATCAAATATATGCATTGTGAGTCTTTCTCCCCCACTCCCCCGTGTGTGAGTGTAATTTAACTATGTCTATCAACCAAAAAAAAAAAAAAAAAATCGGATAAAATATATGCATTGTTTTAAGTCCAGCGATTTTTTTTTTTCAATTTTTGAAATTCATTGTAAATTATATATGTGTTAATTTACCAATTGAATCGAGATTCAATTTCTAAGCATATGAGTTTTATCATATATATAGTTTAATTATTTCACATATGTATATGCTTGATCCCATTATTTGGGATTTTGTTTACTTCTTGAATTGTTGAGCTCAGTAGTCCTTATATATTTCAGATTTTTGAAAGATTAGCAAGTTTGGGTTATCGTTGATCAGCTAGTATGCATGAGAAATGCATTAGGATTTGACACTAGTCTCTAGCGATTGTTGGAAGATTTGAAATTATGAACTTTTCAATCAATTGTAATTTTCTATTAAAAAAATCAAAATCATTTAGCTATTAATTTTTGGAGGTTAGCAAAAAATGAACTATCAATTTTTATTTCTGTGAGAATATTCATTGGAATATATTTGCTACTAACTCGATCTCTTTTAAAGATAACTGTTGAAATTTTACTGGAGCCTCGCACTCTTGTAAGGTGAACCTTTACATTTGTGCACCTAAGTACTTAGTACTTAACTCATACATTGAGTTTGGGTTTGGAGTGTGACAAGAATAAAGGAATATTTTATTCTTGTTTCTTTCAACAAAAAATAACATTCGGTAGAAAATATCAAAATATATAGCTTGTATTCAAAAAATAAATTTCTAGAAAATTGATTTGTTTTTTCGTATTTGATTTACGACAATGAAAAATGAGCTAAAAAAAAACATATTTTGTTGTCTTGGCTTGCATTAAAAAACATTAATATTTACTTTAATTTAAAATTATTATATTAACAAAAACTTTTATTCATTAAAATAGACCCTAAATTAGATAACAATTTTTTATTATAATGATTAGTTTTAAGCAAAAAAAAAAAAAAAAAAAAAGAGTCATCTTGAAAAAGATTCAATTGTGGAACTGCCAGTCAATGAGAGAGAGAGAGAGAGAGAGAGAGAGAATTTTTGTGGTGGTATTGGTATGTAATATTTTAGAAACGTTTTATGTTTTTTTAAATTTGTTTTTAATTGACTATAAAAAACATTTTTTTTTATGGTAACTTCTATTTTTTATGGTAACTTCATACTAAACATCAAAAAATGCATAAAAATGTTTACTTTATAAATAAATAAATTGTTAGGATCCAAAATTTTGCTAAATCAAAGAGTTATATATGACTTATGAAGCCTTTGTGATTTTATTAAAGTATGATATAAAGACAGGGTATGGGAACTGTACACTGAGAACAATAATAAATCAATTAATAATAATATGAAATTTTTGCATGTTCAATTTTTCAAAATAAGATTATTTTTAAATCAGGAATATAATATATATATATACACACAGTTGAGAAAAACATATGTCACTACTCACTAGTGACATTTCATTCCTTTTTTTATTTAATAAATGTCCTCCATCAAACTTAAAAAAGCAAAATATTTTTATAATTAAAAAGAAAAAAGCAAAAGAAAAAGAAAAGGTCACTATCTATGTCATTATTCCAGGAGGAAAGCCAAACCATAAAATTTATTGCCACAAACAAATACATAAAAAACAAGAGGAACCTACCACTTCCACACTTTAAAAGTTATCAAATAAAAAATCTAGCGTAATGGTAGGGGGGAACTCAAATCTATATAGAATAAGAAAGAAAGAAACAAACAAACAAACACATGCAAATAATGTTCTCTCTAAAACACGGCATGTGATTGGCGGGTCCTAAGTCCCAATCCGTCCCCACAGTGCACAACCCCTTTAAAATTAAACCTAATCTTCTCTCTAAAACAAGGCTGTGCCCACTCTCTCTCTCACTCTCACTTTCCATGTAAATAATGTTTTGCCAATTTGCAAGGTGATGTGTTTTCATGTTTCTTTATTAATTTGGTTTGGTTTTGGTTTTGGTCCCAGCCATTCTTCATTGTACGTGTACACACTTTTTCTATTTGTTTTTTGGCCATAGATAAACCTTGGTGAACGGACTTGTTAGGATTATTATAATAGCACACCACTTGCTTGAAACTCTTATCCTTTTTTATTTTTGGTGTCCCACTCCAAAGTCCTTACCATTAGAATCACATGGAGGGGAGGAAATAATTTATATGCCAGGCGCATGAGACTATTGTCTCACTAACAGGTGGGTCCTGCACCTATCAGTGAGACAATGGTCTCATGCGCCTACTGCATAAGATACCATCTTTATGGAAGGTTATCTCGGTATTAACCTCTTACAACATTTAGGTCCTACAACATATTAATTGGTGGGACTCACGTGTACATCCATACTAGAAGGGAACTGTTGCACAAGATAATTCTTGCACTTCATGATAATTATTCTAGAAACACTTTCATCAAAAAATATGAAACCAAGTAGTATCTTGCACTTCATGATAATTTTGCTAGAAACACTTTCATAAAAAAATATGAAACCAAGGACTACTATATTTTAATCGAAACAAAAGAGCATTATGAGCATATGCTCATTACTTGCTTTTGTAGTCAAAAGGTCACGGTAGGGGAGATAATTAACTAATTATCTATGTTATGAGATAATTAATTAATTATTCAAAAACCATAATTATCCACAAAATATATTTTGTGCAAATTAATACATCCTCATCTTAAATTGTGATACGCCACATACTAATTAATTAAAATTAAAACCAATCATAATTAATGTCATAATCAGATTCTTTTAACCATAGTTTACAAGAATGTATCTTAACCTGTAAAACTTGATATAGCTTGATTTTTTTTTTTTTTTTGAGGGAGATAATTACAATATGCTGCTAATTTCGCAAGCTCGAACTCTTTTATCTTAGAGTTCCCAAACACTTTGTGTAAAAAGATATGTCAATTTAGTTACTATGCCTTTAGCAATATGACTTAATCTTTTGATTCAATTGTCCAATTTTTGCATTCAACATGACATTTTAATCGCTGAGCTCTATTTTAATTTGACTCAAGTTATTGTTATTTTTCATTTAACACTCCGGATGATGTTTCTGCATTTTCATGGTTAAAATTACTGTTTTGTTCCTAATTTGTAAATTTGAGCCCAGCTGGGTGCAAAATAAGGTATCTACCCCGTCTAGATTGTACAAATAAAGGAGGTTTTGGTGTTGATCTGAAAGCTTTTGCACTGAATTTGTCGTTTGTGTACTGCTTCAGGAGCTAGTGTATATATATATGTGCATTTATATTTTGTTCTTCTGTTCTTAGTGATAAGTTCTCTGATTAAAAAAAATTCTAAATTAATAAGATTGATTCATACTTTCAATAGTTAAAAATTTTGACGGCACTATAGGCCAATTTATAACCACTCTTTTTGGGACATTGATTCTCAATCCAACGAGTACATACATACTACTGTCCATGCAAAGTAACAGCCCAGATTCGTGCACTTGAGAAGAAAAGAGTAAAAAACCAAGCTAGATATACTAGACTACCATACATCTTATCATGCAATTTTTATTTATTTACTTATTTATTAATTTTATAAGTTTAAAGCTACAATACAAGTGGGAAGTGGCACAATCAATCAATAAAATGCTCTTTATTTTACTGATAATATAATTAGTGCTCTCTGTTTTTTATACTTTTCCAGGATAAAAAGTTGTAATCCACACTGTTGGCTTGTATTTCAAATAGATACATGGGCATGTGGAGGGACAAGGATGAAGCCAAAGGCTTTGATCTTATAATAAGGTTGGAGATTACTTGCCAAAATAAATACTAGCATGGAGATAAAAAAAAAATGTGTCCCCACCTTCGCTTTGGATAAATAATTGTTTTGGACGTACGTAATATCATAGCCGAAACTTGTCTTGTTGATTTTCTTTTCCTCTCTAAAAATATAATAATAGTCCCAAATATTAGTTTCATAGTTATTAAATCTAGGCTCAATCATAGTTTACAAAACGTCAAAAAAAAAAAAAAAAAAAAAAAAAACCTTCTATATGCATTTAAAAATACAACCCAACTGTGAAAACTACCTCTCCCTTGCATGGAGCTCTCTCTCTCTCTTGTGCACTCACGAGTTTTCTTCCTCCCTTGGCTTTGTGCGAAGGGTATTGCTTTTTGTTTTTCTTTTAACATGGCTGATGAGATGGCTAATAGTATGGACAAACTAAAGCTAACATCTGAAGAGGAAGAGATTATAGCTATATCTGATGAAGGTAGATTAGAGGCAATTGAGAGCTGCCATCTGAGTTTGATCGGAAATTTTTTAATGTGCAAGTCCTTTAATAAGATGGCTACCAAGAACACGATAAGGAGGCACTACAAAACGCAAGGCCTTAAGGCCGCGTTTTTTTGGGCCGCGTTTATAAAAACGCGGCCCAAGACGGCCTAAAGCCCCGTTTTTTAAAAACGGGGCTTAAAGAGTTAATTTTCAGCCCCGTTTTTCACGCGGGGCCTTAGCCCAACTCTAAAGCCTCGTTTTCTGTGTGTGTGGCTGCGTTTTTTTTGGGCTGGACTTAGGCCGCGTGAATTAAACGCGGCCTAAGTCCTTGTTGTAAAGCCTTCGTGTTTTTTTTTTTTTCGCCTTTTGTTTTCCCCAAAACCCCAAAACCAGACTTTCCTACATCAAACCAACAATCATGAATTCTAGTAGCTATGGGCTCACCATTGGAGCTCTGGCTCGCCGGTACATAGTCGATCCCGGCTTGAGCCTGGCCATGTAAGCCGACCACACACAACTCCATTCGAAAAAAGAAGAGATCACCAATGTAGACCCCAGGGATTGATCCTACGATTCTCTTGTCTCGGTTGAGCCAGAGCCCGCGGTCGCGCATCACGGAGGCGGCGCGTAGATCGCCACGGACTCGCCGTAGCGTGGGAATTGGACTGAGCTCTTCGCCTGGGGTCGGGCTCGGGTTCGGGTTCGAGTTCTGACTTTGGCTTTGGCTTTGGCTTAAGCTGTGGCTCAGGCTCTGTCGGCGCTTCTCGTCTTCCATCAAGGACAAGATTCGGAGAGAATCGTAGATCATACGCGTCCTACGAACGACGTCGCGGAAGTAACGCTGGTCTTCCATGCCCAGATCCGTGACCCGAACGAGCTCCGAGGAGCGTTGGTGGTGGGGCCGCCTCCGATCTCACCATCAACCCTCACCTGACGCTGCATCTCCGATCTGAAGCTATCCCGTCTCCGATCTGAAGGTAGGCATTTTTCCCCCTTTTTTGGTTTTGTTTTATTTTAGTGGTATTTCTCTAAATTCATAAACTTCTAGAGTTGGTTCTAGATTAGATTTATGGGGTTATACTATTGATTTATTATGTTTAGGTGTTATTATGGGGTTATACTATTTTGCCTAATCAGTTTATTCTCAATGTGAAAACTTCTTTTGAACCTGTTGTTAGGTATGGAAACTTTCATTTTTGTGATTGATTATGTTATTTAATTAATTGACAGTTTATTGTTTCTATGGAACTTTGATTTTATGTCAATGCTATATGTGCTTGAATGCTTGAGGATGTTTTCCCCTTTCTCTCTCCTTTTGTCATATTGGACTCCATCATTTATGTAGGATATCCATCTAATCTAAATTGTACTATTTTCTTTCAAGACTATGTATATGTAACAATCATGATATTTTTTCCCCATTCAGCATTTTTATCCCTGTTTTCCTGGTTGGGGCAAGAGCATTGTTTTAAGGTTATGTGGGTAACACAAGCTATAAAACTTTACATACTTGTTCTATTTGATAACAGGAATGGTTAATACCCTTTTGGTGTAGGACTCTAAGAGAATAGAAGTTGTATAGGCACTTGGAATGCAGGAATAAACCTATAAACTATATATATATATATATTTTTTAAATTTGGTATAAATGATTACAGGTAGTTTTTTTTTTTTTTTTTTTTGAATTTGAATGTAGGATAACAGTAAACAGTGCATACATATGGGAAAAAATGGAGAAAATACAGCATTTAAATTACTTGGTTTTTTTTTCTTTCTTTCTTTCTTTCTTATAAATTACTCGTTTTCACTTTGTTATCTATTGTAGAAGAACTTTTAAATTATAAATTATTACATATTTTCATAATATATTGCAAAGCTTCACCAATATAAGTGAAAATGGGTGAGATGCTATTCAGATTGGTAGCAAGGATACGCCACTCTATTGATATGTATTAAATTTTATCTTTATTAAGAGCAATATTATATATACTTTGGGGAGTAGCTTAAAAAAAATTCACTTATATAGTTCTAAAAGTGGTTTAGTCAAGAAGCATTTTCCTCATGCCATACTATTCTTTTCTTTTTTTGGTTATTTAACTGTTGAGATGATCAGTGTGATACACTTCATTGGGGAAATACCTAACTATTAGAGTTTTCTGTTTGGTATTCTTATTTATTTATAGATATATATATATATATATATATATATATATATATTGATATACTTATTTGGGAAATTACATTAATTATTTAATTGCTTCAACAAACTAGACAATGAATATCTCAGTCAGTTTCTTCTCCTCGCATCCCCTCCATCCCTTCACACTGATCATCTCAGCTCATCTTTCAATTAAAGTTGTAGACAAAATTGAATAATTTTTGCTGCTACTATGAATTAGCTTATTAATATCTAGTATTAAGTCAAGTAATCACCAAAACTTTTGGGTTCTCAAGGTATAGAGACGGTGGTCTGATGACAATACTTCTAACGTAGCTATTGAAAGCCCCATCACCTGAGTCTTCCACTAGGAAACGTGGCTATGACTATCAACATTGTTTCCTAGTCAGTTAGGTTTGCAGTAGAGTTAAATATTGTCAAACATCTAGTGTGAACCGACTTTAAATATTCTCCACTTGATGAAACGAATTCTTATAGATAGGTGTTGTCTTTGGACAGTTGCATTTGATTCCTTAAAGCACCAGTGTTAAGGAATATGCTTTACAATATATTCTAGTGAATTTTCAGGCCAACCAATTAGGTTACAATATGAATGATGAGAATTGTGAGCTTGCATGAATTGATATATAGTATTATGTGATTGTATTCCAAAAAAGAATGATGATTGAGGGATTGCCTATAAAGTTTTTGTGTCTGGATATTTGACAACGATGGGCTGTTTTTGAATCTTCCAATGCAATGGCAGAGGATAAATAAACTATTTATTGTTAATTGCACATTTCCTGTTTACCTTATGATTTATGTTTGATGTGAATAGACGTTGTAAGGGAATGAGACTGTTTACATCCTATACAGTTTTCTTTTCCTAGAATGAAGCAGATTGGAGTTATTTTTGCATTAGCTGCAGTCAAGAATAGTTGATAGGTCCTGGATGAGCATTACAAGGTCAAACAGTCCTTATAATTATGATCCAGATTTGGGGATGTATTAAGTCTTTATACATACATATACATTTGTGCTTCTGTGTGTGCTTGTGTGAACACTGTATAACTATATTTTTAAGCTCTTTGTGTGTGATATTATTATATCTTGTTGATTACCTTTTGAGATTTGGAAGTTTGCAAGCTTTGTTGCACTTTTACAAATCTAACAATATTGGTAAATTAAACATACAGTTGTAGTGTTTATGCTTGACATTTATATGCTCATTATAATCTGAATTTATGCTTCTGATTTATAAACTATACAATGAAAGTGAACTAATTTTGATAGGGGTATTCCTTTGCTACCAAAGTTTGGTTTTTAGAATGGTTTATGATGCTGCGAGTGTCCCTTATTAAGTTTCTTTGGTGC
Source organism: Quercus wislizeni (assembly GCA_023055345.1). Lineage (NCBI taxonomy): Eukaryota > Viridiplantae > Streptophyta > Magnoliopsida > Fagales > Fagaceae > Quercus > Quercus wislizeni. The sequence continues at coordinate 26,066,698 of JALGQJ010000003.1, forward strand.
TTACTGAATGGTCAAGAGCTTTGGCATCCTGCCAGATTAGATGACTTAGTTATGGTGCAGGGAAAGACTTAATGAGATTTAGCTGGTGGGGAAGGATAAGGCAGAATGGTTGACACCTACAAATAAGGTGTTTAGTTGTTGTGTGAAAAGATCCCGTGTGGCTGGTTTGGTCTCCTAAAGCTATTTCTAAGCATGATTTTCTTTGTTCACTAGCTCTGACAAATAGGCTTTCAAGTTTCCACCAGGCAATGGCTTGCTGGTTGGGGATATAAAGGAGATTTGTTATGTGATTTTTTTGTAGAAGTAGAATTGAGCTATTGAACATATTTTATTGTTGTGCTCATTCTCTAATTGGATATGGTGTATGTCTTAAAGTTTTCTTTTCAATAGAAGAATTGCAAGTTGGCTTGAGGAGATTCATTTAGCTGTGAAAGAGCTTAAAGGAAAAGTTTTCAACAGTTGATTGGGATGGGGCCATGGGTTGCTGTGTTAAACTGTATATGGATGAAGCATAATGCTAGAATTCATACAAACAGAGCTTGTTCTGAATGTGAAATTCTTAAAGATATTTAAGAAGGATGTTAGATACAAGTTATGAAGTTAATAGGTCATTAAAGTTTTCTAGTGCTCTATTCAGAATAAGCGTCTTTGTAGCTTATGGAGAATTCCTTTTTTTGATTTTGATAGGGGTAGTTTGTGTGATAGGTTTTGTTGGTGTATTGATTGAAATTGTGTGTTTTGTGATAGGTTTTGTGCCATTTGATAGGTTTTCTGGCCTAGAAAGGGAAAAAAAAAAAAAAAAATCAACTATGGCCGCACTTATTAAGCGCGGCCTAAGGTAATGGGCTTAGGCCGCGTTTTAAACGCGGCCGAAGACAATAATCTTAGGCCGCGTGTAAAACACGGCCTAAGGTATAGTCTTAAGCCGCGTTTTAAACGCGGCCTAAGCCCAAATGGGGCTTAGACCTGGTCAGTCTGAGGCCGCGTTTTTACCGCGACTATAGGACCTGGTCTTGGGCCGCGGTTAAAAAAGTGCGGCCTTAGACCCATAGGGCCTATAGTCGCACGTTTTAGGCCGCGTAATAAAACGCGGCCTAAGAAAACGCGGCCTAAGGCCAAATGGGCCTTAGGCCGCATTTTTCTGTCCTATGGCCGCGTTTTAAAAACACGGCCTCAAAACCGTTTTTTCGTAGTGAGGGCTTGGGGAGTTGATGATGCTATGCAGATTTTAGAAGTGGGGCCGAATTTATTCTAGTTTAAATTTCATTCAAAATTTGAGATGGATAGGATTTTGAGGGGTGGTCCCTGGTCTTTCGATAATCAACTTCTTATGTTACAAAGATGGAAGAAAGGAATGACTGTGGGGGGAACATAAAGATGGAGAATGCGTCGCTTTAGGTTCAAATCTGGGGAGCGCCATTGGATATGATCTCTCCCCAGGTTGCTAAACAAGTTGGAGGCCGATTGGGTGAGGTGGAAGAAGTTGAATGGAAAAAAGAAGAAGGATGATGTCAATTTCTTTATGCAAGTTAGGGTGGTCTTACCAATCTTGAAGCCCCTTCGAAGAGGAGGGTTTATTGCTGGGACGGATGGAGAGCATTATTGGGTGGATTTTAAATACGAGAGATTACCTATTTTCTGCCATTATTGTGGGATATTAGGGCATGACCTCAAGCATTGCGCTACACACTATGCAGCAGAGAAGAATGGTGGCATTGGGAAGTACCAGTATGGAGATTTTCTTAGAGCAATAGGGGAACGTGCTAGAGTTTCGACTACTCAGTTTACTGGTAACAAATCCAGTCCAGTGGAGGATGTAAACCGTGACCATATGAAGTTTTCTGATTAGAAGGAGCAGGGCATGAGGGAAACGGCGGCAGCAAGGGAGGAAGATCCAAGAATCCCTAGCATGGACGATCAGGTTGATTCCAAGAATCTAGGGAATGAAGTGGAAATTACAGGCGTTGAAGGAGTTGACCATGCAAACGTGAAGGCGGTGGACTCTGGGAATAACTGTTTTAGTTTGAGTATATTTCCACCTCTGCATGATAATGCTAAATCACATACGAGTTTTGAGGAGGGATTGGTTTCATCCAATTTAGAGGCAGTGCAGGCAAAATACCGAGCTGATGGGCTTTTTTTAGATACAAATGGGCTTTCCTCTTCTAGGCCCAGAACTACATGGACCATTAATAGGATGGATTTCGGGCTTGGTGGTCTAGCAAGGGCACTCACGTTACCATCACTTGGAAAGAGGGACACACGTGCAACTAGCAGTGAACAGGATGAAGATCATCAAACAAAGAGAGGAAGAGTGGAAGGTAGTGGTTTTGGGGAAGGTAGTGATGTTAAGATATCGGCGGGGGTGGACAGCCACCCTTGCTGGACGCAATGAGGTTGCTAAATTGGAACTATCAAGGGCTTGGAAACCCTTGGACAGGTAGAAGCCTTTGCAAGATTGTGAGGGAACAAGCTCTCACAATTTGTTTTCTAATGGAGGCAAGACTGGACAAGGATGGCTTTGAGAATCTTTATAGTAATTTGCCGTTTCAAAATAAATTATTGTCAAGCATCCTAATGCTGGTGGAAGGTTAGCTTTTTTGTGGAAGAATACTATTAATTTGGAGGTTATTAATTATATTGCAAACCATGTTTTAGCAGTAGTAACAGAGGAAGATGGGTTTAGGTGGTTCTTGACTTGCTTTTATGGTTGGCTAAAGGCTCAACAAAAAGAGAGATCATGGAGATTATTGGAATATTTGAAGACTTTTGTGGAGGGACCGTGGATGGTTATAAGGGATTTTAATGCTTTTTTGCATGCTTCAGAAAAGAAGAGCGGAAGGCCTCCATAAACTTCACAGGTTGATGCCTTTAGGGAAGCTTTGGAGTCTTGCCATCTTCAAGATCTTGGATTTAAGGGTTATCCATTTACATGGAATAATAAGAGACTAGGAAGCAAATACAAAAATTAGGTTGAATAGAGGTGTGGCCAATGAAGCTTGGATAGGGAAGTTCCCATTAAGCAAAGTTATACATTTATCCACCCATGCATCGAATCATCTACCTTTGTTGTTGCAGGTGCAATCTTTTGATCATCAAAGGCAGAGAAAGGAGAAAAACTTCAAGTTTGAGGAGTCTTGGCTACTGCTGGATGATTGTGAGGACACGGTGAAGGAGGCTTGGGGTAGAGACCCTAGTGCTACACACGGCCTTGAATCTATTAAGTAGAAAATTCAAATGTGTGGAGCAGAATTATTGAGCTGGGGATTGGCCAGGATTGATCCGGATGTTGAAGCAATTAAAGAGACTCAAAAAAGGTTGAACCGGTTGAATGAAGAAGAAGTCTCTGAAACCAGCAAGGCCGAGTATTTGGAGTTGAGCAAAAAGATGGATGAGCTTCTTCAAAAACAAGAAAATTATTGGGCCCAACAGTCTAGAGTTTCATGGTTGAAGCATGAAGATAAAAATACAATTTTTTTTCACTCCAAAGCTACACAAAGAAGAAGGAAGAATCACATTAGGGGTATTAAAAATGCTCAAGGACAGTGGGTAGAGGAGATAGAAGATTTGGTGGAGGTAGCTTCATATTTTTTTCACACTCTTTTTCATGCAAGAGCTGGTGATCAAATGGAGGAGTGCTTGAATGCTATTCTTAGTAGGGTGACTGAAGATATGATGGTGGTCTTATCCAGTGAGTTCACTACTGAAGAAGTCAAAGTGGCCTTATTCCAAATGGGACCTTCCAAGGCTCCTGGACCTGATGGTATGAATGCCCTCTTCTATCAAAAATTTTGGCACATAATGGGTGATGATGTGGTTTTTGCTATGTTAGCTTTCTTAAATAATGGTAATATGTTACCTGAGATCAATCATACAAATATTGTTCTTATTCCCAAAGTGAAAGTTCCAAAAAAAATGTCTGATTTTAGGCCAATAAGTTTATGTAATGTAATTTACAAGATTATTTTCAAAGTCTTGGCCAACAGGTTGAAATAGGTACTTCTACATATTATCTCGCCTACACAAGGTGCTTTTGTACTGGGTAGATTGATTACAGACAATGTGCTCGTGGCCTATGAGACACTACATACAATGCATGCTAGGAAGAAGGGCAAGAAAGGGACTTCAGCATTGAAGTTAGATATCAACAAGGCCTATGATCATGTGGAATGGTAGTTCCTTCAAAGGATCATGGAGAAAATGGGTTTTCTAGCATTTTGGATAGAGAGGGTGATGAGTTGTGTTACCACTCCATCCTTCTCTATTTTGGTGAATGGCAAACCTTATGGTATGGTACATCCATCATGTGGAATACACTAGGGAGATCCACTGTCTCCTTATCTTTTTCTGTTATGTGTAGAAGGCTTTACGACTTTGTTGGTAAAAGCAAAATTGGAAAGGAGGATAAATGAAGTCTTTATTTGTAGAGGAGCACCCAAAGTTACTAACTTATTGTTTGCAGATGATTCTCTATTGTTTTGTCAAGCTATACAGAATGAAAGGGAGGCCATCATGGAGATTCTCCAAACCTATGCAAAGGCTTCAGGTCAAAGTATAAATTTGGAGAAGTCGTCTATTTATTTTAGCACAAACACAACAAGAATTCAGAGGCAGCAGATGTAGCAGATTTTGGGTGTCAAGGAAGTGATGAAGTTTGAATCTTACCTAGGCTTGCCAACCTTGATTGGTAGGGCTAAGTATCACACATTCTCTTATTTAAAGGATAGAGTATGGAAAAAGCTGCAAGGATGAAAAGGAATGCTGTTATTTAGAGCTAGGAAAGAAATTCTTATCAAGGCCGTTGCTCAATCCATACCGACATATACCATGAGTGTTTTCCAACTTCCTATGAAATTATGTGATGAACTGGATAATTTATGTGCCAAATTTTGGTGGGGTCAAGTGGGTAATGAAAGGAAAATTCATTGGAAGAGTTGGGATAAGCTTTCAACTTCAAAGATGGATGGTGGTATGGGTTTTCGGGATTTGAGAGATTTTAATTTAGCTATGTTGGCTAAACAAGGTTGGAGAATGATCCAAGACCATGATTCCTTACTATCAAAGTGTTTTAAAGCAAGGTATTTTCCTAGGTCCTCTTTTCTTGAGGCTAAAGAGTCTCCTGGATGTTCTTATGTGTGGAGAAGTTTGATGGCTGCACGTCCTATTCTTAGATCAGGTTATTGTTGGAGGGTTGGTAATGGGTCTTCAATGAGTGTGTTGGGGGATAAATGGATCCCTAATCATCCTACAAACAAGGTTCTTCATCCAATTCATGAGCTAGTTGATAAGTTGGCTGTTTCAGAATTAATTGATCCGGAGTTGCATGTTTGGAGAGGTGATATGATCATGACTTTGTTCCATAGAGTAGATGCTGATGTAATTACTAGGATTCCTCTTAGTAGAAGGGTTGTTTCGGACTCAATCATTTGGAAGCACAATAAACATGGGAAGTTTTCTATCAAGTCTGCCTATAAGGTTGCACAAAGAATGCAAGGTGAAGGGCATTGGGCTGAATCTTCAGGGGGCTGTGTGGGGAAGCTCATCTAGCCGGTTTTGTGGAAGCTTTGTATCCCAAACAAAATTAAAATCTTTGGGTGGTGGGCATGCAATGACATTTTACCAACAAAGTGTAACTTAGTGAAGAGAAGAATTATCATTGATGACAAATGTCACCTCTGTACTAGGGAGGCGAAATCAGTGATCCACGTGTTGTAGGGCTGTGCAACGGTGCAAGATGTGTGGGCAGGGAGTATTTCGAAGTTGCAAAAGGGTGTCTCTAGTTTCAGTGATGTCATGCAGTTGATGGAGCACCTGGTGGACCAGCTTTCAACTGAAGAGTTGGAGCTCTTTTGGGTTCAATGTTGGCTGATTTGGAATCAACGCAAATGTGTTTTGTATGGAGGGCAGCTGAAGCATTCGACCAGCCTTAACAAGAGGGCAGAGGAGTTTCTGGAGGAGTTTAAATAGGCATAAGTGATTTTGGATGGCAGTCCGAGGGAGCACCCAACTAGTGAGGTCTGGCAACCGCCTTCATCTATGGAATACAAGTTAAACTTTGATGTAGCGAATTTTTTAGGGATGGAGAAATCTAGTATAGGTGCTATAATTAGAAACGATAAGGGCGAGGTTATGGTTGGTATTTCTGCTACTTGGCCGAAGGTGGATACAAGTGAAGAAGCTAAACTCCTTGCATGTCGAAGATCCATTGAATTCGTTGTGAATGCTGGTTTTACTAAACTAGTTATAGAGGGAGATAATTCCAATGTTATGCAAGCAATTTCTTCGGATGTGATTAACTACTCTTTTCTTGGCAATGTGGTGGATGATATTCGCCATTTGATGTCCGGGCTACAGTGGGCTACAACCAGTAAGATTAGGAGGGGAGGTAATAAGGTAGCGCATGTTCCTGCACAACATGCTAGAAATTTAGATTATGATTTGTTTTGGTTGGAGGACTCTCCCCCACTAGCTTTAGGTGCCTTGTATGAGGATTTGATTTTATTATGATTGAATGAATGACGTTCCTTTCTCAAAAAAAAAAAAAAAAAATACAACCCAACTTGTCTAAAGGAACAATTAGTTTATTAGATATTTGATGCGTTAAGAGTAATTGTTCATGCTTCCAATATATTTATCATTTTCATTGAGTGTGGATCCCACACTACTGTAAAGCCATAAATTATGATTATATCTATGATAATACTAATACTCTTTCAATTTGTTTTTGATAGTCTTTTTCAATTCAGTCGGACAATTGATCTCCATAGTGCATTATAATTTTTCTTTTGTTTTTTTTGTTTTTTTTGTTTTTGTTTTGGTGACATATAAAGTTCATAATTTTAGTATTTGAACTTAATTATTTAGGCTTCATTGCAACTAAGAACTATGATAGGTGACAACTAAAGATATGTTTGGAATGCTGAATGGAGTTTACATTAGAAATAGTAATAATTAGGGTAAATTGCAAATTACATCCCTAAAGTTTAAGGGTGTTTGGATTTTACACTCAAAATTTTCAAAATTTAGACCCCATAAATTTTAGGGTGTTTGAATTTTACTCCATAAGGTTTAAAGGTGTTTGGATTTTATGCCATAAAGTTTCAGAATTTAGAGATGTAAAATCCAAACATCCCTAAACTTTAGGGGGAAAAATCTAAATTCTAAAATGTTAAGGGGTCGTTTGGTATAGGAGTTTAAACATATGTTTTTGGAGTTTAAACACATGTTTTTAGTTTTTAAACAACATTACACGCATTTTCACAAATTTTTTCACCCACTTGTATTTCCAAAAAATATAAACAATTTTACTAGAATAACGTTACCAAATGGCCCCTAGGGTGTGTTGATACCCGTTTTTGATTAAAAAAAGGTCCAACAGCAAAAAGCCCAGTAACCAACAAAGAGATGTGGAGAAAAGAGATTAGTAAGCAATGGTAGAAACAAAGGACTATAAAAGCCCTAAAGGAAAGAGAGAAAGAAATAAGGCCTAAGGGGCCAGCCCAGCAGGAAGTAACAGCAGGCAGGCCTACAGGCCCAAGAAGAGGCAAAAGTGGGGCAAGCCCAATAAGCCCATGTCATCCTCCATAAAGGATAAGCATGGGCAGAAAGGACGCAGGAGCAGAATGAGACAAAGTTGATCAACAATAGTAGAATGGGAAAAGAGAGAGAGAGAGAGAGAGAGAGAGAGAGAGAGAGAGAGAAAGTAGTGGAACAATCACACCATGGTCAGAGCACCACTAACCTATATCCAGCCAATACAAAGGAGGTAGGCCAACGGTCAAGAGATTTACAGAGGGTGTGGTTTGGTGGAGGGGGAAAAATGGCCTATTTCCGATTTCCAACCAGGGCTTCTTTTGGGAGATGCTCTGTTAGGATGGCATCTTTGCCCAAAATAGGTGGTAGATGGTTGGGACCACTTGATGCATGCTAGAGAAGAAAGTGGAGAGAGACCTAAAGCCTTATCCGTTCAAGCAAGGGGGAAAGGCTCAAGGCAGAACCAAACAAATTGGGATCTGTTGTGGAATGGGTAGTGGAAGAGAGAGAATGTACTAGGCATGCCTAGATGTAGTGGTGGCCGAACAACTAATGGGGTAGTGGGTAGCCTTGAAAAGGTGTTCACAACAGACAAAAATGGTTGGTGAGCCATAGAGGTAAAAAAGAGAAATCTTATAGGATTAGCCCAGTATAAATAGGAATAGTAGCCATAAATGGAAGGGAGATAGCGGTTAAGGCAAGATAATAGAAAAAACTGAAAGAGAAATAATAGAGAAAAGAGAAAGAGTGAAATAAAAAGAAAAGAGAGTAAACACGGTAGAAATGCATGCATCAATAGACTATCTTTTCCCTCATTCTTACAGCAAACTTACTCTTTGAAATCCCGAAGTAGCAACAAGTAACCATCTAGGCTTATTCCCTAGAGTGCACAACTTTGATGGCTTAGCCTAATAGCAAGGTTGTCCAAGTTGGGGTTTGGGTTCTCTTTGGTTGACCTCTTGCGGAAAGGCTTACCATTTTACATTCTCCTGTGTCATTCTTGCATTCTGCTGTATTATTTTCACATTCTACTATATCATTTAGCATTCTGCTATACTGGTTATGTCGATTACATCCCAGATTATTTTTTCCTCGAGGTAACTTAATTATCCTCTTGCTACAAGATATTTGCTCTTGAACTTACGAACACATACTAACATTTGTGAATTAATATACATGCATTTATTAATGGTTGTTGTCTTTGTTTTTGGATGTTGGATTTGTGCAAAGATTGGCCCTTTAGCAAGGTCCTGCTAGAATAGTGGGCCAGACCCAACTCTTCGACCCACAACAGTACAGGCCTTAGCCCAACAGAACAGGCTCAGCCCAATAGCACAAAAGGCCCCCATATGGTGTAAAATCCAAGTACCCCAAAACTTTAGGGGGGAAAATCCAAATTCTAAAACTTTAGGATGTAGAATCCAAACATCCCCAAACTTTAGGGGTGTAATTTGCAATTTACCCTATTTTTTTATTATTGGGAATAAAAGATATTATAATATAATAACTATTTCTATTCATAAGTTTGGTTTTTTTCTTTTAATTTATAAATTGGTTTTGATAGTTACATGTGCAAAGTTTGCAAAAGATGATACATATCGAAAGTTTATAGTTTTTGGAAATATATTAATTTCAAAAGTTGTTACATATATTAAATAATAGGCTAATAGCTATTACAACTATCTTAAAATGGAATAGCTATTCCTCAATATGGGCGCAACGCTCTTTGGGTCAGGGGGAGTACGCACCGGCTGAGTGGACCGAGGGGGAGAAAGGATAATGGAGTTGCCACCTAGTTTTATGGCCTAAGAACCATGTATATAGAGCCATTACATGAAAAGAATAATCTTACTACCAAAGTATGGGTTCGGAGTTTAAGTACTGCTTGGAAAGGTGTTGGGCACTTAAGACCGCCCGACCCGTAGGTTAGCTTCCACTTATTGTGTCTTATGTCTTAATCTTATTAAATACATGTTCACCATTGCATCTTAAACTCATTCCCACACTAACATACATCTAAGCATACAACATTGCATCTTCATCCCTGTAGTGGGCCTTTTTTGTGTTTTGTTGGGCTACCTCTTGCGGTACTGGATTCTAGTGTTCTGAGTAAGGGAGTTGAGACCGACCCAACTAGAACTCAAATTGGTCCGGCTTATGCGCAAATTATGCCTCGCCTACCAGGAGCATGCTTACGGTAGGTAGAGCTATTTTGAATGAGTTACGGCAAACAGACATGGTAGTAAAGCAAAAAAGAAAAATACTTCGTCTTCTTAACTATAATAAAGAGTTAATCCATATTTAATAACAATAATCACAACAACTATAACTTAAAGAAGGCAAATGAATAAGTGTTCATCATATGGGTCAATCAAAGAAGAAGAAAAGAAGAAATAACTCTGAGTCAGTCTAGCCTACAAGACTCAAAACCAGAGACGGAAGAACGCCTCTCCTTAACGCAATTAATCTCCCAGGAAAGGAATCCTATCACGGAAATTAATCATTTTGAGGGAAGCGGACCTAAATGGTTAGTGCCTAAAGGAACCCCTTTCTTTGTTTTTGGCAGAGGGCAGGATTTTGAGAGGGAGAGAGGGAAATAACCTATTGGTGCATGCCTACAGAACTAACTCTCTCTTTTTCTCTTTTCTTTTCTTTCGTTGTTTCTTCATTTTTTCTTTTATCTTTTTTTTTTCTTCTTTCTTTCTTGTTACTCCTTGTTTCTATTTCTTGGTTTTCAAGTTCTCAATCCTATCCTCTTCCTCACCGTTGTCGTTGTTACTGTACACAGCAAGGGCTCCTTTTTATAGTGCCTGCCGTGACTGGATTTTACTATTTTAGCCCTTAACCGCTTTTGTCTAGTCTGGGTGTACTTGCCAACCACCACATCTGTGTGCCGCTTCCCATCACCAGACAAAGAGGACTATTTTGTTTGTTAGTCTGTTGTGGCACCCCCTTCCTACTACGGTGTGGGTGCCTTCTCTCTCCCTATCCCTCATGGCATGCATTTAATGGCCCAGCTCAGCTTTGCCCGTTTAGGTAGTGTGTCATCCCAGCAGGACACTTCCCCCAAAAAAACCCTGGCAGGAACCTCAAAATAGGTCTTTCCCTCTCCCCACCACCAAACCATGCCCTCTTACCTCTAACCCATGACCTCACTATGCCCTATATTGGCTGGGTACAGGCTGGTGAGGTCTGGGCCTTGCGCGTGCCTTCCTTCCATGTATGTCCAAAAAATCTGCCTACTGCTCTCTCGTCCGCCGTGGTTTGGAAGCTTGCCTGCACAGCCTACCGTTTGTTCGTTGACCTTTTATGTCAATTACTTTTTGATTTCTCGCTCCCAAGCTGATATTTATTTATTACTAGGCTTTATACTTCCTTCGGCCCATTTCTTGATTGCCCTCATTTCCTGCTATATTACTCTATCATTCCTGCCGTAATGACTCAATCCTATTGGGCCTCTTTAGGCCTGCCGTTTACTCCTTCCCCCAGTGGCTTAACATGGCCATTGGTTTTCCTACTTATGGGATCTTGTGTCCCTTTTGTTTTTTTCTCTTGGGCATCCTTGGCCCGTTTGCTTCCTTTGGGCTTCCTCATCCCTTTTACTAACTCTGCATTCCCATGGGCTATTACTAACTTCATTGGACTTCCTTGGCCCAATTACTTCATTCTCATCCTTGGGGTTCATAGGCTTGCCATTAACCCCTTACTTTCTTTGTTTGCATTACTTTTGGGCCTGCAGTGGCCCATTCTCACTTTTTCTACATCATACATTACCCATGTGTATGTTATTTCTCTCTTTTTAAGCCCATTTACCTCCTCAAGGCCCATTTATTTATTTCATGAACCTGTGATCCATCATTCCTGCCGCTTGGGCCTGATGGCTTTGCCACTTGTTTTCCAAACCTTTGCTGCCCTTGTTGCTGGACTTTTTGCCTTCCACTTGGATCCTAAAAAATGACCTTCAACAATCCCAAACCCTAACATACATCTATCATGCATATCACATTATCTCATCCAAGGCATCACCACCTATACATCAATGGATGGACATGTGAATACTTGTTCATGGTATATCAAAGATTTAATTGAAAAGAAACCCTAATTTAACATGTGAAGGATAAGTAAACACAAACAGAGAAATAGAGGATCAAAAGCATAAAAAAGAGCCTATCATCATGGTAGTAAATCATGACCCAGGAGACCAAAGGCTACATACGTGCTACAGGCTTTAAGCCTATCATTTGCCTATTACTGGAGACCTTTGCCAACGCTATTTTGGTGCAGTGCTTGGCTAAGAGGTGGTGGGACACTACCTACACCTTCCATATTGCTGACCGGAAAATGACAGTGATTACCCATGACTTTCATCGGATGATCGGCCTTAGGTGCGATGGGATGCTCATTAACCTTAGAGGGGGCTTCAGGTGTTCAATTGGGCATTTATTTGCTCGGGAGGAGGTACTGGATGGATACGATCAGTTACTATGTTATTGAGATAGGTTACAAGCCTCTCCCACAGGTGACTGTAGACACTCGATTTTGCACTTATGATTTAATCAAGGAAAATTACTAGAATGACCATTCATATACCCCAAAAATCATGATTGTATTACATGCATTAACTTGTTCATTGCATATCATAAAAATGATCTTAAGATTCTAATGGTCGCGATAGTATGCCTGATTTCCAAATCGGATCGTCAGATCGAAAGATATCACATGATCAAGTTTGCACGATCAATATGCATTGTGTTTATGTAGAGTCAACCATGCATGATTAATTTAAATTAATTCTAATTGGTTAAACAATTAAAATTAATTAAATAATTTTGTAATTAGTTGATAATTAGTGTCTAAAATAGGATTGCTTGCATGGGAATAAAGGGGATAATTGGATAATAATATAGTTGTGGATAATCTGAACTTTATCAAGATTTATTTTAGAATATTTATTTACAAGATAATTGTTGCTGAAAAGACTTGAATTATCCAAAAAAGAGATAAAAATCTTAGAATACGGATTGAAAACACGTCTAAGTGCAAGGCTCGGCTCAAGAAAACCTAAAAGGAGTCTAAAACGCACCCGAACATGAAAGCATGATTGGCATCCAAGAGTGCCATTCGGCACTTTTGGAGTGCCGAATGGCACCTATTAGGGCTTTGGCCCGATGCTCTTCAAGTGACAATAAAACACATCCTTTTCTGACTTTTTCACAAAAGGACACATCCCGATTCATATTCTAATCTTCGTTGCTTATTTTTTAAGCGTTCTAGCCTCTATAAATATAGACTAGATCTCAAAATTCAAGACACTCTTTGACGCTTTAAGGGAGAAACTTTCTCACACTCTCAAATTTCTCATATTTCTTATCTCCCTTTTTGATATTCTCTCTTAAGCTAGGGTTTTTAGGTTTCAAAGATAATTGCATAAATTTCTTTCAAACCCTAAAATATCCCCTCAAGAAGAAGAGTGCTCCATGCAAGAGGTTGTTTCTTATTAACCCTTTTTTTTCTTATGTTTCTCTTGCTTGTGATGATGCATGTTTATATATTTTTTAGTTTAGTTGTTTCAAATATTCATATCATGAATTGTTGATTTGTTTTGTTGAAACATGTTCTTGGTTCTTGTTGAGGTTCAAAATTAACCACAGCCCAAGGCCCAAAGAAAAAATAACATTAGGCTATCCTGTAATGAAGAAAGGAAAAAGAAAGAAGAAAAGGATGAGAAAGTCCAAAGAATTGGGGTCCAAAGACCCATGAAGGGAAAAGGTTTTAAATTCCATAAAGTAAAAGAAAGGCCCCGTCGGCCAAAGTCAGTAAGCCAAAAGAAGCCCAGTAGGGGAAATTGGGCTGGGATCCCAAAGAATGCCAGAGCCCGGGGATCCCTGGGATGCACAACATAGCCCAAATAAGATCACAATGGTTGAGAAGAACAACTGGGTCTCAAGTGCCCGGTTATGTAGTGACGAATCAGAAAGTATAGAGTAAACATTCATGAACAAAGGAGCTGTACCACAAGAAACCAAAGATGAGAAAACAATAAGTAGAAGTGGCTAGAAGAGAACTTTCAACCCAGTAGTAAAAGATTACAACTATTTGGGAAAAATGACAAGAATGGAGGGCAGCCAAAAAAGCTGAAAAAGTGAAGAGGACCAAATAGCTAAGATCAGCAGCCTGAGGGGATCTTGGAATGGAAAGTCAACTAGCGACTTTCAGCTTGGTCACACCAAAAGGAAGAAGTTATGAGAAAAAAAGGAAAAGACCAGCCCCTGGGCAACTGTCACAACACGAGCACTGAGGGGTAAAAGAGGGAAATCACTAGTACCCCAGAACCCTTGAAACACACTATAAAAGGAAGAGAAAACCCATTTTAAAGGGATCAGATTTTTGAGAGGAAGAATACCATAACAGAGCCATTAGAACTCTGTAAAATTTAAGAAAAATAAAGGAACATATCCCGGTGTCCCAGAAAAATAGCTACTATAGCACATACTCAGATTTAAAAAGATTCAAACCTTGCAAGGCTTAGAGGCTCGAATAGCCATCAAAGTCTGTAATTTTTTATCTTATTTAAATCTTGTATCACGTCTTAGTGAGCACACTGTAAACATAATCCAAGAAAAATTAATAAAGTTTCTCTCATTAATCTTGGACCTCTAACCATTGTTCTGTTCTAATCTTTCTTAACTGGTTTGCATTTTCTTTGCTGCTTTTGTTGTCATTCAATACAGATATCCTTACTTGTTAGTTTATTTGTATTGTAGGAAGCTTGCCCTATGCACCACTTGGTTCTTAAACAGCTCCTTAGATGCGGTGAACCAAGCCCAGTCCATCAAACCACAATTATTTGGCCCAGGATCCTTGGGCCACCATGCTGAAGAAAAAGTCACTCTCATAGTTCTTTTTATTGTTGTTATAATCTATTTCTTAGTTTAAAAAATCTGCATGTTATCACTTCTTTTTCTCAAATAAAAACAGATCTGCATCTTCGTTAGATGCAAATCTGAATTTTCCTCAAAATAAAAATGGATCTACATCTTCATTAAATGCAGATCTAAATTTTTCTTAAAATAAAAATGGATCTGCATCTTCATTAGATGCAGATCTGAATTTTTTCTTAAATAAAAAACGGATTTGCATCTTCGTTAGATGCAGATTTGAATTTTTCTCAAATAAAAAATTGATCTGTATCTTCATTAGATGTAGATCTGAATTTTTCTCAAATCAAAAACTGATCTGCATCTTTATTAGATACAGATCTGAAATTTTAAAAAAAAATAAAAACTGATTTGTATCTTCCTTAGATATAGATTTGATTTTTCTTAACATAGCAGATTTTGAAATAAAAAAGATCATGAATGGTTGTGTTTGTTGTGTTTGTCTTATTTAGTGCATGTAGCACAAATTTATTTCATGAATGAAATCCTCTTCTCAAGAAATCTTTTTCATATTTTTTGTACATATAAAAAACAGATCTTATTTTTCTTTCATGAAAAAACCAATTTTTCTATTTTCTAAAAACAGATCTAATTTTTCTTTCATAAAAAAAAACTACTTCTTTTTAGTTTTCAAAAAAACAGATCTTATTTTTCTAAACCCAATTCAATTTTTTTATCACAACAACAGATCTGAATTTTGTTTAACAAAGAGAAGGATGCATTCTTAAGTAAACTTGTGTGATTTAGTTGTTGTTGTTGTTGTTGTTGTTGTTTTTTTTTTTTTTTTTTTTTTTTTTTTTTCATGTGAGCAACATATTGTTCATGTCATGCATAAAGGGGTACATTAGTCATGAGAGTCTAGAAGATCAGACTCTGTCTAGGCGGAATTGGTGCCTAACACCTTCCGATTCTATAACATAGCCTCCGAATTTAGTGTCTTTAGATAGGTAGACATTGATCTTATCTTTGCCCTATTTTTAGTAGATTTTAACTAGGACAAAAGGTCATGTAATTATTTAGTAGTTTATATCAAATATGTATTCTTTTTTACTCAATCAATGAGAATGGAGCAATTCAATCATGTATTTTTATATTTAGTTTTTCTTTTTCTTTTTTGTATAAAAAATAAGTGGTGACTTCACACCACTTACCCAAAAAGAGAGGTGTCTTTCAAAGTATCCAAAGATCTCTCTTTTTTGAGTGGCACTTTTACGGTCTCTCATAGTGGCGACTCCACTGGGGATATCGAGAGCTAAGCCTCTTCTCAAAGTGAATAATCTCCCAGGGAGATCCTGCCATGGAAATTAATCACTTTGAGGGAAGCGGACTTGAATGGTTGGTGCACAAGAGAACCCTTTGTTTCTAGTAGAAAGCAGGACTTTGAGAGGGAGAGAGTAAATCAACCTATTGGTGCATGCCTGCCACTCTAACTCTCTATCTTTTTCTTTTCTTCTCTTCTAAAATTCCCCTTTCTTATCTTTTTTCTTACTGCTTCTTTTTCTTAATACTTGTTTTTTATTTCCTGGTTTTCAAATTCCTAATACCGTAGTGCTTGTGTCATCCTCCCCTGTACACAGTAAGGGCCCCTTTATAGTGCCTGCTGTGACCGGATTTTACTATTTTGGCCTTCAACAATCTTTGTCTGGTCTGGGTGTACTTGTCAATCATCACTAGTCCGTCTGTGTGCCACTCCCTATCACCAGACAAAAGAAAAATATTTTGTTTGTTTGTTTGCTGTGGCACCCTTTTCTACTATGGTCTGGGTGCCTTCTCTCTCCCTATCCCTCATGATATGCACCTAGTGGTTCCAATTCAGTTTTGCTTCTTTTGTATGGTATGTCATCCCAGCAGGACACTTCCCCCCAAAAGAGCCCAAGCAGGAACCTCGAAATAGGTCTTTCCCCTCTCCCTACCGCCAAACCATGCCCTCTTACCTCTGACCCATGACCATACCGTGTCTTGTATTAGCTGGGTACAGGCCGTTGAAGTCTGGGCCTTGTGCGTGCCTCTCTTCCATGTATGTCCAAAATTTGCCTGCTGCTTATGCGTTTGCCGTGGTTGGCCTGCACAATCTGCTGTTTGTTTTTGACTATTTTCTGGTTCCCCTTTCCTTTATGGCTTGCCCTACCTAGGGACTGGGCCTTGCTTGATGGTGGGCCTTGCTTTTCTTCAGCCCACCTTTTTTCCTGCTACCATCTCCTGCCATACCACTTTATCATTCCTGCTGCGAAGTTGTTTGCCTCAATCCTGCTGGGCCTCTTTAGGCCTGCCGTTTATTCTTCTCCCAATGGCCCAGTACGGCCATTGGTTCTTTTATTACATCACTAGCGGGCTCCTGTGTCCCATTTATTTTCCCTTGGGTGTCCCGGGCCCGTTTGCTTTCCTTGGGCTTCCTCGACCCTTTTCTTAACTTTGCATTCACATGGGCTTTTACTGAATTCTTTGGGCTTCCCCGGCCCAATTACATTATCCTTCATCCTTGGGGTTCATGGGTTTGCCATTAACCCATTACTTTCTTTGCTTTCATGACTTTGGGTCTGCCGCGACCCATTCTCACTTTTCCACATCATATATTGCCCGTGGTTTGCTTTTTCTCTCTTTCCGGACTCTTTAAGCCCATTTACCTCCTCAAGGCCCATTTATTTATTTCATGGGCCTATAATCCATTATTCCTGCCGCTTGGGCTTAATGGGTTTTCTATCTATTCGCCAACTCTTTTCTGTCCGTGTTACTGGGCTTCCAAAATGGCCATCAACAGACTATAATTACCAATTGTAGGCCTGACAATCTGTCACGCCCCGAACCCAAGTAAGAGCTAGGCACGTGACAACAGCCACACACTTATAAAGTTTACACCCTACAAGTGCGTAAGGCTTTCTTAACAATTAAAGAATTATCCTCAAGAAAATTTCATCATTAAATTTAAAAATATCCTCAAATAAGCAATTTTCAAAAGATCTCCAAAAATAATCTTCCAACATCAAATAAAAAATATAAACTAAATCTTTAAGTCTAAAGGATTACACAAATGGTAATCTTAAAACATAAAAGTTCAAATCTTATTCCATTGATTTCCTAAACTTCACTCATGCGCACATCCCAGCGGAAGCCCAAACTTATGCTACTCTTCCTGATCAGAATCTGAAAGGAGAAAGAGGGGGGTGAGTTGACAACCCAATAAGTAACCAAAATCCAAATAAGTTCTATCCAACAATAGATCTGTAAAATAATAAGATGTAATATGAATCTTCAAAAGTTATAATATGCTATGGGTTTTCAAAATAGCTAAAGAAGCTTCATGATCTTAAAATAATACTTTACAAATAGATCACATACTTTAATCTTATAATTATATCATAGATGGTTTAGAAAGTAGTCAGTTTTCCGTATATCAAAAGCTATAACTTACAATAGGTTTCAAAAATAGATAAGCAGTTCTAATGACTCAATATAATTAAATATTCAAACGTAATCCATATTATTAACAATCTTATGACTATGATCACGCTATATCCCCGTGACTGGACATCAAAGTACCAATGAACAAACCCCATTGGTTTGGGTATCAAAATACCAATGAACAACCCCCATTGGTTTGGGTATCAGAATACCAATGAATGACCCCCATTGGTTGGGTATCAGAGTACCAATGAATAACCTCCATTGATTTGGGTATCAGAATTTATTCATAGTCAATTTGTCCATAATCATACATATGAAATCATAGTTTCTAACAAAAATATATCTTATTCAAGTACACATATATTCATATATAATCATATATTCAGTATTCAATATATTAGGGATATTTCTATATTCATTACTTTAAATCAATATAGCTAAAGAAACAATTAAATAAAATAAATCTTGTATTCAATGCTCATATTTATTTGTGAAATTTCTCTATTCTTTACTTTAAATCAATGTAGCTAAACAATTAAATAGAATAGTAACAATTGTAAACAAATTTCACTAGTTAAAATATAGTAGTATAAGCAAGGATAAAACCAATTAGGATAAGGTTACTTACCTCCAAAAGTTATTTTCAAAAGAACTTTTCCCTAACACTTCCTCTAAAATCCTTAGATATCATCTAGAACAAATTTTCAAATATTTTTACTCAATAATCAAATAAAAGAAAAAATAACTTATAACGGTACCCGGCCAACAAAGAGACTACCAAAATATCCAATAATTTCACTCTATTATCTCCAAATAAAAATTCATGTATTCAATATATATATATATATATATATATATATATATATATGTATATATATATATATATATACTCTACTGCCACTGACAAAGCCTAGGATAGCTAACATCATCTAGAGTCATAACACTACTTATAACACCTTCTATAGTTCTACACGTTTCTCCCCTTTTCTTTTTTCTTTTTTTTTTTTTCTACTGCCACTGCCACCTCTAATTTTCCCTTGCATGAAGACAAATCACTGACACAAGATTTGATTGAACTCTATTATTCCTCTACTAAGACAATAAACAAATAATAATATATTTGAAAGGAATTGACATTCCTTCTTTGCGTCAAGCCTGCTTCTTCTTCTTTTTTGTTTTTTTTTTTTTTTTCCTTTATCAATCCGATTCAATTCCTTCAAGAAAATTTCTTACAACACACCCATGCGGCCATGGCTAAAGAAAGTCTCACTATTAGCCAAAATACTCACATAAAAAAATATACTCTAATTCTAAATAAAAACTTAGATTTGACAAGAAAGAAATTCTTAAGCAAACTCTTACCTCAATTGTGCAGTCAAATCTTCTCTACTTCAGTATTTTGGGTAGCCTCCTCTCTCAAAACATCTGTCAGTATACACTGACTTAAAATTAGACAATATAAACTAGGGTTTCCACCTTATTTTCTAAAAAACCCTTAGTAATATTAATTATAAAAGTTGACCCCATAAACAACTTTACTTAAATACCCCTCCTTTTCTTTTATTTATTTATTTATTATTATTATTATTATTTTTTTCGGGCTATTACACAATCATATCCAGTCGCTCCATTAGCCATATCTGCAAAGTCAAGGGACTCCTAAGGAAGTTTTGAGGTTCTCCATCATGAAATACAGAGTTAAGTCCCAGAAACGTTTCTGCCAAGATCAAAGAAACAGGATTATCACCATCCTTAATTTGACTCACCACACTTATGGCTCGAGCATTCGTAAAACCGTGTCTTCTAGAACAAAGCAAAAATTCTCCCACAAAGCATAGGGCCAAGCCAAAAATTTTTTGCATATTGTCGGTCACTCCATAAGTGCGTTTGTTAATTAGCTTGGAAACAATTGCACGAAGATTCACCATATATCCTTTAACCATACTACTAGTGATGGAAGTAGGAAGACTGAGAATGTCAAACAAAGACTCCTTATGCCTGGGATCACAAGAAACCGCTATAGATTTTTTGCTTGGATCATAGCCCGAGATAGCGAAAAATTCTTCTATTGTGGGATAGAGTTTAGCAGTTTTAAACCAAAATACATGATCTTCGGGATACTAGAATTTCATAGCAGCACGAAGGAAATCCCACTAGATTTTGTAGGTTGTAAAATTGGACTTGGTACTGAAATCAAAGCTACGAACCCATCTATTGATATCATGAATTGTTGAATGAGAAAAATTGTTATTGTTAGCCATGGATGACTTTTGCTTGTGATTATTGTGTTTTGCTAACCTTAATGCAGAGATTTGTTGCAAGATAGATCATCAATATAAGCTACATCAATTCCTAAATTAGGTTTAAATAAGTTTCAAAGAGTTTGTAGCTGAGCAGGAGAGTGTTTCATGATCATAGACGAAGAAAATATTATTCAAAAAACACGAAACACACATTGGAAAAGCGTGAGGAGTTGGCCCACCATGGCGTAAGTGTCATGGTGTGGCCAAGTGCCATTCGGCACTCCTCAAATGCCAAGTGGCACTCAGCCCCGCCATCATTCATTCATGCAATTTCATGCGATTTTGCATTTTCAAGCATTTTTTTAGGACCATAAAACACTAAAAAAGATTTTTTTTGGTTAAACTAGGGCATTCAAACATGCCTAACTCATTTGTTTTCAAAAATCATCACTTGCATCATTATTTTCAAAAATTGATCAAATTAAGATTTTTTCCAAGCTCCTGAATATATCTCTCAAACTAGGGGCATTCGCCCATGACTCATTCATTTTCAAAAAGGAAAAAGGGAAACCACCATCATTATATTTTCAAAAAAAAGGTTATCATCAAGATTTTCAAAAATCATGCATTCATCTTAAACTAGGGGCATTCGGCTTCACCTCATCCAAATAAGTGCAGATTCCATCAAAGTTAATCAAGATAAGTTTAAATTGGTACTACAAGATCTCATCAAGTGAATTCTAAACTTGTCTCAGTTAAAGTTTTTACAAGATCAAGGGCAATTCCAAAGGCAAAGAGCTAAACATGCAAGTTAATAAAAGATTGTCTAAGGAACACTTCCTTTTATTTTGCAGGAAAAATTAAAAATACAAATCAAATATCATTGGGACTCTTGGTCCGCCTGTGGGAAGACCTCCTTGATCCACCTCTAAAGGAACCGCCTTCTGTATTTGCCTCTTGACTTGCATAGAATCGAGGATCATACTGACGGTTCTCTAGTTCAAGGTTTCTTATCCTGTCCTCCAAAGTTCTTCTAGCGGAATCAGCCGCTTCCATTCGACTCACTTGAAAAGTCAGCAAAATCAAGTGTTATTTATCAAGAAAAATCCAAGCAAAAGCCACTTAGAAAGCATCATTGCATACCCAGCTCACCTCATTGATCACATATCAAGAAGACTAAGTACGAGCCAACAGTTGCAAACCTCCAATCATTTGCATACTTTCCTCCACAAGATCGACATCAACCTGAAGCACAAATCTACAAGATCAGGAACCATTCAGTAAGCCAAGAAGAGATAAAGACAAGGAACTAAAAAATTCAAGAACACACTAGATCGAGCCATGGGACGTTTGGTGTGTGCTTTAGCCTATTCAATGGCATGGAACTATATGTTCCATCAGGATTCATCACTTCATATTGTCATATCAGAAAATGGGGATAAGTCTCCATGAAAGAACTAGAAGAGCTACCAGCATGGTGAAGGGAAGGAATTTCTTCTTCTTCTTCCTCTCCTTTAGAAGATGGAGTTTGAAAATCCAACATGCAAATGTTGTCACCAAGCAGAAATATGGAAAAGGAATATGCAAGATAAAAATTTGACTTCAAAAGGGAAGAGAAATACTGATATGCCGTCCAGGCAACCTTGCAGATGAATTTGAATAAATTCAGCATAAGTCCTTGCTACTCCTGAAACCACAAAGCCAACATGAGCCTAAGCAATTTCTTCATTAGTCAAAAGGTCAGCCAACTGGATGGAGGGACAAGGAGGAATTGGAATTGTTGTAAGAGGATACACATGCTGAAACTAAGCCAACACCCAATTACCAAGATATTAATACCTTCCATGCCCACACTTAAACAATACCTAACGGCTATTCAACTCCAAAGCCCACTCACACTACGCATACTCGTCACATCCAACCCAAGGATTTAAAGACATCTGAAAAATCATAAAAGAACCCAAAATGAGAAAATGACCAAACCACCACTAAGCACCAAAGATCCCACAAAAAAAAAAAAAAAAAAAAAGAAAAGAAAAAAGGAAAGGACTCACATCATCAATAGTCAAGTTGTCAATCACCAAGTGCCAAATTTCCAAAGAATGCCTGAAAGGCGTGAACAAATGATGTTTGGGCAACCAACGAAAAAATCTAGGAAAAATGTTATTAACCTCCTCCTGAATTTCAGGACCAGCTCCAAAGTATTCATACATCCAAACCTAAAAAAAAAATTCACAACACCATTACAACATAGCCAAAATAACTTTCCAAAACCCACACACAACCAAAAATTCCAAATCTCACTTGCCATACAAATGAAGCCCCACCTAGGCTTGAAAGGCTATGCCTAGAAAGCTGGGTCATGAAATGCAAAAGGGTAGCATAAGCCATACCGCCCCAATCATAATTCTTGATTTGCTCAATGTTTCTCAAGCTCCATAAATAACGTAGATTCACTACACTGCCTAAATTTGGGCACAAGAAAGTCTCAATGAAAAGAAGCATGAACATGCGGGTACCCCTTACTACAGTATCACATTTGGTAATGTTCTCACATCGCCACGACAAAGGAATATTTTTACTTCTCATTTTGGAAGGCATTACACCTAGAAGTTTCTTGATTTCATTTGAAGAAAGGGAGTAATTGACACGGATTCTCTCACCACCCAACTTCAAGCCGGTGATGACAGAAAAGTCGTAAGGTGTCAACATTACCTCACTAATGCCTGGAAAATGGAAGGTACATGTGGTGCCCCAAAAGCATTCTGACAAAGTGAGGAGTAACAAGAGGTCCTTGTATTCATGAGTCTCCTGATTTAGTAAAGGTTCAAAGAAAGTACCAAAGCCTGCATCATTGATGATATTCCTAATGGCAAGAGACAATGCTTTTCATATGCTTTTCAACATTTGGAGACTACCCCGACTCTTGAGGCTTTGCAACATAAAAATTTAGCCCATTATTTCATGACCAAAATCACATGTCCAAAAAAACTTTCATGACCAAAATCACATGTCTAAAAATTCCCACAAAAAAAAAAAAAAAAAAAAAATCAATGCCCCCACCAAAAATTTTACCACAATCAAAAATTTTTCACATGTCCATACACAACTGCCAAATTTTTTCCATAACCATACACAATCAAAAAATTTCCTACATGTCCAAAATAGCCATCAAGAAAAAATTCCTACATGACCAAGATAGCCATAAAAAAAAAAAAAAAAAAAAATTCCCACATGTCCATGTCCATGCACAAATATATTCCCACATATCCAAAATCATAACTACAAAATTTTCCATGATCCAACATCACATACCCAACAAATTTTTTCCATAACCAAAATTTCATGCCCTTAAAAATTCTTCCATATCCACAAAATTTTTCCATACCCACAAGTTTATTCATACTCATACCCACAAAAATTTTGACATGTCCATGAAATAAATTTAACATGCCAACAAAATTTCCCACATGCATCATGAATATGTTCATGCAAACTTACAACACAAATTTTAACAATGCCAATGCCCCCCAAAATCCAAGACAAAATTCATCCGACAACATCACAAATTGCCAACATTACCCAAAATTCCATAAGCCATCAACATTGTCCAACCAAAAATACAACACTTCAAAAAATGCTCCAATGCCAACATTACAACATGATCAATCATACAATGTCCCAAATTCCAACAATCATACAACAAAATGATAATATCTCACTATCAAACTTTCAATGAAACATGAAACAACATTTTTCTAAGTAAAGAAACCAAAGAAAAACTCACCTTGATGTCCATATGAGAATATGAAGCATAGGTCTTGGGGTTTTGAAGGAGCCCCTCCTCATCATTCCAATCAAATGTTGGATCATATTTCTTGCCATGAAAAGTAAGAAAACAAGATCCATTGGAAGAAGAAGACATGTTGGTACAAAGAAAAGATGGATTTGAAAATGGGTTTCACCAAAAATGGGTGTGTGGCAAAAGTGCTCAAGAACACAAGGATCTAAAGAAATATTGAGGGAGATGAGTGAAGGAAGGTTGAGAAGTTAAGAAAAGTTGTTTTTTTTTATAGAAAAAATGGTGAGGTGAAGAAGAAAAATCAAGATGAAGATGAGGGTGAATAGTGTTAATGGTAGAAGAAAAGATGAAGGAGGAAGAGAAAGCCAAAAAAAAAAAAAAAGAGAGAGACAAGGAAAGTGCAGGGCCAAAATTTGGCTCCCACACTTAAACTCAGCAAGTTGCTAAGTCAACTCCAATTTTTTTTTTTTTTTCCTTTTTCTTTTTTTTTTCTTCTTTTCTTTTCCACTTCAAAAAAAAAATCACATCATGAAAAGAGAAGGGTCATATCATTTTCAAAAAAAAAAAAAAGAGAGGAAGAAAAAAAAATTCGTGGAGCAGATTAAGGATAAAAGATTCAAAGTCCAAATTTTTTCAAATCCCAAATCCCAAATTTTTAATTCAAAATTTTCATTCCTAATTTCCAAAATTTCAAGTTTCAATTTTCAAATCTCAAAATTCCAAAATCTCTAGTTTCAAAATTACAAGTTGCAAATTTCAAGTTTCAAATCTTTGAAAATCTCAAATTTCAAAATTCAATTTCAAAATCTCATGTTCAAAATTTCAAGTTGCAAAAATTTCAAAATCTCAAATTTCAAGTTCAAAATTTCTAGTTTCAATTTTCAAGTCTCAAAATTCCAAAGTTTCAATTTTCAAAGTTTAAAATTCAAAATTTTCAGTTTCCAATTCTAAGCTTCAAGTTTCAAAAATAAAATATTTTTCAAAGAACCACCAAAAATCAATCAAATTTTTCTTGATAAAAATGAAATCAAGAAGGGACAAATGAAAATCACACATTTCAAAAACAAGGGAGCAACAAAGCACTTATTGTTTAAAGTCTAATCCCAAATTTTGACTTTTTGTAGGCGGTAACTCAAATGAAAGTTGAAAAGCCCTTTGATCGACATTCCAGCAACCCAAGTCAAAGTTGAAAAGCCCTTTGATCGACATTCCAACAATCCAGATCGAGGTTGAAAAGCCCTTTGGTCGCCATAGCTTTGGTTCTAAGGTTGAAAGGCCCCTTGGTTCCCTTTCATCAAGATCGTGGTTGAAAAGTCCCTTGGTCGTCACAGCTCCGATTCCAAGGTTGAAAAGCCCCTTAGTTACCTTTCATCAAGATTGAGGTTGAAAAGCCGTTTGGTCACCATAGCTCCAGTTCCAAGGTTGAAAAGCCCCTTGGTTACCTTTCATCAAGATCAAGGTTGAAAAGCCCTTTAGTCACCACAACTCCAGTTCCGATGTTGAAAAGCCCCTTGATCGCCACAGCTTCGGTTCCAAGGTTGAAAAGCCCTTTGGTTACCTTTCATCAAGATTGAGGTTGAAAAGCTCCTTGGTCGTCACAGCTCTGGTTCCAAGGTTGAAAAGCTCCTTGGTTACCTTTCATCAAGATCGAGGTTGAAAAGCCCTTTGGTCGCCACAGCTCTGGTTTCAAGGTTGAAAAGCCCCTTGGTTCCCTTTCATCAAGATCGAGGTTGAAAAGCCCCTTGGTTGCCACAACTCTGGTTCTGAGGTTGAAAAGCCTCTTGGTCACCTCAATTACCATTCATTCAAGATCAGGATTGAAAAGCCTCTTGGTCACAGCAATTATCAAGAATCATTTCAAAGTTCGTCAGCTATCAGCTAAGTCAAGAATTTTCATTTTTTTGTTTAAGGCAAGACACTAGTTCTATGTTTCAAAGTTTTAGGTTCGAGGGCTAGGTAATTTTTGAAAATTCAACCTCAATTAAATCATGGCCACCAAAATCAATGTCTTTGTTTTACATTAACATTCGCTTTCCAAACTTTGTCAATGAGGGGCATTCTATAAACACTCGATTTTGCACTCTTGATTTAATCAAGGAGAATGATTGGAATCATCATTCATATACCCTAAAAATGATGATTGTATTACATGCATTAACTTGTTCATTGCATATCATAAAAATGATCTTGAGATTCTAACAGTCGCGACAGTATGCCTGATTTCCAAATCGAACCGTCAAATCAAAAGATATTGCATGATAAAGTTTTCACGGTTAGCATGCATTGTGTTTAGGTAGAGTCGACCATGAATGATTAATTTAAATTAATTCTGATTTGTTAAACAACTAAAATTAATTAAATAATTTTGTGATTTGTTGATAATTAGTATCTAAAATAAGATTACTTGCATGGGAATAAAGAGGATAATTGGATAATAATAAAATTTTGGATAATCTGAACTTTATCAAGATTTATTTTAGAATATTTATCTACATGATAATTGTTGCTGAAAAGACTTGAATTATCTAGAAAAGAGATAAAAATCTTAGAATAGGGATTGAAAACATGTCTAAGTGTAAGGCCCAGCTCAAGAAAACCTAAAAAATGAGTCTAAAACGCACCCAAATATGAAAGCGTGATTGGCATCCAAGAGTGCCATTCGGCACTTTCAAAGTACTGAATGGCACCTATAAGGGCTTTGGCCCGACGCTCTTCGGGTGACGATAAAACACATCCTTTTCGACTTTTTCGCAGAAGGACGCGTCCCGATTTACATTCTAATCATCGTTGCTTATTTTTTAAGCATTCCAGCCTCTATAAATAGAGACTGGATCTCAAAATTCAAGACACTTTTAGACGCTCTAGGGGAGACACTTTCTCACACTCTCAAATTTCTCGTATTTCTAATCTCCCTTTTTGATATTCACTCTTAAGCTAGGGTTTTCAGGTTTCAAAGATAATTGCATAAATTTCTTTGAATCCTAAAATATCCCCTCAAGAAGAAGAGTGCTCTATGCAAGAGGTTGTTTCTTATTAACCCTTTTTTTTTTCTTATTTTCTCTTGTTGTAATGATGCATGTTTATATATTTTTTTAGTTTAGTTGTTTCAAATATTCATATCATGAATTGTTGATTTGTTTTGTTGAAAGATGTTCTTGATTCTTTTTATTATTATTATGATCTATTTTTTAGTTTCAAAAATCTGCATGTTATCACTTCTTTTCTCAAATAAAAATGGATATGCATCTTCGTTAGATGCAGATTTGAATTTTTCTCAAAATAAAAATGGACCTACATCTTTATTAGATGTAGATCTGAATTTTTCTTAAAATAAAAACATATCTACATCTTCATTAGATGTAGATTTGAATTTTTTCTTAAATTAAAAACGGATCTGCATCTTCATTACATGCAAATCTGAATTTTTCTCAAATCAAAAACTGATTTGCATCTTCATTAGATGCAAATCTGAATTTTTTAAAAAAAAATAAAAAATGATTTGTATCTTCCTTAGATACAGATTTGATTTTTCTTAACATAGCAAATTTCGAAATAAAAAAAGATCATGAATGGTTGTGTTTGTTTTATTTAGTGCATGTAGCAAAAATTTATTTCATGAATGAAATCCTCTTCTCAAGAAATCTTTTTCATATTTTTTGTACATATAAAAAACAGATCTTATTTTTCTTTCATGAAAAAACCAATTTTTCTATTTCCTAAAAACAAGATATGATTTTTCTTTCATAAAAAAACCACTTCTTTTTAGTTCTCAAAAAAACATATTTGATTTTTCTAAACCCAATTCAAATTTTTTATCACAACAACAGATCTGAATTTTGTTTTACAAAGAGGAGGATGCATTCATAAGTAAACTTGTGTTATTTAGTTTTTTTGTCATGTACGCAACATATCGTTCATG
The DNA here is from genome assembly GCA_023055345.1 of Quercus wislizeni. Classification (NCBI taxonomy): domain Eukaryota; kingdom Viridiplantae; phylum Streptophyta; class Magnoliopsida; order Fagales; family Fagaceae; genus Quercus; species Quercus wislizeni. The sequence continues at coordinate 26,094,535 of JALGQJ010000003.1, forward strand.
TCATGCATAAAGGGGTACATTGGTCATGAGAGTATAGAGGCTAGACTCTGTCTGGACGGAATGGGTGTCTAACACTTTCCCATTTCGTAACCTAGCATCCGAATTTATTGTCTTTAGATAGGTAGACCTAGGTCTTATCTTTGTCCTATTTTTGGTAGATTGTAACTATGACAAAAAGCCATGTAATTATTTGGTAGCTTGTAACTAGGATCTAAAGCCTTGTAATGCTCAATTTATCAAATGTGTATTCTTTTTTACTCAATCAATGAGAATGGAACAATTCAATCATGTATTTTTATATTTAGTTTTTTTTTTTTTTTGTATAAAAAATAAGTTGCGACTTCACACCACTTACCCAAAAAGAGAGGTGTCTTTCTAAAGCACCCAAAATAAATTTTTTTTTTAGAGGCACTTTTGCGGTCTTTCACAGTGAGTCATGATGACTGTGCCTAGATGGCTATGGCTTTTTTGATGTATATCTTGGGGGTGTATCTCTTTGCCAATTAGGGGCAGACGGTGTCTCTGAGGTAGCTGTCCCCCTTTTGGGATTTTGAGAAGGCTTGAGAGGCCAACTAAGGTCAGGCATGTCTTGCTTACCTGTACTCATCTTTGGACACTCTTAGTAGAGGGACTCTGCGTTAGTTGGTGGGGCCTTGGGAGCTCCTTGAGGTTAGTTCTCTTGTTCCATCTAGCATCTTACAATGCATGTGTTCCCCATTCTTGTAGCTGTGCTTATTTATATCTCATCTAGGCTTATAGAACTATGCTTCACATTCTTGCCACTTACATCTACACTTGTACCTTGCAAACTACATTCATATCCATATCTTGTACTCATTCCCCTTGCAAACTATCATCTTGCAAATTGTCATCTTACAAACTGTCATCTTGCAAACTGTATTCATATCCATATATTGCAAACTATACCCATTCTCCTTACAGACTGTCATCTTGCAAACCATCGCCTAGCAAAATGTACACATTCATCTTGTAAACTGTTATCTTGCAAACTATACCCAAACATCTTGCAAACTGTCATCCTGCAAACCATCATTTTGCACATTGTCATCTTACAAACTGTCATCTTACAAATTATGTTTTCTCATTTCAGCGTTGGGTTGTAAGTACGGTCTTATTGCTCATAGAGTGGAGGTGGATCTAAAGAGCTTCTCCTTAGTTAGGACTCACTTTGACAAACTTTCTTCTGAGGAGGTAAGTTTGTCACTTTCTCTCGCATGTTCCTAGGGCTTTCCTTCTAACCCTATGTGTGGTCATAGGTCATTTGGAGTTCGTGGGTGGATGCTCGTGTTGTTGCTGACCCAAACTTGGAGATTGCTACCATCATCACTTCCGAGATCACCCAGCCTTTCAAGTAGGGGTGTGCATGGGTCGAGTTTGGTCGAGTTAAGGGGATTTTTTGACCCAACCCACCATGGTGTGTCAAATAAAATTCAACCCAACCCAACCCATCACATAAGTCCAGCCCAACCCAACCCAACCCACATAGGTTGGGTTAGGTCGGGTTGAACCCATGGGTTGGACAATTTTTTTTTTTATTACTATTATTATTAAATTGAGTAGAAAAAAATATATCACACTTGCCACCTGAGTTGATAAACAAAATATACATTAATATATAAACTAATATTCCAACTTAGTTGTAAACAAAATATGTTTAAGTATCCAACTGAGTTGATAAACAAAATATAAATGAACTAGTATCATAATTCACTTATAAACAAAATATACATGAGTTCCTAACTCAGGTATAAACAAAATATATCTAAAATTTTTAAATTTTTTTATTATTAATTATATAATATATTTAAATATATATTAAAAGAATTAATATGATTTTATATTATATATAATAGTAGGAACCAAGGAAGTGCTCTACAACTGGTTTTTTTTTTTTTTTTTTTTTAATTTATTAAATATATAATATATTTTTAACATATATTAAAATATGGGTGGGTTCGGTCGGGTTTGTAATTTTATGATCCAAGCCCAGTTCGACCCACTAGAAAATAAAATTTTGTAACCCAACCCAATCCACCAAGCCCTAAAAATCGACCTAACCCGGCGGGTTGGGTCGAGTTTGGCGTCAGGTTGTGTCAGTTTTGGCGGGTTGGTGGGTTTTCTGCACACCCCCACTTTCAAGGTTGCTGGTCTGAGGGTTATTTACTTGGCAAAGAGGGTATGTTGCCAATTAGTGGGTAAGGACATACCACGGGTACCGCTGGATCCTCCACAGTTCATGCTTGCCCTGATTTCCATGACAGATGCTGAGTACTAGCTATGGAAGGCCAGTATCCCTTATGCTGAGCATCTCTGAATGACATGAAGTATGCCAAGTTTGGCGAGACTCGTCTCATGCCCGCCCTCATTCAGGAGGTATGCATCTTTTTCTCTCCATTTGCCTTCATTCTTCTTTTCTTGTATTTCTACACATAGTGATGTCCAAATATGATGCTCAGATCAGGCTGACACTATTGCTGGTGGTCCTTTTGACCCTCCCCATCTACCTTGGTTTGTTTATGCCTATGGTCCTAATGGCTTCGCTTGAGAGCGTGCAATGGGACATAACACAAACGTCATGGGCTACCCTTTTCCTGAAGGTACAAGAGCGATGAGTTCCCTTTTTTTTTCCTTGTCTTGTCTTTTCTTTTCTTGCATTTTTCAACACTTGTCCTAACACTGTCTTCTTTTTAAATTCAGCCCATTGTATGGGAGAATGAGGAGCTTGTCTAGCTCACTAGGAACCTCAAGCTAGAGGTGACTGAGTATTCCAAGCAGATTTATGGTCCTTGAGGATTTGCTTATTCGGGCACTGGTGATGATGATGATGATGGTGACGGTGGTGGTGCTGGCGGCTTAGAGACCACTTCTAGCTATCAGTCGAGAAAGAGGTGCTACCAATGATGACCCTGCAGCTTAGACATACAGACACACATAATTATTCCCCTTTTTTATTAGCATGTATTTTTGCACTTTGGGTTTTATTTGAGATTTTGCTTTTATTTGGTGACACGTACTTAATTTACAACTTATGGGGATAATTGTATGCAACTTTTTTTTCCTTGGTCTTTGATGCTTGAAAATTTGAGCTTCATTGTGCCTTGAGTAGTTCTTTAGTTGTGTGAGTCATGAGAGGAGCCTTGATGAAGGAATCACCCTCCAAATAGGAAAAGGAATTTGGCTCTACCTTCTTCCATGTGCGCACACAGGCCTGTGTATGCAGGTGTGGACCATGGGTACACAGCCTTGACCATGCATACGCATACTGCGGTCCAAAAAACCTTTGCCACCTCTTTTAAGTATAAAATAGTCGTTGGGGGCCTCCAAACCCTCACAAAACATGTTCTAAGCTCAGAAAACACCTCCAGGGCTTCCCAATGGCATAATTCACTCCTCTACTGGTTTCGACATGGATTAAGAAGCTTGACCCCAGTTTCAAAGATGCTGTCATCCCCTTCAGTCTCTCTTGCATCTTTCCCTATCATCAAATTAAAGTGAATGAACCTTTTCTCCATGCTGCTGCTGAGTTTTGGATTCCTATTCAGCATGTCTTCCAATTCAATGGTGTGGAGTTATGCCCTACTCTTGAAGAATTTAGTGCAATCATGGGAAAATATAATATTAATTCCCTTATTCTTCCTACCACTAATGAGGAATTTTCTATCATAGCCAAGCAACTTTTAGGGATTTCTCTTGGCACGGCTTAAAAGTGGTGCGTGCTTAACAAGCTTAACATCCACAAGGTTTTCATGTACTTCTCTTAGCGGAATGTTCCCATGGTCGGGGTGTAACGCTCCTACTATCTCAATACCTTATGTGTATGCCTTCTTGCGAGGTATTTCTTGGTGCATGAGACACCACGTGTGGATCAAAAAAATGCTTTCGATGATCATCAATCTAGAGAAGAGAAGTTTCGTGGGCATGATCTTGGCCGAGACTCCCAATGGCTTGGATGTTGTTCATAGAAGGGAAATAACTTTCTTTGCAAGGAGTCCTCTCCTCCTTTAGGTATGATCCTAACTTTTGCCTAGGTTCTCAACGTCGTGAGATTCCTTTAATTTTTGCAAGGATTGCCTTGTGGTTTTCAACCCATCAAGGCTCCTTATATCGTCTTTGCATTCATTATTTTTCTCTCTTTTATCTCTCCTTTTTCCAATCAACACTCATGTTTTCTTTTTCTCTCCTTCCTTCTCTTCTTCTTTTTTAGATATGGCTGTTTGAGAGGCTTCGATTGCTTAGACTTCCATTTATCCCTCCTAGTCAATATCTACCAAAGCATTATTGTGACCATAAACTCAAAGACATAGAGATGGATCCTGATGAGTTCACTGAGTTCCTGAGACATCTCTCCCATTTAGGGATTCAATGGGTGGTGGAATGGTGGAATTCTGTGAGAAGCTCTTTGAGATCTTTTCTTTCTTTTTCATTTAGGGTTGAGCCAATTTTAATTAAGTGTGGATTCTTATCATTGCCCAAATTAAGAGTTTCGAAAGTTCGTTCCATAGGTTCAATTTATTTCCCAATTGTTTATTAATTTCATTTTCAAATTCATTAGAATCATTTAAGTGCAAAATTTCAATATTATGGGACACATCAAAATAAGTCAAATTAGAATTCATCTTATAGAAAATGTTGAAAAGTACATCCGAACTTGTATTACAAAATTCCTTTCCTATATTCTTAGAAAACCCAACCCAAGTCCAATTATTAAGTTGTCCCATCGCAGGCACGATGAAGGTAGAAGGATCACTTGACTCCTTGATAGTGATGGCGAGCACATCTCTCTCCTCTTTCAGCATAGTTTCCATGCTTCAGCATCCATGTAGTACATCCAATTGACTTCTTCTTAAATTTCTTTGATCACCACAGTAGGTTTCTCCTTGAAGGTGAGCTTTTCATTGAAGAATATTTCCCAACCAAGATTCACTTTTCCATCTTTATCCACCCAAAGCCCAGGGAAGCTATAGAAAAGGAAGTCCCCTCCTTCTTTCACCAAATTCCCATTTAGAGTACCAAAGTTCTTCTTGATTCTGTCATATCCTTCAAAGAATCCTAAACCTTTCTTGGTCAATTGAATTTTGAAGTCAGGGAATTCAACTACCCCTCTTCCTTCTTTTCCAAGACCCATACCAGGCATGTACCCTATGTTTTTCATCATTGCAATCACTTCATGGCTATAATATGGGAGTAAATCTGTGGTGTACCTTTCATCCTTCAATCCATAGTCAGCCATGTTCACAAACTCAAAACCACTCATTTGAAGCTCACTTCCTCCTTCTTCAAGTCCACAAATAAGAGCCAAGATCTCACCATCACCTAGCACCACATTAATCCCTCCTTTCCATGGGATTTTCATTTTTTGGTGTAAAGTGGAAGGGATAGCCCCAATGGGATGAAGCCATGCTCTTCTTAAGAAGAGGTTGTAGTTAGGAGTGATGTCCATCACGTGGAATTCCACAATTGTCTCCAATGGACCAACCTTGCAAGGAGCTTAGAAAGTTCCCATAACCTTCCTTAAAATATTGTCATATGCCTTAACAGTCAAAGGAGAGGGGATGATTGTCTCTATATCTAGCCCAATGGTGAGAGCGGACCTAAATGGGCATACATTCATTGAGGATCCGTTATCAATAAGTACCATTAGAACCTGGACACCCATGCACTCAATGGTGATTTGTAAAGGTCTAGTGTGGGCGGCTCCTTCGAGAGGGAGTTCTTCATCGAAAAAGGTGAGGGAAAGGTGAAATGGAGCCTCAACCCCCATGAAAGCTAGCACTTCTTGTGGAGTAGTTTCGATGGTCACTTTTTTTCCATTCAAAGCATCCAAGAGAGCACTACGATGCTTGTGAGAAGCCATCAACAAGCCCCATACAGACACATGAGCTTGAGTTTTCTTTAATTAGGTCAAGACCCTATCTTCTTCCTCTTTCTCTTCTTTCTTGTTGGGTTCCATGGGCTTGGACCTTTCTCCCATGTTTCTACCAGGGTGGTCTTTCTCTACGAAGGATGGCTTGTAATGTTTCCCACTCCTAGTAATGTTTTCTACGTTGCCTTCTAGGACCCTCTTTTTCAATTCAGTCACTCCTTTAAGGAGTATCCCCCATACATCCACCACACTCTTCAACATCTCATCCTCTTCATCCCATATCCCTTGGACTTCCACCATGTTGACCTCCACAGTTTCTATCAACTTTGAACAATCCTACTCAATCTCATCTACTTGCACCCAATTCTGATATGGAGGAGGAGCTCGGTAATAATCAAGCAAAGGGTTCTTCCTAATGTCAGGCTTGGTGATGATGTTCGGATTTGGGAGGGTTCCATTGTCTATTAGGCCTTGTATTTCGTGCTTAAGATGGAAACAATTGTTAGTTTTGTGGCCAGATTTCTGATGGAAGTGGCAATACTCATTGAGGTTCCAAGTAAGAGGCATGTGATTAGGCATAAGTACAGGGTCTAAGGGTTTGATGAATCCTTTAGAGGTCAAGTTCTTATATGCTTAGGCAATGGTCATTCCTAGGTTAGAAAATTCTTGACGAGCTTTCTTTGTGAAGCTTGGGTAGGCTAAGGTTTTTGAGGCACTTACATTTATGGGATTGGGTGCTTTAGAAGTGGCTGCTCTTCCTCTATATGTCTTCTTGATTGAAGGCTTGCTCTCACCTTTCTCCAATTGCCCATTATTGATGGCATCTTCAATCCTAGTTCCACAATCACATAACTTTCCAAAAGAACTAATAGGCGATGACAAGAGCCTACCATCATATGCAGGAAGCAAATTCTTGATGATCATATTGATTTGGTCTTTCTCATTTGGCCTATTAACCATCCTAGATGTTTTTCCTTTCCATCTCATCATGTATTCGAAAAAAGTCTCCCCTACTCCTTGCTTGGTAGTCTCCAAATCTCTTAGAGTCACATCAATCATAGTGTTGAAGATGAATTGGAACACAAATAATTCCACTAGTTTATTCCACACCTTGGTTTTACTTGGGTCCAAACTATAATACCACCTAGATGCACCTCTAGTAAGTGAGAAAGGGAATGCATGCAAAGTTTGCTTCTAATCCAACCCCTTTGTTTCAGCAATGCTTAGATACCTCCTAACGTGTTACTTTGGATCTCCAGTCCCATCAAACTTTTTCACATCAGAAATCTTGAACTTTTGAGGCAATGCAATGGGAGTCTTGGAGCTTATGCCACCCATATTGTAGAGACAATCATCTATCACTTAGGCCTTACGAAAGGTTAGTTGCATCTTCTCCATCTTTTCTTTCATAGCCATGGTGTATGTGGTGAGCTTCTTAAATTTTTTTTTCTTTTCATATTTAGCCTTATCTGTTTCATCCCAATCCTCTCATTCTTCTTCATCATGTATCTCCACATGTATGGGATTTTTGAGTTTGGCCTCTTCTAGCTTGGTGAGGCGACCCTCCATCTTTTTGAGAATTTCGTTTTACTCTTCTATTGCCTTGAATATCTTTTATGTTGTCTCATCATCAATTGGAGTAGCCATGGCTTCTTAGGACGCTTCTCCTTGATATGTCTCTCCTTGAGATACTTCTTGACAAACTTCCTCAATCTTGACCAGACATCTTCCATTCTTTTCTTGGACCCAAATTGTAGTGGGGACGTGCTTTCTTGATCTTGGTGGTGCAATGGTGCATGAAAAGAAGTCTCATTTTATTAAGTCCATGTCCCAAATAAAAGGTCCTTTGTATTATCTTAGATGTTCTTAGAAAATCTTTAAGTCCATTTTAATGAAATCCCAATTACAATTTCATTTGGACTCTAGTCCATTTACAACAAGCTCTCATCTTACTCTCGTGGGCTTTCATTAGAATGTGCTTATAGATTTCCAACCCTTAGTCTCAAATATGGGTTTACAATGTATTTATTACCTTTGGGCTCTTCTTTTATCATTTATTATTATCATTTTTTTTTAAGTAGTCCTCTAGCTAGAATATATTGTAACCTTCCTTTCAAAGTCCATTAGTTTCTTATCATGTCAAGCCTAGGCATGTAACAAGGAGGCATATATTATAAATGAAGGGAAGTAACAGAAGCAGAAAGATGCAAATTAGAGTTTTTGGGCTTGAGTACACGTACGCATATATAGGGCCCGTGTATGCAACCTAGTTGTATGTATACACATACTTCGAGTATGTGTACGCATACAGGAAGCATGTAAACGCGCATACGCGCCCCAACCCTAACCTAGAAACAACAAGTACAAAACAACAGAAACAAAACTATTAAATCTAACAACCTAACATCCTTTAAAACAAAAAACAGAGAAAACCTAAACTTAAACAAACATGTTATGTCACAAATAAACAAGAAAATAAAAAGAGAACAGAAAGATTAAAATAAGGAAAAGCAAAGAAACAAGAAAAAGAAAGTTTAGAACTAATACCTCAAAACAAAAGCTCTTTGGCTTGATTTTGACTGTTTCCCTTAGTCAAATCTATTCACAACTAAACAAAATTGATTAGTAAACTTCAAAACTCGAAGATTAAGACCAGAAAAGGTCCCAATCAAAAGAAAATTGACTTGAGGATGTTTTGTGAAAAACTTCTTCTTTGATTCACTATTTCTATTGAATTTTAGGTTTTCCATTAGGATTTTCTGTGTTTTGAAAAGATACCATGTATGGCTTTATATAGTGAGAAAATGAGGGTTCGGAACGGCTCCCAGACGATGTGGGATTCGTTCCAAACCTCAACTTTAATGCAAAAAACTTGTCTCTTATGGTTTCTGAAACCCTAGTATGCATACACATGCTCATGTGCATGTACGAATACATGAAGCTTGGGTATGCATACACAGATCTGGAGCATGTGTATGCATACACGTGTCTACGTATGCATGCCTTAGGGTTTCCGTGGCCTTCTTTTCAAAAAATAGTTTTATTTAGCTCATAAAAGAGTTATATTTTCCATAAAAACCTTCCTTAAGTCAAATTAAGTCTAATCGGGACCTAAACCAACCTTAGGCTTTAAAGTTTTACTATCATTGGAGAATGGGAGCCCGAGTCGTATGGGGTACAAAATAAGATGTCTATACTCAATTTAAGGGATAGCTATTTCTAAGGAATAACTATTCCATGTAATAAAGGAAAAATTCTTAGATACTCTCAAAGTACGGAGAAATTGTGTTCCCTCCTCTTACATTCATGATGGACCCTGCCATGAATGTGAGATGAGGGAACACCATTCTCCATGCTTTGAGAGTACCTAAAAATTACTTGTGATAAGAATGTAACCAAATAAATGACACAAAATTTTTAAAACATTTTTTTATAAACTATTGATGTGGCAAATTCTTACTAGTTCTTATCTAGGTCCATCACTAACATCACTTTTTTATTTTCCAATAATCATCCACTACATCAGTAATTTGTAAAAATAGTTTATAACTCTAGCATTTTCTATAGTTATTACTCATAAGAGTAATACTTCAACTGGTTTGGGTCAAATTACATTTCAAAGAAAGCAAAGTGAGTTTAAATTTTTTATGTTGTAAAAAATATTTGAATGTAGAAGTTTAAAGATAGATCTAAGTTGGGTACAATATTAAGAAAAAAAAAAAAAAAAAAAAAAAAAAAAAAAGAAGAAGAAGAAGAAGAAGAAGAAGAAAGATAGAGAAAATTATTCTAACCTGAATGATTGTTCTTTAAGGATATAATGTGCATCTAGACTCTTGTATAAGTTCTCAGCCCATGATTGTTAGGCCATCTTATAAAAGAACAACTTAGGGAAATTTCCATTAGAAGGAACCAAATCATTTGTAGGAAATATATCCAAACTGAAAAAGCTAAATGTGAACCAAAAGCACTAAATTGGACGTCATTGATGCCTTAACTTCAAGGTTTTTGAACCAAGAGCACTAAAAATGATATTTAATCAATTTCAACTTCCTTTCTAGACAACCTTTTTCACAAGCTCTAGTCAATTTAGAATGCTAATAGATGTTCAAATTCTTGAAATCAAAGCCAAAATTTTATTTTGCATCATGAAAACGGTTGAGTTAGATTCCATTAAACCATACATATTTTACAATTATAGCAAAAATAAATTTGAGTGACTCAATAATCTTTTAGATTCCATTAAACCATACATATTTTGGTTTCATTAACATGTGCATTTTCCAATTTCTCATTACAAATTTTAATGATAACAAGAGGGAGAAGACATTTTGGAGTTGAACAGAATATATTTTCAACAAACTAATGTTAGTCATAAGAACAATATATATATATATATATATATATTGAGTACTTCTGAAGATGTATCAAATGCATGAGTTCTATAATGAAACGTTTCTAAAGAAGCCATACACTTCAAAAGTTAACATCACAAGTTCCAACTATACCTACTTGTATAAGTATAATATTTGTACCAGTTGCATAAGTAGCTCTAACTAGCCTACATCAAAAGGTTAAACAAACATAAAGCTTTGTGACTTGTAGTCAATAACATGAAAGAAAAGGCTAGTAGAAGTACATATTAGAATCTAAATGATAAAAGGAGTATTTTTGTAACACACCATATGCATGAAGTTTTTAAGCACCAAACTTCCAAATTGATATGACATGAAAACATATCTTATTTCTCAAATTTTCTCAGCAACCTTTTTTTTTTTTCCATTACTCCTCTCTATCTCACTTCAATACTGAGCTACAAAATTTTGGCTCTTCTAAGTAAAGATTAATGTGACAAACTAAATAATTAATCCTCAATTTCATTCATATTTCCATACTTCCTCACTAACCAATCCAAAAGCACATGCACGACTATAAGTGCACTTTCCTTTTTTTATTTTCCCTACTCCTTCAATTTCAACATGCAAAAGATCCTTTTTATTTTTTTTCCCTTCTTTTTCTCTCATCTATACATAACAACAAAACAAGTCCAAATTACTCAACACCTGAAACATCATATATGCAATAAAAAATAGTATCACGCAAACAATTATATATGTAATACATGCATACATAAATCTGAGAGATAGAAAAAGAATTAACTCATCAATGAACCATGGAAGCAGGGACAATTTATGACAAGTTTTGATGGTGGGCTTGGTTTGGTTTGGCTTAAGGCCTTGTGCTTGAAGAGATAGATTGGTGGCACCTGTTTCTTAAAATTTTTGTCTCTTCGCGTACATTCTTTGTTTTGTTTTTTTGTTTTATTTATTTATTTTATTTTAATGAAAGGTTTCAGTGAGGTTTAAAAAGGCACCAATATTTTTTGATAATCGAAAAAAAGGCACCAATATGATTAGGAATAATGGTTTAATTATACAAAATAAAGTAAATAAAGAAGATGTATAAATTTCTCACTTCGCGAAACCTATAAGGACATTACAAGTACTAATTCAAATATCCCTATATAACATTTTATCAAATAGCTTACGGGTTCATTAATCACTATAGGTAATAGTAATCAAAAGAGCCAATAACAACATAAAAACAAAGGATCAAAATTCACAAATCTATTCACAAAATGTACATATTGGAACCAATCCATCTTTCAAAAAAAGAAAAAAAAAATACCTACCATACTCACATAGAAAGATGCATCTCTAACGTCATTGTCATTGTTGTCATTGCTTAAAGGATCATTTGAACTGGTAAAATGAGAGACATAGACAGAGAAAGAAGTTTAGCACAAAATCGAAGCGATAATAAAAGGAATCTTGAATGGAAAATTGTGAGATATAAAGAGGAAATCAGTTTTATATATATGATGATTATAGATCATATATGATGGGAACTAAGCTAAATGTTCTCTTCTTTCAAGATGATCTGAGTCATTGTATTGGGATTGTAGGAGATGAGTAAATGATATTATTGGTTTCACAACCCTTATTTGCTCTTCCTAGTTCCTAGACAAATCAATAACTCTTGAATGGATATTTATGGTATGGTCTCCATATTTGACTCCAAAATTAAGAAGAAATTAGAGACAAATGACACAAAATTGGACACTAATTAAAAAATATAATTGGATTAACTTACCTTTGGCTTTAATATATATACTAGCTTATAACCCATGTGTACGCTCGAAAATATTGAATAGTATTGATTTAAAAAAAATAGAATCAGTATCTCAAGTTTTATTAATGAATACAAATTATTTGTATCACTTTTTGTGTTCTACATTCAATATCTAGAACCAAAAAAAAAAAAAAAAAATCCACATGAAGCACAATGTTCCTTCAATCTGACAATCATGCAAGTCACAAATCCTTCAATAGATTTTAACTTTTAGATCTTAATGAACAAAAAAATAAACCCAAGATTTCAAATGTCAAAGCTTCCAGAAAGCCAAAAAAGTAGAGAATAAAAATCACAAATTATTGAAACAAATAATTACAAAATAAAGAAACATTAGAGAAAAAGACAGGTTACCCTCAATAGAATAATACATAACATAGATGTTGAACATCTTTCAAATATTTTTAGATATTGTAGAGTGACATGATCTATAGGAGAGAAGCTTATGGTTGCACTATACTCAAGAGATATATTGGCAATAGTGGTATGGTATGCTAATGAAAATTCACTTATGCCTTTGTCTACACAAGAGAATAAAAAATTAACATCTAATGTTAGATTGGTAAATCGGGCAACAATGTCTACCAAAACGATTAAAATAAAACTTGAACATAATTTAATCAATGAGGTTGCCATAGAACTCCATAAATTTTGAACATACTTCACTATCAAAACCAAGTAGTTAGCTATCATACCATCACTCAATTTTTCTAATAATTTAAACCCCATCACATGAGGCAGAAACATGATCTTAGCTAAATAAAAATGAAAATAGTCTTAACAAGTATTTGATTAGAAGAAGTGCATATAGACAAAACTTAAAGAGCATATTTGCAAATACGTGTGTTTGTGATCATAAGTATTTCAATATAGGCAACAAAAGAGAAAAAAAAATTTGTTTGGAGCATTAATTTGTAAAAAGTTGAAGATTTAAGACTATAAGTAACATGCTGTAACACCCAATTTTAAAAGATTAGATGGATCGGTGAGACTATTATAAAATTAGCATGAAATCCATAAAACCAAAACCAAAACCAAAATGTCAATATAAACACAAAAAAAACAAAGCCTTTATGAGAGAGAGAGAGAGAGAGAGAGAGAGAGAGATTTAAACCCCATTGGCTCTTATTCTGAGATTCAATTTTGAATAGTGAAAGAGATCAATAAAATAAAAAAGGAAAACAAAGCAACCTCATATTAAAGTTTTCATTGAAGCTTTTCTACGCCTCTCCTTTTGTCTCTCTTTAGTCTTTACTGCGTGAACTTTCTTTCTCTACAATCTACCCACAAACCTCTCCTTTAATCTTTCTTTATTGCATGTACTTTCTTTCTATACATTTCTCTCTCTCTCTCTCTCTCTCTCTCTCTCTCTCTCTCTAATGTTGTGTGACCATTCCTACTTTGTACAGCGTAATTGACATTAGCCTTTTGCATTTTAGCTTCTACTTGATTGCTTGATTAGTAGATCATAACTAGATGAGTGAGAATTATTATTAAGGACCCCTAGATTTTGGTGTTAAGTGTAGGGATTCTCATTTCAAGAATAATTGAGTAATAAATATTCTATTAAGATTGAAACTGTGTTATTCTTGTGGTGCACCAAAATTAAGATTAAACACATGGCACAAAATTAGCCCATAATTGAAATTCAATTTAAAATTTAATTGAATTTTCTCTTAACTTTGACTTCAAATATATACTAGCTTATAATTCCATGAATTTGCATAAGATACATTTACAAATAAGCATAACTAAATGCGTATTAAAATTTTACCAAGTTTATATATAATATTTGTATATTTGAGAATATAAAATAGATACTAATAAAACAAATAAAGTTTATTTGAAACAAATAAAAAAATTATTTAAACTTTTATTCATTAAAATTTCAATTTTAGTTTGTCCAACCTCTATTTGTTTGATAATAATAATAATAATAATAATAATAATAATAATCAATGGTGATGATTTTTTAAGGTTTATTAATTTTTATTATATGGTTTCCTCTTTTCTTTTTATTTATTTATTTATTTTTAATTATTTAGGAAGGTTTACTCAATTAATAGCTCATTTAGCACAAAAAACTAAGAAATTTTTTAAAAAATTGAATAAGATACATGACATAAAGTTAGACTTTAATTTGATCTTCTCTTAATTTTGGCTTTAAATATATACTAGCTTGTAACCCATGCATACACATTAATGCATATGAAAATAAACACATTTTTTTATCATCAAAATATACATAATTAATTAAATTATTAGAAAAAATAAATGTAATTTAATGTGATGATGTTTGAAATCAGTAGGCCGTATGTTCCAAACTCAATGATGGATCAATAACTTGAAAAAGAAGGAAAGATTATCGAATGTGATCGAGGTGGAATTGGTTAAAGACCCTTTGACAGTTAAGTTAGTATTTCTCTCAATGACTCAAGTATGACGAGTTGATGAATAGTTGTGCATACCTTAGTTTGATGAGGTTTGGTCCTTTTTATAGAGAGTTTGGAGTGGGTTTACTTGTTAGGTGCCACTATCATCGTGGGAGATGTGTGAACTTAGTTTGGAGAGTGGAGCGAATTTCGAGGAATTCACCCCACGTCTTGGAATAGTGAATCGTGGTGCAACCGTTCTTAATTTGCAGAGAACAACTTAGAATTTACTAAGTATTCATTAGTTGTCTATGATCTTTTGTTTGTAGACGACCAGTCCTTTATTATAGACAGCCTCTCTCATTTCCGGTGTTACTTCTTTCCGCCTTCCCTTCTGGATGACCATATTGGTCGTGGATCTCTTGCTTAAGTGTAATACTACTTATGACCATTTTAATTTTAATTTTTAATAAGATTGAACATGTGATGATTTTTGTTGAGTAGATATATGATTGGTTTTTTATTTTTTAATAGTTAATTAATATTAGACTCTTAGTATTTTGCATTTATTAATTTATTTGACACAAAGATTAAAAAACTTAAGTCGACGCATGCCATAAATTTAAGTCCACAAAATATATATATATATATATATATATATATATATATATATATATATATATATATATATATATATATATATTGGATTAACACTTAAAAAGAATGTGAAGAGTTAATCCCACTCCTTATTAGTAAATAATGAATTTGAGTCATTATCTAATTAAATAATTAAATTCATCATTTTTTTAAGTAAGTTTATTTTTTTATTTTTTTTATGGGATTCTTTTAAGTAAGTTATTGATCCTTAAATTTTAGTCTGTGAGATGAATGGAAAATATATATCAATTTTTTTTTGGGAAGAAAAATATAAAATTTTGGAGAATTTGAAAAAAAAAATTGTCTCCTATCTATATATAAAAAGTGTGAATGGTATAGCGCTGCAGTGCTTGTGCTACAGTAATTTGTGTTAATAATAATAAATTATTAACAAAGCAAATTGCCATAATATTTTCACAATTATTGAGATGTTAATTTTTTATGTTTCAAAATAAAATAATAAAATATCATACTGGAACCAACATTTTCACAATAAATTATAGGTATCAAGTTGTTATCAGTTTTAATTTGAATTCACAACTTAAATAACTTTTTTGCCCACCCATAACAACCAATAACAATCTACCATTTAGAATTTTTTGTGAAAGTATTGTAAAAATGTTGTGAACATAGTATTTCTCAAAAATAAAGGTATTGTGAAAAAAAAATATTACATTCACAACATTTTCATAACAAATTTTAAGTGGTAAATTGTTATTTTAATTTAAACTTACCAATGATGAAATTACTTTTATTGCCCACCAACCCGTAACAACATACTACTTATAATTTGTAATGAAAATATCATGAAATTCCCACTATTACACTTGCCTTCTTCCTCTTCTTCTTTATTTTTTTTTGCTTTTTTTTTTCGTCGGTAATATCTTTTGTTTAACTTGCTTATATAATAATAAAAAAATATTAACACAATAAATTGCCACAATATTTTCACAATATTCTTTATATGTCAAAATAAAATAATAAAATATTATATTGATACCAACCATAACTAAAAATAAAGGTATTGTAAAAAAAAAAGTGCTACATTTACAACATTTTTTCACAACATTTTCATAACAAATCTTAGGTGATAAATTGTTATTCTAATATAAACTTACCAATGAAATTATTATTTTACCCACCAATAACAACCCATAACAACCTATTATTTATGATTTGTAATGAAAATGTTGTAGACATAAAATTTTTCTTGTGAAAATGTTAAGACATCTTGCTTTTGTCACAATATAATAAATCAAAGTAAAATATAATAAAGTTATAAAGGTATTATGAAAATGTTGTGCTGTTCTTTATGTTTCTAGAATCTTTTTTTATTAGTCAATTTTTGATGATCCAAAATTCACTATTTTGAGTACATTTTTCTTAGGTTGAATTTTTGTATTTTGTTTTGTGCTTTTTTTTTTCTTTATGCACAATTTTAAGTAAAAACACATAGTTTTACACCCCCCCCCCCCCCCCCCCCCCCAAAATGAAAAATTAGGATTAAATCACTTTTCATCTTTTATATTTGGGGTAGGTCACAATTCTTCCTTAAACTTTAAAATCAAGCAATTTCTCTCTTAATATTTTGGAAAATAGCAAATATGTCATATTTCTATTATCTTAATTAAACCTTAATGAAAGCTTATGATTCTTAAAATATTTCATTGTGCAGTGACTAAAATACTCGTACTAAATTTTAACATCCCAAAAATTTTCTTCATGTATTTTGGAGTTTTAGATGGTAGTAATACTTAGAAAGTTGGAATGGTAATATAAGGTATTTTATTTGTTACCAAAAAATTGATTTTCTAGATTTAAATCTTTGAAACTTATAATATATCTAATGGAAAACTCAATGACACATGCCTTTTGTTATCCTTTTTTTTCTTGCCTAAAATGAGTATTCATTAAAAACTAATTAAGCTAAAGATTGTATGTAGACTCATGTAAAATGATAAAAATGAAACTATTAATGAAAAATTTTTCATTTTGTATGGTTGAAGGTATTTGATGAAGAGTTTCAATTGTAACATATGACATCATTCATTGCAAAAATTTAAATATTGTGACAAGGTTTTAGTAAAACTCAATTGCTTATTTTTGGAAGAGAATGATATCTATTTTCTTTCTTAGAAGTTTTTAATGAGTAGATATTGTCTTTAGAAAATAGTTATCAAAATTCTTATACGAATGAGATTAACTTTATATGATATACATTTTTTTTTATGTATATAGTTTCACACTTCTTCAAATAAAAATTATATCTTAATTTTTTCACTCAAAACATGCTTTGCTCTAGCCAGTTGCCACTCACAGTAGTATACAAAATGACTAAATGCATTAAAATGGGCCGTGCATTAAGTCCAGTTCTAAAGACATATGTGACAATGCTGGCCCTAGATTTCCGAATGGGCCAAAAATATTGATCCAAATCGACCGTTTTAAATTCTTGAAGCATGTATAATATTTATATAAAGCTATAATTTTTATTTTATTTTTTTTACAAATTGCTATACAGTGAATATTTAATAATAAATTAAAAAGTAATATTAATGAAAGACGAATGATAACTAGTCAGAATATACCATATTATCAGTTTGTTAAAAAAAAAAAAAATCTAGAAATGTGAAAAATGTTTTAGAAAAGTGAGAGAATGTATTATTACTATTTTTCAAGGAAAATGTTAGAGATATATCCTTTTTTACATTTTTTTTTATATATATTGTTGATGTGGTAGTGATTATTAGTAAATGAAAAAATGATGTAAGTGTTGGATCTAGATGAAAATCAATACTAAGTTAGTCACAATATTAGTTTGTAAAATAGTTTGTGACTGTGACATTACTCATTTTCCAAAACAAATTCAATGAATCAGGCACAAATATCCTCCTAAATTTTAGAAAAAAAATAAAAACGTGAATATTTTTTGATAAACCCAAAAAAAAAATTGCTATATCCAGTTATTCACAATATTTTCACAACAAATCTTCAATAATAAGTTGTTATTTTTTTTAGAAAGTTTCAACTTATAACATCCGCTCCTGATGATAATTCTAAATAGTAAGTTGTTATTAATTATTATAAGTAAGCAAAAAAGTAATTTAAATTATAAATTTAAATTAAATCTAATATTAATTTTCCACGTAAGATTTGTTTTTGCAAATATTGTGAAATTGGTGTGAATTGTATTACGGTTACACTTTATCCATTACTAGTAGCAATTTACTACTAAAAAAAAAATCATCTACCACAAGCAAAGCTTGAGCCACTTTTTCCCACTTCAGTCGTATTCTTCTATTGTCTAGTCTCAACTATTCTTTCCTTGGTTGCTTCATTCAACTTCAATCCCATTTCTTTCTTTCTTCTTTCTTTCTCTCTCTAAAAATTTCTCCTACCCTTACCTATCTTTCTCTCTCTAAGAATTGAAACTTCCTACTTCTCTTCTTCAAATGTCGGTCTCCTCAGCAGCCCTGCTCTTATGCTAGGGCTGCACTCTTCAAATCCTTCCAACTTCAAACCCTAAAAAATGGTCTTCAAAGGTCGCTTCTTCTCTTCTTCCAAGAAATCCGATTCTTCAAGTCCCGACGGATCCAACTCCAACTCTCCTCGATCCTTCGCTTCCAACTCCCCTGTCCGATCCGACAAGAAAAAGCCCAAATCCAAGGATGATCCTCGCTCCTCCTCCTCCTCCCCCGCCGCCGCCGCCACCACCAGCTTCGGCGCCGCCTGTCGGCCAGCACAAGTCAAAGAAGGAACTAAGAAGAAAGATAACTCTAAAGGCAAAGAAACTCTGACCTCTTCGTCCAAGTCCAAGCCCAACTCCACGCTGGGCTCCAAGACCAAAACGGAGGCGGTGGAGGCCGCCTCCGTGTCGCCGATACTGGCGTCGTCGCTTGGATTGAATAGGATAAAGACGCGATCGGGGCCGTTGCCGCAGGAGAGCTTCTTCGGGTTTAGAGGCGGTGATAAGGGGTCGGCGCTAGGTGCAAGTAATTTATCGAGGAGTGATGGGAAGAAGAAGAAGGAGGCGGCGGCGGGAGCAGGACCGACTCCAACGAAGAGTAAGGCGGTGGGTTTACTAGAGAATTGGGTTGATAATGGGAGCAATTCGGATAGTATGTCCACTGGGAGCGCGCAGTCTAGAGACCAGAGTCCCAATGTGTTGGCGCGTTCTAGATTACACAATGGGGAGTCCACTTCTGAAGCAGGTATGCATTTCTTTGTGTTGTACATGTTCACTTGTTTGGATTCTTGTAATATTGTTAATGCCTTGTATGCATACATGTATTAAGTGATTGCTGGAATTTTTTGTTTGTATCATCGATTCGACTGCCATGGTTTTTGTTGTTCGTTTGAATGATTAAATTTGGATTAGAAGAAAGTTTGTGTATATTTTATTTCTAATTGAGATTTAGTATTTTACTTGGGAGCGCCGAGATGGATGCAGGATATGCATATGATATATGTGCACATGGGCAATATGCCAAATTTTGAAAATTTAGGCTATGATTTGGCAGGGACACATTAATTAAAACTTATAAAAATGGAGACATTGATTAATTGATATTAAAAGATAAACAAAAAATGCTAAAACTTGCCAATTATTTCTCAACAATAAAACTAATAACAAGCTATAAATTTTATAGAGAGAAAGTGAGTGATGAGAGAGAGGGAGAGAAAATTAAATTAGTCAAAGAATTATCTTTTGGTATCCGAGAATATCTGTGTCGAATGCTTAACCCCAAGGGGTCACACAATTGGTTGGGAACGTCTTATGAACTAAAGATCACTAGTTTGAATTTCCCATTTTCCCTCCATTTGGGGCAAAACTTATATATAAAAAGAAATTCTTGTCCAATGTGGATATGGCTACAAGTTTGAAGTATTAGTGCTTTTGTAGGCATTTTAGTCGAGATGCAAGTTGAATAATAAATCTGTGTACCCGATGAGTTTTGAACTCATGATCTCATTTTTCACTTTATTCTTATACTGGTGTTATATGTGCAAGAATATTGGGGAATCTGCTGCTGACTTTTGCTCATGCACAGCGGTGAGAAATATGTGGTCGTTTTTATTTTCTTTGTTTGGAATATTTTGGGGTCTGCCAAAGTGTCACAGTTATAAAGCTGTTGACGTTGGAGGTTTCAATGTCATTGTAGATCTAAAGCCAAGGATGTTGTCCCATAATGCGTTGTGTGGGTGATTTGGTGAGAGCGTAGTAGTAGAACTTTTGATAGTATAGAGTGTCCAATTCATGTTATCAAGCAATCCTTACTACGATATTTGTATGAGTGGTGGTTTTCTTAGGCAACATCCTTTCATGTTCATTTATTGAGTTCATCGATAGTTTGCTCTTGATTGTGTGATTTCCTTTGTGGGAAAATCTTATATTGTGCTTTCTTTAATGTTTTAATGAAATTATTTTTAACTATAAAAAAGGATTTAAAATAATTTAAAAACTTGGGTACCTTGACAGAAGAAGTGAAAATGCTATAAACCCCAAATAGTGAAAATACAATAATCCACATCCTTTCAATCCAATATTGTTTTAACACATCAAGGTGTTGTTTTTATTGTTCTGCTACCTCTGATTTACAAGTATCATTTGTCTTAGGCAACATCCATTCATGTTCATTTAAAAACTTCATTAGCTCTCTTCTTTTTTTTAATTAGCTTTCTGTTTTTTTCTTTCCTCTTTTTGTACTTTTTGACTACTTTGTGCTTTTCATGCATATTGTAGTGTCTTTATTGAACTTTTTCTTTCCTAAAAAAAAAAAAAAAAACAAGAGGAAAGGGAAGAAAATATGAAGCTCTTGACATGTAACGATGACATTGTAATAGAAGGTGACTGAGCAAGGCTAACTAGGTCCCTAAGAAAAGGGTTGATTTTTTACTAATACTTGTGCACTGGAAACGATTTTAAAAGTTGATAATTTCATTAAAAGGAATGTGATACTTGCAAATCAGAGGTAGCAGAACCATAAAACCAACACCTTGATATGTAAACACAATATTGTTTGCTGGGCATCTGGCTAGTGCTTGGTTGATAGGAAATTTTGGAAGAACATAGTATTGAATTTGAAGGAAATTTAGGTGCCACTCCTGAACCTGATTTAAATGATTTGGGGTCTTTGATCAATGGTGGTTTCAGTAGAACATCTATCGAGAACGACTACAAAAAGCCTATTCAAAGTTTCTTTTTGGCGGATAATTCTTCGAGCTTTGCTTCCATTGAATTTACCTTCTCACATAATTGGTCCAAAGTCTTCTTTGTTTTGTAATCTTGTGAAAAAACCTTAAATTGGGACTCTAACTTCGACGTTAGTCACCATTGTTTTAGATGAGAAATTTTTCTGGTGGTTGGTTAAAGAATATTTTAGCAAAAAAGTTGTGGTAGGATTTTGGCTCTGATACCAAATTGACACAGAACAAATTAGAGAACTTGTCTATGTGTGCTTGTGGCGGGTTAAGGTTTAGGAAGATTTGTAGATTTTAGGTTTAGAACCCTTAGAGAAGAAGGGTTAGAGTTCAAAATAGAAAAGATTTGATTCGTAGTTGGAAAGCGAAGAAAAGGAATTGAAGTAGGACTTTTTTCATACTCGTGAATAGTGCATGAACAGTTCCGTGAACAATACCATAGAGGAAGAAAAGAAGAAAGAAAGAATAGAATGGGAGGAAAAAGAAACCTAATTACCAACGTGCCTTAATACTTAAAATAAATAATTTTATCAATCAATTCAAACTTTAAGACACTTTTATACACTCGTAACTTCTCCTAGTAGATCTAGGTTTTCTACTTTGACTAGTAAACCAGAATCTACACATTTTTTTTGATAAGTAATTAACTTCATTGAAAAAAGATAGAATACAAAATCCAAGCACACACGTAGTGTGCAAAAGAAACAGGGAACCCCACCCCCCCCCCCCCCCCCCCCCCAAAAAAAAAAAAAAGGGACTCATGAAAGTACATCTATCAATCAAATCAAACAAAGAAAAAAAAAGTTAAAACCCCTGTTGCATTTGTCCATTCTAATAAGATTTAGAGAAAATAGAAGTTGTGGTCCTGGATCAATCTTTCATTCCCTTCAAAGGTCCGAGCATTTTTCTCTTGCCAAATACCCTGCATAAGGCATTGAGGGATCATGTTCCAAATGGCCACATTTCTGTTTTCTAAACTTGCCAAGCCAACTAGCTAGAAGCTCCACATCATCACATATCTTGGCATAACCCAATAAACCCCAAATAGTGAAAATTATATAATCCACATCTCTGTAGTAACTGAGCAATGTACGAGGAAATGAGTACTAGATTCCCCAACACCAATTGAGGACTACATTCAGTTGCCTTTGTAGATTGTCAATAGTTAAGATTTTTCCCCATACCTCTATCCACAGGAAGAAACTAACCTTTGTTTGCACATTTAGTTTCCACAGTCTTCCATGAAAAGGACATATGAGAACTGGAGTGTAAAGCCTTATAATAGGAATGGACATAAAAAATCTCCCAAGAGGAAGGTTTTGAGCAAAGCTTGTCCATTCCATCTCCTCTCCACACTCCAGAATAAATAAGATCCATAAAGGCAGTGATTGACTCTGACTCCCAATCTTGAACCGATCAAATAAAATTGACATTCCAATGAGAACTAGCTCCTGAGAGAGATATGAGATCAGGCACTGAAGCATCCCTATTACATGCAACACAAAACAACTCTGGAAACATATCTTTCAGAGGAGGTTCCCTGCTCCAAAAATCATGCCAAAATTTAATAGACAAACCATCGCCCACTTTAAAGCTAACAAAACGATGTAAAGTATCCCACCCGTTCTTAATACTCTGCCAAAGGCAGACCCTATAAGGCCCCTGTACAACATTAGAAACCATACTCCAGATCCACAACCCTTCTCCATGAAGTATTGCTCTCCAGAGCATTCTGCCAGAACCACTTCCCCAAAAACTACACATAAAGACCCATAAACTGAATAAGACTTATTAATAAAAGAAAACCCATGGCCCATTTCCAACAATTGTAGAATTACTAAATTACCCTTTGACTCTAGAATGACCATTTTTTAATTTATCTTTTGACTTGGAACCTCACCAAGGCAGGGCCCTTTGGATCCATCCCTGAGGAGTAAATCACGGATACATGACCCACCCACTAGATTCGTGTATTAGGTAATTCAGGGGAACTCCTTGTGGAGATCGAACCCAAGATGTCTGGGTCTACAACTCATCCCAAACCTCCAACCACTAGGCTCCACTAGAATGACCAAATAACATAAAATAAAAAGATAAACCTTATTTAACTACCATGGACACTAATTCTTAAACCTTGCCTTAACCTTACTCTTCCAAAGAGGATATTCTTTCTCTGATCATGTTATGGTTGTACCATCATGATTGCTTCAGATGGCTTCCTCTGGGACCTTGCTTATGGTCATGGCTTGAATGGTGTTTTTTTTTTTTTTGGGGGGGGGGGATTTGGGGGAAAAAGATTGGGAGGGGAGAAGAGGGGCTAGGGATTCGGGAAACATTTCAAGGGAGGGGGGGGTGGTTGTGGTTTTGAACACCTCTAACTGACCTCCACATCAAGTTGTTGGTTTTGCCAAAAAAATCCTACCAACCATGGCCACTACAACCATTAAAAACTGCCATTGCTGGACGGTGCTGATCTACCATCTCATTTACCTAGCTAGTGGAAAGAAATGTAGTTGGCATGCTGCAAACCTGAAAATAAACATTGCCAGGGGTTTCTATGGACCTCCTCTAGTGGTCTTATTAGGCCTTTTCTTTTGCATTGCATATTTTACTGAAAATCTTCTTTCTTCTTCGCTTAAAATATACTACCTGTCTTTTTAGGATGTATGCGAGGTTAGAACTTTGGTGTCAATTTAAACCTTGGAATCCTAGGATAGATTCAATTAATAAAATGATGTCTTTTGTGTTTTCCTTAATTTGAATAACTGGCATATTTGGTTTTTACCCCTCAAAAGTTGCTTTTAATATTTTGAATCATCTAACAGGGAGATCAGAATCATCATGGTGTCAATCTGGAGGCTTAAGAAGCTCAGATGCATGTACACCAGAGGTACTGGTAAAAAGATTTTTATTGATAATATTAATAACTGTGCATTCACTTTTATCAGACTTATTGTATATTCTTTTATCCAATATGTGCTTTTCACAATGTAGTTGATGACTTAAATATTTGCTTCCTAGACTGCATACGATTGTGACAATCCCAAGGAGTCTGAATCTCCCCGTTTTCAAGCTATATTACGTGTCACAAGTGCACCTAGAAAGAGGTTTCCTTCGGATATCAAAAGTTTTTCTCATGAACTAAATTCCAAAGGTGTTCGGCCTTTCCCATTTTGGAAGCCTCGAGGCTTAAATAACTTGGAGGTACTTAACTTTTAGTTTGCAATATATTTTCTTGAACATAATGAGTTGTGCTTTTGGAAGGTCTAGTCGTTCTTAATTTCCTTGCTGTTTTGTGCAGGAAATATTGGTCGTCATCCGGGCAAAATTTGACAAAGCAAAGGAAGAAGTAAACTCTGATTTGGCTATTTTTGCGGCAGATCTGGTTGGAATTCTGGAGAAAAATGCAGATAGTCATCCTGAGTGGCAGGAAACTCTTGAGGATTTGCTGGTTTTGGCTCGGAGCTGTGCTATGACATCTTCTGCAGAGTTTTGGCTTCAGTGTGAAGGCATAGTCCAGGAATTGGATGATAGGCGTCAAGAACTTCCACCGGGTATGCTGAAGCAGCTTCATACCCGAATGCTTTTCATTCTCACGAGGTGTACCAGATTGTTGCAGTTCCACAAAGAAAGTGGGTTGGCCGAGGATGAAAATATTTTTCAGCTTCGTCAATCTATAGTCCCGCATTCTGCAGAAAAACGGATTCCCCCAGGCATAGGAAGAGAGTCTAAAAGTTCTAGTGCTGCAAAGGCCTCAAAGGCTGCTGCAACTAGGAAATCTTACAGTCAGGAGCAGACGAATTGGAAGAAAAACCATTTTGTATCGCCAGGAAATTTTCTCTCTCCTCCTACATATGACACTTCAAAAAATCCAGAGTCTCCCACAAGCAGGGACCGGATGGCTTCTTGGAAGAAACTCCCATCTCCAGCTGGGAAAAGCATGAAAGAAGCTGCTCCTTTGAAGTTGCAGAATGATGTTAAGGTTGAATCTTTGAAGGTGAGAGGGGTTTCTGATGCAGATTTGTCTGCTGCTAAGCCTCCTGAGCTTCCTCCTGCAAAAGATTCTCATGAACATTCTTCCAAGCACCAACACAAAGTTTCTTGGGGTTACTGGGGCGATCAACCAAATATTTCTGATGAAATAATATGTCGCATTTGTGAGGAGGAGGTTCCCACTTTAAATGTGGAAGAGCATTCAAGAATTTGTGCCATTGCTGATCGATGTGATCAGATGGGTCTAAGTGTCAATGAGCGACTTGTTAGAACTGCTGAAACTCTTGAGAAGATGATTGAGTCGTTTACACAGAAGGATATTCAACATGTAGTAGGAAGTCCAGATGTTGCAAAAGTATCAAATTCAAGTGTTACAGAAGAATCTGATCTTCTATCTCCAAAACTCAGTGATTGGTCCCGCAGAGGCTCAGAGGACATGCTTGATTGTTTTCCTGAAGCTGATAATTCTATGTTTATGGATGACCTGAAAGGTTTACCTTCAATGACATGTAAAACTCGTTTTGGTCCAAAATCTGATCAAGGAATAACAACATCATCTGCTGGTAGCATGACTCCTAGGTCTCCATTATTGACACCAAGGACCAGTCAGATTGACTTGCTCTTGGCAGGAAAGGGTGCCTACTCTGAACACGATGATTTTCCACAGGTATTTCCTTTTCTTATCTAGTTCTCTGTTTGGGTGTTGCAGGATCACTTATTGCCAAAAATGGTGAGATATGTAAGGTGCTGGTATCTCATTTGCCACTGGCCTTTGAGCCTCATGGAGTTTCCATCCCCGATATGTATGGGGTGGTGGGTGAGGATGTGGGTTCAAATCCCGCCATGTGTGAGTCATAATTGGATTTCACCTTCAATGGGAGAATTTTTTTTTTTGGGTAAAAAACTTCATTAAAAGAGAACGCTCGTCAAGTACATGGGGGAGTATACTAGAGAAGAGAGCTAGAAAATGAAAAGTCAAAACAAGAAAAAAAAAGAACAGTTATCTAGAACCCCCCTAGTCCATGAAATCTAAGAACCCCTTAATTGAAGAAGTCATTGAGCACCACTCATATAAAGACTTCAAAAGCAAAAACTTCAACTTGATCAGGCTGAGCTCCTGGTCGTCAAAGCATCTCGCGTTTTGTTCATGCCAAATACACCACATGAGACACAATGGAACCACTGGCCAAACTCCCCTACTGCCTCTCCTCCCACACTACCCTGACAAACTCAACAAAAGTTTATTTATTTTATACTGAATACGACATCAACCAAGAAACACTGAACAAAAGAAATATAATGAACCACAAATCCCGAGCCACTGGACAATGCTGGAATGAATTATTCACATCCTCCCACTGCGTTTACACATGAAGCACCATTCCAAAATGATAATAACCCTCTTTCTTAATTGATTGGCAGTCAAAATTCTCTTGAGAATTACACACCAAACAAACAAAGCCACCCTTGATGGGGTGAGAGTTTGCCATATGCTCTTCCACGGAAACTGTGGCCCACTTCCCTGCAAAACCTTGTAATAGCTTTTCACTTGGAATTCATTTTTTGATGAAGGGACCCATACCAATCTGTCTCCTTACGCCATCTTAATCTTACTGCTGTAAATTAGATCCCCCAATATCTGAGTCACCTCCTCTGATTCCCAATCTTGCACTACACAAATGAACAAAGGGTTCCAATAAAACTGGCCATGCCTTACCTCCATGTAATTTGCAACTGTTGAATTGTGATCCCTGGCAATAAGATACAAAGGTGGATGCCGGTCCATCATAGCATCCTCCCCCTGCCAAAAACTAATTCTAGTGCCATCACCTACATCACAACGACTAAAACAAGAAAATCTATCCCACCCTCTCCATATGTGTCCCATAAATTTATCCATTCGAATTTACACTTTCTTCCCTTAGCATGTACTTGCTGATATTCAATTATTATTATGTGTATAAGTTTCACTATTTATTTTGTTATGTTAAAATTACTTATGGGTACTGCAGATGAATGAACTTGCCGATATTGCACGATGTGTAGCAAATACACCTCTGGATGATGATCGCTCTATGCCATATCTATTATCTTGTCTTGAAGACTTGAGGATTGTCATTGAACGTAGGAAGTTTGATGCGCTTACAGTGGAGACATTTGGGGCACGCATTGAGAAGCTGATTCGGTGAGTTCTTTGCTGCTACGATTCTTGAATATTTCAAATTAAAACCACACAGGGCATCAGATTTTCCATGAATGGTTCTACTGAAATGTTTGTTCAACTTTTCTTTTGTTTGAAACTTCCATACCTGTGATTTTAAATTAGAAGGTTTTAATGAGACTGTATGTGAAATTCTTAACCTGTAAGGAATTGTGATTTTCTAGGGAGAAGTATTTGCAGCTTTGTGAGATGGTGGAAGATGAAAAGGTTGATATAGCCAGTACTATAATTGATGAAGATGCTCCTCTGGAGGATGATGTGGTCCGTAGCTTGAGAACAAGTCCTGTACATTCAAAGGACCGTACCTCTATAGATGACTTTGAGATCATAAAACCAATCAGTCGTGGAGCATTTGGACGTGTTTTCTTGGCTAAAAAGAGAACAACTGGGGACCTATTTGCAATAAAGGTATAATGCTGCTTCTGTGATCATGCTCTACCAATGTGCTCTGCATAGGTTACTATGACCATTTATAGAGATTGAAGACTTTGGGTGGTGTCTAGGTGGTAGCTTCCTTAAGAATATATCAGAGCACAATCCTTTTTTTTTTTTTTATAAGTATATCAGAGCACAATCCTGAATCCTTAAGCATAAGAATATGAGCCTAGCTACCAAATCAAGTGTAGGGACTGAAAAAAGAAGTTTAGACTTTAGTCTTAATAATAGGTTGGACAATCCAAGTTATGTCCCCACCCCACCCCCCCCCAAAAAAAAAGTTATTATTATTTTTTTTTTTTGCTATCCATTTATCATTATTACCATCATCAGCATTTGTTATTTGGTGAAGCAAATATTTGACCTAAGAGGCTAAGACCTACCTCAACACCAACCTCTCCTTTGTCGCTTTAGCCAAGTCTTGAGGGAGTGAAATAAATATTTATTGATTTTTAGAGACTCTGTTTCTTTCACCTTTTATAGATAATTAATAGTAAATAGAAATTCTCATTAGAAGGTTTTCTTGAAGATATGAAAATTGGAATCAATAGATGCATAACCAAAACAAACAAAGGTAGTTCTTTGTAAAAAGAAGAATTGAAATACTTTAAATCTCTAACTTTTACATTGTAATGGAATGATGTTGCATGTGTAAGAAGGGGGAGTCAGTTGATCTCCTCCTCTCTCACAGCTGGTCCTCTTTCTCTCTCTCTAAGCCGTTCCTTCACCATGGGTGGGTAACAATGGCAAGGTCATCTCAAAATCGAGTTCCTGTATTTGGCTGCTGTGATTTTTTATTTTAATGGAAGAGATGAGGATTTAAAATTTAGAATAATAAGTCATAATTCTTTGAAAAACCCAACAATTAAAATAACTTGCCAAACAAGTTTTGAAGGGGGAAAAATAACTTGATAACCAATATTGAAAATAAATTCTCAAAACAAGTTTCTTGTTGGTTTTAAAAATACATAACCAAAACAGCAACCACACAGGCCCTTATTGTTTTTATTTTTCCGTTTTTAAATTCCCAACTTCTTAAAACCTTGTAAACGTGCATGGGTTTGTCACCTTTAAATCCCATGGGTGGGCTGGGTCTTGCCCAAAATGAATGGGTTGGGTGAGTAATGGGTATCGATATTTATTTGAGTAGGCATTAAATGGTTAACTATATACCCGATCCTGATCTGTCTATGATCTGATTCAAAACTCGCACAACTCACTCATTTGCCACCTTTAAGGACTTGGAGTCTATGGTGATTTGCAAGAAGTCCCCCAATTCTATTGCCAAGTAGGATGAGAAAGTTGTCAATGCCACTCACCAGCACCACATAGGCACCCAGATCAAAGTTGTCATTGCCTCTTGCCGATAGTAATTTCGGGATGGTCCATTTTTCCCTTTAGTTCCCATGAGATCTTTCTTATTTATTAAAAGAAATTAGGGCAAAAAAAGTTGATTGTAGTTTTTTATTTTTAGTTCTTATTTTTTGTAAGTTTAGTTGATAGTTTTTATTAATTATTTTAGTAAGTTTTTTTTTTGGTTACACTCTTATTTTGATTATGCTTATTAGTGTCATTCAAATTATTTTATATTAATTGTGCCTATTTTTTAGTTTT
This sequence comes from Quercus wislizeni, assembly GCA_023055345.1. Taxonomy (NCBI): domain Eukaryota; kingdom Viridiplantae; phylum Streptophyta; class Magnoliopsida; order Fagales; family Fagaceae; genus Quercus; species Quercus wislizeni. Next base: position 26,124,101 of record JALGQJ010000003.1, read on the forward strand.
ATTTTAGTTGTTATGTATTAATGTGTTAAAGTGATGAAATAAAGTTGTTATTTGATGGCTATATAAAAATATTGGAAGATCTGTGATTTTTCATTCGAGCCAAACAACAAAAAATGTTTTTCTGAGCATTTTTAAAAATACAACTAAACACTGAAAAAAAAGGCTGCTTGTAAGTGTTTTCACTTTGTGACAAAAAACATTTTACACCAAAGCAAACGGAGCCACCTTGATTGATAAAATTATTACTTGTCAAAAGTTATAAAAAAAAAAAAACCAACTACTTTACTCATCCCTTTACCACTTGGGCATGATTTGAAGTAGGTTCTACCCCAACTGCATCCCATCACTCTTACCACCTAGACTAGGGCATGGGAAACAACTATTGTGTCTTTTATGCTTTGTTTGGATGAGGGATTTTGGGATAAGATTTTATTGAAAGTTGTAATTTGGAAGTTTTCTATGTTGATTTCTCATGTTTGGATAACAAGAGAGTTTTTTATTTATTTATAAATTTTGTGGAATTTTGAACATGTGAGCTTCAAGTATTTTTAATCTCCACTATCACCACACCAGCACTACCTCCACCACCACCACAACTATTATCGCGCTACTACCGCTATAGCATTGCCTCTGCCATCATCATTGCCATGGCCATCACCACTGTCACCGTTATCGCTAAATCATCACCACATAAACATTGTCGTTGTAACCATTATGATACTTTAATTTCTTAATTGTTAAATATATTCATTATGACTAAAAATGGAAATTGACTGGAGTGAAATTACCATTAATTTAAATCCCCTTTAATTTTCAAAACTATAAATAAGAAATTTTAAAATTCTTTATTCAAACACATGTATAAATGTTATTCCAGCAGCCTTAATTCCACATCCATCCCTAAACCTTTCAAACTGTATATGCTTCTTGACATTGATGGAAGACAGCCTTAATCAACCACTCTTATAGTTATGGGATCACATTCTAAATATCAATGGGGAGCTACTCAGTAATACAGGACCCTTTCAATGGGATGATGTTCTGACAGTATCATCTCAATGGGATGATGTGCTTGAGAAAGAAATGAGTGAAAGCTATATAGGGCTGTGTTATTTATTATAAACTAAATTGCTGATGGGCTGGCAATGATTGTTGACTGCCTTATTTTTATAATGAATTGTATGATTTATATGTGGGGATTTATTTCATTCATTGCTTTACCTGACGTTATAAATAACAATTCTAGAGCACATAATTTTTTAATTCATAAAAGTTTTTAACATTCATTTATATGTTAAAAAAAAAAAAGAAAAAAAAATCTGAATAAAGATGATTGATTAATGCTCCAAATAATATATTTTTCCTACTCTTTGATTTCTAATAATTTTTTTTTTTTTAACTTCTTGTTTAGAATTTCATCTTTGTTATGTGTGGTGTGTGTGTTTTTGTGTATATGTGTGTGTTTATATTTAGAGAGAGAGAGAGAGAGATTGGGGACAGACCTTGGTGTGATGGTAAGTGCCTTCCACTAAAAGTGACAAGTTGGTTTGAGTCTAGGAATTAGTCTCTCCAAAAAAATTGAGAGTAAGGCTGTTTGTCAAACATCTCTCCCAAACCCAGCTAAAGTGGAAGCTTTTGTGCACTAGGTACGACTATATATATATATGTGTGTGTGTGTGTGTCTGTATTTCTATTTTTAGCCTCTCTTCTTTATTGGTTTGATTAAAGTTTCTTCAAATATGATTTAGGTCTCTTGGCTTGAGTGGTACCTCTGGCCCTTCCCCATGGGAAGACTCAGAGTGCTGGTTTGAATCTAGGGGTTGTCTCATTAAAACTTTTAATGAAAAAAATATGTTCGTTTTGTTTGTTTGTTTGTTTTATGTAAATTTTAAATTCCATTTGTGGTTTATCTTCCCTTTTTCTTTTTTTGGGTACGTAATTCAAAATTTATTGATAATGAAGAATACTTTATGTTCACACTGATGAACACAAAGTATCATAAAAAATACAAGAATGTCAAATGGAAGATCTAAAAGAATTTTGGAACGATAAAATGGAAGAACAATGTGTAAAACCCCAAGCCTAAGACAAATCAAAGAGAGTACGAAATAGCAAGGATTTCAATTGATTCAAGGATATCTCAATATCCTCAAATGTACGACTATTCCATTCCTTCCTCACAATTCACATCAGACATGCTGGCACCAAGTTCCATACACTCGAGACATGTTTCCCAAACCAAATTCTCCAACCAAATAATAAAGTTGCAACTGTCCCCACCATTTATAAATCCTGTTTTTATTTTTCACCTATGCTTTTATGATTCATATTTTCTTGTTTTGGAGACATCAGGGAAGATTATCTTATGTTTGATTTTGCATGGTTCTATAGGGATAAATTTCTCCACCTGTTTGGTTTTTTTTTTTTTTTTTTTTTTTTTTTTTTGTGTGTGTGTGTGTGTGCTGTTTTTTTTTGTTTTTTTGTTTGTTTGTTTGTTTTTTGTGTGTTTGTAACCCATGGAAGCCCCCTCATCACATCATCCTTCTACGCTTGTATGTTGCCATTGAGCTGTAAAGGATCTTATGTTTTAGTTGCATCTGATATTTGTGTGACTTGCAACAGGTTCTTAAAAAGGCAGATATGATACGTAAGAATGCTGTAGAAAGTATACTAGCCGAACGTGATATTTTAATTTCAGTCCGCAACCCTTTTGTGGTGAGCAGGTCTAGCTAGCATGGCATTTTTCCCTTTGCTTGAAAATATTAACTTTATTTTAACATGAATGGGTCTTTATCAGGTTCGCTTCTTCTATTCTTTTACATGCCGTGAAAACTTGTATCTTGTTATGGAGTATTTGAATGGAGGAGATTTGTATTCATTATTGAGAAATTTGGGCTGCTTAGATGAGGATGTTGCTCGTGTATATATAGCAGAAGTTGTAAGTATATATTTTTTCTTCAGAAATCTGATTGTTTCTTATAATCATGAATTAATGTGATCGTTTCTTATGCTACAGTGCAATTCTAATATCTTTGGACCTTTTTCCTTTTTTTTTTTTTTTTTTTTGGATGGGGGGGAGCAGGTGCTTGCTTTGGAATATTTACATTCACTGCGCGTGGTTCATCGTGATTTGAAGCCTGATAATCTGTTAATTGCACATGATGGTCATATTAAGGTGACAAAATCTTTTATTTTCTTTTTCTCTTATCTAAGGCATATGGTTTAAAGTTGCACAAGTTTACAGACTGTATAGAAGTTTAGAATTCTTGGATAACAAGCAATCATCCAGACTCAAGTTTGTGCACTTGCACTTGACTGCCTGACTCGTATACAAAATTTACTAGATAATGGAAGTATTAGTACTAAGAAAAAGAAACTTGTCCCCATTGTTTGGGTGGTCTCGTATTTGGGGTTCTACGCAATGTCTTTCCGTATTTGATTTCCTGCAATCTGTTTCTGTTTCTGTTTCTCTGTGATTTTTTTTTTTTTTTTTTGTATTTGTTTCAATTACAGTCTGTTCGTCATTGTGAACATGATGCACTTTTTTATTAATGAAAATATCTATTACCTATCAAAAAAAAAAAAACTTGTCCCCATTGTGCAGTTGACAGACTTTGGGCTTTCTAAGGTTGGTCTTATCAACAGCACTGATGACTTGTCTGGTCCAGCAGTAAGTGGGACATCCTTACTTGCTGAAGATGAGTCTCAGTTAGCCGAATCCGAGCATCAGCGAGAAAGGCGGAAAAAGCGATCTGCTGTGGGTACACCTGATTATTTGGCACCAGAGATACTTTTGGGAACAGGACATGGTTCGTATAGCATTTTCTTAGTTTAAGGTGCTATAATTATCTTATTCTTGTTTTTCTTAAAGTTTAACTTTGTTCATCTTGAAAGAAGTGAAGCTTAAGCTAGTTGGATAATTTATTATAAGCCACATGGTTTCAAAATTTTAGTGCTGATTAACTTTGAATACTCAACAGTCATGCTTCTCTCTCTCTCTTTGTACGTGCATACATGAACTCACACCAGTATATCATCTACACAACAGCTTCTGCTTTTCTCTTTGGATTGAGCACTTATTGAAATGGTAGGACTAATAGTCTATCATTGAACCTTTTCTCTGCAGCTGCAACTGCTGATTGGTGGTCTGTGGGTGTCATATTATTTGAATTGATTGTTGGCATTCCACCTTTTAATGCTGAACATCCCCAGGTACATGTTCCTTATTCCACTCACCACTGCTGTTGGAAATAACAATTTACTACACAATTACCAGGGAAAAAACCTTTTATATGCCTGCCTTAGATTATTTTAAAATGATTTTTTTCTGTACAAAAAGTAAATTGGGTGATATTATTAGTCAAAAGAATGTCCAGGATACATGGACGTGAGACGTTTATAACATTTAGTTATAAATTTGGGACATAAGAACAGGTTATTATTATTATTATTATTATTATTATTCCTTTTTGCTAATTACGCATGCACCTGGTGGGTCATGAACCCATGACCTCAGCCTCCACCTTACTCTTACAATGAGAGGAGATTCCATTTTAGCTAGAGCTAAATGGCATAAGGACAAGTACTTGGTTTTTTTTTTTTTTTTTTTGATAAGTAATAAAGATATATATTGAAGAACCTACCTTATGCATAAAAACATAAGGCAGAGAGAAAAGAACGATGGGAAAGAAAGAGAAAAAAGAAAAAAAGAGGGAAAGGAAAGAATACTAATTACACAGGAGAGAGCTAAGGAACAAAGGGAGGGAATCACTAGAGGTGAGTCTCCAAGTCCTAGACCAGTCAAACAGAGAGCCACTGAAAGAGGCCAATAACTGGTCATCCGAACTTTCCATGTCCTCAAAAGTCCTCCTGTTTCGCTCCCTCCAAAGACACCACATCAAGCATAATGGAGCTAAGTTCCAAATGCTAGACACATGCTTTCCAGGCCAGTTCCACCATAGTTGTTGGGAGTAGACAAAATAATTTTTAACATGTCAATGGATGCAAATGAAAATTCATTCAATCTCGTGCAAATTATTACCGTGCTAAGTGTTAGGAGGTATGTTACAGATTGGTTCATTTAGATCACATAGAATTTATGCTGTAATAAGCTGGTTTCTGTTTGCAAGACTAGTGTTCTTCCTCAAACTGGATGATAAATGATACTTCTAGGATAGAGTATATTTATGGTTTTTTTTTGGGGGTGGGTTTGAAAGATTCTTGATATGAGTTTACCTTCTAAAAGTTTTTTTTTGGGGGTGTATTTATTGATTATGTTTTGAGTATTGCTGATTGAGTTATTACTACCATGTTTTTGTTTCCGCTCCTAGACAATATTCGACAATATTCTTAATCGTAAAATACCATGGCCCCGGGTACCAGAAGAAATGAGCCACGAAGCACAAGATCTAATTGATCGGTAAGAGAAGCATTTGAATGTTAAAATATTTAGCTTTTATCTGAGAGGATCTAATATATGTTGATGTTAGTATAGCTATGCTATACATACTTGGGAGTAAATAATGTTTTATTATCTATGTTTCAAGGACTACTATATCTACTGATTGTTCTTTTTGAATGGATTTAATTTGTTGCTTGCTTAAGCATCTGTAATGAACTGATTTTGAAAATTTGAATGTGTTTCCTTATCTACTTTCAATTAAAAAAATGACCTCATATTTTCTGCTTTTTGATTATTTTCAACTCTTTTTCTTCCAACTTATGATCACTGGTGTTTGTGATTTACTGCTTCATATATAACTCCTTGCTTAAGATAGATTTATTCTTCATCTTTCTTTAAACATGAGCTTCTGAACAGGCTTAGGTAGCTTGACTTTGCCCTTGATAAATTACCACTAATCCCAAAAGCTTAAGTTGATTGGAAATGATGAATTTAATTACCTGCCCCTTGTTCTAACACTCCCGGTTAGGTGTGGGCCCAACACAGAAATTTTGACATTTTAATGTGAGGTAAGAGTGGACACTGTTCTAAATTAGGACCACCAACACACAAACCACACATTTGAAGGGAATGTGTGCATTTGTAGTTAAAAAAGATATCCTCATGCTCTATGTATGTAATTTTAGATGATGTCTTGTAGTAACTCAAGTACACTTATGTACCTTGGTTGTGATGTTTATGAATAAGTGTCTTTAGTGAAACAGCATTTAGTACATCAATTACGGACTCTACATAGAGCTGGCATGTTGATGTATGGGGCATTTTGATGTCTCTCAGAGATTGTCTATTATGTGCATATATCTTACTAGATATGATGTGTGTTTCTTCATGTAAGGTTCACACCTCTAGACTTATATAACCGAGAAATGCTTGCTGTATGGACTTCATGATGTTTACACCTCTAGACTTAATAATGTTTACTCATTAAGTTTACAGATGCTGATACATTCAGTTTTCAGATTGCTGACAGAAGATCCTCATCAGAGACTTGGAGCCAGAGGAGCATCAGAGGTGATCTTGGTTCTTAATGACTTGTCAATTAATTTTTGATGGTATGTTTCCATGGTACCCTTAGATGTTGAATTGATGAAAGTGAATTTATAATTCAGGTGAAACAACATGTATTCTTCAAAAATATCAATTGGGACACACTTGCCAGGCAGAAGGTGCGATTGCCTGATTCATAAAATTGTATTGATCTAGAAGCAATGGTTCTTGATGTTTTAGATGGACTACATACACCATTTGAATTTCATCTTTTTTACAGGCTGCATTTGTTCCCACTTCAGAGAGTGCTCTAGATACCAGTTACTTCACAAGTCGCTATTCATGGAATACTTCGGATGACCATGCTTATCCAGCCAGTGATCTGGAGGATTCCAGTGATGCTGACAGCTTAAGTGGCAGTAGTAGTTGCTTGAGCCATCGCCAAGATGAAGTGGTATTGTATTTCTAGAAACTCATTGGTTTTTAAGACCTGTTTATGTTAACTTTCTGATTTGTTATACTTATGTAAGATTTATGGGGTTGCTGTGCTCTTGGCAACACTGATAAATAGGGAGATGAATGTGGGGGTCTTGCTGAATTTGAGTCAAGCTCATCTGCGAATTACTCTTTCAGTAATTTCTCATTCAAGGTAAATTTTCATCTTTATGATTTATTTCTGAGTTGACTAGTATAGGCATGGCACATGGGTTAAGTGATTCTATTTTTTCCATTGTTTTTTAGTAGAGCTTTATGTTTGCATCTTGTGTACAATATATATATATATGTGTGTGTGTGTGTGTGTATTCCCAATAAAAAGAGCAAGGTGGAGGGTGAGGTTATGGGTTCAAAACCCACAGAGTGCACGTGTAACTTTCAAGTAAATTTTTTTTTACTTGTTTAAAAAGACTTTTCCACCCTTTTGGTCTTTGTATTATTGGTTTAAATGTTAAATTCTATGTAAGAATGTGAATGACCTTAGCTCCTGTGCATGGGCATAGACTTCTTACCCCATTAGAGGTGAATGCCCTTGGATTACCTGGTAACTGGTTTTGGCAAGTGGGGTTAGTTGCTTGTAAAAGAGTCTACATTTAGAAAGTTTGCCTTGCATGGGTTCAATTCTTGTCAAACTGGTGCTGTCTTGATGTTTAACATGGCAATGACTTACTAGAATACCAATATTATTTTAGCTATCATTTAGCTCTTGGGAATGAATGGTGATTGTTGGTTAATTTTTCTGCCCCCTTATCATCATTTATAATTTTTCTTTGTCATAAATTATCATCATGCGGTGTCTTAATTATGTATTTCTTGTGCTTATCAGAATCTCTCCCAGCTTGCATCAATCAACTATGATCTGCTTTCTAAGGGTTTGAAGGACGAGCACCCTACAAATCCAAATGCATAACTTATCTTCCAGTCAAAAGCTGGCTGTTTGGCATATTTGTGGAGACTAATCATTCCAGTGTTGTTGTATACCCTGTACATGTATGATTTCAAGCTTCTATGATTTTCATTTCACGTTTTGTATATATTTTGCTATTTAGTAATGTGATTGATGTTTTGCATTTGCAGAAATAGCTGAAAACTTAGAGGCTGAAACTAGTTCGGGATGTGCTGTTTCCTTAATGTGGTTCACAGGTCTTCTATGTGAGGTTTTGATTTTAGCGTTGAGCTATTTTGTGAGTTGAGAACCTTATTGTACCCTAATTTGTATGCCCCAATGTTGGTTACAGTCTTGTCCTGTGGTGTATCGTGATTTCTCTCCATAGCAATGAGAACACATCCCTTATGTTCAGTTTAATATGTAGTTTATGAACACTTGTTTTCTGGGCTTCTGTGAAGTGCCTCCCTGGCGTTATTGGAGATACAGGAAGAGGTAGAAAGTCAAAATATTGGTGCTATGAAAGATAGCCTATGATGAAGTTCGAAGTTGCCTTACTCTACCCATGAGCTTTCCTCTACATAGGTGTAATATGTACGTGCAAAATAAAAGCGTAGAATGTAGGCTCAAATGATGCTCAATATTCTCGGTTAATTTAGAAGTGTTCAATTAAGCTCGAACTTTAATGGTTGAGTTTGAATTTAATCAATTCTTTCTTAAAAATAAAAAATAAAAAAATAAAAACCATTCAATTAGTCCAATTTGCGACAAACAGTCAAGCCTACACTAATAACAGAAAATCGCTGTTAGGGTATTTGTATTTCATATTTCTTAAGTATTAAAAATCACAATTTTCATAAAAAGCGGATTTGTGAAGGATTTACATATAAAACACTGCTACAATATTTCATAAATTGTTTGTGATCAAGCATTTCGTGGAAGATGGGAGAGTCTTGTAACTTAACTTGTTGATATGTTTCTAATGTAGAAATTCAGTGTTCAAATCTTCCATTGGGTTTTCTAAGCTATATTAAACTATTCAATGATTTTTTATGAGATGCAAATTTTAACAAAATCTACCTTTGAATTAGATTTTAGTTTTATATTCTACCTACCTGCAAAATTTCAGGGGATTTTTGGTATTTAACATGATTTTGGAAACAATTTTGTTAGTTGACAGGTTTTGCAAATATATTTGTTAAGTAGCATTTTGAGTTCGTGAGACTCGAGATCAATGAATGAACTCAAGTCTTAGAGACTAGAGTTCCTTAAAAGAAAACCAAAGGATAAAAAGCTTATCACCAACCTCTCCAGTTTTGATTATTCTTCTTCTTTTTAGATCAAGTCCAAATCTAAATATGTAGATCTAACCACATGTTATTGTGGAGGTTGAAGTTGCTTCTCTCTTTCTTCTTCTATACTCCTCTTTCTTCTCTAATTCCCTAAAATTTCAAGATGATTTGATTCTAATAACCATATTATTTATAAAATGTTTAAATTTTAAGTTTTTGTAATTATAATTGTGTAAAAAACTTAGTTATAATTTTTTAAGTACAGTACATTAAGTTTTCTAATTAAATTTAAACACAGCTTTATTGAATTCAATTTTTCTTGAAAAAGATAACACTATATATACATTATTCATTAATGCAATCATATGTTTGAATTCAATTGAGGAATCTAGTGTAAACAATTTATTTATTTATTTTTTTTTTTTTATAGAAGGAACCTAGTGTACACTGTACAATATATAAGAAATTATATGTAAGTTGTACCCATATTCCATTATGAGTTGTAACGCATGTTTACCAAAATGAAAAATATATTTATCAATAATTTATTGATGGGCAACCAAAAAGTTTTCATGTGTATTGTTTGATTTTATTTTCTAAATTTTTTATATTAAAATACAATTTAATAATGCATTATATGCACTTTACTGGTATCCTTAACAAAGCCTAAATAAAGTGAACATATTAAAAGCAAAAAGTCTAAAGGCACATAAATTTACATTTCCTCTCTCCCTTATTATTGTGGTGGCACAGATTTTACAAATGTTGAGTAAGTATATATATGTTTGAAACTTCTCCCTAAAATCTTGAACACCCACCTTTACTCCTATATCCTCACAAACACTTAAGGTTTGTTTGGTTTGCGCGTCTGTGTTTTGGACAACTGCGTTTCAGGCTTTTTTTTTTTAATAACCAGAGTCCATTGCACTGTTCATAAGACATGAACAATGCAAATAGACATGTGAATAGTAACTGAAAAATGATTTTGTATTATTTTCAGTTTTCAGCAAAATAAGCGATATCCAAATGCACACTTATACTTGTAGAGTGATTATTATCATCTTCATCGTCATCATCATCTTGGTTAGAATTTCCTAAATTTATGTCCCTCACCCGTACCCATGTTCTAGGTACTAATTCATACCCATGGGATTTTGTATTTTAACCAAAATTCTAATCAATCACCAATAAATATTATCACCAAAGATATATGTTAAAAACTTTTTCTTCTTCATGCAAAAAATCCTAGGAAAAATCTCGTATAAATCCACAATTATACCTAACATGAGATCTACACCAAATATAATAATATATTATCTCTAGGAATTTATATAAACTCACTTGTGATCTTTATTTACCATGGATACAACTTTCCGTGGTCGTAGCGCTGTTCCTCTCCCCTCCACCTCAGACTGTGGTCTCAGTCATCATTGATGTCATAGAACTTGGTTACCGACTTACCGTCATTTTGACACTGCATTTTTTTATGGAAGCGAAGAACCCTTAGGTCAGGCTGTGGCACTAGCTCTAAAGTTTGGTCTCATTAAGAGTCGTGAAGAACTTTTCATTACTTCCAAACTGTGGTGCACTGATGGCCACCATGATCTCGTTCTCCCAGTACTCAATCGCACACTAAAGTATGTTGCACTATTTATCATCACTGAATTGATATATTGAATTTTAGTTCAATAGAAAAGTTAATTAAACTAAGTTATGTGTATAGCATACTCTCTAATGTCTAATATCATCCCTGGTGGAAACTACATTAGAAACAAAGCATCCAAAATAAATAACAAATCACTGGTGGATGCTTTGTTTCTAGTTTGAAATATGTGCAACTAGTAATATACTTTAGTGATCACATGGACCAGACTTATCATTCAATATAGTGGTCATGCAATAGGCTAAAGCTTGAATTAGACTACGTACGTGTGCTCGGCATATTACGGAAACTACGTTTATTTGCAGTGTTAACGTATTATGCATGCTGGACAACAATCAGCTACAAGCCAAAAACTCCCCAATAATAAAATATTCTAAAGAAAGTTTTCTTGCACCTGTGTAATTTAACTTATTTATTTATATTTTTTTCGTTTGTGATAACAAGGAAGCTGGGGCTACAGTGTGTGGACCTCTATCTGATACATTTTCCAGTGAGGTTGAAACAATGAGCTAAACGTCTCAAACATGCAAAAGAGGATGTTTTACCTTTTGACATAAAAGGGACATGGGAGGCCATGGAAGCGTGTTACAAACTGGGCTTAGCTAAGTCTGTTGGAGTTATCAACTTTAGCAGCAAAAAGCTCTCCCAACTCCTATATCGTGCTATTATCCCTCCAGCGGTTAATCAGGTAAATGGAAAATAAAAATGAAAGACTTAAAAAGGAGTAACCTAACCATGCATACATCAATTAAACTTATGCTGGCAGCACGACTAAAGTGAAAATATTTTTAGGTGGAAATTAATGTGTCATGCATGGCGGCAGGACAAATTACGGCATTTCTGCAAAGAGGAGGGGATTCAAGTGTGTGCATGGTCTCCCCTAAGAGCCAGTGGTGCTCCTTGGGGTACCCATGCTGTGATGGAAAGTCCAATCCTCAAGGACATTGCAATCGCAAAAGGGTGTGCCACAGGTGCTATATATATACGACGACTCATTCTATGTGTGTATGGAGTTCAGTAGTATTGTTCTAAAGATTGAAAATTATAAAGAACTTAAAATGGTGTAGCTTTCAGTAATTAATAATAATTTAATAATATAAATAAATAGTACAGATTTAAATCTTTTATATGTTTTTCAATTTTACTACCAAAAGAGATTTAATTTTATTCTTGATTTTGAACATAAAGGAAAGATGTATAAAGACTTAACCTTGTTGATTACAATATAAATTTTCAAAGTGAGACTTTAAGGAATTAATGAAAGATAAAAAGAAAGATTGAATTTTTATAAACAATATTATTTTATTTTTTCCAAGTTGAGACTTTTATTTTGTTAGAAAGACTTCTTGAAAGTCTAACATTAAAAAAAAAAAGAAAAAAAAAGGATGCTATTCTTCCTCTAAGGCTGTCCAAGCAACCTTAGCCACCCGACCCTACCAACCAAACTGATTGGAACTGAGCTATCCACAGCTTGATCGGACACCTTAAGCAGCAGGTCTCAGCCCTCAGAAACCAACTCTGGCAGGTCAGGTAGCAGGTTTCCTCCTCTAAAACTTAAGTCACTTGACCCCACTAACAAGCCTTTCAAATTAATTAAGGCCGAATCTACCCAGATTCGGTGACAATTAGGCTTGGTTCTACTCGGATACAACAACATTTGACCCTCATCCACTCAGATTCAGCCACATATGCTAAAATCCGGTGAAGTTTGGCTCTCCTTAGCTCATATTTGGCCAAGTTTTGCTCTCGTTTGTTCAGATCTAGTGAAGATAGATTGTTGCTCACCACTACTCCTTCATTGGTTTTGACCGAATCGACCAATTGTCCGCTTGAGCCCAGCCCTATTCAACCCATGGTGATTGGCAGTCGATGGCAAGTCTCGTCTTTTTCCACCCGATTTGAGCGAGTTGAGTCTGGGTTGATCCCAAAACTAACCCAAACCAACTTGTGAACTGCCCCAGCTTCCTCATCTATAATCAAATACCATCTCTACCAATAGTTTTAAAGATGAATCTATGAGCTAGTGTTTTTGTTTTTTGTTTGTGTGTGTGTGTGTGTGTGTTGGCCTAATATTCATTAAGATGTTGGGCTATCTTTTGCTTGAGGTGGACAAGATCAAATCGGACCTGACAAAACAATTAACTTTTAGAATGGTCAACTTGAGTAAATGACATACCATATTCATATTAGTTGCCTCTGCCCCTATGCCTAAGTATGAAGTGTTCTACAATTCTTTGGGGGTAATCTTATACTTTTGCTAATAATGATTGCCTTGGTAGATGAAGGCACACATGGTTTGTAGATTCAGACCATTCAAAAAATTGGAAAATAGTGAAGTTAAAAGTTATTAAAGTAGGATTGAGGTCTAACTGTGATGATATCAAAATTAATTTAATAGTTAATTATATAAAATGAAATTTATAAACATATTAAAAATTTAAGTAAACATTTTGCTATTATTTCAAACATTTTAACAAATTTTGACAACATAGAAATATTTTGAAAAGTTCATTATATATAATCTTAAAAAAATAGTATTACCTTAAATTTTATATATATATAACACTTTAATGCTATGTTTGGAATGGGGTGAAAGGAAGGGAAACCAAAAGAAGTGACGATATGTCATTTCCTAGCAAAAACCGTAGTAGGTGTAGTTGCAATTTTGAATTTCAAACAAAAGGGCCACTCATGTCTTCTCATGAGAGAGAGCTTAATTGATTTAAAAAAAAAAAAAAACCCATTCCCCAAAAGTCAGAACCCCACCCAATGCATCATTCTCTTTTCTCATAAACCTCCTTCTCCCTTTTAGGGTCCGTTTGGATACAACTTATTTTTGCTAAAACTGAAAATACTGTATCAAAATAAATTTTAATTGTGTGAGTAGTGTCGTGGAACCCATGAACAGTGCGTGAACAGTGTTTTTTGTCCCCTATATAGTAAATTCATGTGATATTACTGTTTATGCGTAGGGGAAAAAACAAAAAAAAAAGGTCTAAAAGCGTTAACGCAAAACGTAAACGTCAAATTCAGTTGAATCCAAATGGGTACTTAATCTCTATTTTTTTCCCATAACTTTCATGCGGCAAGATCTAGCAAAGTGGAGCTATCATCGGCAAAGAAATTAGAGCCTAACGAACGAGATTGATGGGTTGGGTTTATGGGCAAAGAACAAGATTGATTATTGGCCATTCTTGAGAGAAATCATTTACACAAGATTTTGAGGTTCAGCCAATAAACCGGTGGCCGGTTTTGGAAACTAGGGTTCAACCTCAGTTCAAATGGTTTCTAGTTAAATTGAAATTTTCGGTTTTCTTATTTTTAAAAATTGGATTGGTGTTTGATTCTCAGTTAACCCCGATTGATTGGTCAGTCTAGTCCGGTTTTAAAAATCATAAATGCGATTTTACACTTTGTTTGTTTTGAAAATATTTTCTAGAAAATGTTTTTCCATTTTCAAGGGTTTGTTTGCATTTAAAATGTTAAATGTGGTCAAACTTGTAAAAAATATATATATATTTTGAGAAAGGTAAAATATTTCAATTGATTGTAAAATCATTTTTAAAAATCTGTAAAACATTTCACCTTTAAAAACATGGCAACATATTTTACGAATTCACAATGTGGCTGGCTCCCTGCTAGTTAATTCATTTGTTACTCATGCTGAAGTCATCGACTCATTGTTCTCTCTCTTAGTTAATTCCAAATTGTACATTTGATGAATTAGCCTCATTGTGGTCGAGTCGAGTCAATGACAAGTAAGTAAATACATGCCATATCCTTATCAAGTAATAAACTATTTAATATGGAAAACGCTAAAGCTATATTACTCTTTTTAGTTCTAAAACTTTACAAATAGATGTGAATTGGTATCACTTCGAAAAAAAAATAAATTATTTTACTAATTTTTTTGAATTGTTTTTAAAAGTTTGACATATTAATTTGTAAAGCTTATGTAACTCAATGGCATAGTTTGATCTTCTTCACTAAAAGAATCAAGATTCAAATTCCCTTGCCTTGATTCTTATAAATTATAATTATTGAATTAATAAAAAAAGTAGTATTTTTTACATCACTCTATGTATATTTTATATATTTTAAAAACATATTATGTTTATTTTGGGTTACAAAAAATAGGTAACAACTTTTAAAATGTTTGAAAAAACATATCTAAAATGAATTGAAATTCAATAACAAAGATGTTTTAGTCCACAAGAGAATTTTCTTTTAAAATGTTCATATTTTTATTGTAAAACTCAATTTTGTCGTCCTTTTGTCTTTTGCATTGGCAACCAATAGACATAAATGATGCCCATCTAAATCTATCCTGAAATTTTATAATTTGAAGTTGATCATTTTGTTTATACACTATAATCATTATTGATATTATGTCAAGAGCCTTGCAATTCAATTGATACATTCTAATATTTTCAATAAAAATATTTAGGTTTCAAATCTCTCACCTCAACTATTTGGCATTACAGCATCCAACATCCAAGTCTTCAACTATGATAGCTAACAATTACATGAATCATTGGTTTTTTGTACCTTTCTCTATATATGTGACAAACTGACTATGTAACAAAACACAGGTTGCACTAAGGTGGGTACTCGAGCATGGGATGTGTGTCATTGTTAAGAGTTTCAACAAGAGGAGGATGAAAGAAAACATGCAAATATTTGATTGGGAGTTATGTGATGATGAGTTAGAGAAAAAAAAAAAAAAATCATCAGTGCAGGGCATTCAAAGCTGAAAATTTGTTACTGAAAAGGGGCCTTATAAGTCCTTGGAAGAACTTTGGGATGACGACGCATGAAACTTTATATTCATCAATAAAAAGTTTGTGCAATTGAAAAAATAATTTGTTTAAAAATTGCATCTAGAAAGGAAAACAGAAATGTCAATAAAGATTTTATGTATTTTATATATGCACTTTATTGCTATAAAAAAGTACGTTATCTTGTTAAATGCTAATTATTGAGGCCGTTTGTTATTGAATTTCATTGTGAAAATTATCTGTCTCACTTATGTGTAATTTATTTATCCCTTTACAAGCCTACGAACAACCATTATCCTAGTCTTCTTTTTTATTTATTTATTTTTTCTTTTCTTTTTAAACTTTTGAGAAGATACTTCTATTTGAACCTTGTGGCAAGTCATTAAATTGTTTGACTCATTAATTCCTCTAGTTGGTTTTAATCATAATCAAACAAACAAAAATGATTATGTCTTAGTTCATTGTTAACTAAGGTACTATGGGGTGCCTAACAGATTCAATTTGGGAAAAGTTCTAGTTGGGAACGTGGGCAAAAGATTCATTTTAGTTTCTTTTCCTATTTTATTCCCCATTTTCTTTCAGAGTCCGACAGATACATTTTGGTGGGTTTGGATAGAAAACATCGAGTCCCATAATTTTTTTATTTTTTATTTTGTTTTTCAACTCAACCAAATATTAAGAGAATGACATTCTCTCTTTTCTTTTCTTGCCTTTCCATCCTTCCTATTTTCACTTGAACCAAATTAACATACCATATAGGATGAATATATTTCAAGGAAAGAGTTTGTGTTTTAGATTTATTTTAGAGGGGGGAAAAAGATTAATATTTATAAGTGATATAAAATAATGTAGTTACATTTTAATTAACATCATTTCATATTATTATCCTTAACTATGTCATATGTAATGCAACTTTATACCTTTAGCATACTCATCATCCTTCTCAAAAAAAAAAAAATCATACTCATCATCCTTCTCAAAAAAAAAAAAAATCATACTCATCATCCTCCATTATTACCAACACTATGTAGAGAGAGAGAGAGAGAGAGAGAGTGATTTGTATATTTTCTATGTGTAATATTGTACAAGAGAGAGCCTTTATATAGGCACACTATGTGTGTAGTTCAAGTAGCATGACTATATGAGTGTAGAGCAAATACAATAGTAAAATGGACCTAAACCCAGTGGGTTGATAACCTAACATATATACAAACATCCCCCCTCAAACTCGAGGTGGTATGGAGAAAGTCAACTGAAATTTGGATAAGATCTTGAAGATGACTAGGTGGGTGAGGCTTGGTGAAGACATCTGTAAGTTAGTCTACTGAGAAAATGGAATGCAGCTAGAGAGTTCCTTGCTTGAGATAATGACGAGTGATGTGGCAATCGATTTCAATGTGTTTGGTAAGTTCATTGAAGAGATCGTTTAGAGCAACGTGATTAACATCAATTGTCACAATAAAAAGAAGTGCTAGTAAGTTGTGGAGCATCCAAGTCAACCAAGAGCTATTAGACCTAGACTAGCTCGGTGGTGGTGCTAGCAAGGGCACGATACTTGGCTTTGATACTAGAATAGGCAACAATATCCTGCTTCTTTTTATGCCATGAAATGAGAAATTGCCTAACAAGAAATAAAAGACTATTGTGGAGCCATAATTAATGGGTAATTTTGTAGATTTCAATGGCATTATGGTCATTCTTTAGGTTCTAAGGGTATTTTTGTAATTTTAGAGGGTTTCCCGGGGGGGGGGGGGTTATTTTGTCATTTTAGGTTTTGAAAGTATTTTGGTCATTTTTTAGTTTTCAAGTGCATTATAGTCATTTTTTAGGTCCTAAGGGTATTCCAGTTCCTTTTTAGGTTACAAGGTCATTTTAGTCATTTTTTAGGTTTTAGGGTCATTTCGATCATTCTTTAGGTTCTAAGGGTATTTCGGTAATTTTTAAGGTTTTAGCGTCATTTCGATCATTTTTAGGTTCTATGGGTATTTCAGTCATTTTTTAGGTTTCAAGTGCATTGTGGTTGTTTTTTAGGTTTTAAGGGTATTTCGGTCTTTTTCTTTTTTACGTTTTTAGGTCATTTCGGTCATTTTCAGGTTTCAAGTTCATAATCATCATTTTTTAGATTCTAAGGGTATTTCAGCCACTTTTTAGGTTATATGTCATTTTGGTTATTTTTTAGGTTCTAAGCATATTTCTGACATTTTTTAGGTTTTAGGGTCATTTTATAGTTTCTAAGAGTATTTCGGTCATTTTTTAGGTTTTAAGGGCATCCCAATAATTTTTGAGAGTTTTGGAGATGTTTTGGTCACATGTGATATTGACATTGCCCAATGTGACAATGAAACTGTCAAATGCAGAAAAAAAAATCATTAAATGTGATAAAAGTATGGTCACATGTATTGTTGGTACTGGCCAATGTGACAATGGAATTGCCAAATATGAGAAAAAAATAAAGGTACAACCGAATGTGGCAAAAGTACAATCATATGTGATGTTGATATTGCCTAATGTGATAATAGAATCATCAAATGTGAGGGAAAAAAAAAGGGAATCGTCGAATGTGATAAAAGTACGGTTACATATAATGTTGGTGCTGCCTAATGTGATAATGAAACCGTTAAATGTAAGAAAAAATAAGGGAAACATTGAATGTGATAAAAGTATGGTCACATATGATGTTGGTATTACCTAATGTGACGATGAAACTATCAAATGTGAGAAAACAATAAAGGTAAAACCAAATGCGACAAAAGTACAGTCATATGTGATGTTTGTACTGCTTAATGTGATAATGGAACCATCAAATATGAGAAAATGAATAAGGAAACCATCGATGTGACAAAAGTACGATTACATGTGATGTTGGTATTGTCTAATGTGACAATGAAACTATCAAATGCGAGAAAAAAAAATAAAAATAAAGGAATCATCAAATGTGACAAAAGTACAGTCACATTTGATATTGGTACTGCCCAATGTAATGATGGAACTGTCAAATGTGAGGAAAATAAATTAAGAAACTATCAAATGTGACAAAAGTATGGTAAAATGTGATGTTGGTATTACTTACAATGGAATAATCAAATGTGAGAAAAAAATAAGGAAACCATTGAACGTGACAAAAATACAGTCACATGTAATGTTGGTTCTACATAATGTGAGAATAAAACCGTCAAATGTGATGTTTTGGTAATCTAGTATAGAAAGGACGGACTCAGATGGGGGCCCAAAGGGGTTCGGGCCCCCCTGGGTCCAATTTTTTATTATATAGTTATTATATATTTTATTTTTGTAGTTGGGCCCCCTTCCAAAACCTTAGGCCCCCTTTTTCCCAATCAGCCTAGCTAGTCTAACCCAAATAACAATTATCCAACCCAAAAACTTAACAAAAACAATAAAAACATTCACAATGGTGATTGTATTTTAGCAAAAAAAAAACTATTTTACCACCAAAGAACCAAAAAAATCATGTGTTATAGGAGAAGCTAAAGCTAAATGTTTTCAACTATAGCAAACTTGAATAAATACTAGTTGATTGTAGCAAGTTGTTAAAAATAAAATACAATATTTTATTAATATTATATCTCTTCCTTCAATTAAAAAACTCAAATTCTCTCTCTTCCTTTATTATTTTAAATGAAGTGATAAAAAAAATAGAATATTTGATATTGGGTGTATTGTAAAGTGAGGTGATTGTAGATACTGCATTTTATATCTCTTAAGATTCGACCCCCCGTTACCCAATGATGCTGAATTTTAAGACCCAAGATTGGTTTAGGACCCAATTAGATGTTAAATTGACTTGAGAAATGTTAAAATGAAAAATATAACTTTTAATGAACAAATAAATCTATTTTTGGAAAAATAAGGCCAAGGAAACCCTCGCTATGCGTACGCAAGAGTCGACTTATGCACGCAACTTTTTGCATGTGTATGCAGACCCAATCTTGCGCACGCATAACAAATTCCATAAATTATATAAGACAAGTTTTCTGCATTAATGTTGAGGTTTGGAACGAATCCCACATTATTTGGGAGTTGTTCCAAACCCTTATTTTAATACTATAAGTAGCCTTATATGGTATATTTTCAAAAAACATAGAGAAATCCCACGAGAAAATACTAAAATTCACTAGAAATAGTGAATCAAAGAAGGAGTTTTTACAAAACATCCTTAAGTCAATTTTCTTTTGATTAGAGCCTTTTCTGGTCTTAATCTTTGAGTTTAATATTATTAATCACTTTCTTATTAATTTGTGAATAGATTTGACTAAGGGGAACGGTCAAAAATAAATCTTGAAAAGCTTTTTTTTTGAGGTATTAGTCTAAACTTTTCTTTTCCTTTTCTCTTCTTTTTTTATGCTTTAATATTTTTGTTTGCTTTGATTTCTTGTTGTAATATGCTTTAGTATGTTTATCTAGCTTAGGTTTATGTAGTTGTTTGTTTTAAAAGTATGTTAGGATGTTAGATTTCTCTTTTTGAAGTTTTATTGCATTTGCTGTGTTTCTAGGGTTTCTGGGCAGAAACCTATATACGCATAATCTTGCCTGTGCACGCAGGGAAGTTCTTGCGTGCACATGAACTTACCTAGAAACTCTAATTTTTATTTATTTGTTTTTGCTTCTGCTTTCACATGTATGTTTTTATATAGCATCTTTTCCATGTTTTTATACTTTTAAAGCTTCTGTTTCACATGTTTAATTGCTAGTTTTCCTTCACATGTTAGAATTAGGGTTTGTTTTGTGTTTTCTTTGTTTTGATGCCATGTACATGCATTCACATGCTCATGCATAATGTCATAGGTGCTGATTACTGCAAAGTAAGTAAAGGTATGCATTCACAATACACATGCATGGTTGGGTTTGATGATATAATTGTGATCTTAATGCCTTGGATGATGACATGTTTTGGTTGGCTTTGTTTTTACCTTTGATCTTAATGCTCACATGCTTCTGCCTTAGATAGCTATGATATGATGATAGGTTTTATAATGAAACATGATTAGATGTATGATTAGGGTTTTGTGTTGTGATAAATGCCTTGATGCCATGACATGTATGCTAGATGTATAATAGGTTGTTTGTTAGATGAATGCTAAGGTATGCCATGATAGATGTATGATTAGGGATGATTGATGCTATGTTGATTGTTAGATGAATGTTAGTGTGTGTGTGAGTTAGATATCAATAATAAGTGTGTCTTTAATAGGGTTAAGACATAAGACATAATGATGGGAAGCCAACCTTAGGATTGGGCGGTTTTAGGTGTCTAACATCTTCCTAAGACTGTATCTTAATTCCGAACTCATATCTTTAGTAGTAAGATCAAAAGTTTATTCTTTGAGAGGATGTTATATATATGGTTCCTAGATCATTGCAAAAACTAGGTGGCGACTCCAAAACTAGGTGGCGACTCCAAAACCCCCCTTGTGTCCACAGTGGTAAAATAGATAAATTAGTTTTTTGAGGTGCTAAAAGCTAAAATTTTTAGCAGCACAACTATGAATGCTCTAATTTCTAAAAAAAAAATCCTAGCCAACCTAGTAATAAAAAAAATATTGTTTTATTTTTGTTTTTATCTTTATTAGTAGATAATTGCATCTTAATATATTTAAAAATAACGATTTTGTATATTTATAATTTTTTAATACTATATAGATGCCTATTTAGATTTTTTTTAATTTTCTTTAAACTCCGGTCTTCACTAACTTAAAATATTGAGGACCATCTTTATTGACTTCTTATGAGTACCGTAAATAAATAAATAAATAAAGGAATAGGGATGAATTTCCTTTCTTAGAATATCCAATGTTGATGCTTTTCTAAAATAATGGGCTATCCGGCTAGAGCTTGAAAAGGACAGTCCTCCCTTATCTAGGAAAAAAAGGGTGCAGGCCACAAAATCTTGAGTTTATTATAATATTTGTGGGCAAAGCTTTGCTTCGGAGGCTTGAAGCATGAGAAGAAGTCAAACTCCAGAGGTGGTACTGAATTCAGGCCAAAAAATGCCATTAATTGGGTTTGGCACAGCAGCTGTTCCTCTCCCTCCATCACAGACTCTGGTTTCAGTCTTCATTGATGCCATTGAAGTTGGTTACCGTCATTTTGACACTGCATCCATGTATGGAACCGAAGAACCCCTAGGCCAGGCTTTGGCACAAGCTCTACAGCTAGGTCTCATTAAGAGTCGTGAAGAAATTTTCATTACTTCTAAACTATGGTGTACGGATGCCCATCATGATCTGGTTCTCCCCGCACTCAATCTCACACTTAAGTAAGTATGCTATAATCTCTACCATTTATCATCTCTGCACATGTCTCTACCATTTAGTTTTCTTTTTGATGAATTAGAACTCTTATTCTTCATTAATATTTTCTAATACACATTTATAATTAAAAAAATATTACAAATGAAGAAATAAAAATATTTTTACCTCAAGTAAAAATTTAACAGGATATCTTTTTTGTTTTAAACCCAATGCTTCATTAAATTTCAAGCAAAAACTAACAGAGCTCACCCGTAAGACTAACGCTACTTCTAACGTTTGCTGCTACTGTTAACGTTAACGTTTAAAATTTAACCAACACATCATCCTTTTCACATCACAACAACATCATCCTCTTCGCAGCACATTATCTTTGCAGCACACTTTATTTTGTTCAAACTTTTATGCTAATCTCCACCAATAGATAGAGAAACCAGAACATGGGATGTACTGACAATTTGATACCTTCTGAAATATCAAATTTACGACATTGTGATGTACTAGCAACTGAGAACCAAAACATGGGATAGTCTTGTAATTTTGTAGTTTTACATGATGACTACCTTAATTGTTTGCAATGAGGAGGCGTGCTCTTTAAATGGATAGTTTTTATTTTGGGTTTAAAAAGAAGGCATACCAAGTGCTTGAGAAAAGTTCCCAAAGAATTTCAAATATGGCCAGGGCCAACTAGCATAAACTATGAAGGAAGTATTGTATTTGAAGGAAGCATGCCAGAGCCAACTAGCAAACTGAAGCAACATATTGTTGTGTTTTCTAGTTTTTGTATTTTTGGAGAAGAAAAAAAGACAAATGTATCTTATGAAAATGCTTTGTTAGCAACTACAGTGGATTCACTTATGTCAAAAGTTCAGTTAGATATATTTTCCTCTTTGTCAATATACTTTTTAGATCAGTAAAAAAATTTCATTAATGTTGGAAGTCTCTTCATGGATAACATAGTTCAAGGATATAGAGGATGCAAATTACAAAATTGCTGGATTAATCCGGCTATGATGTACAAGCATATTTGAGGTTAATAAAGCTTTAACAAAAACATTTGATAGTATAATTCTTGGAACAGTCTTAATGGTAAGCTGTAGCTAAAGCATTGCAGCAGCTACAACACTTGCACCAGTTATGCAACAGCTAAGTAGCAGTAAAGATAAAAAGAACTTTGACCATTACAAACTTTGGGCTCCAACAAAATAGCATAAAATGTGAGTTCCACAATTACAATCTTCAAGATCCAACACACACACACACACAAAAAAAAAACTATGAGCTCTAACAATTACAAACTTTGAGCTCCAAAAAGTAGCAAAAATTGTTAGGTCCAACAATTAAAAGCAGTGGTTATTTACAATCATTCAAAAATAAGAATTCACTGCTCCATTCAAAGATAGGTAGAAAAAGCTTCAATTCTACCTGTTGTAGACTTTGTAAGCAATGAACTGATATTATCCCCTTCAAGATCATTAGGATTCTTAGAACATGGAAAAGGAATATGAGGATTTGTCATTCCTGCTTGACACATTACAACTATTAGCCAAATATTAACTATTAGAAAATCCACATAAGTCGCTTGAAAATTCTCCATTTCTTTTTTTTTTTTACCTAAATTTATTAACAATGACCAAAAAAAAAAAAAAAAAAAAAAAAACCCACAGACTTAATAATATTTAGCCTAAATTTAATCTTTTAATTATTTTGACATCTCATACACATAGGATTGAATAAGAAATCAAAAGTAAAGATGGAAATACCTTCTCTGATACTCTGATGGTTTGGAAAGAAATTTATTCTTCTTCTTCACTCTTTTTTCTATAGATTATACAAAATAGTTTTAAAATCTGATTTGGCAAGCTGGAAAAAAGAAAAATAAATAAAAAGAGAGGGAGAACTTGGGCGGCAAAACATATTTTTCTTATTCCTAGTTATCTATTTTGTGCTGAGTTTTAAATTTTAAGAGTCAATGAGCATTCTTCTTTTCACTGGTGTACTGTGAAGAGGATGATGTTGCTGTGCTGTGAAGAGAACAATGTGTTGGTTAAAATTTAAACGTTAATATTCACAGTAGCAGGCTAGCAGCAAACTTTAGAAGCAGCGTTAGCCTCGTGGGTGGGCTCTGTTAGTTTTTGCTTGAAATTTAATGAGGTGACATTGGGTTTTAATCTCTACCGTTGGTTTAGTAGTGGGTAATGTGGCAGCTTCTGTTTAAAATAAAATGAGATATCCTATTAAATTTTTACTAGAGGTAAGCTAGACTCATAAATTTTAATATGACAAAAATAAAATAAATTTAAGAAAAATAGAATTTAATTTACAAAAGGTCAATTGCTACTTCATTTAATGATAGAATCATAGAATTACTTAATAATCTCAATCTAGCCAAGCAAAGATAGATTCAATATATAGCTCGATGAATTAGTAGTACTGATGAAACTAATACTCCCTATGTCCCAATTTGTTTGTCCTGTTTGAAAAGTCAATTTTTTTAAGGAAACATCCTTTATTATATTGTCTGCTTTATAAAAATGAATAAGTTTACAAAACTATTCTTAAATAAATTTATCAACTTTTTTTTAAAGAGAGATATTACATCCACAATATTTTCACAACAAATCATAGGTGATTAGTTGTTATTGGTTCAAATTTAAACCTAACACTAAAATTACCTTTTTGCCCCAACAATAATAACCAGTAATAACTTGCCACTTAGGATTTGTTGTAAAAATATTGTGGACATATCATTTCTCTTTTTAGAAGAGTTATTCTTAATGAGACAACTAAAAAGGTGCTCCAATTAAATTGAATTTTTAAATATTTGTTATTATTTTTTTTTTCAAATAGTTTTGAAATCAAAGTAGGGGTATAATAGGTGCATTAATAAATTAATGACTTTTATTTTTAGAAATATGACAATATTTTGGGACATTCCAAAATGGAATAGAGGACAAACAAACTGGGACAGAGGTAGTATTAATTTTGTATCATGATTCATGCATAAAAGAGATGAAAATTTATTATTATAATCTTTTTTTAAAAAAAGTTTTACTTTACCTTGGGTTTTCTAACACTACTTTTTTTTCATATAAACTTTTCTTTAATTAAATTATCCTTACCAACTTTTGAGGATAAAAACATGATACATTAAACATAAAATAAGTTTTCACTTCTTCATATGATTCTATATTTAGAAGAACTTTTTATTATTATTTAATTTATGAGTTATGACGTACGCATAAAACTTATAATATATATATATATATATATATATATATATATATATATATATATATATATATTAATGTAAATATGGTTTTAGATTAAGTTGTGCGTCGCAGTATAATACTAATAGTACAATGAAATTTAAGAACAATCTCAATAGAATTCTAATTAAATACACAAGAGTAAAAATTAAGTCACACGAGCCTTGACAAACAAATGACAAGTACAAATTATATAAGTAAAAACTTATTTTATGTGCTGAAAACCAGTGCCAAATTCTAGCTTTTTAATTTAATTTTTTCTTTTCATATACACAATATTGTAAATTTGTAATCAATTTTTTCCATGCTTGAGTACTGTCGTCCAAATGTAGGCACCAACCGATGGCTATCTTTTTCATCGGCTTCCATTCCGAAATTTTTATTTTTGGGCTTCGTTTTTTATTTTATTTTAAATGTGTAACTAGTCCTCTTCAGAAGAGTAATCACATGGGCTGGACCACCAGAGTTCCAGACTTGTTAATTTCTTTTTTTCATTTATGAAAACAAGGAAGCTGGGGCTAGAATATGTGGACCTTTATTTGATACATTTTCCAGTGAGGTTGAAACAAGGAACTGAAGTTAGTACCGAACATTCAAAAGAGGATGTTATGCCTTTTGACATAAAAGGTACATGGGAGGCCATGGAAGAGTGTTACAGACTGGGCTTAGCTAAGTCTGTTGGAGTAAGCAACTTTGGCAGCAAAAAGCTCCCCCAGCACCTACATCATGCTACTATTCCACCAGCAGTTAATCAGGTAAGCGGAAAATCGAGATGATATACTTAATAAGGTGTAACCACACATCAAGTAATGGTGACTTTGAGTTATGATGGCATTGAAACTGAAATGAAAATGTTTTTAGGTGGAAATGAACGTGTCATGGCAGCAAGAAAAATTGCGACACTTCTGCAAAGAGAAAGGGATTCAGGTTAGCGCATGGTCTCCACTAGGGGCCAATGGTGCTATTTGGGGTACTCTTGCTGTGATGGAAAGCCCAGTCCTCAAAGAAATTGCAATCACAAAAGAGAAGAGTGTGCCACAGGTACTATACAAGATCACTTATTCAATTTTTTTGTGTCTAGAGAATTTTATTTTATTTTATTTTTTTTTTAATGAAATTTGTTCTAGATTTCAGTATATTCTAAAACATTTTAAGATTTTTTATTAGAGAAAGTACAAACACAGACACACACACCACATGATACATGAATAATAATATAAAAATTCTTCTAATATTAGAACACAACACCATAGAGACACAAGATACATTAAGTAGGTAGGTGAGAAATCATAAATTATGGTTAGAGGGTATGAAGAATCATAGATAAAATCCTGAAAAAAGAAGTTGAGGTTAGAAGGATAGGGGATAGAATTATATTAACGAAACTTGTGCTAGGAAGAAAAAGATTGGAAGAATCGATTTTAAGCAAAAATTTTGGGTGAGCATTGATGAATTGATTCAAGGGTTACCAAATGAAGAAAATACTTTTATTGGAGCATACCTAAATGTTCATGTTGGAAAAGATAATGTGTGATTTTAAAAAATTCATGGAGGCCAAGAATATGGAGTAAGGAATAAATCAAAAGGTGCTATTATTTTTATTTTTATTTTGATGAACCAAAAGGTGCTATTATTATTGTTTTTTTGATGAACCAAAAGGTGCTATTATAGACTTTGCAATATCGTATGATTAGATATTATAGAACACTTGACAAAATTACTTTCAAAAGTGGGACAAACGCTAGTTAAATAAATTTCATCATTTTTTGAAAAGTGTGTAATAGATGTTGTAACGATTTTAAGGTGATACTAGCTAGGACAAAGCGTAATCACTAAACACCAATTAATGGTTGGTGGTACCAGATATGTGCATTAGAAGTGTATATATATATATATATATATATATATATTATAAACAAATAAACCCAAGGATATGTGTTTAAAGATAAAATGATAAAATAACATGAAGTGGAATTTAGATGAAGATGTGGAGTGAAATGGTTAATTGTACTGAATGAGAGGCTAAAGAGGTACTTGGAGAAACTAAAGAATGTGGTTGATCAACTAAAGAGACTTGGTGGTGGAATGAGAAGGTTTAAGCATAGAAGTCTACCTGAATGTAGAAACAATATTGCTTATGAAAATTAAAAAGTAGTAAAGAGGGAAGAAAAAAAAGGTTGTCCAAGAGGCTAAATGTAAGGCTTTATATAGCAATCTAGGGACAAATGATGGAGAAAAGAGTATTTAAAAACTTAGTAAAACAAGGAAAATAAAAAGGAGACTTGAACAGTGTTTGTATTAAAGATGAAGATCATAGAGTGATTAAAGAGATGGAAAGTTACGTTGTTAAACTTTTTGATGAAAGTGATACAATTGATTTGAGTAAATTTAGTAACCCAATTGATGATAGAAATTGTAGGTTTGTTTGAAAAATTGGGATGACCAAGGTAAAGGATGCATTAAGTAGAAATACACTAAAAGATAAGATTCAAAATGAGGAAATTCGCTTAAAGATAAGTAGTATTTTACTGATGAAAAAAATGAGAGAAAGTTGTTTAAAATAGTCTTGTAAGAAAAGTGACAAATGCACTAGTGAGGGAAAAAGTGGGTTGATTTAAGTTAAGAGAATAGAAAATGATAGAGGAAAACCAAAAATAACACTAACAGATTAGAGTAAAAAAGGGTCTATCAGTTGAGAAAGTAATAGAGAATATGTCTTCAAATCATAGTTATTAAACCTGAACCAGCCCAACTGGTCAGATTGAAAACCTAGTGACCTGGCACCTAGATCGATTCGAGCATTTAAATGGACAATTTTTGTACAATATCTAGTCAAACCTGGTGGGTTTGTGGCAACATGTGTAACCCGGATATGTTTGTGAAATTTATAAAATTACATTTATAAGTCCACTTTATTGGCTTCTTTATAGTTTAATGTGTTATAATGTGGTAATTTAAAGCGGAGAAAACCTAAAGAATTAAAAAAAAAAAAAAAAAAAAGTGTTTCTTTGTCTATCTACCTACCTCTAAGACTATCATCCTATCAAAAGACCACTCTATTATTATTAAACCTTGATTTTAAATTATAATGACCAGATTAATTTATGCATATTAATTTACATATTTTTATTATGATTTCTCAAACTTTTATATATATATATATATATATATATATATATATATATATATATTGAGCTTGGTCACTGGTAAATATATATATATATATATATATATATATATATATTCATATTTTACTCTGCGGTTCAACTAGTACTAATCCACTGGTTGAACCAGTGACCAAGTTCATAGACCAAGTCAATACCCGAGTTAGGTTTAATAACTATGCTTCAAATAGCATAAAATAAGCAGAAAGAATATATGTGGCCAACCTTTTCTAATATGATAAGGATCCATAGTTGGCCAAAAAAAATTGGGACTAAAACTTAATTGTTATTTGTTATTGTTAAGTATATTTTATATTTTAAAAAGAAGTGTAGACTATTAAAATTTTGGAAAATATAGTCACAATTAATTGAAAACCAATGATAACGAGGAATTAAGAATAATTGTGACATTATTTGAAAACTCAACTTATCATCTTTTGCCCATTTGCATGGGCTACATTTGAAAGTTTCCTTCCTTAAAAATACTTCGGTAACAACTAAAAAGTGCATATATCATTATTTATAGCACCTTTCTCTACCTAACAATTTAAAGGAAAAGTAAATGCAGGTTGCATTGAGGTGGATACTTGAGCAGGGAGGGTGTGTCATTGTTAAGAGCTTCAACAAGGAGAGGATGAAGGAAAACCTTCAAATATTTGATTGGGAATTATGTGATGATGAATTAGAGAAAATCAAGAAAATTCCTCAATGCAGAGCATTCAAAGGTGAACAGTTTGTTCATGAAAATGGACCATATAAGTCTTTGGAAGAACTTTGGGATGGCGAAGTATGAAACTTGATCTTCCATTAATAAAATTGTTTATGCAAATGAAAAAATAATTCTCTTTAAATTGCATCTGGAAGGAAAAACAGAACCTTCTATATAGATGAGAGTTAGTTAAGAATTGAGCACATGTAGCTCATTTGATATATGGCTTTATTTATATGGCTCATTTGATATATGGCTTAATTTTTAATGCACATGTTCAATTAACTAGCCAATTGTGTTAGGCCATGTGGGCCAATGGCATTAGAGTTAGTTTCCTATAAATACATGATGTAATTCAAGGTTATAGGAATGAAGAATAAACTAATTGCTTGGTGCATCTCTCTTTCTTAATATCTCTCTTTCTCTATGGCGGTCTAGGTCCCCTTGAAGTGGCCTACAACAACTACTATTCCAATTCATCATTCTTACTTTCCACAATTCATATTCATATTCTAGCAAATTCTTATCATTTGGTATCAAAGCCAACTACCATCCCGAGTAATTTGGTGTAGCTTATTGAGTATGAGATCAAATGAGTTATGGCTTTGTGGTCGGATCCCGAAGGGGGGCAACCTAAAAGCTAGATTAAAATAAATGATAGGTGAGCGGAGCCGCCAAAAGAGAAAGGGCTACCATCGGGTTAGTGTCGATAGAGTGAGCTGTTGTGGACGTTGACTGCAGAGCGTGGTGGTACGTTATGATCTTAGTATCCCACATTGCTTAAGTGTAAGCTTATATAAACATGTGTATATAAGTTCTTGGACACTTTCCCCTTTTGCAAGCCAGTTTTCAAGAGTAAATGCTATTTAATATGACGTTATTAAAATTTCATTTTGAAAATTAGAAGCCTCATGGACCTCACCCATTTGTAATTTATTTATGACCAAAATATTTTTTACTTTTCAAAAGTTTACATGATCGTCCCTAAGCTTTAAAAGGTTTTTTTTCCTTAAATTTAAAAAAATTCTTTTTGTCATTCATAAACTATTAAAAACATTTCTTAGGGTAGAAAAGTATAATTTCCACTATAAATAAACAATACTATAAACGGTTTAGTGGTTTTCTCCCATCTAAGGAGGGGAGAAAACTCCTAGTAGAACATGGAGTGAGTTTCTGCTAAGGGTAACTTGAGCATTTGCCCATTCTTGATTCAGAGAGCATCGTTGGGTATAGTGGACTTTGGGGTGATATTGCATAGTTAGAAAGACTTAGAAGAGATTTTGTTATTTGTGAGTGCTTTTTGAGTGTGTAAATAGTTTGTAATCTCTCTTTGATATGGTGAATCGGTATCTACTTTTTGGAACGTAGGCTGCTATCGAACTACGTAAATCCTTGGCATTCTTCTCTTGTGTGCGTTTGTATCTATGTTTTCTTCCTAAATTTGTACATTCCTATTATTTGTTTTGGAGATCTTTTTTAAGATCATAATAGTGTTCACAATCAATCTAGCATAGGAGTGCTATATGGATGTCCCTTTTTGTGCAACAAACTAGTATAAGAGTTTTTGCAATCACGCAAAATTTATAGAGTCACAATTGAACAAGTTTTAGAGCCAAGGTCCTCAATACTTAGGTATTGGGAAGAAAGATGTCAAGTGAATCATCTACCAAATCATCACTAGTAGTTAGGACTATGGTCATCGTTGCCAAATTTGAGGTAGAAAATGTCTTGCTCCAAAGAGAGATGCGTATTTCTTTAGAAGAAAAACCTACAGAGATGGAAAAAAAAATTATTAAACAAAAAAAAAAAAACCCTTGAAGTAGATCAATAGATAGAATTGTAGATAGAATTGTAGCGCCATCCATTTGTGTTTGGCCCAGTATCAAAAGTACTTTATTAATGAGATATATTATTCTTTATAAAATTGTGTTTGTTGATAATTCTACTGATATTCTTACAAAGGTAGTCACTGGGGTCAAGTTTAAACTCTACTTGGACTTGATCACTATGTATTTGAGCACCTTTAACTCTTTAAGTGTATTTGGCACTTATGACTTAGGGCATATATGGGGGTAGCTTAGGGTGATTTGCAGTTTTTTTTTTTTGTTGGGCTCTAATTTGAGTTTGATACTTAAGGCATTTGTGGATTGAGAGAAGACTTGCCAAGGTTGAGATGAGTTAAATATTTTTATTTGGTGTATCAGTTGATGTTGAGGTGGATAGAAGAGTTTGATGAACTTTGGCAGTCTACTAATCTCGCAAGGTGGAGAATCACTGTAGAATTTGGCTCAATTTTGTGACTATTGCTCCTTTTTTTTTTTTTTGGAATAAGATTGGAACTAGAGCAAAAAGAATGAAGATTGCTTGGTAGAATTTGAGTCAAGGTGGAGATTATAAAAAATTGTTGCTATTTTTTGACTTGTTTGGTTTTTTTTTTTTTGGGGGGGGGGGGGGGGGATGTGGAAGATAAGTATAATTATTATTGAAGAAGCAAATTAATATTCTTGGTCCACCAAGGAATGTATTCCTTGTCCACCAAGAAATAGATATTGAAGTCTTATAAATAAACAATACTAGAAAGTATTTGTTCCTTTTTGTCCAAGGATCTTCCCACATGGAAATGGATTTTTTTTTTTTTTAATTTTTTTTTGAGAAACAAACACACTTGCACACACAAGGGAGAGGAAAAGGCATAGAAATTGATTTTGAATTAACTACAAAGATATTTTATTATTTGTGAGTGTTGGATTAAGATAGCTTAACCCCGGTTAATTAATTCAATTACCCAAGTTGATTAATTATGTTTAATTGCATGTAAATCGTCGAGGCACCAGCAAATCGTGGAGGCATTAACAAATCACCAAAAAACTAGATGCAGCGGAAAATAAATTTGACACGGTGATTTGTTAATAAATGGGGAAAACCTCGCAAGACAAAAACTCCACCGGGTGATTTTAAGGTTACCACTCTCAAAAATCCACTAATCAACAATCAAGTCGTTACAAGTATAAGGAATCTTACCAACTACCCTAGCCTATCTCGAAATACCAACCCACAGTTGAACCTTCGCTCCAATACTCAATTGGACTTGATCTTGTAGTAGCTTTCTTTCCCTTGATGTACAAACCTCCAATTTGTAACTAACCCTTTGCACGGATCTCAGTACGTAACTAACTCCAGTAACTTGAACAGATGTTGTTAGCTGCAAAGTTCTTCACTTCATCAACAATGAAGATTTTGAAGCATTTGGTTACAAAACCCTATAGCGTACAAACGCAATAGCTTCTCACAGAGAAAATAAATCTCTTAGTCTCTGTATCCGTTAGTGACAGCTTTTAAAATAAGTCTTATATATGTCTAAAGTTATGAGAAAAAAAACCCTAAATAAATCCAAAAGCCTGGGCCGAAAATCAAATCTGGAAAACTGAAAATTGTAATTCTCGATAGATTGAGCTACTGTCGAGCTATTTATCGAGCTTTTCATTAAGTCTCGATAGCAAGCATCTTTCGAACTATCTATTGAGACTTAATGAACAACTTTTCTTCACTTATTTCTTGAATCAATCTTCATGTCGTTAATATTTGACTAGAACAACATGTTTCTTGAAGTACTAAACCCAACTTAGATCCACCAAATTACAAGTAAAGTGCATTTTGTCAAAGGATTAGCCAATTACAAAAAGTATGACCCTAACAATCTCCCTCTTTGGCAATCCGTGACAAAACCACAAGTAACAATTATGAGAGAAGTCTAACACAACTTTCTCATAAATTACAAAAACACATAAGTCTAACCTTACTACAAACTCTTGAAAAACTTTGCAAGAAGAGAGATCAAAGCATGGTAGACTTGCAACCTGTCTTAATTAAAACACTTAAACAAGATTCATCAAGGCATCAAGTGTGAAACATAGACAAGTTGTATAAAAGAAGAAACATGTGTATAAAAAGAGAAAAGAAACAACACACGTGAGATAAGGTGAAAAACATACATCATATATATATATATATATATATATATATAGAAAGAAGAATACGATGTATGTAAAAATGATCACAAGACCGTGGTACATGAAGTGAGAAAAAGATACACAAAAACCTCACTATATCCCTTAAAGCACTCTCATTGTATCTAGTATATCTTATGCTAGCTCTCTCCCTAACATAATGACTACTCTCATATACAAAACTACTTCCCCCTTTTTGTCACGAGTGACAAAGGGTGCATCACTGAGAAGTCGCCATCTCATTATCACTAGAAAAGCTAGAACCATCAGCATCATCATCATTATCTCCACCAGAAGAAGACTTCTCAGTAAGCTCGGGTGAAGGTGAGGGCGCAAAACCACCAAGGCGAGACTAGCGACGAGCAATGCAACTAATTCTAGTATTCATCTGACACATCTCATCAGACAGATGGTCAAAACGACTACCAAAGTCAGCACGTATGTGTTGAAGCTAATCCATAATGTCAAGGTAGGAGATATCTGCCATAGAGGAGGAAGAAGGAGTAGATGTAGAAGAGGGTTGAGGGGTAGGGGCTACATCCATTGTCTCCACACGAGGCCATTTCGTAGCCAGCTATGTTGCACTCTTCCGAATAGACTCTTTGCTAATAGCACCCATGACATGGAAGAAAGGAGAGGAAGGAATGGTAACGTGCAAGTGTGTAAGGATGCGCGTGATAGCTGAAGGAAAGATAAGTTTATCACGTGTAGCAGTGTCTCGATAACAATCTATAATAGATACTATCATGTGTAATGGAAAATCTATAGAGAGATCCTCCATGAGAGAAAGAAGGAAACGAGCACGAGGTTCAGTGATAGTGTTATAGTGTGATTGTGGAGTGAATACAAAGGTCATCACCATATTAAGGATCCATGGACTTCTAGCAAACTCAGTTATGGAGAAATTTAGGGTACCTCCCTACAACATGGCATCCTCACAAAATAGTGAGGCCAACTCATCTCTAGAGATAGAAGAGAGACACTCATGACTAAGGTAATCCAAATGATCCACCCTAGGGACGCGTAGTACCTCGGAAATGAGCTCTGAGGTAACTACGATACGTGTACCTCGAAATACCATAGTAAACCTTGGTACAAAGGTATCAATGGTGTGCATGTTGGAGTAAAACTCCTGAATGAACACGCCGAGACACCTCGAGGGTTTCTCACATAGAGAAGCCCATTCCCGAGAGCTAAACACATCGAGTAAAGGAGTGTTTGGAAAGTCAGATAGAATTACCTAGCGTTCCGAATGAATCGCCTGGTCAGAAAAGTTCTCAAAAAGTCATCTCGTGCCTTCTCATCACAGAACTTAACAGAATCAGGAGGGACGGGACAACGACGTCTCATCACAGAAGAAGAAGAAGAAGAAGAAGAAGAAGAGGAACCACGACGTCTTATCGAGTTCTTAGAAGGGACAAACTTTTTAGTTGCCATGAGAATGAGACTAAATGAGAGAGAGAGAGAGAGAGAGAGAGAGAGAGAGAAGAGAAACAGCAGGAACATAAGGCACAGGAAAGAAGAAAAAAAAATTTGCAATACATGATAATGCATGAACATGTTACGTGCTAAAGAAATTACATCATAGGCAAAAACCCAATCCAATCTAACAACACTCACATTGTATAATCAGTCACACAATCCTAGAATGCATGAAACATTTTTATCATAAATATAGAATGCAATGCATGAACATGTGAGATCATATTAACAAAACCCAACCCAAAAATTTTCATAAAAACTCAAAAACCCCAAATTTTCCCAAAAACTAAAACCTAGGTCACAAAGTGCATGAAATGCATGAGAAAGGAGAAAAGGAAAGATTTAGAGCACTTACCAAGGGATTGAGGCTTGGATTAGGCCAAAATCTTGAATGGGAAAAGGCTTTTGGTGAAAATAAAAGGTTTGGAACGAGAGGGAAGAGAGATAGATCGAGATATTTGAGTTTGGGCAAAACAAGGTCGGACCTTATATATATATATATATATATATATATATAGAAATAGCTCGATAGATCGAAAAGGTACGGAGCTTCTATCGAGAACAAAATCTCGATAGGTCAAGAGGCATTGAGGAGGTATCAACAGCAAAAAGATCTCGATAGATCGAGATTGAGGAGGTATCAAGCATACAGAGACTCCAAAGAATTAGATCGATGGATCGAGACATCTATCGAGAGGTATTGAGAACAAACCCAAAAATCTCGATAAAAGAGGCATGTATTAAGGAGCTATCGAGCAGCTATGATGAGATATCAAGCTACTATCGAGAGGCCTGAAAGAGAGTTTCCAAGGAAGAGAAGCAACACAAGATGAAAGCAAACAAGATAGACACCAAAACAAGCAATCAAATAGCATGTTAAGCATAAAAACACATCCTCAACTCTAGATGCAAAGCATTCCTAAATCAAAAGCACACTAAACAAGTCTAACCAATTTTATTGCAAAAACATGTTTAGACAGTTTAGAGAGCATATACTGCCACATGTATCCTTTATGATGGCCAAATCACATTGTACATATGCAATAGTATCAAGAGTTGCAAAAAGTATGCGTGTTGTGTATGAAACTTTTGCAAGAGAGCATAAGTAAATCATTATATGAAAAGTAATGATATAAGAGGATCAAATACATTCACACACAATCATAACTGTTTGATGGAGACTATCACTTTCGAGGTACATCATATAACTCTCACATCTTCTAAAAGCACACTTGCAACCATATGAAAAGCATTTTGATTCTTTTTGCTTTCATGTTCTATGCATATTTTTCTTTTAAGCATATCATGCATGGACATATAGGAGAAAAAAAAGAGAAATACCCAATTATGTAAGTTGAATATCCTAATTTTGCTGTGCATGTTTTACACCTTACCGAGTATGGCTTTTATGAATTTCATATAGATTTTTTATGATTGACGAGTTTTAGTGGTAAGATAGTTATTTATACATTTCTCTTAAGATTTTCTAGTCATTCTCGTCAAAAATAGTGATTTAAGATATGAAAGATAATAGATCAACCAAATCACATAAAAGAGCCACAAAGCTCACATTGCATAGTTGTGCATGAAAATGCTCATCTAAGCTACAAGTGATACAAAGTTGAGAAATTTTGTTTCAAAGGCCATCCAAGGTAGACAAGTACCAATATGCACAAACACACACTGTTTTTGTATTTTTTTTTTCCTTTTTTTTAATATATATTAAAAACAACTTGAAACAAAACAAAGACAAACAAGAAAATAAAAAAAAGTATCAAAACTAGACTGACTCAAACCACAACACGAACCATGCAAGAGATCAGAAAAGATAAGGAACCACTTGGAATCTTTTTCCTTCCAGATGGGAGACCTAGATGGGGATCCTTTCTTCTGCATGAACCTTTGTTCAGATGGATAAGGAGAAGAGTTGAAACCATTGACGTTCGAGAGAAGTATGTCTGCCTTAAGAAATTCTTCAATAGGGGCTAAAGAAAGTTTGAGTTGATTTTGGTTCCCCAGAGATGACACATTATTACTTTGTTGAGTGGCTAACCACTTATAGCAATTTGGACGAGTGTGCCCAGATGCTCCACAATAGTAGCAGAAGTCGGCCTTCTTTGGTAGAGGCTTCTTGTTGGTCGAGTGATGATTATTGTGCTTAGTCTCTTTCTTACCAACCTTAAGGGGTGCTCCTAGAATGGATTTTCTCTTATCACTTTTATCCTCACTCACATTTTCAGTTTTAGGATCAGTTACCTCAGAGTTATCATTATTAGCAGGGGGAACAAAAATAACTCTATTTAAAGAATTAGAAGTGGTACTACAAGAGGAGTGAGAATGATCATACTCGAG
The DNA here is from genome assembly GCA_023055345.1 of Quercus wislizeni. Classification (NCBI taxonomy): domain Eukaryota; kingdom Viridiplantae; phylum Streptophyta; class Magnoliopsida; order Fagales; family Fagaceae; genus Quercus; species Quercus wislizeni. Next base: position 26,160,912 of record JALGQJ010000003.1, read on the forward strand.
CACTGTTTTGTCGAGTGCAGATTTCTGGAAGTTCAACATTTCATCCAACTTGGCACTTGAAATCCTTTCCAATTGTGCTCTTACCTGAAAGAGTTCAACATCCGGTTTCTTGGTCTTTTCAACAAGAAGTTTGTTCTCAAATCTCAGTGCTCCAATGATCTAATTTTCTTTCTCAACCTTGGTGGAGAGTTTCTCATGTTCCAACTCCACTTCACTGAGCTTTCTCGTAGCCAACCTGTAGATTTTCTCATGCTTCTCAGAGACCTTGTACAACTTAGTGTAAGTTGTGTGGATGTCATCATATTCATCCATCTTCTCAAACTTTGATTCTATGAGCTCTTCTTCCTCATCAATTAGGTCTACTACTTCCTTAGGGGACTTAATAGTGGTTTTGAAAGCACTCACTATCCCATCTTAGTTACTTTCATCAAAATTAGCTTCTAGTTCTGCATCACTTAAGGTGGCAGCTAGGGCTTTGCTTTTGCCAATGGATTTGAGATATGTGGGACACTTTTGCTTTATGTATCCAAGTCCTTGACACCCATAGCACTTTAGCCCTGTAGGAACACTGTTGCCTTGGAACACTGTTGCCTTGACTAGCATCCTTGAATTCTCTCTTGCCTTTGTCTTGGGACTTGAATTGAGAGAATGCAGATTGTTTGTGATCTTTATCACTTGCTTTGACATTCGCATTTTTGATAAACTTCTTGAATTGTCTGGTGATAAAAGATTTTAACTTGATATCATTATCTTTAGACGACTTATCTTTATCATCATTCTTAATCTTCAAGGCCATGTTCTTGCCTTTGCTACCCTTGCCAACCCTTGCTAACCCTAATTCATAGGTTTGTTTGCAAGTTCACAATCAACTATGTCAAAGGAATAGAGTCAAGATCCTTTTGATTCTTCTATGACAGTGATCTTGGCATGGAATCTTTCTGGAAGAGATTTAAGGATCTTTCTGACAATCTTGGGCTCCGGAATCTGTTCTCCAAGATTGAAGGTTAAATTCACTATGTCCTTGAGCTTGGCATAGAATTCATCGAATGACTCGTCCTCATCCATCCTTATTTCCTCAAAACTGGTAGTGAGCCTTTGGAGCTTGGAATTCTTAACAGCTTTAGTGCCCTTGTAGGTATTCTGAAGAATAGTCCATGCTTCCTTAGCATTGTTAGTGGGAGATCTTCTTGAATTCTTCATTAGTCATGACACTAAACAGATCATTTAGTGCTCTACTATTAAAGTTTGCAGCTTTGTTCTTTGTATCATCCCACGTTGCTAGTGGCTCTTCAGGTTTCTTCCAACCTACTTCAATTGCAAGCCACACTTTTTCATCTAAAAATTGCGAAAAAGCTCTTATGCTTACTTTCTAGTATGCATAGTTTGTACCATCAAATAAAGGAGGAATAATCAGGGATTGCCCACGATCCATAACAACAAGGGTCAATGGATCACACAACAAAGATTAAAACCTAAAGTGTGCTCGCTTTGATACCACTTGTTGGGTTAAGATAGCTTGACCCCGGTTAATTAATTCAGTTATCCAAGTTGATTAATTAGGTTCAATTGCGAGCAAATTGTGGAGGCACCAACAAATCACCAAAAAACTAGATGTAGTAGAAAATAAATTTGACACGGTGATTTGTTGACAAATGGGGTAAACATCGCAAGGCAAAAATTCTATCTGGTGATTTTAAGGTCACCACTCCCAAAAATCCACTAATCAACAATCGAGCGGTTACAAGTATAAGGAATCTTACCAACTACCCTGCCCTATCCCGAAATACTAACCTATAGTTGAACCTTCTCTCCAATACCTAATTGGACTTGATCTTGTAGTAGTCTTCTTTCCCTTGATGCACAAACCTCTAATTTGTGACTAACCCTTTGCATGGATCCTAGTACGTGACTAACTCCAGCAACTTGAACAGATGTTGTTAGTTGCAAAGTTCTTCACTTCATCAACAATGAAGATCTGGAAGCACTTGCTTACAAAACCCTATAGCATACAAACGTAGCAGCTTCTCACAGGGAAAATAAATCTCTTGGTCTCTATATCTGTTAGCGACGGCTTTTAAAATAAGCCTTATATATGTCTAGAATTGTGAGAAAAGAAAATCTAAACAAATCCAAAAGCCTAGGCCAAAAATCAAATATGGAAAATTGAAAATTGTAGTTCTCGATAGATTGAGCTGCTGTCGAGCTATTTATCGAGCTTTTCATTAAATCTCGATAGCAGGCATCTGTCAAGCTATCTGTCGAGGCTTAATGAATAGTTTTTTTTCACTCGTTTCTTGGATCAATTTTCATGTTTTTAATACTTGACTTGAACAACATATTTCTTGAAGTACTAAACTCATTTTAGATCTACTCAATTATAAGTAAAGTGCATTTTGTTAAAGGATTAGCCAATTACAAAAAGTATGACCTTAGCAATGAGTACTCTTTTAAGTGTTTAATCACTTGGTATGGATGGGTGAGGCTTAAAATAATAAAATCTACTAAACCAATAAAATTTGGGGAGTGGAATGGCGACCTATTTTACCACAACACATGATTTAAAGTTGTGAGGGAACAAAAGTAGAAATTACGCCTTTCCACTTCACATTTTCAAATTTAGATCCGTTATTTTTATTGTTTGGAAAAAATATAATGCTCTTAGCTATAAAATTCTATTATCCTAGAATATTGTTAGGAGCAAAAAAATATTTTCAAAAATCTTTTTTTGTAAGTACTGATATGATTTATTGTAATTGAAATAACATTACTTTCTACTCATATTAGCAGTATAAACCAATCACAATAGGTTATATTAACCCGTTATGAAAAATGTTTTACTCTTAAATTTATTGTTATTCTTAAGAGGCATTATTCACGCAAACTACTTATCGTTTTTAATGAAACTTTCGAATGACCCACGTTCAATATAGCCTGGACTTAGTAATATTAAAAAGAAATACCTGTGTCCAGGGTTGCAGTATGCAGACTGTAAATTATTAAATCGTTGTCGTTGGTCTGCTTTTCTACAATATAAACCGGTAAAGTAATGAATGCTTGCGCCTCCCCACATTATAAGAAAGTTTGCTATAACTATACCTACTTTTATACGCATCCAACTAAAAAATTAATTTTTGCCATAATTCTTATTTTATTACATCGGAATAATGCTAGCGATTTTTAGATTACATTATTGCAATACATACCCAATGTGGTCCTAGTTTTGTCACCTAACAACTTTATCATGATAAGTATAATATTCGCATAATATCATGAATGTAACTTTCTTTTCCAAACTTATAAATGTAATAAATTGTGATGGCAATTTTATTTTACATTATTTTATCATAGATTTCAATTAATTCATTTAGTAAAACCTTATTCTAAAAAATAAACTTGTAAAGTCTTTTGTGACTTTTGATATCCAATAAGGTAACACCAAAAAACTTATTGATGTTTTGGAATTTTTAACTTAATAGTAAAGAGTAATTATTATGAATCGGACACAATATATTACAATTCTATTATATCTATATTAAAAAAAAAAAATCATTTTTATTATGTATTAATTACAATAGGCCACACATCAATGATCATGAATTGTGAAAAAAATTTGTCTAGATTTATTGATAATATAGTTCAAACAAATATTCAGATCTAAAATTGACTATTACCGATCCCCACATAGCAATGCTTTAAACACTGCTTGCACAAGGTTCACATTGCTATGCAAATAAAAAGTTCCTTTCAGATGAAGCAATTATAAGAGAGAGCAAGATATCACATATAGTAGGTCCTTGGTCCATTTAGGCATGGGGACTGTGAGTTTCCAATGTTTGTATCATGTGATCAAAAATTTTTTTTTTAAAAAAATTTTTTTTGTATTTATTCCACTCCCAAGCCGTTTTGATTCTTCAACAAAGCCGGAGAGAAGGACAACAATTGCAATAGCGAACAGACAAAACAAACCCTATATTGGAAAATGGAAGCCCCCCATGTTTGTTTCTGTTTTGTTTTTTTTTAATTCTATGTGAACCTATCTGCGAGGAAAAGAAAAACACTCAAATAAAAAATAAAAAAAACATTATTATAATTTGTGAGGCTTTGGATGCCAACAAAAATTAACAATCTTTTACGAACAGGACCACGAGTATCAGACTGTCGTCTTACTTTTAGGCCTGACCCTCCACTCCACTTATATGCAACAATTTGGTCCACCATAAAGCATTTGTCATCACCTTTCAAATAGCATATCCACGTAGTTTTGAACTTTCAGCAAACGTATCATTTAGCCGTCACTATTTTGATATTTTTAAATCAACAATGCCATAATCACTAAAATCTTCACAATACTTTTCACAATTCACAAATTAATTTTTATATGGACTATGGATGTCACTTTTTCATCTATTGGCAATTTTTTATTAATTCTTATTTGGACTCTATATATTGCTTTTTTACTTATTATTATCAATCTGTTATATCAGTCTACTAAGAAATTTTGAAAATTTTTGTGCCTACGAATTTTTATCTCTTGAAATTTAAACTTACCAAAGGTGTGGTTGCAGCAATGATTATGTCAATGATTTCTTAATTAATAATTATTTTAGCATGGTTGTATAGCTATTATTCTGTTTTCTAACTACTACTAAATAGAATGGATGCACATGGGGGGGTATCACTTGTCAGCTGTACAATTACTGAATAGTCAAATACAACATCGGAGGTTGTATTTGGCAAACAATAAATAAATTTGCATTGCCCAAAATACAAAATTGGGTCCAACACACAAACAGCATAACTCATGTTGCAGCTGTCAAAAGTTTCAACTATTTGTTTCACTGATTAGCGAGGAGGACAAAAGATGTAGCAGTTAAGTTTGGGTCGGTTATGCATCATACATCTTTACCAAGGTAGGATAGGATACATATCCGAATGAATCTAAAGCTTTAGCAACAATGAAAGTGGGTTTGGGAGGTTGAATCAATCTGAAGAGACATCACAACCAACCTATAAAAGTAACTATAACATCTCAACTTCAGACTAAAAAGTTGCAACAAAAGCAAAAGCGAAGTAAAAGCACAAGTAATAATTACAACCACCATCATCCACCCAACAATAACTAATGGAACAGATATCCACCCCAGAGTATTAATCAAAAAAAAAAAAAAAAAAAGGAAAAAGAAAAACTAGTACAATGGGGAATGAAATAAGCAAAAGAAAAAATAAAATTGACAGTTGATTAAAGAAGATGAGGAGGCCCGGATTCAAATGATACAACCAAAACACCAGAATTACCACGCAAGATATGGGCATAACAAAGCAATGAAGTTTCTTCTACAATCCATTTGGAGAATATGTTGGCAGGGCCCAAGGAACTCACCGAGAAGACTCATCATCTGCTGCAACATTGATGAAATCGGGTTGTGGGTCATGATCTTCTCGCAAGCTAGAACGGCATAATTCCTCAATGCGTCTTGTCGCTTCAGACATGGATGGGCGTTTGTCGGGATATTGGGCTGCACAATCTACTGCAAGCTGCAAGAGCTGAACCATCTCCTCCTCGACACTCTGGTACCTGAGGAGCTCAAGATCGAAAACCTCAGAAGTCCACTCCTCTCGAACTATGGACTGCACCCATCTGGGTAGGTCAACTCCTTCCTCATTCAAAAGGGCATGAGTGGGGGCCTTCCCAGTTAGCAGTTCCAAGAGCAATACACCAAAACTATAAACATCTGCCTTCTGGGACACTTTCCGAGGGTCAGTGACTTCAGGGGCACGGTAGCCAGCAACTCGGTTGGGAGTGGCGGAGGGCCCAACAAGGTGTGCAAGACCAAAATCTGAAACTCGGGCATCATAGGATTTGGTGAGAAGGATATTGGATGATTTTATGTTTCCATGAGAGATGTTAGGGCCTTGAGAGTGCAGATATTCAATGCCACGAGCAGCTCCAAGGGCAATAGCAGACCTGATTTCCCAATTCAATGGAGTTCTTCCTGCTCCTTTGTTTCCTGTATTGGAAATATAGAGAGAAGTAATGTAGTTAAGATAAAACTGATGAGGCATGGATTTTCTACTCTCATTTAGTCCTCTTTTATATGTCTTGTATTTCAGTGATTCAAAATTGTTACAATGAGTAGCAAGAAAATTCAGGAGTTCTCCAGCAAATGGTTTCACAATTTGGTAGAAACTAAAATCTGAGATGCTATAATGAACAAATGAAACTGAGCCCAACAATAATTATGATAAGAATGCAGTCATTTATTGGATACAAGATTCTATGAAGACAAGGCAACAAGGGATCAATGCAAACCAAACGAGTACATAACCAAAGAAGAGCACTTTAACTTACCAACTAATGGAAGTCATCACTAATTACATTGAACAGGAAAATTCAAAATTAAGAAAACACAACAGCACAAACAACAAATGGAATCTAAACAAGTAGCCAATTACATTGAACAGGAAAATTCAAAATTAAGAAAACACAACAGCACAAACAACAAATGGAATCTAAACAAGTAGCCCAAATAGTCCTCTTGAAGATTCAAAAAGCAATTGAAACACGCCTAAGAAAATTCAAACCAAAGAAAAGAACCAATAGATTTTAATTCACGTTTCCTCCTTGGTAGAAATTTTTCTCTTGACTTTCATTACCTTTTGTAGATTAAAATGAGAAAAATATATCTAATAAAAGAAAATAAATCAAAGTAATCATCTTGTAGGAATGATGCATCAAAAGAAATCATGACAAATGATAACCAAAATGAAAAATCATAGCAACACACAGACCAAAAAGAAACAAGTATGACTATAAGAAAGAAAATGCTGACCATGTAAGAGAGCAGATAAGCTTCCCATAGCCATGTAATCATAGACAAGCAGCTTCTCGTCCCTGCTAAAATAATAAGCCCTGAGAGGGACCAAATTCTGATGATCCATTACTCCCACAGCCTCAATCTTGTCCCTGAACTCCTTCTCAGTAATTGTCACATCCTTCAACCTCTTCACAGCCACAACCGTCCCCATCTCCAAAACCGCCTTGTAGGCCGTCCCAAATGTCCCCTTCCCCAACACCTCCGCCGAGGCCCTCAACAAATCTTCCAAATCGAAAACCCTTGCTGCATTCCCGAAAAACACCAACTTCTTAGCACCAGCCCCTCCACCGTTTGCTTCCGCCTTCGCGGTCCCGGTCATAGCCGCAGCTGCCGCAGCAGCCACCGAATACCCATTTCCATACGCGCCATTCTCAACCTCTCTCACTGATTTCTCGCCGGGAATCTCCACTTCTGGGTGCTTCACCGTAGCAATGTCGACCGTGCTCCCCTTCTTACTACTACTCTTCTTTCGGCACAAAAATATCAAAATTGCTACTAGTAACAGAAAACCCAATACAGATCCAATTGCAATACCCGCAATTGCTCCACCAGACAACTTCTTCTTGTTGTTACTTCCACCGCCAGCGCCACTGGTAGCGCCTGGAATAGTGGCATTTCCAGGGCAAGAATCTAAGGGACCCCCACAAAGTGAGTTACCCAAAAACGAATCCTTCGAAAAAGTCTGCAATTTGCTTGGCACAGACCCATTAAGCTCATTGTTGGACACATTGAACTGCTGAAGACTTGGAACATCAAACCCGGGTGGAATCGAACCGGTCAGTGAATTACCCTCCAAAAACAAAGTCTTTAACCTTGTCAAATTGTTGAAACCCAAAGAGATCTCCCCAGAGAAATTGTTGGAAGCAAGGTTAAGCCGAACAAGGTCATGAAGAGTAAACAGAAACTCAGGTATATCACCGGAAAAGAGATTACCTTGCAAGTACAAGTTGCGCAAGTTGACGCAAGCAGCGAGATCAGAAGGAGGTGAACCAGTGAGAGCGTTGAGACGAAGACTGAGAGTGCGGAGACGAGTGAGGTTTCCGAAAATGCCATTGGGAAGTTGGCCTGAGAGAGCCACACCAGGAAGACGAAGCACTGTGACTCGGTTTTGCTCACAAATAACACCAGCCCAAGAGCATGGACTAGTCAATGTTATGTTCCATAGAAGGGTTCTCCCACCGACAGCAGAGCGAAGAGCCAAGAGTGCAGATCGGTCAGAAGCCAGATCTGGTTTTGAAAAAGGGAACAATATTGTGAGAAAAGTGAAAACCAAAATGGGAAGCGTTTGAGGCTTCATTTTGGGAACCCAGATTGGAGAAAACCCAGGTTGTCTCTACAGGACAGAGAAGAGAGAGAGAGAGACAGGAAATGGGTTTGTGAGTTTTGGAGTTTTTAAGTGGAATTTCTAGGCATTGGTTGGTTTTGGGGGTTAGTGTGTGAGTTGGAGAAGCTGCATTTTTTTTTTTTTTTTTCTCTTTCTTTCTTTCTTTTGTCTGTGGGTTGAGAGGAGAGTGACTGACTGTGTGTGAGAGAGAGTGAGAAACACACAGAGAAGGAGAGAGAGAGATGTGTACAGACTGGGTAGCGTGGTTAAGTTAATGTTAATTAGAGAAAGGCAGCACTAGTAGTTGTGACTTGTGAAGGGTAAACAAACAAACCCTATTTGTTGTTGTTGTTTTGCATTGTCAGTTGAGTAGTCAACTAGGATTCCATTTTCCTATCTTTTCTTTCTTTTTTACTTTCTTTGTCCTTGTCTTTCCTTTTTCTTTTTTTTTTCTTTTTCCTTTTTTTAGTGCTTTTTTTTTTTTTTAATAAAAGAAAGAAGAATATATCTCTTTTTTTTGGTAATCTGAATATTTCAGAACAATTTCAAGTCTTTTCCATTTCGTTCATTTTAATTCTAAGATTTTATTTTCTAAATTCAATCATAGTTTTAAATAAGGTTACATTCATGCTCTTAAATTTGTAAAAATTTAATATGAATCAAGAAATGGATTTGTTTCAAATAGAGAATTGTTATGTCCAAACCATTTACAACAACTAGTCCACAAGGATTGTATTGAAAACATGAGAGAAAAAAATAAGTTTTAAAAATATATATATATATATATATATATATATAGAAAACTCAGATTTATTAAGTAGAAATTAAAATATAATTTTGTTAATTAATCTTGACAGGTAGTAATTGTCTAAAAGACAGCACTAGCCTTATCCGTCTCAGTCTGGTTGCCAACTACGGTCTACCATTTTATTCATACACTGCTTTTAAAAAGTTTATACGTGAATGTGAGCATGAATTGCATTACTTTATACTTTATGGAATTACTCAAGTAAACTGTCAATACAACATTTTTCTTCTTCTTTTTTTTTTTTGTGAATTTCATATTTCATTATTTCTAGTTGTCTCAGTCTATCATCAATTTATCGAAAAGTATTCAAATTATTTATTCAAAAAGAATAATCATTGCTGTATAAAAACGTCTAAACAACAACAAAAAGGAAGTAGAAATCTACATATTTCCTTCATCTTATAAATCTTGCTATAGTCATTCATACCGGTTTATTGTTCATTTAATTTAACTAATATCACTGTGTATCATTGATCATTATACAAATTAGTTACCCAATTAATAGTTTAAAGCTTTTAAGTTTTAATATATTAGCGACCTCATGTTAAAATAAAACTTCCTACAACGAAAAATAAAACTGTCAGCTCGTACATAGCATTTTATTCTTTTAATTGCCCTATGAATACCAATTCAATGTAAATCATTAAAGATAATGATATATGGAATAATTTTTCATGAATTTTAGGGATGGCTGCTCATGCATTAGCTAAATGGTTTGAGAATCAAGGTTGGCTTGGTTCTTTTGGTCTAGATTATTGACGTCCATGTGTGTTCAATTATGTTGAAAGGTGGGCTGCCTATTTTATTTCCTTGTAATAATTTGTTAATTACTGAATAAAATTGCAGTTCGTCAAAAAATGGATAGCTAAGGGGGTGGGGTGAGGTTGAATCAAAGAAAAATCAATGCGAGATGAGGACGGAGCAAATCAGGAACAAAATGAGTTTAAGATATTTTATCATCCTCTAGATGACTTTGATATTAATGAGTTAAGTATGAAAGAAAAAGAGATGTGGGCCATTAGAAAAGTGAGAAAACAAGTAAATGGAGATTATACAAAATAAATAAATTATAAATTTGATAAGTATAAGAAATATTACAAATAAATAAATAAATAAACAAATATATACACACACATGCATTCAGTGTTGGGCGAGACTAAATAGGACAAACCCATTCCTGTTCCATCACATCTCTTAGAAAGAAAAGAAAATCTCAGGCAAAGTATGAATGGACAAGTCAATCAAGTGTGTAATTTTTTCCATCTCTAGGACTCTATTATCCACTTAAATATTTTTATTTTTACTTTTTTTTTTAGGGAAATTTTTATTTTTACTTGATCTAACTAAATAAATTATTTATCATGGTAAGGTTTGGATATTTTGTTTTTTTGAAAGCCAAATAAATGGGCTACACAATGGAACTTCAGGATTAATCAATCTAACACTTGACATCTTCTAACACATAATCAAGAATCAAACTATAGTTCTCAGGGAATTAAGTATATATAATCGTCAAACTAATTAATATAATTTTATCTTTTTATTTTATTCATTTGAATGCGATTTTGTCAACCTTTCGTATTTCAGTAGTTCAAAAAATGTCTTCTAAATCAACAAAGAAAAATAATATATACAAGTATTCTTTCTATTCGAAACTTTTAATTCATTCATAGTTGATTTTATTATATATTCTATTATTTAAATGATTGTGATAACGAATAATTTATTTTTGAGTGAGCTGACTTTTTTCTACTTCGTATAATTAATACTTCTAATATTTAATAGTATGAACTTATATTTCTTGAGAACAATTAAGCCTAGACCGTATATCAAAGACTTTTTTTTTTCTTTTTGAGAAGGGTATATCAAAGACTTTCTTTTCGTTTTTTTTTTCCTTTTTTTTTTTTTTTGATGGGAGGGTATATCAAAGACTTGGTCGCATGAGATTTTGTTAACTAAATTAGATCAAACTTTAAGCTATACCAAAACCCGAATTACAATATCCAAATAAATAAACAAAGGCAGAAATAACAACCTATTTGCCCAATCAACATTAATATAGTTTTTGCTATCAAAAAAAAAAAAAAAACATTAATATAGTTTCATTAATTTTTAATAACAATCTCTTCATTTTAAGTGTTTCAAATTTATTTTACATTTCTCCAAAAAAAAAAAAAATTTATACATAGGGTTCTAATGTCCATTCAAATAGGTTTAACGATTAGCCATTTGATCATTTGTGGAGTCGAAATAGATTTTTCGTTTGAAATAGTATTAATCGTTTAAATAAGATTAATTTGTTAGTTTCATTATGCTTTACTGGCAAATAGGGTATTTATTTATTTATTGGGAGGCCCCTATATTTCAAACGAAAGTCAATTTTGTTTATCCATAATATGGTGTATATATAAATATATATATATATATATATATATATATATATATATGATAATTACAATTCCATAAGATCAAGTGTCTGACAATCCAAAGAAAATAAAAGTATTATGCACATATAATACACTAGTTAAACAATAATTCTATGTAAATTAATATCAAATAATAAAATAGATGATAAAAATTAAATAATAAAAGTGAGAAATACTTTAAGTTACATAATATATAAATATATGTGCGGGACCACAATTTTAAGTCAATTTTTATTTTGTCTAAGCTCTTGTGAATATGTGGGTGAGAGGTCATGTTAATTGTCTCCCGAAATGGAAGTTTAACTGACGATATTTTATCCTCTAAATCGAGGGTTGTACATTTAGCTAGATCAGTCTCTTATTTTCATTAACCAAAAAATAAAATGAATATATGAATAAACATCTTTATTGATAAAACATTTAATTTACATTTCATTGAATATAAAAATGAAAAATACATGACCTTAATCCTAAATACATTCTTAGAAAAGTAACTGACTTTAAAATTTAGTTACATTCTAAAATACGAAAATTACATGATAAAACTTAGTCTAAGAATCGTTAATCTAAGATCAAAAGTTAAGTTACGAAGAGGGAGTATTAGGAACCCACCCTACCTAATGTAATTGGTCTTCTAGAGTATGAAGGACACCATCATGTCATATTATCCATTCATCCAACAGATCAAAAAAAAAAAAAAAAACCCTAACATTGAGGTTTTTGAAGAAAAAAAAATAACATTTTGAACATAACAACAATGTATGAATATTAAAATCTAGCTTGCTTTTATCCTAAACCACTCCATATCATCAAAGAAAATAATTAAAAAAAAAAATTTAATGGCAATAACAAGATCAAACAACCAAATAAATGAGAAAAACCACCTACATGCAGTCATGCACAAGGCTTGATCATAAGTTTAGGTTTGGTATGTTTTTGGGGGGCTTTGGAGAGTAGAGAATTGAGTGATAGAGATTCCATCGTGTAACGAATAAAAGGATTACCAACTACCTTATGACCTTTATCGAAAACATTCTCTACGTTCCCTAGAATTGTGTGTTTTAAACTGTAAATGCCTTTTATTTATAAATGGATGAAGGCATGGGTTGATGAATTTGAGTGAAAATTAGACACCCAAAGGCTTGAGTCCTCTAAAAATCATACCAAAAGGTGATAAATATGAGTTGAAAATAGGGGGGAATTCAAAAAATGATTGGAGACTTTGAGGTTAAAAAATGGCTTGCCAATTACTTTAATAAATAATTAATCAATTTTCTACAATTTCATTAAATACACTCGGATATACATTATGCATCTTTGTTTGATAAATGTCCCGACAATGTCATCTGAAAGCAACATTGCACATAATGCATCATTGTATTTATACAGATAATTGTGCTCATATGACATATCATTCGTGCTTATAAATATTGGGTATTCATGCCATGCGTCATTGTGCAACATTATTCCATGCTTGTGAATGTGAGATCACCACATGTCTATGCTCTAGCTCTGAAGGTTTCACTTCTGAAAATTTTTGGAAAACCCCTATACCCTGAAAGTGATTGACCAACCCTCCTCCTCCTATGTGTTCATACTTCATAACCCTGGAAAGAGACTAAGAGAGTCGTGCGTGCACCTTCACTTAAATCTGAATGGTTAATTAACTAGGGCAAATAATTGATTCTTGCATCACAATTATAGGACATGTGTAGTTCTTTACCTTCCGCCACTGTCGTGCATTATGAATTTATTATAAAAGGAGTGTTGTTCAAATCACCCATGATGAAGTTTTTCATGAGCAAACCAAACATATTGGTCAATTGATACTTGTTTTGCACCATCTATTTCAAGACGTGCTACAACTTTGTCACGTCTCCGCTCAAGATCAACTTTGCTGATGTCTTTATGAAACCTTATTCACCATGCCACTTATATGATCTTGTCTCCAAACTCAAGTTATTAACTTGTTATAACTTAGAAAAATGATATATTCACAATATTTTCACAACACTTTCACAGCAAATTTTAAGTGATAAGTTGTTATTGGTTGTTATTGGTGGACAAAAAAATCATTTAAGTTGTGAATTCAAATTAGAACCAATAATAACTTACCACCTATAAGTTGTTTTGAAAGTATTGTTAAAATATTGTAGATATAACACTTCTCTAAAACTTATTTGAAGTTTGAGGGGGATTGTCATAGTTATATAGTTATATTCGCCAAATCAATGTACTGGCACAACTGCACACGCTCATTATATTGCACATTGCTGTTGGTTTTTTTATGAGACAATGTTGTTGTTGTTGTTGTTGTTGTTGTTGTTGTTTTATTTTATTTTATTTTATTAATATTAGGGTTAGCAATATATATATACAATTGGGTTAAAGTTACACTTAATTTAACTTGAAGCAATGTTACATCGCTCAATATTTTTTAATTAAATGCGAATTTTGACAAATCCATTATTAGATTACATTATTTTCGTATATTTTCTATGCTTGCAAAATTTAAAGATAATAAAAAATTAATAGCCACATCATCAATCAATTTTTTAAATTCAAGTTTGTGCAGTTTAAAATAATGCATAAAAGATAAGTTTTTGGATCAAATAATAAATTACATCCAATTGACATGAAAATTGGCATGAATGTTAAGAATATATAGAATATGTAATTCAATAGTGAGATTTTCAAAATATGAATTCTATAATAAGTTATTAGGTGGTATAACATTACTTAGAGTTACGCCTGGTGTAACTTTAAGTAATGTTACATCATCCAATATTTTTTAATTAAATGTGAATTTTGATAAATCCACAGCTGGATTACATTATCTTCGTATATTCTCTATACTTACAAAATTTAAAGATGATCAAAGATCAATAGCCATGTCATCAATCAATTGTTTAAATTCAAATTTTTGTAATCTAAAATAATGCATAAAAGATTAGTTTATGGATCGAATAGTAAATTACATTCGATTGGCATAAAAATTGGCATGCATGTTAAAAACATATAAAACGAATAATTTAATGGTTGGATTTTCAAAATATGAATTCAATAACAAGTTATTGGGTGGTATAACATTGCTTAAAGTTATATCAAGTGTAACTTGAACTCAACCCATATATATGCCTCTCTGTATAGTTTTGATAATTAATATACACAAATACAGATTTTATTATTCTCATCATCTAGAACAAGATTGTTTAAATAAGAGTCTAGGTGCAAAACATTTTCCATACGTACTAGTATCATATGACTTGCTATAGTTGGTGCATAATTAAGTATTGGATTCAAATGAAAGTGATGTTTTTTCAATTATACAACAAAACATATGAATAGTTGTGTAAATAGTTGCTCATTAATGTTACTAGAAAAGCATGCAAAATGATATAAATATAGTACACTTATGTAAAAGTGATGTTGCTTTAATTGGACATATAAGTATTTGTGAAAAAAGCTGTATCCTTAATTATTATGAAAAAAAAAATTGCAAAAGCAACCACAACACAATTACATGATTATCTTTATTTAACTATTTATTTATGAATAAGTTATCTTGAATCTGTCTGCATTTTTTTTTCAACACTGAATGTGGTTTGCTACGTTTGGATATCCTTTTGCTTTTGCGGGAAATATTCTTCAGGTTAGTCTAAAAAAGACAATATTCATTCAAAATGTGTTAGTATTTGAAATGAATTAATTTAATGATTTAAATTAAATATTACAAATTTAAGATGTATTTAATACTAAATTATTTAAAATTTTAAATAACACGATAATCATAAATGGTCAAATTTAAAAAATAAGATCTTCACCACAAATTTCTTCAATTTTTTTTTTTTTTTTTAATCTTATACTCTCGAGTCCCTACGCTACCTTAAAGGCTAAGATTTGAATAGAGAAGCAAGATTTCGTAATTCTGACGGAAAATTGCTCCAACTTTTACCAATGAGACATATATAATTGAGAGTTTGTGACTCTTCGATTGCCAATATTTTTGTCCACATTGTAATATAAAGGGCCACCATGTCTGTTCAAATGGTTGACTATAGCTTGCTTAACTAGGTGCTTTAATGCTTTTGTCCCTTTTTAGTTGAGTATTTGATGACATCAAATTTAGTTGCTGTTTTTGAATGGAGGAACTGGTCTTATGGTCGTGGATAACAATCGATAGAAGATTTTTATAACAAAAGTTTAAAAATTTTAATTTTAATTTAAAACTGGTTAATAGATTTCAATAAGATTCATTGTATATTGCAACACCTAGAGGATCCTGTTAAGTGAACAAATTAAAATACACTAAGTTTCTAAATCAGAAATTGTGATGAAGGGTTAAAGCTTAAAATTTTTGACATGCATGGAGAATTAATAAATTGTTAACAAAATAGCATACTCTGCAAACAAAAAAGGAAGAAAAATTTTTCTCAAAAAAAAAAAAAAAAAAGGAAGAAAAAGAAAATCGCATTACTCTAGTGTATAGACTTAATAAAAAAATTTGGCTACTTTATAAAATAAATATTTTAATAAAGCTAGGGTCACAATAAAATTTTAAGCAAAAATGCAAATTGCATCTGTTAACTTTTAAGCCAAAGGCCTTGTAGTTGAATTTTAAGGGAGAAATGGTTCAAGCTGCGGGGTCAGCAGCATGTTGTAATTATCTCTTAAAAAAAAAAAAAACTTTGTCCAAAAATTATTTTAGCCTTTTAAATTTGAAGTCGGTTATTTTAGTCCAATAACTTTATACCAAAATCATTTTAGTAATTTAAGTTTGAAAATTTTCATTTTAGTCTTATAACATTAAACACAAATCATTCCAATCCTTTAAGTTGGTTGTTTTGAGTGATTTTGGGCAAAGTTATTAGACTAAGTGAGTCTTTAAAGAACTAAAATAATTTTTGGGTCAAGTTACTAGACTAAAATGATAAAATTCAAACTTAATAAATCAAAATCATTTTTGGGCAAAGTTAGTGGGTATAAATTATATTTTTACCAAAATTTTACAACTCTCTTCAATTTTCCCACCACTTCACATTTAAAGCCACCATAATTTGGAATTAAATTTTTTTTTTTTAAGTGATCCATGTGTGAGGCGGTAAGCAAATTAAGGAATATAATAAATATTTTCACAAGAATCACAACAAATCTTATGTGATAAATTATTATTAATTATTGTTGATGAGTAAAAAAATAATTTAAGTCATGGATTTAAATTACAACCTGTATCAATTGTACTCAGGTTTTGTAGAAAGTCAAATGAATATGCTAAGTGCTGACTTTTTTTTTTATATATTATGAAACTGTTAGCATTTCACAGGCCAAAAAAAAAAAAATCTGTCTGCATTTCCGCCTTGTTTCACGTTTGCAACACGTTCTTAATGCATAAGCAAGCTCTTAGTTTTCTTCAATCGAAGAAAAAGGCTCTTACTTTTCTATACAAAGAAATGTCGCAGTAAATAGTAACTACAATATGCATTTTGGCCTTCAAATAAAATGGAGGCTTCCCGCTCTCTCTCTCTCTCAAAAAAAAAAAAAAAAAATGGAAGCTTCCTGCTTTATCAAAAAATTTTATTCTATTCAAAAATAAATAAATAAATAAAAAGGAGGCAGTTCTATCAAATTAGTAAATGCTAATGGGAACATCCATGATATTTCCTTCTTTTTTTCGATAAATCTTAAACTCACATGCCACAAACTAAAACTACATGCAGCAATTAGTTGCACAGAATGGGTTATAAGGCAGGAAACACACACACACGCACCCGATGTGGGACAACGCCCAGTGATTTTTTCGATAAACCTTATTCCCTTCTTTTTATCCAATTGGAAAAAAAGATAAACACTGTAAAGTTATGCATTTAATAAATTATTCAATACATTTATAACTAATTTAAAATTAATTGTTTGATAGCTTTATAACTAATGAAAATAAAAATCAAAGATGTATGGACTAAAAACCAAGCAACACAATTTGGGCTGGGTTTCTATCTGGAACAATTAATTTTATAAGAGGTGAATATTTGAATTAATAATTAAGAAATAGAAAAATGCTCAAGTAAAGAGAAGAAACTTTAGGGCTAAGACGGTTGACAAAAAATTTCTTTTCGTTTATTAGCTTTTCATTCCAAAGAAAGTCACTATAATGGTCTGAATACAAGATGAAATTCTCCTTAGGGTTTACAATGATCTCTCTCTACTCTCCATCTCCCACCAATCCCACAACATGAGGGATATTTTCCTATTTATAGTTCTAATACTTCCACCTTAGCCGTCCATCTGTAGAGTGGACGATCCTTTAGGCAAGATACGTATCACATCATTCTCCTTCCCTCCTTTTGAGGCTGAGCTAATTAGATAACAGGTTATTGGGACACTATTTAGAGGGATATTTAGCCATTAATGCAGCATGCTTGATTGGTACAATACATTTAATGTGAATGGGACATTGGCTTCATCAGGAAGCTTCTTCCAAATCTTGTTCGGACTAGTTATTGTTCCTTTCACCAGTTATCATCCTAGGCACGACCTGACAATCCCCAGTCCTCTTTGTGTTATCCCGAGCTTTTTCATTCCTTAGCTCAATCTTCAAATTTATACTCTCCTTGAATTACTTCGGCCCAAACATTCTCTAGAAATGCTCATATGGGCCCCTTTTGGCTCCAATCCAAGCCTAGTCTTCTTTAGCTCATCCTCGACCACACAAAAGAATTTTAAAATAATTTTTTATTAAATTTTAAATTATAAATAATTTCTTATTAAAATGTGAGGATAGCCGTTACATGTAATCCATAGTTGAAAGTGTATTTTTCTATTTTTTTTTTCTCAAAAAGAATTAAGACAATAGTTATGAATAAAGGGAATATATATATTTTTATAGATGCTATAGAAATTTTAACTTATGGTATCAGTTTCATGATGATTGTTCTTAGTATCATGACAATACATCAATTAGTTTTTTGTGTAAGTTAGTTTTAAACTCCAGATCAAGAAATTTTATCAATTGAACTATTTAAAACTCACCATTTATTTTTAAACATTCATCTTTTCATATCTCTATATTTTTAAGGAGTCTTTTTGTATATTTGAGTCATGAGTATAAAGCTCTAGACATTTCAAAAATTTTGAGTATGTTTCTCCTTTTTATTTGTAGATGAAATAAAAGTCTCTTTGCAATGATAAATATTTAGGTATCATAAGTTTTATTATAATTTAGTAAAAAATTTATGCGTGCACATAGACTTCTCTTTTTTTCTTTTCTTTCTTTTTATTTTGTTTTTCATGGACTTTTCAAATCATGATAATTACACTCATCTATCACTACAAATTGGATATGTAAATTATAAGTCAAAAGTTTGTAGTTTAGTGATTCAATTTATAACTAGGGTAAAAATTGTAAATTATACCCCTAAAGTTTGGGGGTATTTAGATTTTAGATTTTGAAATTTTAGAATTTGGAATTTACCCCTTGGATTTTACACCCTAATTTTTCAGAATTTGAATTTTAACCCCTGAAGTTTGGGGGTGTGGAGATATTACACCTTCAAATTCTAAAACTTTAGAGTGTAAAATCGAAACACCTCCAAACTTTAGGAAGTAAAATCTAAACACTCCTAAAATTTAGGGGGTAAAATCTAAATTCTAAAATGTTAGGGTGTAAAATCCAAATACTCCAAATTTTAGGGGTTAAAATCCAAAATTTAAAATTTTAGGATGTAAAATCCAAACACCCCAAACTTTAGAGGTGTAATTTGCAATTTTACCTTATAATTATTAAGAATACATAACCAACCGTGAGTACTACATGTTATTCACTATATGATTAGTAAAATTATGGTTTTTTTATATAAATTTAAAATGCAAAAATAACTTGAGATTAAAGAGTTAATGTAATTTCTTATCAATAATTTACATATTTAAACTCCTTTTGATGACATGTAATATATAGAAAGCCTAAATCGAAGTTGTAATAACATAAATTTGTGTTATATCATTAAGAAGAGTTTAATGAGATAAATGCGTTTCTTTAACACTTAATGAGGTAAATGCTTCTTTTTCTTTCTTTCTTTTTTTTTTTTTTTTTTTTTTTTTTTTTTTTTTTCTTTTTTGTTATAGAGACATGTGATATATATGAAGCAGGAATCCATATTGTAGTAGCCTAAATTTATATTATGTCATTAAGTTGAGTTTAATGAGGTAAATGCATTTATTTGCAAAAGCCTCAAATGGTAATAGCTTTAGTTTGCATTTATGTAGTTCATTGCATATGCCAATATGGTAAATGCGTATACTAATTGTCTATAGATTCTTATAAAAATTATCTTTAAGTATGTACTAATTCTACTTGAAAAAAAATATGCACAAATAATTTATTTAAACAAAATTTATATAAGAAACTACTTTTATTAGTTGGTTATTATACAAATAATAATTAATAAATAATGATAAATATATAAATCTAAGGAATTTATAGAGTTCTCTCTATGACTATATATATATAGACACACATGATCAAGTGCTATAACTTTTTGATAATATTACATCACCCAATAACTTTTTGATAATATTACACCACCCAATAATTTCTCATTGTCTTTAGACACATATGTCAAATTTTGTGTTAATTAAATGTTATATTCTATTTGACATTAGTAGATTTAAGTTTTTTTTTTTTTTTTTTTTTTTTTTTTGTAAAAAAAAAAACTTGAAAATAAAGAGGCAATGTAATCTCTTATCAATAATTTACATATATTTTACTCAAAAAAAGAAAAGAAAAAAAGAAAACTACATATTTTAACTCTTTTGATGACATGTATATGGAGGAAGTAGCAAAATTATAATAGCCTAAATTTGTGAAATGTCATTAAGAAAAGTTTAATGAGTTAAATGCATTTGTATTCACGTACCATATTCGGTGCACAAATTATTTATATAGAACACATTTTCACAATTATATATATAGAGAGAGAGAGAGAGAGAGAGAGAGAGAGAGAGAGAGAGAGAGAGAGAGAGAGAGACACACACACACACACACACACACACACACACAAAGAGGAAAGGGAGAGGGAAAGGAGTTCTAACACAAAAGCACACCACAAACTTCACTTAAAAGTCATAGTTTCTAAAATTTATATTAGAAACCGTTGATTGGGATTTAGAAATATGGTTTTCTTGCTTAAGTTGGGTTACTTTGAAAAAAAATTGAAAAATAATGTTGTTCCTAAGAACAATAATTGATAAATAAATAATATTCAAATTAACATTTAAATAATAACATATTACATAAATTATAATTTACCATAAAATTAGAGAATAGTGAAAAGATATTACCTCAATAATGCTTTAAAGTAGTCTCATAACATGAGAAAAATTTACTAGCAATTCAAAAGTTTTTAGATGGCGGAGTTGAGACGTGGAGCATGTCACTATTTTGAGACGATACACGCAATCTATATGGTTTCTGGTATAGTAGACTAAAATATTGTGCGTGCTGCCCCTGAGATACAACAACACATCCACCTTGGTGATTATCCTTATTAGCCTACACAACTTGTAGTATCAAGAACTCTCTCAATAGTACTTTCTTTTATCTAGAAATATAGTATATAAAAAATATAGTGATACATTTATAAAAGCTAAAAGTTGATTGTGAAAATGTAAACTGTGTAAAAAGCTTAGAGATTAAAAAAAAAATGTATATAATCTCATTGCTTACACCAATTATATAAAAGGTTCACGAACACCCTTTTCATTTGATGACTGATATCAAAATAAATTTTAGATTTTTTTTTTATTTTTGGCATCCGTCCCTAATGATAGCTTTCTATCATCAAATCAAGACACTAATTAGTTTTTGGTGTACGCAGAGATTGAACTCCAGATCTCTTATACAACCATCAAAGACTCTGCCAGTTAAGTTAACTGAAACCCACGGGAGCTTAATTACTTGAGTTGTAAAAAGATCGGCTCCATTTATTAAAACGTTTGACCATGGGGCAGAAATGTGTGGCCATAAAGTTATAAACCGTTTGAGCAATTTATGCTCATTGAATTGAGCAGTAATGGGGACCCAAAAGAGAAGGTCTGTCAAAATACCATTTTTTACGTTAATACGAAATTAACAGGTATAAATATTAAATGACTATTTAATCAGAATTGAAATACATTTTATAAAATATTCCAACACATAATCAAGCAAAAAGAGAAATATATTTAAGAAAACATGCGATCAAGAATAATAAAAAAAATTTACTTTGTACATAACATGGTGGAAATAATTAAATATTTTTCAATTTACATGTTCATTCTTTAGAATGCCATACAATATAATTAGAAGTAGTTTCTTAAATATTATAACATGTAATCTATATATAAAACTTCATGGAGAAAATTCAATTAGATCCTAAATTAGATTTCAATTGTGG
Organism: Quercus wislizeni; assembly: GCA_023055345.1. Classification (NCBI taxonomy): domain Eukaryota; kingdom Viridiplantae; phylum Streptophyta; class Magnoliopsida; order Fagales; family Fagaceae; genus Quercus; species Quercus wislizeni. Next base: position 26,182,772 of record JALGQJ010000003.1, read on the forward strand.
GCTAATTTTGTCATGTGTCCACTAAATTTTTTTAATTTTTGTGCCAAGTGAGTTAATGAGTGTAAAATACTAAGGGGGTTTTTAATTGTGTTTTCAAACAACAATTTTTAGTTTTTAAACAACATTACACGTATTTCCACACACTTTTTCACATACACGTATTTCCACACACTTTTTCACATAACAATTTTCAGTTTTTAAACACATGTACCAAATGGGCCCTAAGAGTCCAATATTAATAAAATATAAAAAAATTAATCATATATCTACTCAATAAAAATTCTTACACTTTCTATCTTATTAAAAAATTAGAATAAAAATGATCACAAATAGTATTAAACTTAGGCAGAAATTTTAACATGAATCTAATTATGTTTATTTTTTGTAATAATTCAATCAATTATGTATATATTTATGATTAAAAAATGTGTTTATTTTTAAATGCATCCATGTGTATGTATATGCTAGTGAGTATTATACATAAGTCATAAAATAATTTTTTACTAAATTTTTTAAAATGAACTTATAATGTACACATGTATTGTGTGGAACATAGACTTGCATGTGATTTACAAATATTAGCAATGGGCCTACGCGATGCGTGGATAATGCTATAAGCTTCTATGTGAGAATATTATACAGAATATTCAAAATATTTTAAAGTAATAACATGAAGTAATGTTGCCATAATATGAAGAGATTTGTTTAATTAATGATGTAATACAAAACTAAGGGCTCGTTTGGATGAAGGGAGAAAGGAGGGAAAGTGTAAGAGAGTAGAGTAGAATTGGTTAAAAATAGGCTAATTTTTTGTTAAATCTACTTTATTCTACTCTACTCTTCCTTCCTCCTCTTCAATTCAAACAGATTATAAGGGAATGAAGAATTTAGACTATAAGGTAAATGTCATATAAAATAGAAATTAGTTATCATGTAGGGTAAACTTCTTTTGTGGATTTGGTGTAAGAATCTATCACATAAATTTTGTATAGCTCAGGATTTATTGCGTTCGGGTCACCATCAAACAAGTGTGAGTAAGAAGTACCAAATATTGTGTCTCAACATCTTGTCAAACAAGGAGTTTTATACCTTAAGTAAGGCTAACTTAATTTCCTTGCTCGGTATCTTAAAAAATCAATACAATATGATTTAATGGCTGTAGTTTTAAGATATGATAATCGTGGGAGTCAGGTTGTTTCAATCATCTCTAGTATGTAGGACCCATTATAAACCAATTTTATGGCAATGATTAATGACATATTTGATATGAAAAAACAAACATCAGCTTCAAGCTTAATTAGTAGGTACAAGCATGTTTCTGACAATTTATGATCAGATTTTATGTAAACCAATGATAAGATACAAAGCATAAAGTATTTGATTTTCCAGCCAAACTAAGGTGTTAACAATGGCTCTTAGGTGAGAATCTGAGGACATTTTTCTTAAAGAGCATCAAGGTTTAAAGTTTGCCAACCATGCCACACACAATGATCATTCAAATTAGCTGTTTGTTATTTGTGAAGGCCTTTCCATTCTTGTTCTTTTACAGTTTTACCCTTGTCGGTTCTCTCTCTCTCTTTCTCTCTTCCATGGCTACACGCGTGCACATGGAGGCACGTGCATAAAGTTTTTTTTTTTTTCTTCTTTGTTTTTGTTTTTGGTAAAGATGAAAAAGAACATGGTGATATATTTTTTTTGGTACAAAGTAAAAACATGGTGAAATTTTTCACGGGCTTAAGTCCTAATTAGGCCCCAATGGTTAGGTTTTCCCTTTTCTAGTACAAACATGGTGAGGAATTTGATGGGATATCAATTAGGTCACCAATGGTGAAAGATTGTCAATTTTTTGTCACAAAAATGGTTAGAACATTTAGGGACCAGCACTGGCCTCTAGTCCTAATTTGGTCATCCGCAAGGGCCTACATTAATTCAATTATCACTTTTCCCAACTGCTAACTGCTAGTAGAATTTCAAGGTCCCCGAACAAGAGTTTTCTTTTCAATTAAGTTTTATTTTCTCCCTTTGCTCTTTATATATGAGGCATGAAAAATGAAAATTAGACAAAGAGTAGCAGTAATCAACAACAATTTTCATTTCTTGTACCCTTTCATTGTTTCTGTGGATTAGTATTGCTAAAAATTCAAGGTTAGTTGGGGTGGTTGGGCCCGGAGTAAACTTTTTGAACCTTAATTGACGTTCCTCCTTATCCCACTAAATAATCATAGCCTCTTAGGCATATTGGTCGTATACTTGTTTAATCAATGAAATTTGACTCTTAAGCTGCGCTTTACTACTAGTCCTATCGTATGTATGGAAAGGATAATTTACAAGATAAGAATGCTAAAGCTGACGTGCACTTCAACACAAAAACAATGTTTAATTCTAATTATATACATCACATTAAAAAGAGATGGCAGGCGCAGCTAAAGTATAATGAGCTGAAAGAAATGTTTAGCTGGAAATGTCCTTGAACAGATAATGACATATTCTAGTTAGCAAAAGATACTGTTGAGACTGATTTAATCCATTACTTAATCAAGATTTTTTTTTTTGAGCTAGAGAATGGCACCGTCAACTAGAATTGAACTCGTTCGTTTATGTTTACATTTTATTTTTTTATTTCATCCCTTTTATTTTTATTTTTTTAGAGAGAATATTTCATTGCTTTTATAGTTCATATAATTGAAAACATTTTTTAATCCTTTTTCTCTCTTTATCTCTCTTTATCTCTCTCTCACATCATCACACCAGATAGTATATATGAGATAGTCTCATGAGACCTATTCTTCACAATATATGTGAATTACACACATATGAATTCCACATATTGTGAGAGAGTGATTTTATGAGATTGTCCCATAAAATTCTATCCAGTGTGAGAGAGACAGTGATAGAGGAAATAAAGAATTAAAAAAAAAAAAAAAAAGTTTAGCATTGAATCACATCACAATGGCACCGACAACCTTTGCGTAAAGTTCTATCAGATTTGCACTTCCGGAAAAAAGCATGAGGACGACAATCCCACGATGGTGTTACTTTGCTATCATACGTTATTGACATATAAATTTCATTCCTTACAAATTTTAATTATTTAGATAAGACAATAACTGGACTAATTTTTTTTAATTACTGATAAGTGGATTATCAACTAGTGCATTACCATTGGGGAATGCAAATGCCAAATGTAAGGAGAATTTGGCATTTGTAGCCCCAAATGTCTCTGTATCAGAGAATTCTAAATTCAAGTATTGCAAATGTTTTTGTAATACTGCTACAGTGCAATTCTACCTTTAAAATTGCACTATAGCACAATTGTAAAACCAAAAACAATATTTATTCTCTCAACTGTCCTCTCTCATTATGACTCTCACTTCCTCTCTCTGTCTCTCACAAGTCACAGTTTCTCCCTCCTCACACCCTCTCTCACATCTCTCTCGTTCAAAGCTTGCACCGGTGTTGGGTTTTGGATTTTGGAGGTTGGATTAGCGTGGATTGGCGAGCTGGGTTTGGATCGGTGGGCTGGGATTGGTTGATGGTGGGTTTGGATCGGTTGATCGGTGGGTTTGAAATGGTGGATCTGTTGATCGGTGGGTGGATTGGTTGGGTTGATCATCGGCAGCTCTGATGATGGCTTCGGTGATGATTTTTTTTGAATGGGTTTGCTTCGGTGGCATTGCTTTAATTTTGGTTTGGTTTTGGTTTTGGTTTCTATTTTTTCATCTACCCTTTCTCACTCTCTGACTTGCTGTTGGCCAAAGCGAGGTCTGATGAAGGCGTGGCAGTGATGGCGTTTGCTGATCGGTGACGGCGTTTCTCACTACGGTGATGGCATTTTTCTGGGTATTTTCGACAGCCTGGGTTTCAAATCGGCGGCGTGGGTTTCTGATCGATGGCTTGGGTTTGCTGATCGGTGGTTTGGGTGGTGGGTGTGGTGGCCATTGTTGGCTCCAACTGGTTTGATGGCTTGTGTGTGTGTGGCTCTGTTGATGGTTTGATGATTTGTGTTTGTGTGTGTGTGGCTTTGTTGATGGTTTGATGGTTTGTGTTTGTGTGTGTGTGTGGTGATGGGTTTGGATAGGTTGATCGGTGTATCATGGATCTGTGTGTGTGTGTATGGCTCTGTGTGTTGAACCGGTGCTAGAGGTTGAGGGAGAAAGAGAGGAAAAAAAATGACTATTGGAAAGCCTAGGAAAATGTGATGAATCATGCCAAGTCTAAAAAAAAGTGACAGTTGGAAAGAAATAATAAAGAAAGATTAAAAATAATATTTTAATAAAAATAGAGTTTTGGGATGCTAGAGATATTGTAAAATGGTATGGTATAATGATAAAATGACTTTTTGAAATGGTAAAATAGAGCAGAATTGGAATTTCCCAATGCTACTGCTCAATAATGTTCAATTGTAATTTATATGTAAAAATATACTAAATTGTAATTTACACCATGATTTTTAATTTAGCTTTTTAAAAGATTTAAAATTTCAATCTATACCCTTAATATTATGTAACATTTGGAACCAAAAAAAAAAAAAAAAATCATTGCCCCATATTTGCTAATGAAATGGTGTTGAAGTGTCATCCCATCATCTCAAATGACATAGTTTTATTGCATTGAAATTTTTTTGTTTGTCAACAGTTTTATAACTCAATTGACAACTCCTAATGTTTTTAATGAAAATGTCTAGATTCAATCACTCATTTTTCATTGGTGTAATTATTCAAAGATAAAAATGAAATTACGGCGTTTTGTCCACACAAAAAACGAAAATAGAACCTTTTATATAAATATATATATATATATATATATATATATTTTTTTTTTCTGTACCTTTTAGTGATATATATTTTTTCTCTTCGCAGTTTTGTTTTCTCATTTTCTCTCTCATTGGGCTCTTCAAATTGGAGAGTCTAGAGCAACATACGTGGTACATTTGAGCTCCGGGATGAAGCTGTGGTGGGTGTCAGGGTGTGGTGGTGGCGAAGCTCCAAGATAGAGGTTGGCTTTAAGAGTTGGTCGAGGCAAGAAACAGCCTTGAAAAGCTAGATATCTTAATGGGATTTAACACATTGGTTGTTGTCATCTTATGTGGCTTTGTCTACATCGTTTAGGTCATTCAAACCATCACAGACAACAAGGAAAAAGGGATCATCGAGCACCCTTGCCAATTTCTTTTTCTCCTTTGATCAGTGGGCTTTTGTTTGCTAGTTAATTGGGTATGCTCAGTTCAATTGGGTGAGAATGAGGAGGCTTGGAGACATATAAGCAAGCTGTTAAGGGTCATTTTGGAAACAAGTCTTTGAAAACCAAGCCCAAAACCAAGGTATTTGGGCCAATTTCATTACCACATGCACCTAGGGCTCACTTTTAGGGCCTAATCCTTGACTAAGTGATGTCTGTTAGCAAAGACAAGTCTATTATTCCTTCACAAAAGCAGTGACCTAGCCCACGAAGGCCCGCTAGAAGAGAAAGGGAAGAGAGCCCAAGACTTCCTTTGCCAAACGCAAGGCCCATGAAGCCATTGGTAAGGCTATCCGAATTATGTTACCGTTGCTCTACTATTCTCTTTCTTCTCCTTCTAGCTTTTCCTGCATATAGTCTCTCTAAAAAAAAAAGCTTTCCTGCATAGAGTAAATCAAACGGAATAGCAGACTTTAATTCCCAGCTATAAGCAGAAGGATCTCACATTCTCCATGAAATCTAATATCCATTTCTAATAGCATGCATCAGTGATCAGTCCCTTTCAACAAAAACTAGTAAAAGCAATCTGGATTTTTGGCGGCATGCATTTGTCTTTATCAATGCTGATCTTCGTTCCACTTCCACACAATCCAAATCTCTAACAACACACAGAAGAATAATTCCTTCTTCATGAAATCTCATAAGTCCAACTCAGGCAGCAGAACCCATGATCCAAGCCATGGGTTTACAACACGAATATAGTGAAAGGGAGGAGGATACGGTATAATAGGATGGGTTACCTTACAGCTATAGAGGGCATGTGTTTCTCACCCATTGTCACATTGTGAGCTTGGAATAGGTGTAGGTGGGTTGAGGTATACCGTGCTGGGGTGTGTGGTTGTTGTCAATGCCTGAAGCACCAAGCTCCTGGTCAAGCAATGCAGTCAAAGCTTCAGATTCCCAGAACTTGGTTGAAGCTCCGAATCTCTAAAACAGACGCAAGTAGCTGATGGTTGGAAAACCACTATAGCCATCCATTCTCAGAAAACTTATTTGGTATATGGAAATTAATTAGGAAATACAAACGGTGGAAAAGGAGGTTCAACACTCCTATTTCCCACGAGTAATCTGGGTTACTTAAAGAAGTGCTTCATAAGCTTACTGTGTCTAGAGGACAACTCATTGGTCCAACTATTCACTCTTTCCCACTATAAAGGATGGGGTGAGGTTGAAGGAAATCAAAATAACCAGAGAGAGAAAACACACATCATCAAAATAATTATAATCAATTAGAAAGTCAGAGAAAGGTAATCATAGATACAAAACTTCAGTAAATAAGAAGAGAATCATTCTCTAAAAGCAACTTCACTATTAGAAAACAACCAAGACACGGTTGTACTCTCCCTCTATCATCACCCTCATCTCTCTCTCTCTCTCTCTATAAACTCAAATCATCATTCACATCAGTACTGGAAGCATGAGTAAACATGAACCAGTAATAGAAAAGGAGCTCCATATTGCAACACATTTTTTAGAAAGTAGAAGCATCACTAGGTGAGCAAGTTCCAACTCCGGTTACATATTTATGATAGCAGGAGGGGTTGTATCATGGATTAGTTTCAAACATAAAATAACAAATTCCTCAATTATGGAGGCGGAGTATGTAGCTTGTTATGACTGTGTCAGGCAATTTGTTTGTGGAATTTTTTCTTAGGGCTAGGTATTGTAGATACCATTGCGTGGCTGCTGAAGATATTTTGTGATAATTCTACAATAGTTTCTTTTTCTGGGAACGCTAGGAGCTCTTCTTGTTCTAAGCATATTGAGATTAAATATATCTTTGCTAGAGAGGAAGTAATCAAGTCTTAGATTTGTGTTGAGTACGTTTCCACGAAACATATGTTGCCTTATCCACTGACAAAAGGTTTAGCTCCAAAAAGTGTTTTAAGGAGCATGTGACTCATATAAGTTTATTGGAGTCTTGTTGTATTGAGTTATTGGCAGTTTCGTGTATGTGCATGTTGTGAACACTATGGTGCAACAAACAGCTTTATGGCTGAGTTATGGGGGCTAAGAGATGGCCTAATCCTCTGTTGCAATTTACATCTTCCTTTGTTGATTGTAGAGCTGGATGCCAAAGCGATTGTGGATGCTTTTCTCAATTCAAATTATGAGAACAATGTCATTTCTCCTATATTAGATGATTGTAGGCAGTTGATGACTCAATTCCACCGGATCTAGTTTAAGCATTGCTATCGCGAAACTAACTGGTGTGCGGATGCTCTTGCTAGGAGGGGAGTTGAGCAAGATATTGATTTTATTTCCTTTCGTAGTTTACCTGAGGACATTTTAAATGTTTTTATGGATGATTTTTCTGGTATGCATTTTAATAGGCATTGCCCTATTGTAATGTTTTAGTTTTCGTAATGAATCGTCTGTTTACCAAAAAAATGTTGTGAACACTATTTATCTTGTCATGTATATCATTGTGCCACATTTTGTTGATCATGGCATAAATATTATAATGCGAGACATTCATATTAAGGTGGGGTTTGGATTCACGTTCGCATTTTGCTTTTGCGATGCGCGTTTTCTCTCTCTCTCTCTCTTTTTTTTTTTTTTTAAGCTGTAAAATTTGACTTTTCCACCCATGCACTGTTCACGCGTTTCAAATTTTCTTCGACAGAGTGCACTGTTCATGGGACCCACAAGCACTTTATTCAGGAAAAAAATTAAAAATTGATCCCACGATACTATTCATACATTTAAAAATTATTTTGCTACAGTGTTTTCAGTTTTCAGCAAAATAAGTTGTATTCAAACGGATCCTAAGTCTCAATGGGGCTAGCTTCTTGTTGAATAGAGTGTGTTAATGATGTCTTTGTGTTATTTTTGTGTACTTGTAAACATATTATCGACTGGGTTGTATTTTGAGATGTTTTCTCACATCTAATATTATTTTTTTTGATGACTTGTGTCGTCAAAGTGGGAGAATGTTATATTTATTTATTTATTATTTTTATGTAGATTGACATAGTAATGAAATATGTGAGTATGGGCCTTTAGAGCACTCGCAGCTGCCTCTTCATACATTAAAGCAGCAAACAATTTTTCCTAATCAACAAAAACATAACACTCATCAGACTCAATAAAGCAACAAAATTTTTTAGCAATGAACATTCCTATGCTACTATTGTCAAGCTCTGTTCATTGCCAAAACTAAAAGAAACTATTTCATTATTTTATTTTTGCATTTGACTCTCTCTCTCTCTCTCTCCTCTTCTTTTCAGTCTCTGTGGGTGTGGGTTGAGGGGAAGATAGAGATGAAGAAGTCTAAAAAGACCCCTAAACCTATGTGAAAGAAAATCTCTAACAACTTAGACCCATTAGCAAATACAATGAAAATCCAACACTCACTACCTACAAATCCACACACCATCAATTTTGTCTCAAAGCACTCATGTGCTTTCAATTTCATTGTCACACGCCATTGACCTGCAACCTTTTGGAGTACAATTTTTTGGGTTTGAGACCCTCGCACTGTCTATGTGCATCTTAGAGAGAGAGAGAGAGAGAGAGAGAGAGAGAGAGAGAGAGAGAGAGAGATCTGTTGTGGGTTGATCGGAAGAAGAATTAAGTAAGGAGAGAGAAAAAAATTATTTAAAGATAGAGTATTGAGTCTGATGTAAATGTATCTACAATTGAATTAGTTAAAGCAACCACATCAATCCATGCAAATTTTTTGTCTATTTTGCAAGAAAAAACTTACTTTTTTCTATTTTACAAAATACCCACATCAGTTTTTCTATTTTACCATCTATTTTATTTAAATAATCATTTTTCTCACTTTTTTTTTTATTATTTTCCATCGGTCCCACCACCTTACTAGACTCTCCAAAATATCTCTGACACACTCTGGTGTGGTTTGGATAGCTGAAAAGCAGCGCGTTTTGCGTATGCATTTCCTCTTTTTTTTTTTTTTTTTAGCCGTGATTTTTGATTTTTCTGTCATAGCACTGTTCACCCAGCAAAATAGGTGGTGGACAATGCATAACAATGGGTCTGTACACTGTTCACGGGACCCACAACCTCACTTTTTAGTAACTTTTTTATTAAAAATGGGTCTCACGACATTATTCACACATTTAAAAATTATTTTGTTACAGTGTTTTTAGTTTTCAACAAAATAAGCTGTATCCAAACGGACCCCCTATCTCTTTATTTTCCACCTTCTTCTTGTTTCTTGTTTCTTTTTTTTTTTTTTTCTTTTCCTTCTCCTTCTTACATCTTCATCTTCTTCTTCTCATTCTCATTCATCTTATTTTTCTTTTTCTATTTGAGTTTGATTATGGGCAGTGATTTTGGGTTTGCAATTTTGGTAGTGATTTTGGGCAAATTTTTCCACTACATGGATGGTGATTTTGGGGCTCTCCATTGACTACTGCTGCTGCTACTTCTTCTTCAATACCTTGTTCTTTTCGTCGATCCACTCGCCGATCCAAGCACCAATCCACTCTCTCTGTCTCTGTTGGTGTGTCCATGTGTGGGTGTGTTTGGTTTTGTGGTGTTTGTTGTTGATTTTTGATTTTGTGTTTGTGGGAGTGTGTGTATCAGAGGAAGATAAAGATGATGAGGGCGAGAGAGAAAAAAATGAGCAAAATTAGAAATTATTAAAATGATATATAGAAGAGTTACAGTAACTGTGCATAATAATGTATATAAGAGCTACAATAACTGTGCATATATGCACGATTATTGTAGTACTAGTGTATTTATGCACAATTTTACACTTGTGGGTGTTTTTTCGGTCAAAATGTGTAAAATGAGTTACTTTTTGTATTTTGTAAGATTATCCATGAACTGATATGGTTGTTCTTTAAGTAACATTTTAGAAGAAATTTGACTAAAGCACTAGTAGCAAACCTTCTGTGAATACTCTTATTATGTGTCTTTTATTTGTAGGCCCATAATGAGATGGACCAATATTTTGCACACAAGGAGAAGCTCCTACCTCACCCTTAAAACATAACAGTTAGTCTATTTTGATTGTTATGCGCTCTATTCATTATGTGGTCTAGCGTAGAAGGTAGTACGTTTATCCTCTCGCATACACTGAATTGATCTTGCAACCACCATTATTTTCTAAATCAAACTCTTTTCTCTAGGACTTTACTGGAATTTCTTCTCTAAATAATCCTACATACTATGTTTTCATTAAGTATATTAGAGTAATTTTTAACAAGGAATTCATTCTTTTGGCTTCCTTCGCCATTAGTCTTGGTATGTGGGGCACAATCTTTAGGCTAGTGACCAAACAAATTGCATTTGGTATACTTCTTTGGAATCCAATGATACTTTATACCAACCACAAAACTCCCTGATTTTCTATATTCTAGTTTAGAGCAACTCACCTTTTCCTCCGTAAATAGAAAATGCCAATTTTCATCTTGGCGCGATGGGCAATACATTAGTTAAGGGCTCATATGAATTATTGGGCATAGACCCAACCTTATTAATCTCATTGTGGATTTTTTTTCATGTGTCACATTGAAATCCATGACAACCGATTTCTCCGTATCCCTTTAAGTTTTCTTAACACATCCACATCCACATCCACATCCACACATGCACATCACTCATCTTCCCCCTAAATAGGGTCTCCAACATCCCTTGTCAGTGAACATGGTAAATCTTCCTCAAAATGAAAGGAATCCAATAGTTCACCTACGAAGACATCCAAACTCATACCTAATTTCACAACATACTTGCTTATTAACTTGTGAATGGATTATAAGGGTTACACATAGGACTACCAAGGGTAAGTTTTGTGCAAAAGTTGCTTGTGTGTAAGATGTGTGTAATAGACATTACCCTTTTGGGGAAATGTTTTGCATATCACGAATTTCTATGCAAAAGTGTTGTATGTGCAACAAGCATTTGTGTAATAAACATTTCCCTTTCCTAAAATTGTGAATTTAGGTACACTAATTACAAAGTGACCCCTAAGCATGTTGTGGATTTAGGTGTGTCTTGAGTTTTCCATCCAATTTCTATCCTCAACACAACATTAGAGTCTTGGTTACAACTTTCAGCTCTAACCACAGGGGAAAAACTATGCATAACATAGGAGGGCCATGGCTCACACAAAAATTTTTAAAAGTTAATTTATAGTGGGTTAAAAACAAGAAATACCTTCTTTTTTTTTTTTTTTTTTGTAAGACCTCCCCCCCCCCTTCTCTCTCTCTCCTCCAAGAAAATAATTGCCCTCCCCCTATTTATGACTTTTTCATGTCTATCTCTTACTCTCTCTCCTTCGCAATTTGACTCCAATTCTTTTTGAGTTTTGACTTTTTTTTTTAGCTTTTTTATAGAAGTTTCAACATTTTTTCTAAAATTTTTTACAACTTTCACTTCCCTTTCCCATAACTTAAGAGTTTGTTTGATTGTGAGTATGGAAAATTGGGAAGATAAAAAATGGTGGGAGGATGGCAAAAGTAGGGGATAGAAAATATTTAGTATTCTCTTGATGTGTATTTGGTTGGAGGAATGGAAATCTCTTTTGTGTGGTTGAGGAGAAAAGTGGGAGGATATAAAATGTAATTTATATAAATTTACTCCTATACCCTTTTACATAATATGTAAAATATATTTTCTTTGTACTCATTAAATAAGAAGAAAATATAAATTATTATTAATTAAAATTAATAAAATAAAATAATATATAATATAATATATTAATTATTATTATTATTTTGTACTCATTATATTATTTTCCTTTGTTATCTATACTATTAATAATAGGATTCCTTGTTTGGGTTTTATCATTTTGCATACTAAAATATCCTCACACAAATTCTTAAACTCTTTAAAATGCTCCTATCTTTTAGTTAAATAATTTTAAATTTAAAATACGAATAGAATAAAAGAGTAATTTAATATTTTTTTTTTAAAAAATCCTAAATTTTATGCTTTTTCCTTATCTTCTCCAATCTGAATTACCATTTTTTTTTTTAAATTCAAATTTTCAAACTTTTATAAAAAATCACTTAGAAAAAGATCCTAAAAATTAAGATATCATCTCTATCTCACTTTTAAACATTATGACACCCAAAATAAAAAATAAAAAAGAGCCTCATCGCACGCCCAAAGTGCGTGTGATAAGGCTAGTTATATATAATATTATATATGTTATATTGCTGGATGAAAAAATAAAGAATTGACAAAGAACAAACTTGGACATGTTGTTTCATGTGGTTGAGGTTGTGCTAAAGAAACAAAAGAGAAGTAAGGAGAGAGATATTTGATGTCTTTCATGTGCTTGAGGAGTGTAGGTGAGACTCATTATATTAGGGCAATTTGGTAATTGGGTAGCCAACAGGCTTTTCATGCCTATGATGGATTTTTTGTGGACCCAGGTGGAAAATGCCTAGGCCCTACCAAAAAATATCCTCTCATTCTCTTCTTACTAAACAACCGTTTTTATTTTCTCTCATTTATTTTCCATCCACCCTATTCCACCTCCAACCAAACATACTCTAAGGGTTCGTTTGGATGGAGCAGTGGAAAATTAGTAGGAGGATGGAAAACTCTTTTGTTTGGTTGAAAAGAAAAGTGTGAGGATAGAAAATGTAGTTTATATAAATTGGTTATTATTCCCTTGTTACATAATAGGTAAGAAATAGATTTATTTGTACTCATTAAATAATATAAAATTTACCAACAATTATATTTTTCAATGAGAAGTGTTATGTTCACAACATTTTTCGCAATACTTTCACAACAAAATTTATGTGGAAAGTTGTTACTAGTTCTAATTTGAACCCACCACTAAAATTATTTTTTTATTCACCAATATTAACTAATAACAATCTGTTACTTAAAATTTATTGTGAAAATATTGTGGCAAGATTTCTCAAGATTTTTTATTCTTTATATTATTTCTTCTTTCTCAGCCTTCATTTCATCCATACGTTTTTCTTCTTTTTTTTTTTTCTTGTTTTTCTCCTCCACACGTTGTCCTTATCTCTATCCCCCTTCTTTTATTTGCTTTGTCTCCCTCATTCAAGAACGTTCCAGGCTTCCAGCACTAGCAGGCGTAGCTCTCATTCTCCAACACTCTCTCTCTCTTTTTCTATTATTTATTTATTTATTTATTTATTTTTAAACTTGATTCTAGAGGGCATTTGTGTAAAAATGCCAAAAGTCCACTTTTCTCCACACAATTTTCCTCCCGATTTGGGAGGATGAGATTTGTGGGTCCAGGAGAGAAAATTTTCTCCTAGGTTTTCCATCCTCAATATTTTTCTTCTTTTGCCAAACAGTGGAAAACATTGTTTTCCACCCACTTTTCCTCCATATGTTTTCCATCCTCCCTAAAATCACCCCAACCAAACACAATGTAAAAGTCTTCTCTTTGGCTCAATGTTCTCTTGGCTTACCTAGTGCTCTCCTTTACAAGTATCTAATTTGGCTCTCTTCAATAACTATCTTTAGCTTACCAAATACCATTTAAAAGTGGTATGAAACTCTGAATAAAAAAATGGCATTGACAGCATAGTGTTTTTATTTGAAAGTACAATTTTTTTTCTCAGTTTTTCTCCCTTTCTATTTCTATTTGTTTATCTTATAATTTATGGTTTTTTTTCTTTAATTTTTTCAATCAATGGGTAGGCTTTATTCACTATTTTTGTCTAGTATTCCATATTGGCTTCTACTCAAATTTGTGTGTTTGAAATTTGGAGAAGCAAATCTTGAAACTGATGAATGAGTGTGAAAATTCAAAATTACTTATATGAGAGCCACTTCCTAATTGTTATTGCAAATTTAATACTTTGGAATCAGTGACAGACCTACAGTAGGGCGGGGGCATAGCCCCACCCCCCCCCCCCCCCCCCCCCCCCCCCAAAGAAAAAAAAAAGAAAAGAAAAAGGTATACATATGTAATCTAAAATGTTTAGATATTGACCCACAAGGAAAAAAAATAAATATGGACTAAAAATATAACATCAATAACCGACAAACTCTCATCCAACAAAAAAAAAAACGACAAATGTATTGAAATGTTTAAGAAACACTTATTTTGTATGTTATACTTTGTCAAAATGTTTATAATATCAAATGTTTAAGAAACACTTATTTTATATGTAGTATTTTGTTGAATATGAAACAGATGTTAGTTTTTGATTTCCATAAAAAAATAAAATAAAATAAAATTGTTTTAAGCTTTGGCCCCCCTCAGGTTCGAATCCTGGTTCTGTCCCTGTTTGGAATTAAAATTTGAAGACTTAAAAAAAAAAAAAAAAAAAAAAAACCCTATTCATGAAGACGTATGTATGTATGAATGTATTTGAAGGGAAATTCTACGGTACCCCCCAAAAAAAGGGGGGTACAATACCCACCAGTAGGTAACCTGTTATATCAGGTTACTTTTTCTCACATTTGATGGTCTTATCCTTACATTATGCAGTTCCAATATCACATGTAACAGTTCTTTTCTCATATTTGGTAATTCCCTTACTTTTTTCTCACATTTGATAGTTTTATCCTCACATTGTGCAATTCCAACATCACATGTGACAGTTCTTTTGTCACATTTGGTGGTTCTCTTATTTTATTTTTTCTCACATTTGATGGTTTTATCGTCACATTATGCAGTTCCAATATCACATATGACAATTCTTTTGTCACATTTGGTGGTTCTCTTATTTTTTTTCTCACATTTGGTAGTTCCTTCGTCACATTGTGTAGTTCCAACATCACATGTGACAGTTCTTTTCTCACATTTGGTGGTTCCTTTACTTTTTTCTCACATTTGACGATTCCATCCTCACATGTGATAGTTCTTTTGTCACATTCGTTGGTTTCCTTTTTTTTTTTTTTTTCTCATATTTGACGGTTCCATTGTTACATTATGCAGTTCCAACATCATATGTGACAGTTCTTTTGTCACATTTAGTGGTTCCCTTACTTTTTTCTTACATTTGACGGTTCCATATTCACATTGTACAATTCCAACATCACATGTGACAGTCCATTTCTCATATTTGGTGGTTCCCTTACTTTTTTCTCACATTTGACAGTTTCATTTTCACATTGTGCAGTTTCAATATCACATATGACAGTTCTTTTCTCATATTTGATGGTCTCCTTACTTTTTTTTTCACATTTGACAGTTCCATCGTCACATTGTGCAGTTCCAACATTACATGTGACAGTTATTTTGTCACATTTAGTGGTTCCCTTACTTTTTTTCTCACATTTGACGGTTCCATCTTCATATTGTGTAGTTCTAACATCACATGTGACATTTTTTTCTCACATTTGGTGGTTCCCTTACTTTTTTTCTCATATTTGATACTTCCATCCTCACATTGTGCAGTTCCAACATCACATTTGATAGTTCTTTTGTCACATTCGGTGGTTCCTTTATCTATTTTCTCACATTCGACAGTTCCATTATCATATTGTACAATTCCAATATCACATTTGATAATTCTTTTATCACATATAGTGGTTCCTTTATTTTATTTTTTTTCTCAAATTTGATGGTTTCATTATCATATTAAGCAATACCAACATCACATCTACTCTATTTTTGTCACATGTAGCAGTTATTTTGTTACATTGGGTGGTTACTTTTTTCTCACATTTGACAGTTTCCTCCTCACATTGTGCAGTTCCAACATCACATATGATAGTTCATTTCTCACATTTGGTGGTTCCCTTATTTTTTTTCTCACATTTGACAGTTTCATCATCACATTGTGCAGTTCTAACATCACATGTGACAATTCTTTTCTCACATTTGGTGGTTCCTTTACTTTTTTCTCACATTTAATGCTTCTATCCTCACATTGTGCAATTCCAACATCACATTTGACAATTCTTTTGTCACATTCGGTGGTTCTCTTATTTTTTTTCTCACATTTGACGATTTCATCCTCACATTGTGCAATTCCATCATCACATTTAACAGTTCTTTTGTTACATTAAGTGGTTCCTTTATTTGTTTATCAAATTTAATGGTTCCATTATCACATTGTGCAGTTCCAATATCAAATTTGACAGTTCTTCTGTCACATATAATGGTTCCCTTATTTTTTTTCTCAAATTTGATGGTTCCATTCTCAAATGTTTGCAAAAAATGCTATAGATTTGACACAAGTTTTTGGGAACTAATATATGAAACCAATACAATTTTCTATTGATAACTCTTGCATCATTACATAGTGTTGAGATTGACCATAACATTTAATCTGAAGCTCCATTGAGTGCATGAAAGCATGATTTGGCATCCTCTTTCACTATGAAGTTCTTGAATTCCCTTATCTTGGCTAACTATGCTACCCATAAAATGGCCATTACTTCTGTCATTAAAGGACCACTGGAATTAAACTTTTTTGTCCAAGTTTTAAGATAGATTGCATTTCATCTCGACCCCTCTCTCTCTCTCTCTCTCTCTCTCTCTCTCTCTCTTAGTGAGTCTTAGAATCTCTCTCACCCTCTGCATTTGAGATATTTTAAAATATTTTGAAATTTTCAATTTCATATTTTAATAAAAAGATATTGGATTGTATAAAGAGTCTCAATCTCTCTCACTATCTTTACCTCTCCAAGTAACTCTTTCAAATGGATGGCTCAAATTGTCATTGTTCGTCAATTTTGTGAAACACTTGATAATAATGTCCTATGAGTTCCAAAATATCATCATTGTTGTCTAAAACTAGAGAAATGCTTTAGATTATTTTTTTATTTGATAATGAAATTAAAGGGCAAATGGGTTAGAGAATATTTTATCATTCCATTCCAAAAAAATATCCTTAAGCAAATGTGAGAAATCAATTCAAAAGAATATAGAAGATGATTTAATATGATTCATGAAGAAATAATAAACGAGCAAAAATTCATTGTGGTTGATCCACAGATAGAGAAGGTTATTGCACCTACACTTTTAACTTAGTACAAACTACAAATGTCAAAACTCAAAATTGAAGGTTGTGTATTATCTAGATGAGGTATACAGTGCTCTTGTTTGTTAATAGATAAAGACTCACATTCACACTTATACAAAGGATTGTCATTTGAGAGGTTGAAAAAAAAAAAAAAAAATCCAATAGCTCTATTTTTTAGTGCTTTAAATAATTTAAAACATTGTTGTTTATTATCCTTTGAAAGCACTAGCTTTGCTGCCAACTTGTATCGAAAAAGTTCCAACAAGTCCTACAAAGTAATTAAAAATTATTCCACAACAATGGAACCAAATCTTAATACAATTCTCTCTTCTAAAATAGAAAAAAGAAACAAACATAAATTTATTAGGCATACCTGTATAAGTGCACCAATATTAAAAAAACAAATTCTGCAAGGAAGGAGGCACAAGAACCTGCTTCATAATGGATATCAAAAGTTGTCCTGCACAAATATTCCGTTAAGATGGATATCAAAAGTTGAGACATTATAAGAGCTTTGTATAGAAAGTGGTTTTGCACTTACATAACATGAATTTCCTTTCATCTTTGACGTAGTCTTGAATTCATAGGGTTGCTTAACTTACCATAAAGGCATAAAGTTATAATCCAGACTTTGTTTGACATCTATAAAAAAAACATATAAATTCATTAAATTGGAATTTTCTATGTGCTAAGTTGAATGCTTGATGGTAACAAAAAAAATAACAAATAGATAGCAGTCAAGGAAAAAGCATATAGTTATAAGGAAGATGAAACTACACTATCGGTCCCTGAACTCAATTATTGAAACCAAGTTCCTTGTTTTATTCTAATTTCTTATTTATGATATCTGTTATTTCTAGGAAATCTGGAGTGCCCCTAGAAGAAAATATTGTTGCATAGGGAAATAGTTTTGCAAGAAAATATCCAGCTTTTTGCTACAAGTTTGAAAAATTTTCAAAATGCTTTATTGCTCACAGGCATGACCCTAAGATCAAGAAAACTACAGAATTCAAGAAATTTTGCAGTTTACTGAGTTTTTTAATAAGTAGTAATTTTGCAAGTTTACTGACAAAAGGATGAAAAAGTACAAGCAGAGACCAATTGGTCACTGTGAATGAGAACAAGAGCTGAATATGCATTATAGTTAATATAATATAGTGAATAAGCACCACTTATGAATTCAGAGGTCATTGAGCCAATGACCCAAGGTAAGGACGTGTAAATGGTAATGCAAGCAGTAATAACTAGCAATAACATCAACCATAAGCAGATCAAAAGTCTTTTTTAAACATCTTTGTTTAAAATTTCTAATTACTATAAACCATAGCATCTTTGTTTAGGATAAAGAACAAAATAGTACTCACAAAAACACATCATACAAGCACCTAAACATGTTGATCCACATCTGCTGACAATAAACATATGATTGAACCCAACTAAAAATGAGATAATAGAATTCCTTATCTAGATACATCTCTTAGAGGCCAGAGACAAGATGATATGGCAAGATCACATACCTTGGAACCTACTCTTTTTCATATAAATTCGCTTATGGTAGTCAAAACTAAGGTTAAATGTATTATAGAAACCAAGAAATACCATGTAGCTTGAACCAAGGAAGTAAGAGCATGAGCTTGGAATGGTAAAATCTCACTAGACTAGCACTTGGCTACTCACCTACTCCTTTTTAACATTCAGTTTTAGAGCTTCTTTATTCTTGATAGCTTTTGCGGAAGCAATATAAAACAAAAATTTTATTTTCATTTAAAGATCGTTGTACCACACAACCATGGATTCTAAATAGAATAAAATTGCGTACCTCTCTTAGCAACCCAAGCGTGTTGCCTCCCAAGGTATTCACGTCTCTCTCTCTATTTCTTTTTGAGTTTTTAGAAGACTACAGTATCACTCAATAGTTCTGATGGCCAACCACACGTAATGATATTTTGAAATCTTATTTTATTTAAGACTTCTAAAAAACCCTAGAGAGAGATTAGACGTGGGATGCTTAGGGATCCTAATCCTCAGCTGTAGGATTTATTAATAACTATTTGAACGTTATTGACTTATCTTGAAAGCTGCTTTCAACATATTGAGCAACTCTGACAATGTCACTACCATCTTATTCATGTTATAGTTCATGATAAACTGATTAAAAGAATCAGGTAAAGATGCTAGGATCGCATCAACTTGGGTCTCACTATCAATTTCTGCACCAAGCATATCCAGTTCATTGATGAAAGAAATCATCTTCAGGACAGGTTCCCGAACTGGAGTTCCTTCCATCATTTTAGTGGACATGAGATTTTTCATGGCAATTTGCCGTGCACTTCTGCTTTGTTCTCCAAACATCTCTTTGAGGTGCAACATCATATCTTGTGCTGTAACTAGGCCTTGGCATTGTTTTTGCAACACATTGGTCATAGAGGCCATTATGTAGCATTTAGCCATTTCATTAGCCTCATGCCACTTATTAAATGCATCTCTTTGCTCCTCAGTGGTATCAGCTAAAGCAAGTTCTGGTGAGTCAGTATTAAGGACATGAGCTATCTTATCAGCAATGAGAACAATGATTAGGTTCCTTTTCCAATCTACATAGTTTGGTCCAGACAACTGATTTTCATCCAAACTCTTAGCTAAGGGATTAAAATTGGTCATAATGAATCTACAAAATAATATAAAATAATATTTTCACATACATATTTCCATCAAATTTAGGTTTTTGAAAACTAATGGTACCTCCCACAAGAACAAAATATCATAGATTCCCAAAACTGAATATAACAATTATATTCATAAGTAGTTCGAAGTGGGCATTGGGAACCCTTACCTTGCATGCTCCAATAATTTCTTTTGAAATATACTGTGCACACCATATGAAGGCAAATAGATACTATTCATCATAATTTCATCTCATGTTTCTAATTTTATTTAATTTATCTATGACTCCCGATTTACTTTTGGCCTCCAAATCAAACATGTTTTACACTATTTTAGTAGTCATGTTTATTTGGATAAGTGCAAACCATTATCTGAGTGTGATATATGTACTAGTATGATTATGTTGCTATTTTAGCCACACTCCCACCAGTCATACACACACCCTGTCTTCCCAAGAAGTAAACAAGAGGAACTACTAAACCAAAATCAAGTCTATCCTTTTGGCTTCAACAAAATTTTAATTTAATAGAACCTTTATTCACTGACAATGGAGGGCCATAGGAATTATTCTATAAAATAATCCTATTTGGCACTTAATACATACATATATATATATATATATATATATATATATATATATATATATAACTACTAGGACTATTTAAATATTATTCTTTATGTATCTGATACAAATCCCACTGATTTAGATTCAACACCTCTCTCTTCGGTAATACCCAAGATTTTATCAACATGAAAAGGTAAGTCCATGAACCAAAGTATATCAAAATGAGTTATAGAGATAAGCACATATACACAAAACCACATTTGATAATCTGTAAAGCAACAATAGCACTATGGCGCACAGCTCAAGAGTACTGGTAATCCACATTTGGGATGACAAATGGTTGCCAACCCCGTCCACTTATAAGGTTATTTCCCCTCCAAATGGTATCCCTCAATTCCCAATGGTCTCATCTCTCATAAACCCAATGACAAAATGGTGGGATGTGGATTTGATCAGGACAACCTTCCTTCCTTTTGAAGTTGAAACAATCCTAAAGATTCCCCTAAACCGCACCCTTCCAGAAGACAAATTAATCTGGATTGGAAATAGGAGTGGAGAATTCTCAGTTAAGAGTGCCTACCATATTGCCTATGGTCTAATTGAGACAAATGATTGTGGTGAAAGTTCTAGTGGGGATCCTTGCAAGCCTTTATGGAAGCGACTTTGGCTTCTCAATTTGCTAGCAAAAATCAAGGTGTTTGCTTGGAGAGCTTGTGTCAATGGTCTCCCCGTTATGGAGGCCATTTATAGAAGAGGGATTTCACAAAGTATGGTCTGCCCTGTTTGTGGTAATGATGCTGAATTTGTTGATCATATTCTTCTTAGATGTGATTTCTCATCCTTGGTTTGGGACCTTTGGCTGGAAAATCCTCTCCGCTCTCAAAGCTTTAATAACTCCTTCCTAGACTCGGCTTTAACTATCCTCACTCATTCATCTTTGCATGATCTGGAGATTTTCTTTGCCACGGCTTGGGCATTATGGTCAAATAGAAATAAGATAGTGCATATGGATGGTGGTCTTTCTCCCCTCCAAGTTTGGCAAATGGCTAGGAATGTCGTAGAAGACTTTGCTTGTTTAGCTAGTGGGGATTTTGACTATGTTTTTCCTGCTTCTTCTAGCTGGACCCCCCCCCCCCTGGTGTGTTCAAAGTAAATGTTGATGGTGCTTCTTCAGATCAAGATGGTTCTTCCAGTGTTGGGGTAGTTATTAGAGACTCCAATAGTCAAACTATGGCTGCTCTTTACTTGCTGCTGCAATCTCATTTTTCTGCTGAACTCACAGAAGTGTTTGCCCTAGAGCAAGGTGTCCTTTTTGCTCAAGAATTGCAGCTGCCTCAGGTAATATTTGAATCTGATGCTCTGGCAGTGATTCAAGCAGTGAATGACAAAGCTACAGGGAGTTTTTATGGCCACCTTATTCATGGAATTCTGCAGAATTGTGAATCCTTTGAATCCTACCATTTCAAGCACTTAAATAGAAGGTTTAATTAAGTGGCACATGAGCTTACACAGCATGCTAGAAGAACTGGAACTTGTGAAATTTGGAAGGGTGTTGCCCCTCCATTTGTTCTGCCTTTTCTGCATTCTAATCTGGGCAGTTAGTTTTTTTTTCTCTTTATCCTGCTTTGCAGGCTCTCTGTATGGTACTGCATGTTTGCTTTTCTCTTTGTCTTGCTTTTTCTTTGCAGGCTCTCTGTATGGTGCTGTTGGTTTGTTAATGAAATACAAATCCTTCTAAAAAAAAAGTAACAATAGCACTATGGCGCACAACTCAAGAGTACGGAAAACGTACCGGAACCAAACAATCAACATATCATATATATATATATATATATATATATATCAATCACGGCACAATCTTTTTATTGTTCTCCACTTCTCTTGGAATCATGTGCCCTCAAAAACAATACTATGCATTTTTATTTAATAATAAAATTTTATTTTCACATTCATAACTTTTATAGGTATATTTTATTGTTTAAATGTGGCATGTGATGTCACATCTGTAGGAAAAATCATGTTAATAGTTAAGGAAACAAAGATAGAGAGTAACGATTTTTCATAGATTATTAAATTGTTTTAAGCTGTGGATATTAATTGAATATTACCACTAAAGCCTACACTTGTTGTGCTGCTATATGATAGGATGATTTACTCCATCATTGAGGTAGTAACTTTAAGCAGACAAGTGGGTGTAATGTAACAAGTACATACACTGAATTGGATCTGATCAAGGATACCTTATGGAGTGATCACTGTTAATTAAAAGGTTGTTCTATCACAAGTTTTCTATTGTCCTCAAACATGAGGAGTATGTGTATATTTATTTATTATGCACATAACTTTGACAATGTTAACTGGTGATCCCAATTTTAAAGGCTATATACAGACACGTTGGGTTATGTGTGTAATGAGTAAAATATATAAATGCTCAACAATGAATCCACCAGTCTCTAAAGAAGATAGTATATTCAGTTGATTTTCATATTGAAGTTAGACTCAAAACAAAACCGGCCGGTGACATTTTTCAAAAATGTTTTTTCATATATATAATATTGTGTATATATATATATATTTAAAGAGTTTTTTAAAGATATTTTGGAGTCCAATAGAAATTATGAAATCAAGAAATTAAGGGTCACATAAGCTAGGGACATGACAGTGATATTTATCCAGTCCTAGTGTCTTGTGGGAATATAGTATGGTGGAATGACATAGATATAAAAATGTATGAAATGGGACCTCATTTGTAATTCTCTATTCTTTAGGGGTCAATTGCAGTGTGTTGATGGACATTATTGCAATTTGTAGAAGTTCAAATATTTTCTTGATATAGTTGAGAAAATTAAGAAATAATTTTGAAAGAGTTTCAAGATAAGTCAATAACGTTCAAAAGGTTATTGATAAACCCTACAGTTGAAGATTAGGGTCCCTAAGGATCCCACGTCCAATCTCTCTCTAGGGTTTTAGAAGTCTTAAATAAAATAAGATTTTAAAATATCATTACGTGTGGTTGGCCATCAGAACTACTGAGTGATACTGCAGTCTTCTAAAAACTCAAAAAGAAATAGAGAGAGAGACGTGAATACCTTGGGAGGAAACACGCTTGGGTTTGCTAAGAGAGGTACGCAATTTTATTCTATTTAGAATCCATGGTTGTGTGGTACAACGATTTTTAAATAAAAATATAATTTTTGTTTTATATTACTTCCACAAAAGTTTTATCAGTGGTATCAGAGCTGGACTCAATGTATACCAACCAGGTCTGGACCTTAGTAGACAAACTAGAAGGTATTAAGCCTATTGGTTCTAAATGGGTCTACAAAAGGAAGATAGGACCTAATGGTAAGGTGGAGACCTATAAAACTAGGCTAGTGGCAAAAGGGTATAATCAAAAGGCTGGAATTGATTATGAGGAAACCTTTTCGCCAGTAGCCATGCTAAAGTCCATAAGGATTCTATTGTCAATTGTTGCACATTATGATTATGAGATATGGCAAATGGATGTTAAAACAGCTTTCTTGAATGGACACATTCGAGAAGAAATTCTTATGGACCAGCCTGAAGGTTTCATATCTCACGGTCAAGAATCAAAAGTGTGCAAGTTGATGAGATCTATATATGGCCTAAAGCAAGCATCGCGCAGTTGGAACATCCGTTTTGATGAGGCAATCAAATCGTTTGATTTCTCACAAAATATGGATGAACCTTGTGTTTACAAAAAGGTTAGTGGGAGCACTATTACATTTTTAGTTCTTTATGTAGATGACATACTACTCATTGGCAATGATCTAGGAGCAATATCATCTATAAAAGTATGGTTATCTAGTCACTTTGCAATGAAAGATCTTGGTGAAGCGTCCTATATACTCGGAATCAAATTGTTTAGAGACCGAAAGAAAAGGTTATTGGGACTTTCACAAGTCAATTATATTGACAAGATATTGGCTAGGTTTAGCATGCAAGATTCCAAGAAGGGGTTTTCACCTTTTAGACATGGAGTTCATCTCTCTAATCAAATGTGTCCTAAAACACAAGAAGAGAGAGAGAAAATGAGAAATTGTCCTTATGCTTCGGCTGTAGGAAGTCTCATGTACGCAATGCTTTGCACTAGGCCAGACATTTGTTATGCAGTGAGCATTGTGAGTAGATATCAATCCAATCCAAGTTTTGAGCATTGGACAGCAGTGAAACATATCCTCAAATATTTAAATAGGACCAAACAATATTTCTTGGTGTTTGGTGATGAGGATTTGACTGTCCAAGGGTATACAGATTCTGATTTTCAATTTGATATTGATGATAGAAAATCAATTTCCAGATTTGTGTTCACTCTTGGCAAGGGAGCAATAAGTTGTAGAAGTTGCAAGCAAGATACTACTGCAGACTCTACTACAGAAGCAGAGTATATAGCTGCAAGTGAAGCTGCAAAGGAAGCTGTGTGGATTCGCAAGTTCATTCAAGAACTTGAAGTTGTTCCTTCTATTAAGTCACCCATTACTATCTATTGTGACAATAGTGGGGCTGTTGCAAATGCAGTAGAACCAAGGGCTCATCAAAGGACAAAACATATTGCACGTAAATATCACTTGATACGTGATATTATACAAAGAGGTGATGTAGCAATAACAAAGATTGCCTCTGCCAATAATGTTGCAGATCCACTCACAAAGGCATTGTCTCAAAAGGTGTTTGAGAAACATTTGGAGGCAATGGGTATTAAATACATGTATGATTGGTTTTGAGTGCAAGTGAGAGATTGTTGGAATTATGTGCCCTCAAAAACAATACTATGCATTTTTATTTGATAATAAAATTTTATTTTCACATTCATAACTATTATAGGTATATTTCATTGTTTAAATGTGGCATGTGATGTCACCTCTGTAGGAAAAAACATGTTAATGGTTAAGGAACCAAAGACAGGGAGTAATGATTTTTCATAGATTATTAAATTGTTCTAGGCTGTGGATATTAATTGAATATTACCACTGAAACCTACACTTGTTGTGCTGCTATATGATAGGATGATTTACTCCATCATTGAGGTAGTGACTTTAAGCAGATAAGTGGGTGTAATGTAACAAGTACATACACTGAATTGGATCCAATCAAGGACATTTTATGGAATGATCACTATTAATTAAAAGGTTGTTCTATCACAATTTTTCTATTGTTCTCAAATATGAGGGGTTTGTGTATATTTATTTATTATGCACATAACTTTGACAATGTCAACTGGTGATGCCAATTTTAAAGGCTAAATACAGACACGTTGGGTTATGTGTGTAATGAGTAAAATATATAAATGCTCAACAATGAATCCACCAGTCTCTAAAGAAGATAGTATATTCAGTTGATTTTCATATTGAAGTTGAACTCAAAACAAAACTGGCTAGTGACATTTTTCAAAAATGTTTTTTCATATATATAATATTGTATATATATATTTAAAGAGTTATTTAAAGATATTTTGGAGTCCAATAGAAATTATGAAATCAAGAAATTAAGGGTCACATAAGCTAGGGACATGATAGTGATATTTATCCAGTCCTAGTGGTTTGTGAGAATATAGTATGGTGGAAGGACATAAATATAAAAATGTATGAAATGGGACCTCGTTTGTAATTCTCTAATCTTCAGGGGTCAATTGCAGTGTGTTGATGGACATTATTGCAATTTGTAGAAGTTCAAATATTTTCTTGATATGGTTGAGAAAATTAAGAAATAATTTTGAAAGAGTTTCAAGATAAGTCAATAATGTTCAAAAGGTTATTTATAAATCCTATAGTTGAAGATTAGGATCCCTATGGATCCCACGTCCAATCTCTCTCTAGGGTTTTAGAAGTCTTGGTTTTAGAAGTCTTAAATAAAATAAGATTTTAAAATATCATTACGTGTGGTTGGCCATAAGAACTACTGAGTGATATTACAATCTTCTGAAAACTCAAAAAGAAATAGAGAGAGAGACGTGAATACCTTGGGAGGCAACACACTTGGGTTGCTAAGAGAGGTACACAATTTTATTCTATTTAAAATCCATAGTTGTGTGGTACAATGATCTTTAAATAAAAATATAATTTTTTATTTTTTTATTTTTTTATATATCTTCCGCAAAAGATTTTTAGTGGTATCAGAGCAAATCACAATTAATCATGGATTTTGAATTGTTATTTCATATCAGTATGAGTGCCGAGATCTATTTTCTATATATCATGATTGATATATTTGATATTTTAATTGTTTTTATTAATTCGGAGAAGTGGAGAACAATAAAAGACTGTGCCGTGATTGATATATATATATATATGGATTTTACTAATGTGTGCCCTAAGGGCACACATTAATTTCCATTTTTGGAAAAAAATTTCTCAAGAATTGAAAAAGTAATGACAGCTTTTTCAATTCCCGAGAAAATGTTTCTAAAAATATAAAACTTAATGTGTGCCCTAAGGGCACACATTAACCGGACTCTATATATATATATGATATGTTGATTGTTTGGTTCCGGTACGTTTTCCGTACTCTTGAGTTGTGCGCCATAGTGCTATTGTTACTTTACAGATTGTCTATTATGTTTTCAATACCAGTACTCTTGAGTTGTGCGCCATAGTGCTACTGTTGCTTTACAGATTGTCAAATATGGTTTTGTGTATATGTGCTTATCTCTATAACCCATGTTGATATACTTTGGTTCATGGACTCACCTTTTCATGCTAATAAAATCTTGGGTATTACCGAAGAGAGAGGTGTTGAATCTAAGGCTCTGTTTGTTTTGACTTCAAATTGATTTCAGAAATGATTTTTCGAAAAATTGGGTGTTTGGTTGTTATTTTAAATTTGGTCAAACTGAAAAGTATTTCCAGTTGACCGAAAATTAGAGCCAAAACAACGGAAAATGATTTCCGTTTTCATTTTCACTTCAAATGATTTCCGGCCTTGGAAAATAGAAGAGAGAGAGAGAGAGAAAGAGCAAGAAGATTGCCGACGTCGAAGCAAGAAGATCCCATCAGAGCAAGACAATCGCACCCCTCCGATCGTTCAAACCCGCCCTCGTCGAACCCAGTCACCAATCATCGAGATCGTCTCGCCATTTCCGGACCATGCGCGAAGAGAGAGACAGAGAGAGTAGAGAGATCGTCGCACCACTGGTGAGATCGTCTCACCATCGTTCTCGAACCCGCTCGCACCAGATCGCCGACGAACCCATTCGCACTGCGCCGATTGCATCAGCGAGTCACACTGCGAACCCACGAACTCGAGATCGTAGCACCACGAACCGTGAGTCGCACCGCGCCAATCGCACCGACGAGTCGCACCACGAACCCGTTACCAATTCGTTCTCATTCTCGTTTGAAATTTTTGTAATAAAATTTGTTTGTGATTTTGATTTTTTACTCTCTCTCTTTGATCTCTGATTTTGTTGTTGTTGTGGTGGTGGCGTGGGTGGTGGTGTTTTGGTGGTTTTCCTGTTGTGTGGTGGTGGGTTTTGTGGGGGTGGTGGTGGAAAATAACATTTTCAGAATGTCACCAAACACATGAAATTATTTTCTAGAAAAATTTTCATAATACAACCAAACACTTGAAAATATTTTCCTTTCCGGAAAATATTTTACATGAACCAAATGCAGCCTAAATCAATGGAATTTGTATCAGATACATAAAGAATAATACTTAAATAGTCCTAGTAGTTATATATAAATATATATTAAGTGCTAAATAGGATTATTTTATAGAATAATTCCTATGGCCCTCCATTGTCAGTGAATAAAGGTTCTATTAAATTAAAATTTTGTTGAAGCCAAAAGAATAGACTTGATTTTGGTTTAGTAGTTCCTCTTGTTTACTTCTTGGGAAGACAGGTGTGTGTATGACTGGTGGGAGTGTGGCTAAAATAGCAACATAATCATACTAGTACATATATCACACTTAGATAATGGTTTGCACTTATCCAAATAAACATGACCACTAAAATAGTGTAAAACATGTTTGATTTGGAGGCCAAACGTAAATCGGGAGTCATACATAAATTAAATAAAATTAGAAACATGAGATGAAATTATGATGAATAGTATCTATTTGCCTTTATATGGTGTGCACAGTATATTTCAAAAAAAATTATTGGCGCATGCAAGGTAAGGGTTCCCGATGCCAACTTCGAACTACTTACGAATATAATTGTTATATTCTGTTCTGGAAAATTATGATATTTTGTTCTTGTGGGAGGTACCATTAGTTATTCAAAAACCTGAATATGATGGATATATGTATGTGAAAATATTATTTTATATTATTTTGCAAATCCATTATGACCAATTTTAATCCCTTAGCTAAGATCTTGGATGAAAATCGATTGTTTGGACCAAACTATGTAGATTGGAAAAGGAACCTAATCATTGTTCTCACTGCTGATAAGATAGCTCATGTCCTTAATACTGACTCACCAGAACTTGCTTTAGCTGATGCCACTGAGGAGCAAAGAGATGCATTTAATAAGTGGCATGAGGCTGGTGAAATGGCTAAATGCAACATAATGGCCTCTATGACCAATGTGTTGCAAAAACAATGCCAAGGCCTAGTTACAGCACAAGATATGATGCTGCACCTCAAAGAGATGTTTGGAGAACAAAGCAGAAGTGCATGACAAACTACTATGAAAAATCTCATGTCCACCAAAATGGTGGAAGGAACTCCAGTTCGGGAACATGTCCTAAAGATGATTTCTTTCATCAATGAACTGGAAATGCTTGGTGTAGAAATTGATAGTGAGACCCAAGTTGATGCGATCCTAGCATCTTTACCTGATTCTTTTAATCAATTTATCATGAACTATAACATGAATAAGATGGTAGTGACATTGTCAGAGCTACTCAATATGTTGAAAGCAGCTGAGGATCTCATCAACAAAGAAAAGCCTACTGTAATGTTGGCTGAAAAATCTGATACTTCTCTTAAGTTGAAGCCTAAGGGTAAGAACTTTAAGAGAAAAGGGTCTCAGTCATTCAATAAGGCTTAAGGTGACAAAGTGAATCAGGACATTGAGAAAAAGAAAGCAAAAGGAAATTGTTTCCATTGCGGTAAGCCTGGTCATTGGAAGAGAAAATGTCGCCATTGTTTGGCTTCTCTAAAGAATGACAAACCTGCAGAAGGTATGCCTAATTTGCTCGTTATTGAAACAAATTTAATGGATGGTCCATTTGATTCTTGGTGTGTAGATTCTGGTACAATCTCACATATTTGCAATATGTTGCAAGGGTTCAAGGAGACCTGAAGGCTGAATGAAGGGGAGGTGATCCTAAAGATGGGGACTGGTGCAACTGTTGTAGCCACTACCATTGGAACCTTTTATTTAGAATTATCTTCTAGTAGAACTCGTCTTAGAAGATTGCTTATATGTGCCAGAAGTGCGAAGAAATTTAGTTTCAGTTTCAAAACTTGGTTGTTCAGGATATTCATTTCTTTTTACTTCTAAACCTGTTGTTAAGTTTAATAATAAATTTGTAACTTCTGGCATTTTACAAGATGGTCATTATTTTTTGAGTTCTATTGATAATTCTATTAATTGTGTTGAGAATGATATTGCTGCTAGTGTGTTATCTCTCAAAAGAAAAAGAGATGTTAATCCTACCTATTTGTGGCACTTAAGACTTCGTCATATCAATATTGACCGAATCAATAGATTGGTAAAGGATGGGCCATTGAATCTTTTGAAGGTAGAGCCTTATCCAATTTGTGAGCCTTGCTTACAAGGGAAAATGAACAAAAGTCCATTTACAGGAAAGGGAGCTAGAGCCACTGATGTATTAGGATTAATACACATTGATGTTTGTGGTCCTATGAATCACATGGCAAGAGGTGGTTTCTATTACTTCATTACTTTTATTGATGATTATTCTAGGTATGGTTATTTGTACCTACTGAAACATAAATCTGAATCCTTTGAAAAGTTCAAAGAATTTTGTAATGAGATTGAGAAACAAGCTGGAAAATGCATAAAAGTTCTTCGCTCTGATTGAGGAGGAGAATACCTCTTGGATCAATTTAAGGAATATCTAAAAGAAAATGGGATTATTTCTCAATTGACTCCCCCTGCCACACCTCAACATAATAGTGTAGCTGAAAGAAGAAATAGAACCTTATTAGATATCGTTCGTTCTATAATGAGCATGTTAGAGTTGCCAATTTCATTTTGGGGTTATGCTTTGGAGACTGTTGTTTATTTATTAAATAGAGTCCCTACCAAATCAGTTCCTAATACCCCATATGAGTTATGGACTGGTAAGAAACCAAGTCTAAATCACTTAAAGATATGGGGTTGTCCAGCACATGTTAGAAAGTTTAATATGGATAAGCTAGGACTGAGGAGTGATAGGTGTTTATTTATTGGCTATCCCAAAATGTCTACTGGTTTCCATTTTTACAATCCTAGTGAGCAAAAGGTTTTTGTGAATAGGAATGCTATTTTTCTTGAGGAAGATTATTGCTTAAATGAAAGTAGAACAAAAGTTTCTCTTGATGACCAAACTGATAACCCAATGGCTGAGTTGAATGAGAATAATGAAGAGCAAGTAATAGTGCCTATTGAACCAAGCAAAATACAAGAGACTCGACGTAGTAAAAGGACTATCAAGCCTCTAGTTGGACTCACTTTGTTAAATGAGATTTATCTAATAGAGTCAGAGGAGCATGATAATGATCCTTTTACTTATCGAGAAGTAATGAGTGATAAGGACGTTGAGAATTGGAAAAGGGCCATGGAATCAAAGATGGACTCAATGTATACCAACTAGGTCTAGACCTTAGTAGACAAATCAGAAGGTATTAAGCCTATTGGTTGTAAACGGGTCTACAAAAGGAAGATTGCACCTAATGGTAAGGTGGAGACCTATAAAGCTAGGCTAGTGGCAAAAGGGTATAATCAAAAGGCTGGAATTGATTATGAGGAAACCTTTTCACCAGTAGCCATGCTAAAGTCCATGAGGATTTTATTGTCAATTGCTGCACATTATGATTATGAGATATGGCAAATGGATGTTAAAACAGCTTTCTTGAATGGACACATTCGAGAAGAAATTTTTATGGATCAGCCTGAAGGTTTCATATCTCATGGTCAAAAATCAAAAGTGTGCAAGTTGATGAGATCTATATACAGCCTAAACATCACGCAGTTGGAACATTCGTTTTGATGAGGCAATCAAATCGTTTGGTTTCTCACAAAATATGGATGAACCTTGTGTTTACAAAAAGGTTAGTGGAAGCACTATTACATTTTTAGTTCTTTATGTAGATGACATACTACTCATTGGCAATGATGTAGGAGCAATGTCATCTATAAAAGTATGGTTATCTAGTCACTTTGCAATGAAAGATCTTGGTGAAGCGTCCTATATACTCGGAATCAAATTGTTTAGAGACTGAAAGAAAAGGTTATTGGGACTTTCACAGGTCAATTATATTGACAAGATATTGGCTAGGTTTAGCATGCAAGATTCCAAGAAGGGGTTTTCACCTTTTAGACATGAAGTTCATCTCTCTAATCAAATGTGTCCTAAAACACAAGAAGAGAGAGAGAGAAAATGAGAAATTGTCCTTATGCTTCGGCTGTAGGAAGTCTCATGTACGCAATGCTTTGCACTAGGCCAGACATTTGTTATGCAGTGAGCATTGTGAGTAGATATCAATCCAATCCAGGTTCTGAGCATTGGACAGCAGTGCAACATATCCTCAAATATGTAAATAGGACCAAACATTATTTCTTGGTGTTTGGTGGTGAGGATCTGACTATCCAAGGGTATACAGATTCTGATTTTCAATCTGATATTAATGATTGAAAATCAATTTCTGGATTTGTGTTCACTCTTGGCAAGGGAGCAATAAGTTGGAGAAGTTGCAAGCAAGATACTACTGCAAACTCTACTACGGAAGCAGAGTATATAGCTACAAGTGAAGCTGCAAAGGAAGCTGTGTTGATTCGCAAGTTCATTCAAGAACATGAAGTTGTTCCTTCTATTGAGTCACCCATTACTATCTATTGTGACAATAGTGGGGCTGTTGCAAATGCAATAGAACCAAGGGCTCATCAAAGGACAAAACATATTGCACGTAAATATCACTTGATACGTGATATTATACAAAGAGGTGATGTAGCAATAACAAAGATTACCTCTGCCAATAATGTTGCAGATCCACTCACAAAGGCATTGTCTCAAAAGGTGTTTGAGAAACATTTGGAAGCAATGGGTATTAGATAGATGGAGTAAATCATTCTATCATATAGCAGCACAACAAATGTAGGCTTCAGTGGTAATATTCAATTAATATCCACAGCCTAGAACAATTTAATAATCTATGAAAAATCATTACTCCTTGTCTTTGGTTCCTTAACCATTAAAATGATTTTTCCTACAGAGGTGACATCACATGCCACATTTAAACAATGAAATATACCTATAATAGTTATGAATGTGAAAATAAAATTTTATTATCAAATAAAAATGCATAGTATTGTTTTTGAGGGCACATAATTCCAACAATTCTTTTCTGTTTTTCTAGTTATTTCTTCTTTTAAATTGAAGTCATGAATGCTCAAATCTAGCTCTTTGTAACACTACTAACCAGAGAGACACACAAACAAAGAAGTATTACGTTGGCTAAGTATTGTTTTTTATTAACACTGACCAAATTTGGTATGTGCACAAAAGCCATCCCACTAACAAAAATAAAAAACTAATATATAACAGAAAGAAAAGGATGATGTAGACCTAGGATAAAAATCAAGATTTTTGCAACACTATCGTGCCTACTACAAAAGGAAAAGGAATAACAAAGGTTTCAATTCATCCATACCACTAATGACTTCACTTGTGATATACCCTCTACTCTCTGCTTAGTAAGCTACCGTGTTTGCTCCATCAAGTAAAACAAGACTCTCCATGAAAGTAGCTACATATGACTGTTGTTGGATATCAGGATCCTTCTTCTCATGTAGAGTTTCAGTGTCAACTAATACAAACTTAAAATCCGGCTCCTCTACTTGATCATTGATGTAGCAAACCAGAAGTGAACCATTCTCAGTAAAGGCACTGCAATGAGATACTCTTTCAAATGGTACAACACGAAGTTTATTCCAAGACTCAACCACACCGTACTCCTTCATAACCCATATGGAGTATTGGGTTCCAGGCTGTTCACTCCGCTCCCATGTAATGAAAGCTAGTTCATATAAAAATGATAGAAAGACAATTGTCTCATATCCTTCTATATTTTGTTTCTTGTGGATTTTAGGATTGAAAGACACGAGTTTTGGCATATTGACAATTTAAGAATTTTGGTCCCAAGTTGCAGTTTTTAAATTACTCCAACATCTATAAGAGTAATAGAAAAAGATGCTACTAAATGGCAAGCTGCAACGGGCTAACAAAAAATTAAGTTTTAATAGTTTTAATTCTTTCCCTAGCAATGTGGCTTCTTCCGTTGGTGATTTAGATCCCTATGCATCGGCCTAAACCTTCTGCATTGTGCCCCTTTAGAAGAAACTATACCACATCTTTATCTGTATTCTTCTTCTTTTTATATTCAATGGAAGAGGGAGGATGGTTCCACCATCCATCCCACCCCCATTATTCAAGGATGAGAATTTGACATTGTTTTCCTGTCTTTTGAGTTATAATTTGTCCCCACACTTTCCACTGTGTTTTTCCCATTCTAAATCATTTATTTATGCCAATACTTGTATTGTAAATCAACAAATTCTTAACAAAACTAAACCAACGCAGTTCTGATCCTTACCAGTAGATACAAACCCACAAAAAAATCAAAAACAAATCAAACAAAACTCACAGACAAATCAGAAAAAAATCAAACGAAACCCCCAAAAAATCATAAACAAATCAAACAAAATCAACAGAAAAATCATAAACAAATCAAATGAAACCCACAGAGTCACAAATAAACCTAGACAATCCTATCAATATTTTGTGATTCAAATCTACAATTGATGGAAGAGACAGAATCCATGGCATGCAAACAGATCACTAGGGTTTTTCCCTAACTTCAACAAATATAGAGGAAAAGGGTTAAGAATCAAAATCCCTAAAATGAATGCTATAAGAAATTTAGAGACTCTAGATTGTAAAGACACAGGATGCCAAAAAAATAGATTCAGTGATTTACCTAAGAACATCAGCAATGAAAGTTGGAGAGAAGAGACACCGAGATGCGAGAGAAGAAGAAGTAGAACCAGAACCGAATTTTTTTTTTTTTTTTTTTTCCGTTTTTATATGTTAACTTGACTGGCCGGTAACTGATATCCTATTAAAATTACATAAACGGCTAAGATTAAAATAAGTAAATCTAATGGCTAAAACTTATGTGGGTACCGTACCCCATAAAAAAAAGAGGGGTACAGGAGAATGACCCTTTGTATTTGATACTTTTGAGTTTTTATTGAGTTACGAATTAATACGAGACTATAGAAGTATAAATCTATAATACATGTTTAGCTCCTCTAGTATTAACGGCACAGTACAGAGTAATTCCACAATCTCAAGCTTTTCATGTTCTTATTTTCACAAAAACATGAGAAAAACTCACCTCCACTTCGGGGTTTCCAATTCCAAAAGCCGGAAACGAAATCCCACTTTCCCTATCACTCCTAAATTCTAATCTTTCTGTTTATCGACTTGATACTTCAACTCCTCGACCCGAACCACGAGCTTGGTGACCGAGTACAAAAGCCAGTAAAAGAGCAACGCCGAAGCGATCAAAATCCCATTCCTCTGGCTCTTCATGACAGACTTATGGTGGCGAAGATGCTCTGCATGAGTGCAAGCATTAAGGGACACACATGAAGGTCTCATTTCGTACTTCCAGTAAATGTCCAAGAGCAAAAAGAAGCAGAATGGGATCACTGAGAAGAAGGGTTTGAGGAGAGCTTTGGTGACAGAGATAAGGCCCTTGCGGAGAGGGTCGAGGCCTGGGAGGGTCAGCAGGAGGATCATTATGGCCTCTGCAGCCGCAGCATAGCCTAGGACTACCCATTCTAGTGCCATTTTGAAGTTTTTAGGTAGAGAGAAGAAAAGGCGTAGTTGATTTTCTGGGAATGTAAGAGATTAGTGGGCAGTGGAGAGTGTTTGATGGAGAAGCTTGACTCAACTATGAAGGAGTAGAGAGGGCTTTAATAAGGGAATGGGTTGTTGGAATTGCCGCGTTTTCTATGACTTTTTGGGTATGTTATGTAAATGCAGGGAAAATGACTTTTTTCTTAGCACTGAAGGAATGCTTTTAGCAAGTATGACTATAGGAAGAAGCAAGGAATTTTTGTCATGGATTTCTACGTGTGAGAGCAAACAAAACAAGAAGATTTTTTTATCCGTGAGACATAAGCAAGAGACATAAAATTGGTTTTTTTTTTTTTTTAATTTTTTTTTAAGAGGATGTTTTTGGGTGTTACAACCACATAGAGTTGTTGAATTTGATATGAGTGAAGATTTTAAGTGAGTTTACATAAATTCTTAAAAATAGATATTACTGTATTTTATGTGAATTTCAAATTAGGTATAAGCTAAAGAAGATATTGTAATTGATTTGATAATAAAAAACATTTTGGCTTGCTAATTTGGTGATAATATTTTTTGAAAATTGATTAAAACTATTAGTTTATTTTCTTAATTCATACAACACTAGATTGGAATCCAACAAATATTATTAGAGCCCATGGTGGTGTAAGATAAGGTGGCAAAGTCATCATGATCCCTTTCACTAGAACGAGCGATGACTAATCTTTTTTGCAATTGAAGCGAGGATGGGGTGCATGTACTTGGAGCCCCTCAAAAGTATAAATTGCATAAGGCAAGCCATAAAGCTCACACAAACAATCCTGGAAAAAGCTCATAGGTAAGGGGGAGTTAATAGGACTTGTTCATCATCCACATAGATGCAATGATTCACATGTGAGTGCGAGATTATGAGATATACACATGTGAGTGCAATCTCACATTGAATAATAATGAAAAGTCGGCTTTGAATTAACTGTTTGATTTTCCGACAATTACTTTCTCATTCTAAGCAAAAAAATATCTCTAAATAGAGCTTTCTCTTGCTACCATATTGTTTTTTATTATCTTGGTAACCAACTTTGATTTTCTAACAATTACTTTCTCATTCTAAGCAAAATTTTCTCTCTAAATAGAGCTTTCTCTTGTTACCATTTTCTTCAATGACTAACAAATTAATTTATGAACAAGCTCTAAGTGAAACGCTGAATTTAATTAATATTTATTTTGCTTTTTTATACTTAGTTACTGCCCAAAAAAAAGAAAATGAATAATAAAGATGCATAAAGACTTCAAACTGAAACAATTTCATAAATTTGAGGTTTTAATTGTTAAAATTAAAAACTCAAGACTTAATCTAAACTATATTATTTTTAGATGCATTCATTTCAATGTATTAATATGGTTTAAAGAATTTATTTCAAAGTTTAAAAGTTACTTATCTCTTATCATCTTAATATTTTACAAACATAAACAAAATAAAGACAATTTCTAATCAACAAGTTACCTTTTTATTCATTTTAGTGACATTATATATATATTTTACAAACATTGTATAAGTGTTACTTCTACATTATGGTACACTACCTAATAAATATTGATAGGGAAAATTAATTTAAACTCCAAATGCAAAGAACATTATTGTTTTTACAACCATTCAAACCATCTACAAAGATGTACAACCTGATATACAGCCACTACTCACTGCAACTCAAATACTAATTAAGTTGTGTTTGGTACGATGGAAAATGCTTTATGACTGTAAAATACTTTTAGGTGAAAATATTTTTCGGAAAATAAATTATTTTCAAGTGTTTGGTTGCATTCCTAACAATATTATAAAAAACACATGATACAAGAGACCACAAACGTTAGTGGGGGGAGTGATGGTGGTTGGGTGGCAGATAGTAGAGGGTGAGAAGGAGGTTCAGTTGATAAGTTTTGTTTAAGGCTGAAAATGGTTTGCTGTTTTGTAAATTATTTTCAACCATAAGTACTGTTATTTTATGATCAAACAGAAAACAATTTCCGGTTGATCAACATTTACCATTGCCCCAAATGCCTATAAATGCAAAAAACATTTTCTAGAAACCAATTTCCACACTGAAGTCAAGTCTTGGGCAATATAGAGATCCATGTTCCCACATCAATGGCATTGACATATATCGAATAAGCAATAGTAAGCATGAAAGAAGACGCAATAAGACCATGTCACAGTTCCCAAGACTTTAGAAGACAAAAAGGGAGGATGCAGGCAAAATTGATACATAACTTCAAGTCCCATTATCTATTACAGTATAGCAAGCAGATAAAATCTTATCAGTTGTCTGAGCCTAAAAAATTCTGTAATTACGTTTATTTTGTTTTCCGCAGGCACTAGGGTTATCTTTTCTTTTTTGTATAGATGTGCAGTCATCAGTCTTTCTAATCAAGGTAAATATACAAGTAAAAATAAAAAATATAAAAATTGAAAATGCCAATGAGGAATCTGGCTTGCTACACCTCCACAATGATGAGGATGAGTCAAAACTGACTGATGCAAACCCTTCTTGAGATCGTCTTTGCCTGTAAATAAGCAAAAGATTAAGATCCACAGGAAGAATAAGGGGCTGGGAAAGCTTGAACCCAATTCTGACAATGATGAATATAAGCATAATTGAAAGAGAGTTACCCCGAGCATACACAATGGAGCTGTAGACAGTCAAGTGAAATTCAATCCACAAAATAATTTGTTCAAGGACTAATAGAGGACAAGCAAATTCAAGACTCGTTCTAGAACATACGATAATTCTATTTATCAATACCATTATTTTTTTCACGATGAATCCTAGTTTTGAATACAAAGATCCTCATCATGCCTAATTATGGTTACAGGTTTCCCATTGACCTTCTGGGGGGTTGGGTGGGGAGGATGGGCATGAGAACTTCAATACTATTTTGTACCAATCTGAATATTGGCAAGGCCTGAAAAAATGGTTATAGGCTTCAAGCAATAAATCATAAATCTTTCAAACAGATTAGAAAGGGTGGCTTATATGAATATTTCTTTTAGTCATCCAACATAATCATTTAGGGGTCATTTGGTTAGTGGAATCTTGAATTTCCAGGAAAACTCACATTCTTGGAATCTTGGATTTCCAGAATCAGATGCCTAAGAATGTGGGACTCTAATGTCTAGGTTTTTATGTAACATTCCACTCAAATCCTCAAGAAGATAAACATTCCCGCATTTAGTAAAAAGCAAATCATTTTCAACAATGATAACCTGAGTTTAAAAAGATAACAAACTCAAGACCCCTCTTTTATTCACTAACTCATGCATGAGTGCGTGTGTATGTTTTTAACATAACTTGCAGTCCCTAAAGAAGTAAAGATACTTTCAACATAGATATTCATCGATCCCAAGTAATAGACTAATAGATATCACTTGATTATCAAGTGACATAAATCAATTTTCAAGAAACAAATTAGCTTAGTATACTAGATCATAATTTTTTACAAGAATGTGGCACATCATAATTCTTTCTTATTTAAAACATGACTTTACTATTTATTGATGTCTCAATTCCAAACAATATATCACTTTTCATTGATTAAATATACTTTTTGTGATTTACTTTCAATTTTTTTTTCACATCCAATTGGCAAGTCAAGCTAGGAATACATGGTAAGAAAGGCCAGTGAAACATACCCCAAGAAATTCTTAATTGATTTCCACAAAGATGCAACACCTTTGATCCCTGGGCTTGAAGCATGGTTTTTAAGGTCTCTAATTTTATGTTTATCAAAATCACCATGCATTGTCCCTGAAAAAGGTAGAATAAAGCAGACATATAAAATTCTGAATGGACATTCAATATTAACTCACTTCAGCCATCCAATAAACAATCATCAGAATGTCCACCTACAATCTAATCTTAATCAAAAGGTCTTAATTTAAGAAACATGATGACATTACCATTTGTATTGGCAGAATCAGAATGGAGTCTGCTGGATGCTCTAAGTGAAGCTAATTCCTTAACAAGGGAACGTTCTGTATCACTGCCATCACTTTTTTTATCAGTGGGAAAATTTATTAAAGAAAATTCAAAAAATCAAGAAGCCTCCCAAAATAGATGTGTACTGAGATAGAAAACATCAAGAACAGTTTGTATCACTGCCATTACCATCCAACTAAATTTCAATTGGAAGGAAGCATCACAAAATAACAGAAAAAATAGGATTATGCAAGTAAAAATTTAACATGTAGATAAACAGCCACTTTATGCTTCCAGTAGGCTTCATATACGTTGCAACTCAACATCATTCCTAAGGTAATTCTCAGTTTGGCCTTAGCAGTTATATTAAGAAAATGAGTTTCTTCACAAGCTAATGTCATTGGAGCTAAAAAGCAACTAGATTTCTAGTTTTATTTAGTCTATTTAATCGACTTGCATTACAACATGTATTCTTTCCATATTTCCACCCAACATTTCTTGCATGAATATTGGTGATTTAGAAGGCCTTGTAAAGTGGATTTGTATTTATGATGGCATCGATCATCATAACATAGGCAACTTCTGAGAGACAGTGTTGACTGTATAGTTTGCAAAAGTGTTCCTTTGAAAATATAAACACAACCTATAATTTGGTCATCGACTTTCTATTACTTATCCAAAAAAATGAAAATGGTCATCTCCTTTAAGAGAGGACAGCCACCTCGGATGAAGTATTGATAAAGATAATTCTTTACTACAACATAAAAAGATTAAATCAGATATTAAATAAATTTTTAATAATCAAATAGCATGATGGCATGTTCATTGTGTACAACTGAGGAGAAAAAGTACTAGGACCCAGCAGATAATATACATAAGAGACATTGCAACTAATCAAGACTAATGAGTCCGGTGCCAATTTTTTGTTCAGAAGGAAATCAGCAATTTCAGTTTGACCACTATTCAATTATTTAATCACCGTAAAACAAATGATCCAAAATGAATGTATTTATTTGTACTTTTGCATTTTGCAATTTGATTTTGTCCACCATGGCCTGGCCATACATTCCGGCCAAAGCATTTGTATTGATCTTATCATTTTCTCACCTCCTCCTACCCATGCTGCATATATATATATCGTATGTATAAGTTATTGATAAATATATATAATAATAAATATATATATATATATATATATATATGAAAAGCCAATTGCCATTTTTGACCGAGCAGAGCATGGAGAACCTAGGGCTTTAACGTAGGAAGTTGATGTTTGGATAGTATTCACCAAGAAAAGGGGAGGAAGAAAAAAAAAAAAGGAGGAATTTTGTGACTTTGCTGACACCTAGGCTCCAGTAATATGTTCCTATTACTATTTTGTAGAACCTGCTACAAAATAAATTTGCACTTGGTTAACTTATGATGCATCTGCTGGTAAATTATCATTTTGAAATTACATGGCTTAATCCATCACTGATATCAATAAAAAATCATTATTTAAAGGAAACTGCAAAGTGCAAGGCATTATGCACCTACAAAACATAGCATAAGCATCAAGAAGATGTGACGGTGACAAAGAGAGTGAGGGGGGAACAAACAAACACATGCACATACATATATGTTGGATAAATTAGTATCAATGGGCACAGTTTCCAAAATATAGCTCCTATTACCTCATTAATTATAATATATGAAATATGCACAAAAACATATATAAACCATTAAAACATATACCACAGAAGAAATGTGTTTTTTCTATAAGTAATATAAAATTCAATAACAGAGTAGTAAAGAAAAAACAGAAAGAGAAAGAGAGAAAGATAAGGAAGAATAATAATAATAATAATAAAAAAATTACACAGGCCTAGAGATTATCAACTGACAATCATCTAAAAAGTCCATGAAGGAAACCATGGAGAAAGAATAGGAGATAGAGCTCCACTCGTAAAGGGACTTCAAAAATAGGAAGTTAATATATGGTAATGATAACAATTCCCTCCAAAGTGCAATGATCTCTCTCGTTCCAAATGCACCACATGAGATATGAAGGAGTTGTTCCCCACACTTCCAAAGTACCTTTCCAAGACTCCAACATAGCAAGTACAGAACTGGGCATTACCCAACTAACCCCATATATGCAGAGTAACATCCCACAAATCCCTAGCAATAGAACAATGTAAAAGATGATCCACTGACTCTCCATTGGACTCACACATACAACACCTATCTGCAATTGTAATTGTCCTCTTTCTTAAACTATCCATTGTCAAAACTTTTCCTAGTGCTGCAATCCAAATGAAGAAAGCAAGTCTAGGTCGGGTTCTAGCTTTCCAAATGAACTTCCAAGGAAATTGGGTTGATCTGACATTCCCTAACTTAAGGGCTTTATAAAAGCATTTTACTTGAAATCCTTTCTTTGGTGATGGTAGCCACACCAATCTATGACCCCCCTGTATGGGTGACATTCTGCATGTAGGTTATCTAAAAAATGTTCCAACGATTTACTTTCTCAATCTTGAGCTTCGCTAACGGAAAGCAACTTCCAATGTAACAGTCCATTAACCCACTCCGAATAGCCTCATACAAGGGCATCTCTATCTCTAGCAAATCTGAAAACTAAGGATACTTGTCTCTGAAACTTTCCTTGCTAGTCCAGTGATCCTTCCAAAACAAAACTTTAAAGCCCCCACCTCAAGGTGTGTATAAGAGACAAATCTCTTCCAACAATATGTGATATATTTCCACAAACCAACCTCATAAGGGACTTTGACAATACCTAAACACCAATTACCCATATCAGTACTATATTTACTATCTATCACTTTCTTCCAAAGTGAGTCCCTTTCTACCACATAATGCCACAACCATTTATCAAGTAAGGCTTACTTAAAAATCAAGAGTTTTCTAATACCAATACCCCCTTTCGAATTCAGGTACACATTTTAGACCAATTCACCAAATGGAATTTATGCTCACCACCAATATTACCCCAAAAGCAACAGGTCAGGCATTAATGCGAAGGCAAGTGCCTTCCACCAAAAGCGGGAGGTGGTGGGTTCAAGTCTGGAAATCAGCCTCCCCAAAAGAATTGGGGGTAAGGCTGCCTACCACCACCTCTCCTAGACCCCATAAAATTGAGAGCTTTGTGCACAGGGTAGGACCAATACCACCTTAGAATAAATCCCTTTTGTATTTTTTCCAATTTATGGAACACGCTAACCAGTATGGTTAGGAAGTAAGACAGGAGACTGGAGGGCACACTATTAATTAGTGTGAGATGAACTATTTGTAAGATAAGTTTCTCCTAACACAATGTCTATTCCATCTTCTCTAGGATGCCATTCCATATACTACTACCTCTGAAATGAGCCCCCAAGAGAGAGTCTCAAATATTTCATTGCGAGAGAAGAAACTCTACATCCCAAATTGTAAGTCAGATCCCTTTTCTCTGTGATCACCCATACAGGTACCAACTCAGATTTGGTCAGATTTACCCTAAGGCCAGAAAAAACCCTCAAAACATAACAAAATACATCTCATATGGCAGATTCAATTCATAATCACATAACAAAAAAAATCAGAGTATTAATAGAAAAAAGCAAGTGCGATATTACCAGTCTCAATATTTCCCGAAGATACAGAACCTCCTACCATCACTCTAGACATCTATCCACTTAAATCCTTCAATACTACAATGAACAGCAATGGGGAAAGAGGATTACCTTGATGCAGAACTATACTGCTGTCAAAGACAGTTTACCACACCTTTGTAACAATTAAACCAAAATATCATAGTTGACATGGTCATATGCCTTCTTCAGATCTACAGAGAATTCTAGGGATTCCGAATTGTAAGCAACTATCCAAGGATTCATTAGCTATGAGCACCGAATCCATAAAATATCTACGTTCTATAAATGCATTTTGAATGTCTGAAACAATCTACCCTAAAACTTGTTTCAGCCTGTTTGCTAGACCTTGGCAAGAATTCTGTAGACACCACAAAGGAGACTAATACATCTGAAATCTTTCAATTCAAAAGCACCATATATTATATGGTTAATAACTAATTCACTATAAAACATCTTAAACAAATAGTTAAAGCTGGACATACAAAGCATCTGCTCATGAGTTGAGACAAAAAAGCTGCTTC
The DNA here is from genome assembly GCA_023055345.1 of Quercus wislizeni. Classification (NCBI taxonomy): domain Eukaryota; kingdom Viridiplantae; phylum Streptophyta; class Magnoliopsida; order Fagales; family Fagaceae; genus Quercus; species Quercus wislizeni. The sequence goes on from JALGQJ010000003.1 coordinate 26,226,310, forward strand.
AATGATAAGTTTAGTTTAACATGTTATGCAAGAAGTACATATCAATTTAAAGTCAAATACTGTCCAAGCCAAACTAATGTATAAAATTTTGAAGTGTAAATAGTGAAAGGACACCGACCTGATATCTTTTGGGATCAGAACATTCACGATAAAGTGATGATCACCTCTAAAAGCAGGTTTATTGATGTTTGGAACGCCCATGCATGACATTTTAACTCTCTCTCCAGGCTGAATCCCAGAAGGAATTTGAAGATCTCTCATACCCTCAACAGTTTCTACCTGAAGTTACTTCAAGATTTCTATGTCAAACGTGTATTCATATTTTGGGCACACCAGTACCAATAGCCATAGTGCTCTGGAAAATACTACAAAGATTCATGCTTGTCCGGAGCATCCCACAATTCAAAGATAACAGAAAGTAAGAAAGACAATGCATTATCACACAGAAGCCATGCGTACTATTGAAGAAATGTAGAGAAGGAATAAACTTAAAAAAAATTAACAATAAAAGAATGGATCCTACTCCAACGGATATTAGAAGTAAATATCACAATCTGCACACTTACTGGTTGGCTGAAATAATCCTTTCTTCTTCCTCTATAACAGTTGGGCCTTTTTTTTTATAGGAAGAATAAGTCACTTCAATATCTCCATTTCATGTAGCCATTATCTAAAAATAAAAATATACTGGACACAACTCTGCATTTTAGTCTATTACTTTGAATCTCTACAATAATATGGCACAGTGACATCATAAATTTCCAATACAACACAGTGTAAGCAACTTATTTCAGTTGACATTAAGCAGTAAAAGAAGATGATATGTGATAGTTTAAATAACAATGGAAAAAGATGTTAAAAAATTAAATATTTAGCTAAAAGTTGAAGTTTGCTCCACTTTGTTGGAATATCACATACCAAGTAGGCCTATAAGGTAAAAAGTAGGAGGTACTCCTTTCCCTTTCCTTAAATACGCCTAATGGCTGGTGAAGGCTCTTTTGATCTAATCTATATGGTCCGTAGGGCTGTAAACGAGCCAAGCATTGTCAAGTAGTGTATGTTTGAGCTTGACTTGGTTCATTTACAGCCCTTATCTAGGTATCCAATGTGAGACCAAGATACTTCACCAATTGAACAACGAGCACCTTAAGTTTGCTACACCTAATTCTACTTATATGTCTACTACTTGGATAGCCCTATTGGCAGCCTCATAAAGTGATAATATAACAGCAAATGGCTGATTCTTTCATACCATTGTGATCATTTTAACATAACACACCAGGGGCATTAAAGCATGGTGACTAAAACATACTTCACTAATTGAACAACGAGCACCTTAAGTTTGCTACACCTAATTCTACTTAAATGTCTACTACTTGGATAGCCCTATTGGCAGCCTCATAAAGTGAAAATATAACAGCAAATGGCTGATTCTTTCATATCATTGTGATCATTTTAACATAACACACCAGAGGCATTAAAGCATGGTGACTAAAACCATACAATTACCTAACGCAGGATGGTTTCTGTTAAGATTAAAGTTCTCTGACTGTTAGGGTTTCTAATCTTCCCTAACATGTATTTTATTGCCCTTGAAAAGTCATTAATGTGTAATTAGAAGTATGCCTTTATGAGTGGAAAAATAAAATAATAATAATAATAATAATAATAATAATAATACATTTAAACCTAATTATGTATTCCACCACTCCCCCTCAAGCTGATGCAAAGATATTTCTCATGCCCAGCTTGCTTTAAATAGTATGAAAAACTCTATTTGAAACTCCTTCAGTTAAGACGTCAACTAGTTGGTTCCCAGTTTTCACAACTTGAGTACAGATTACGCCATCATCTAGCTTACCCTTGATGAAGTGTCTATCAATTTCAACATGTTTGATTCTGTCATGTTGTACAAGATTATGAGCAATATCAATTGCTACCTTGTTGTTGCAATAAAATCACATAGTTTCCATAGCATTAAACCCCAATTATTTCAACATCATCTTCACCCAAAGAAGCTCACAAATCCCATAAGCCATAGCTCAAAATTTGGTCTCTGCACTCAATCTAGCTACAACTACCTGTTTCTTACTCCAAATGACCAAATTACCTCCAAAAAAGGTACAGTATCCTGACGTAGATCTTCTATCAGTAATAAATCCATCCACATCAGTATAAGATTCCACTGATAAGTGACCATGGCAAGAAAAAAGCAATCCTCCGCCCAGAATTGATTTCACATGCCAAAAGAATATGGTGGACAGCATCCATATGGGATTTTCATGGTCAACGCAAGAATTGGCTAACCACACTGAAGTAAGCAATATCAAGATGAGTGTGTGACAAATAGATCAATCTTCCAACTGATCATCGGTATCTCCCTTTATCAGCTAGTACACCCCTCGGATCTTCATCAAATCTGTGATTCTATTCTATCATGGGTCTTACAGGCAAGCATTCCTATTTCTTCTAGGAGATCAAGAACATATTTCTAGTGAGATATAAATATACCTTGCTTGGATTCTGTTACTTCGATATCCAGAAAGTACTTCAAAACTCCGAGGTCTTTTATTTCAGATTCACTTCCTCAGGGTTATCACCTGTTACCAGTAACACTGTCTTTTAATCTTCCACTCCTCTTTCTCCCTCCAAACTTCCAAAAGCCAAGACTGTAGTACTCTAATACTATTAGGGTTTCTATTCTTCCCTAACATATATTTTATTACTTTTAAATAGTTATTAATTTTCAAATTACAAGTATGCCCTTATGAGTGGCAAAATAACAAAACCATACATTTAAACTAAATTATGTATTCCAATCATTTCAACTCCCATTTGCACTCCACCCCATTTACATTTCAACCTAGCCCATAATGGGAGTTTGTAGGATCCCTCATATCATCAATAAACCTAAAGTAGTGTTGTTAAGCAAGTTAACAACTCTTGCATTTAGAAAACCTATATAATTCACAAAATATCATTACAAATCATTACTTGTTTCTAACTCGAGCATCATCCAGGTTTATGGAAAGAATAGAATGGTTCATTCATGTAAGTGGACCCAAAAGGTTTGAACAACGAAATTGGCGCAGAAATGATTATATTGTTCACCCAATATCCTAGTCATTGACATGCTGTAAATCATGAATTTCCCAAACACTGAATTATTATCTCGAATTGCTAAGTGTAAATATATTTTCAAAGTTATATATGGGGAAACTTATGGATTTCAATCAACAGAATTTTTTATATAAAGCAACCAAACAATGTAATCAACACTTTCGCATGCAGACTAAAAGTCGTCCTTAGCTGGTGATAAATCATAAATGTTAAATATAATGAAATCAACACAAAAAACAAAAACAAAAACAAAAACAAACAAACAAAATAAACTATTGTGAAGCAGAAAATCAATCACCATAAAACTTAGAAAAATGGCAAAATTTGCTCCATGTCTAACAATAGTAGTAACTATTTTTACCTTTATTACAGTCCCTAGTATTGCCTCAGTATAGTCGATATTAATTTTTGAGTACAAATGAAGACCATCCCTCCAAATTCCATGCTTTTTATTTACATGGACGACCAAATAGAGATCACCAGCTATGCCCCTGTCAGAAAAATAAAATAAAATAGAAGGAAAGAAAGAAGGAAAAGGAGAAAGGGGGAAGGGGAGGCGGTGGAAGAGCCAAAGTATATTCAGTTGCTTTCATGATACCATATTTTCCCTTATGTTTGGAAGTTTAGAGGGAGAGAAGAGGAGAGGAGAGGATTGAAAAAGGGGAGTACCCTCCTCTTGCAATGTGGGCTTATGCTGCTGTATATTGTCTTCACTTCCCAGGGACTTAAATTACACCCAAGTAACAAAAATTACTAATTTAATATCATCCCTTGGGGCAAAATGCAATCAAGTTATGGAAGTAAACAGCCACGACTATGCCCTTTAAAACACACGGGGGGGGTGGGGTGCTTCATTTGCTTACACACCTTTTCTTATCAAGATTTCCCTCTCCTTGAATTTGCATTGTGGCTCCATCACTAACACCAGGTGGGATGACAATTTTCATATTACGCTTTGACTGCACTTGCCCACTGCCACCACAGGATTGGCAATGATCAGTGACTATCTTGCCATCACCTCCACACTTTAAGCAAGTTGATACCTAAAAGTCATATAATAACATTCATTCAGCGTACTACATATGTCAACTATAGGAAGTGAATTAAAGAATAAATGGCAGGAGAAAGATTAAATGATCAGCCCATCCTTTTGTGCCTATAGTTGATAATATCAGCTCATATAGAACTTTTTGACATAAGAGAAAAGTAGCATTAACCTAATAAAAATCCATAACATAAACTGTAATTATTTAGCTATTTAATTATAAAAAAAAGTTTTTATTAGAGTATACACATCATATCATAATACAAGCTAGCTATATGACTATCTTCATTGCAAAACAACAGAAGTTCTAAAATTGTATTCTATGTCCTCACCAGTAATTTTTTGGTTCTAATAGTTCATTTTACCTGTGACATTACTCCAAATGGCGTTCTCTCACTTTTCACTACCCCTCCTCTACCACCACATGCCGTACATGATTTTATGGAACTACTAGACTTCGCTCCTGTTCCATCGCACTTATCACATGTCTCAGAACAAGGGACTTCTATTTCCTTCTGTCCACCAAAAATTGCTTCCTCAAAGCTCATATAAAGGTCATACCTGTATTAAATGTACTTTAGTATGAGTAAATTCTACATTTAAAGGGGCTCATAATCCAAGGATTGAAATATGGGTTAATGAATATGGAAATAAGAAATTCCAAAGAGTGACAATTGCAAAGATACAAAATACATGCAAACTTTTCACTTATGTATATACATTATTGGAAAATATGGTTTTGGAAAGAAGCCAGAAATTCACAAGTGAATTATAAAAATCCAGCAATCCCATATTAACATTTCAAATGCAAATTATGCTGCATGGAAAGTTTCTTTTGCATCTCTGTGGCTATGCATAGCTGTACAGTGGATTTTGTTAGAAACATAGGTGTGTGGTTCTGAAATGGTAAGGCTGCATCTGTCAGTAATACTTGTAAAAACTAAATAAATAAATAAAACAAACAATTAATTTCATTGGAAAAACATGGAGAAAGTAGCCTTTTAGTATATATATGTAAAGTGCTATTAACTTCCTTTTCTCATTTTAACATTGAGTGGGAGGACTAATTTCATAGCTTCAAAAACAACTCATATCAATTCTGCCAGCAGATAGTTACCGAATGTCAAGAGCCTGGTTTCCCCTGTTTCTAAAGCTGAAATTGATGCCTCCTTGTTCACCCATTCCTCCAAAAAGCCCATTGGACCCACCAAAGAATGCATCGAATATTACAGATGGATCCACCTAAAAAAACAATAATAATTAAATGAAGCAAGAAAAGATTCCTCATGAATTACTTGAAATGAGGGGGAGAGAGGGGTGGGGGGGATCAAAAATAAAAACCCCATATAAGAAAGTGTCAAAAGAGAACATATAAGTATATATCAGAGAACTATAATAATGTAATCAAGCAGATTTGCTTATTTGGACATTGTGGAAAGTGGAAGAGTTACTTATGAACTTACCCCCTGTGAATAATTGCTTGACCCACCATTTTCCCCCTGTAAACCTGCCTCACCAAAGCGATCATATAAAGATCTTTTCTCATCATCTGATAGGACCTACACAGATGCTTTATTACAATATGAATGAAAACTGGAGGACAAAAAGATAATCCAGCCACATATGATCATTAAATTTTGCAAAAACTACACTTTAATCTACCTGATTCATCATCAATTCATACATCCCAGCAGGACAAAATTTATTGATCACACATGAAGGACAAATTCAGAGTAACATAATGAATGGATGGATGGATGAAAAATTGATTCCCAAAAACAATGTTAACCACAGAAGCTCATCATCAAGATATGGTTCTAGGATGAGAAAATAGAAATGATTGCAGAACAGGATTAAAATATATAAATATATATATATATATATATTGCAGAAAAAGCAGTATGTTAGGAGTAGAATTACCTCGTATGCAGCACTTATCTCTTTAAACTTCTCTTCTGCACCAGGACCCTTATTCAGATCCGGATGATACTGTTCCAAAGGAGTTTTTTTTTTTTTTTTTGATAAGTACAATTTAAAAAATAAAAATAAAATGAGAACTACTTTATGTTCACAATTATGAAAACAAAATAATTAAAGAATACAAAAAAAAAAATTACATAAGAGGTCCTAAACGAGTTTTGGAAATCAAAAATGGAATGGCATGAAGTACAACTCCAAGTAGTTGATATAATTTTTTTTAAAGCAAAACCTAACTTGACAATCAGTGAATAGAAATGCAAACTATCCCAAATTGATTAATCTAGTGGTGCTGCAAGCACCAAAAAAACCACATAATCTTTCACTCTCTTCCTACAAGCAATCACATCACCTGGGTCCCACTGCAATACAAATGTATGAAGGGAGTGAAAATTAGGCATAGGTTTTCGGTGCCTATAGCACTTTAATTAATCAGGGCTGGTGAAATGATGTGTGAAGTATATCTTTGTGGCACGATTCATGTAAAAACAGCTTAACAAAAGTTCTAAGAGCTTTAATGGATAACAGCATAGAAAATCACATGTCCTAAGATGGACGGAGGATAACAACGGCAATAGTCTAGAAGCACAAAAATTTTCACAACTATTGTAAAACAACAATGATGCACAAAGAACAATCCTATTCTAAAAATAAATTGATTGATTTCCATATAATGCTTCATTATGCATCTACCAAATTCCTTATGCATATTTGATAGCGGGACATAGATACTAAAGGAAGCACTAATTAACACTTAGTCAAAACACGAATTAGGCAAATACACATTCTAATGTTGGCAAAGTGATGGATAAGCTTAAAGAAAGGCACAAACCTTACGAGCGAGCTTTCTGTAAGAGGCTTTGATTTCTTGCAGAGTGGCATTGCGACCGACTTTGAGAGTGGAGTAGTAGTCTGTTGCTGCGGTGGCGCTGGCTCGGAGCGAAGCGCGGCGGAGTGGTGATCTCCTGCGGAGGAAACCACCGGAATTAGGGTTTGGAATTGGGAGGGTTTTGTTGAAGAAGGTGGAAGCACCGGAGATGAGGGATGATGAAGTGTGGAATTTAAGGAATGAATTAGGGCGAAGTGCAGAAGAGTTGGGAAATGGAGGAGGGAAGGTGGAGATAGAGGAATGAGGAGTGTGGTTTATGGCTATGGGCATGGTTATGTGTGTTGATGAGGTCTGGTTTTTGATTGGGGTTTTAGTGGGGTTTATGTTTTGTTCTTTGCAGTCTGCAATCAAATGTGGACACTTATGTGCTATTTTGATAATGCCATTAAAATTAAATTTCCTCTTGTTGTTGTTGATATGCGGTTTTTTTTTTTTTTTTTTGGGGTTGAGAAAGTGTTTGGTTGTTTAGATAGAAAAAAGAAATGATGAAAACCATTGCGCAGCTTGCGCTGATATAAGAATTTTATGATACTGTCAATTTGTTCTGCTTTCATTTCAATATATATAATGTCCTTTGTCTTCCTTTTTTTAATTCAAAGGATCTGAAGTTAAAAATTTGAGATTTTGGAATTTGGGTGCTATCATTCTGCTATCTAGCTTTACCTAAATTATTATTATTATTATTATTATTATTGTTGTTGTTGTTGTTGTTGTTGTTGTTGTTGTTTTATTTCGCAATGGATTAGAAGAATATTAGCCATTATATGTAACTAACATAGGCTATGATGATGCCGAAAAGTTCACCAGTGAGATGCACGATCCTTGCACTCGTAGCCGTTACCTGCAAGAGAGAACAACATAGAAACACCTTCAAGGGGCACCGGTGTGGAGCCGGCCAAACACCCTCCGAAGGTCAAGTCAGAAATGTTTTTTACAACTCTAGAGTGCTAGAGAGGAGTTAGTTACGCATACCCTTTTTGTGAGGATGTTGGGGCCTTTTTATAGTAGTGAGGTCCTGTCTCCTTTCCTTGTGGAGCAAGCTTCATCCTTGCAGAACAAGTCTCTTATCCTTGTAGAGCAAGTTTTCTGATCCTTGTAGAGCAAGTTTCTCATCCTTGTAGAGCAAGTTTTCTAAAACGTGGTGGGCAAGTTTGGGCCTTCGTCCTATCAGGGGCCCACGCGAAGGATGGGCTCTACCCTCTTTGGGCTCGTGGTCATGGGCCTATTGGGCTCGCCAACGGGCCCATTGGGCTCGCCAACGGGCCCATTGGGCTCGCCAAGCCTTTATCTCATATTTTATCCTCTTCAGCTGTCCCCTTCACCCCATTTGGTCCGTCGCGGTTGTGCAAATGGTCAATTGGGGTGACGGCTAAAACAATCAATAATGATGGCCCGTACTCATGGGAGTGACGAATGGGCGCAAATGAACGGTAACAAGGAACCAGGACGGTGGTCGTAAAGACCGAATGGTTGATGACGAAGTCAAAGAAATGACGGTCAGAGCTTCACGGATGTTGGTGACGAGGACCCTTAGAGGGAGGTTGACGGATGGAGATGCCGTCATGTCTGTGGGGGTCTGGCAGGCTGCAGAAGCATTTAAAGCGATGACACGTGTCACTCGTAGATTGGTCCGTATCTTGGATCGAAGTGCCGCTTCGTCTTCCGTGCACTCTACCTATAAAAACCTGCACTTCTCCTCCATTTCTCTACTTTGCGCAGAAACTTCATTGTCAGAGCGAGTCCGTCACTTGTCAGAGCTCAACCGTTCACATCTTTCTACAAAGAGATCAACCCGTTCGCTCCTTTCTTCGGTAAGTGATCCTATCTGTTCCCTTCAGTTTTTATAATTGTCATGGTATAAGCATTAAACTTCTTGCATCCGTCTCTTCCCTTTTTTATTTTAGACCATCAGTCTTAGGCTTTGTCACTCCGTTGTAGGCAATGTCTAGTGCGTCGAGTAACCAGTCCTTCGTCCGCGACGGAGCGGGTTACGAGGAATTGTACCCGTCGGGTTACAAAGATCCGGACGAACTGATCGAGAGGACTCCGTCTGCCATTTCACTGTCCTCAACAAATGAGGATATGGGGTTAGCCGAACCAGAGGAAGGTTCTGACGGCAGTGGTGGAGGACCTAGATCCATTGTTGGGGCTGACGAACTTAGAGAGTTCGTCATGCTGCCTGAATGGACGGTGCACAAATTTGTGTCCACAATTAAGGAGGTTCACTTCAAAACAATTAGGGCAATCTACCAAATACCCGAACACATCCCAATCCGTCTACCCTACAAATCCGAGAAATGTTATTACGACGGAGTGGGTGACTTAGGGGTGTACGAACAAGCACTGAAGGCCGGACTTAGATTCCCCCTAAACAGGCTAAAACGGGAACTCCTCCGTCACTTAGGTCTGTCCGTCAGCCAGATATCCCCCAACGCCTGGAGGGTTTTCATTGCAATGGAGGTCCTGTACGGAGCCATGTCTAATGGTTCCAGATCGCTGACCGTACGGGAGTTCCTCCACTGCTACCGCCCAGACGAGATAGACAAGTCGAGGGGGATGTACAGCTTCGTCCCTAGGAAGTCCATCTTAAAAGTCATATACGAAACCCCGGACTCCAATCGTGATTGGAAGAGTCGTTATTTCTTCCTGGAAGGTGACGGTTGGATGTGTCACCCGAGGGAGACGGACTTCGTGCCCTTCGACAGCACATGGGGGATCTTGGACCCATCTGGTATAGTTCAGTCCGTTGTGTCATGAAGGTAATAGATTTTTTACTTTTTAATGACCGTCCTGAATGTTTCCCTCTTTGATTTTTCAGTGCGACGGCGTCCACAGGTGGATCTAGAGGAGTTCCATTTTTTGGAAAAGATTTTTTCGAAGACGAAGCCAGAGGAGCGGACTTGGGCGAAGCTTGTTAACCTCAATACCGTCCACTGGTATTGCGACGGACCCGAGCCTTCAACAGCGGCGATAAAGTATGAGGAACGCACCCGTCAGCGTAAGTCCGTCACCCTTTTCTTAACTACCTTGACCTGCTGCTTTGAGTTTACCCGTCTACCCTTGTTCTTATAGAGATGGACGACGCGAAAAGAAGGGCTGCCATTAAAAGCAAGGCCGCGAAGAATAAGGAGACGGACGCGGGGGCGATGGGTACCGGTTCGAGCAGGCCCCTGGCGAAGAGACCGATGCCTAAGGTCGACCGTGCACCCAAGAAACAGAAAGTTTCGACGGAGCCCGTCATAGGCCTTATGGCGGAGGGCAAGAAGGCGGTGACCCTGGCCAAACCTGGGGCTGGCAAAGGGCTGATGGTTCCCCCTCCGGGTAGTCAGAAGAAACCGCCCGTCCTACTCCGTGAAGACCCAAAGTATGCCTTGGGGAAGATCTCTTCCATCATTGGGAGTGAGGACTACGAGGACCTGGGCAACCACTCGACGGAGGCCATGGGGGAGACGGGCCTCTTCAGCATTGCCCAAGTAAGAATCCGTCACCATTCATCTTTCTATTTTCCATTGTTATTGTTTTTTACCGAGTTCTATGTCGTCGTCAGGCTATGCTCATGACGAAGGGCCTTATGGACCGGGCTCTCCACCATGAGACGGCGCTGGAAAGAGTCCGTGACAAGGCCAGGCAGTCGGAAGAGGAGCTGCTCGAGCTCAAAAATTGGAAGGTGGTGACGGAGAAGAAGCTTAAACTGGCGGAACAGGCGAGGGACGAGCACCAGAGGACGGTGGAGGAACTCAAGGCCGTCTTGGAGGATAAGGAGGACGAGCTTCCCCTAGCCAGAGAGAAGGCCGTCCAGGAGTATCGTGACTCCGACGCTCTCTTGACGGAGCTTGGAACTTCGTACACTGATGGTTTTGAGGATGCTCTCCGTCAGGCCAAAGCTCTATACCCTAAGTTTGACTTCTCAGCCGTCGACATCAACGTCGCGGAGTGTATGTCCGTCCAGCCAGACGCCTCTGATGATACCGCCGACCTCTTTGCAGAGGAAAGGCCCGTCACCGTCGTCCCTGAGCCTCAAGCTGAAGAAGGGAAAACTCCAGAAGCCAAAGACCCCGTCGTCCCTGACGTGTATTTTAAGTATTTTGAAAACTCTTTGGATTTTTGCCCGTCGTATGTAGGGCCATTTTGTATCCGTTGTATCCGGCATTCAAACTTATTTATTTAAATGTTTCTTTTAATATCGCGTTGATAATTGTGGCGTGTGCTCCGTCTTGATGCTTTAAATACTTGCTTAATTTGATCCGTTCACGTCGTGGACTTTTATGTTTTTTGCGACCCAATCGTGTCCGTTCACTCCTTTGAAAGTGGTCGTGGCCCCTGATGGCTGCCCACGTGATGGACTTGCATAATTTCATGCACTGTTTGGGTCCGTCCATTTTTGGATTTATATAAGTTTGGCACTGGTTGGGTCCGTTCGCTTCGTGAACTCGTATAAATTTTTAACCCATGGTGGTGTCCGTTCACTTTGTGAACTTGTAAATTTTTATCCCATGGTGGGGTCCGTCCTTTTTTAGGACTCGTATAAATTTTTAACCCATGGTGGGGTCCGTTCAGTTCGTGAACTTGTAAATTTTTAACCCATAGTGGGGTCCGTCCTTTTTTAGGACTCATATAAATTTTTAACCCATGGTGGGGTCCGTTTAGTTCGTGAACTTGTAAATTTTTAACCCATGGTGGGGTCCGTTCACTTTTAGGACTCGTGTAAATTTTTAACCCATGGTGGGGTCCGTCCTCTTTTTAGGACTCGTATAAATTTTTAACCCATGGTGGGGTCCGTCCTCTTTTTAGGACTCGTATAAATTTTTAACCCATGGTGGGGTCCGTCCTCTTTTAGGACTCGTATAAAATTTTTAACCCATGGCAGGGTCCGTCCTCTTTTAGGACTCGTATAAATTTTTAACCCATGGTGGGGTCCGTTCACTTCGTGAACTTGTAAATTTTTAACCGATGGTGGGGTCCGTTCACTTTTAGGACTCGTGTAAATTTTTAACCCATGGTGGGGTCCGTCCTCTTTTTAGGACTCGTGTAAATTTTTAACCCATGGTGGGGTCCGTCCTCTTTTTAGGACTCATATAAATTTTTAACCCATGGTGGGGTCCGTTTAGTTCGTGAACTTGTAAATTTTTAACCGATGGTGGGGTCCGTTCACTTTTAGGACTCGTGTAAATTTTTAACCCATGGTGGGGTCCGTCCTCTTTTTAGGACTCATATAAATTTTTAACCCATGGTGGGGTCCATTCACTTCGTGACAGCAGTCTTTAGTAGTAAGATTTGCACAGCAAGGTCCTGAATGTTCCTTCATTAAATTCGAATTTGTAGAAGAAAATACCTGCCCCCTATTGGGCCTACAAAGGTACTAAAGAAAAAAGCCCAAAAGTAATCAAAAGACTACTTCAGAATAATCGAAGTCTAGTAAATACACATTGGGGAATTTAAACGTCACTTCTACTGGTGGTATTTCCGAAGGTGCTCTGAATTCCATGGATGCTGGAGCTTTTTTCCGTCCATGGTCTCGAGGTGGTACGTGCCCTTCCTACGCCACGATGTGATTCTATACGGTCCTTCCCAATTTGGTCCGAGCTTCCCCTGGGTAGGGTCTTTGGCAACGCCCATGACCTTTCGTAGTACCAGGTCGCCGATCTGAAAATCCCTGTGCCTTACCCTTGAGTCGTAGTTCTTTGACATGAGATTCTGATATCGTGTCAGTCTCTGTTTAGCTATTGCTCGGACCTCGTCCACCAAGTCTAGCTGAAGGCGCATAGCTTCTTCGTTTTTGTCCTCCGTGTAGCTCTGTACGCGATAGCTGGTGAGGCCAATTTCTGCTGGGATGACTGCATCGGCTCCGTATGCAAGTCGGAACGGGGTCTCCCCCGTGGGTGTCCTTGTGGTCGTCCGATATGCCCACAAGACGCTTGGCAGTTCGTCTGGCCAGATACCCTTTGCCCCCTCGAGCCTGGTCTTGATGATCTTTAGCAGTGTCCTGTTCGTGACTTCCACCTGTCCGTTTGCCTGCGGGTGAGCTGGTGATGAGTAATGATTCCGAATGCCTAGCTCTAAGCAGAAACTTTTGAACGCGCTATTGTCGAACTGTTTTCCATTGTTAGAGACAAGCACCCTCGGAATCCCGTACCTGCATACGATTTCTTCCACACGAAGGCACGGATGTTTTTCTCTGTGATAGTGGCAAGGGGTTCCGCTTCGACCCACTTGGTGAAGTAGTCGATACCGACTACCAGGAACTTTAGCTGCCTTAGAGCCGTTGGGAAAGGGCCCATGACGTCTAGCTCCCATTGTGCGAACGGCCAAGGGGCCGTCATGGGTGAGAGTTCTTCTGATGGTTGCCTGATTAGATTACTGAACCTCTGGCACTTATCGCAAGCCTTCACATAGGATTGGGCGTCCCTGAACATGGTGGGCCAGTAATATCCGGCTCGGATAAGTTTGTGCACCAAAGACCGTGCTCCGGAGTGATTCCCGCAAATCCCCTCATGAATTTCCCTCATCACATATTCTGCTTCGCCGTGGCTTAGACACCTTAGGTAAGGTCGAGAGAAACCTCTTTTGTACAAGGTGTCGTTGATCAGTACGAATCGTACGGCCCGGACCTTCAATCTCCTTGCAGCATCCTTCTTGTCTGGCAGAGAGCCCGACTGTAGATATTCTTTTAGGGGTGCGGTCCAATCCTCTCCAACATCTATCTCTTGTATCTTCCTCCCGTGATTAATAAGTGAGCAAGTTTGAACAAAGGATAATACCTGTTTAGGCGCATTCATGAACTCCGCGGAGGCTGTTTTTGCCAAACGGTCGGCGCACTCGTTTTCCTCCCTTGGGATCTGAACGAATTTGACCTCGAGGCCGGCGATTCGGCCCTTCACTTCCCCCAGGTACTTCTTCATCCTCTCGTTCCTACACTCAAAATCGCCATTGATCTGACTAGTTATCACCTGGGAGTCACAATGTATGGTCATGTTTTCGGCGCCCGCGGCCTTTGCGAGATCCAAGCCAGCTATCAAGGCTTCATACTTCGCCTCGTTATTGGTTGTAAGGAAGTCTAGCCTTATCATGCACTCGATCTTATCCCCTTCTAGTGTCCGCATAACTACACCGGCTCCTCCTGAGTGCTGATTTGATGACCCATCCGTGTGAATGATCCACAGTTTCTGTCCTTCAGCCCCTTCGTCTTCCGGCTAGGTGTACTCGGCTATGAAGTCCGCCACCACTTGCCCCTTCATTGAAGTTCGTGGACGGTACCATACGTCGAATTCGCTTAGCTCAATTGCCTACAAGGCCATTCTTCCTACCGCCTCGGGGCTGCTCATTGCTTTCTTCAAAGGTTGGTCCGTCAAGACTACGATTACATGAGCTTGGAAATAGGGTTTGAGTTTCCGCGCAGCGGTCATGAAGGTAAGGGCCAATTTCTCCATCCGGGGATACCTTTCTTCTGCTCCTCGGAACGCCCTGCTCACAAAATAGACGGGTCATTGGGAGCGTCCGTCGTCCCGTACCAAGGCCGCGCTGATTGCTGCTTGCGAGACCGCAATGTAGAGGTACAGCTCTTCTCCTGGCACGGACGGGCTGAGAAGTGGTGGGGACGACAGGTACTTCTTCAGGTCTTCGAATGCTCTCTGACATTCGTCCGTCCACTCGAACGATTTCTTTAGCACTTGGAAGAAAGGCAAGCACTTATCTGTCGCTTTGGAGACGAATCTGTTCAAGGCCGCGACTTTTCCGTTCAAGCTCTGAACTGCCTTCACTGTCTTTAGGGGCTCTAACTCCATTATGGCTCGCACTTTCTCTGGGTTGACTTCTATACCCCTTTGTGACACCATGAATCCCAAGAATTTCCTGGCCGTAACCCCGAACACGCACTTGCTTGGGTTTAGCTTCATGTTGTACGACCGGAGGGTGTCGAATGTCTCCTGAAGGTCGCTGAGATGGTCGTTCTCGCGCACGCTCTTCACCAACATGTCGTCGACATAGACTTGTACGTTCCTGCCAAGCTGGTGCGCGAACATCTTGTTCATCAACCTTTGATATGTAGCCCCCGCGTTCTTGAGTACGAATGGCATCACCTTGTAGCAGAAAAGTCCTTGGCTGGGTACAAAAGAGGTCTTCTCCTGATCCTCCTCCTCCATTTTAATCTGGTTATAGCCTGAGAAGGCGTCCATGAAACTCAAGAGCTTGTGTCTAGCCGTCGAGTCTACCAGAGTGTCTATCCTTGGGAGTGGATAGCTGTCTTTCGGGCACGCCTTGTTAAGGTCCGTGAAGTCAACGCACATTCTCCACTTTCCGCTGTTCTTTCTCACCCTGACCACATTTGCTAGCCAGTCGGGGTAGTAGACTTCTCGGATAAACCCCGCCTCCAGCAGTTTTCTAACTTCTTCTGCCACCGCTTTGTCCCGTTCCTGCACGAACACCTGCTTCTTCTGCCGGACTGGGGGGGAGTCCGGGTTGACATGCAGCCTATGGACTATCACTGACGGATCTATTCCTGGCATATCTTCGTGGCTCCACGTGAATATGTCCTGATTCCTCTTCAGGAAGTTTGCCAGGTCTTGCCTTACCGTCTGGCTGGTCAGGGTGCCCATTCTTGTCGTCCGTCCGGGTCTCGATTCATCGAGCGTGACTTCTTCTAACTCTTCTACCGGCTCTGCGACGGTCCGCTGCTTGCCAATGCACAAGGTCTGCTGGTGATCCTCCATTTCCAGCATGGCGACGTAGCATTCCCGGGCGGCCACTTGATCTCCTCGCAACTCTCCAATTCCGTACTCCGTAGGGAACTTGATCATCAGGTGGTATGTTGAGGTCGCTGCTTTCCAAGAGTTTAGTGTTGGTCACCCTATTATACCGTTGTATGCGGATGAGCAGTCGACCACTAAGAAGGTCACGTCTTGAGTGATTTGTTGCGGATAATCGCCAACCGTCACTGAGAGTGTGATTGCTCCTAGTGGGAGTATCCTTGTTCCTCTAAAGCCGACCAACGGGGCATGCGTTGGTGTTAGCCGTGCTCTATTTATTCCCATCTGCTGGAATGCTGGGTAGTACAGGATGTCTGCCGAGCTGCCATTGTCGACCAGCATCTGGTGTACGTTATAATCTCCTACCCTTAAACTGACGACAAGGGCGTCATCGTGTGGATGGTAGAGGCGTCGCGCGTCATCCTCCGAGAACCCGATGATCAGACTTTCTCTCCGTGCTATCTTGGGTACAGAACCCGTTGTCTGCACATTTTGGACCATCTTAAGGTAGGTCTTTCGGGCCTTCTTGGATGATCCCGTCGCCGTCGTGCCCCCTATAATCATCCTTATGTCCCCAACAGGGGGTTTCTGATGGTCGTTCTCCCGCCGGGAGGCCTGTTCCCGTGCATGAGCATCCGTCCTTTCCTTACTGACGAATTTCTGCAGTTTTCCTTCTCTGATGAGGGCCTCAATTTGCTGTTTCAGGTCGTAGCAATCCGCAGTATCGTGACCGTGATCGCGGTGGAAACGGCAATACTTGTTCCTGGACCGCTTGGCTGGATCGCTCTTTAGCTTCCCTGGAAACGTCAGAGATCCCTCGTCTTTGATCTGCATCAGCACCTGGTCTAGCGGAGCGTTCAGAGGGGTGAATCTTGTGAATCTCCCTCCTGGGGGTTTAGAACGCTTATCCTCGCGTCTGTCTCCCGTTCTTGCTTTCTTCTTTCCGTGGTCCTGCCTGGCATCTTTCGGTCTCTCTCTCTTCCTGGGTTTGTCTTCCCTGGCCGATAGTGCGTCCTCCGCGTTCATGTATTTCGTGGCCCTGTAGAGTACCTCAGACATGGTCTTCGGATCGTTTTTGTACAGGGAGAACAGGAATTTTCCCTTCCGCAGGCCATTCGTGAAGGCTGCCACCAAAATTTTGTCGTCGGCCTCATCAATGGAAAGTGCTTCCTTGTTGAAGCGAGTTATGTATAACCGCAGCGTCTCGTCCTCCCGCTGCCTGATACTCATTAGGCACGCTGTAGACTTCTTGTACCTGTGTCCCCCTATGAAGTGCGAGGTGAATTGGGCACTTAGCTCCTTGAAGGTGTTGATCGAATTTGGCGTCAGTCTGCTAAACCAGATTCTTGCCGCGCCCTTCAGTGTTGTAGGGAAGGCCCTACACATGATTTCGTCCGGTACCCCTTGGAGGTGCATCATGGTCTTGAAGGTTTCCAGATGATCTAACGAGTCCTTGATCCCGTCGTAGCTCTCAACCTGTGGCATCCGGAACTTCGGCGGCAGGGGACAGGAGTTGACTGGTGCGGTGAACGGCGAGTCCGTCTTATTCACCAAATCGTCAAGGTCGCTGGAGACGCGTCCCTTGAGGGCGTTCATCATGACCTCCATTTGCTCTTTCATCACCTGCATCTCTGCGAGGATGGGCGGTGGGGTCGCATTTGTGAGGGAGGGCATGCTCGAATTCCGCCTCTCCGTTCTACTGGGCTCATTACTGCCTTCTTGCTTCTCAAACCCCCTTCTTTCGGAGCTGTCCCCCTGGTTCTCCTCCTGACCGTTATGTCCCGGGTTCTTCTGTGGCAACTGTTCCTCCAGGTCGTGATTCTGTTTCGTGAGGCGTTCTACTGCGGCCGCGAGGGTCTGAACCTGTCTTTCTAATGCGGTGGGCCTTGGCGGCTCGTCGCCTTGAACGTCGTTGGTGTTGGCCATCGAGCGTGTGAGTACCATGCAACTCTTGTGTCCGGGAGGCGACAATGGCTTAAGCTGTCACGATCGTTTCCCACAGACGGCGCCAACTGATGATGCTGAAAAGTTCACCAGTGAGATGCACGATCCTTGCACTCGTAGCCGTTACCTGCAAGAGAGAACAACACAGAAACACCTTCAAGGGGCACCGGTGTGGAGCCGGCCAAACACCCTCCGAAGGTCAAGTCAGAAATGTTTTTTACAACTCTAAAGTGCTAGAGAGGAGTTAGTTACGCATACCCTTTTTGTGAGGATGTTGGGGCTTTTTTATAGTAGTGAGGTCCTGTCTCCTTTCCTTGTGGAGCAAGCTTCATCCTTGCAGAACAAGTCTCTTATCCTTGTAGAGTAAGTTTCTCATCCTTGTAGAGCAAGTTTTCTAAAACGTGGTGGGCAAGTTTGGGCCTTCGTCCTATCAGGGGCCCACGCGAAGGATGGGCTCTACCCTCTTTGGGCTCGTGGTCATGGGCCTATTGGGCTCGCCAAGCCTTTATCTCATATTTTATCCTCTTCAGGCTAAATATTAGTGCACACTTGATCATTGCATACAATTGTACAGACACAATTTGCACAACATTTGTGACTACTGTTCTTTGCAACAACAGATGTGAAATAAACATTTCTAATGTAACATAATGCTAAGTGATAAAGCTGAAAGGTTACAAATTTTTGTCTGTATGCTTGTAATTTTTATATATATATATATATATATATATAAATAAATTACCTGGTGGTAGTAATTAATTTTTTTGATTAATCTTTTTAGTGCTATCGAGTAATATTTACCATTCCATAAATAAATTTTTTTTTTTAAAAAAAGGTAATATTTACCACATGTTGAAGTTGAAGAAGCCAACAAACGACATGCTATAGTAAACGACATATCCCAACCCGGCCCAAGACAATCCCTAATTCTCAGAGGTTATCTTCAGTGAAAGGGAAGAAAGGGGCAGCCCGAAATAGAAGCTATGTGGGAGAATTTAATGGCGCTGCAGGGGATGATCAGCGCCGCCCGTCGGAGGCAAGCATAAGTGAGGTTGTTATCTTTAATGCAACATCGGGTTCGTCTGAAGGAAATCATGGCTGGGTCTCGAGCAAATCCAAGCCGAGGCAGGTGGTTCTTCAACCCCAAAAGAGTAGTGAGGCTGCCATTCCTGGTTCGGGTTTGGGTAGCTCCGACGAAATGTTTTGTGAAGATTCTGAAAGGCCAGGCAGATTGGCCAAGACTGGTGGAGGAGCTGAAAGCCTTTGTTATGATGAGGTTCAATTCAGTCATAGTGTGGGTGGAGCTTTGTCTACGAGTAATGGATGTCTTCCTAGCATCAGCATTCCTAGTAGTGGTGATGGGGCTTTTACAGCTCCTGAGTCATCTGTGTTCATGGATAGGCCAGACAGGATGGTTCTTGAAGGTGGAGGTGAAATTGAGGAGCCTCAATGTTGAGTTCTCTTTGTTCTTTTTTTCTCCCAATTGTTTAATGATGAACATTATTATATGGAATTGTAGAGGTACTCGGAAGCCCTCCTTTAGAAAGCATGTTAGTGATTTGGTGCAAAATTACAACCCAGCAATTTTGGTTGTAATGGAAACCCGTGTAGGGGGCGATAGAGCTAGGGAGATCACAAATTTGTTGCCGTTTGATGGAGCTTTCCATATCGATACCACAGGCTATTCTGGTGGTTTTTGGGTGCTGTGGAACGCTGACAGAGTTTATTTAGCTTTACTCTCCAGTACTGAGCAGGAAATTCATGTGGAGGTGAAGGTACGTTTCACAAACACTAGTTGGTTATTTTCTGCTGTGTATGCTAGTCCTAGGAACGCTGAAAGGCAAGTTTTGTGGGAAAATCTGATGACTGTGGCTGACTTACATAATTTACCTTGGGTTATAGCTGGTGATTTTAAGGAGCCTCTTCTTAGTGAGGATAAATTTGGGGGTAGGGTGGTGACTGTGAATAGGTCTCTGTTGTTCAAGGAGTGTTTGGATAAATGTAATATGGTGGATATTGGTTTCGTGGGTCCCCGTTTCACTTGGACAAATAGGAGGGAGGTTCAAGTTTTGATCCAAGAGCGTATTGATAGATTTTTTGTTAACCCGAACTGGTGTGTTTTGTACCTTGATGCAAAAATAACTCATTTGACTCGGTGTCACTTGGACCATTGTCCTGTCTTTTGGAGTTACAGCCGAGAACCCAAAAGGGGAGGAGTAGACCTTTTCGGTTTCAAACTGGCTGGTTGTTGGATCCTTCCTTTTTCCCAATAGTGCATCAAGCGTGGGATAGGAATAATAGGCTGGTTGATGCTATTAATTGTTTTACTCGGAAGGCGATGGAGTGGAATAAAAATCAATTTGGGAATATTTTCACTAGGAAAAAGAATTTGTTTTCAAGGCTTAATGGTATTCAAAGGTCCCTAGCTTTATGCCCTTCGGAATTCCTGGTAAATTTGGAAAATGAGCTTCTTAGGGAGCTTGATCTTGTGCTTAGGCAGGAGGAGGAGTTATGGGCTTTGAAGTCTAGGGTGAATTGGATGATTCAGGGGGATCGTAATACGACCTTTTATCATGTGTCAACCTTGGTTAGACGTAAGAGAAATCAAATCATGGCTATTAAAAATACAGTGGGGGATTGGATTCTTAAGGAGGGGGAGATAAAAGATTTCATTAGGCGTGGCTATGAGCAGATTTTCTTGTCTTCTCACTCTTCTGTGCCTAGGATGGAGCCCGTTGTTTTGCAATGGCAGCCTCGGCTTTCGGAGTTGGAGAAGGAGAGTGTTAGTGGGGGGCTTTCTGAAGATGAGATAAAGGCAGCCCTTTGGTCCTTGAAGCCTTTCAAAGCTCCGGGGCCGGATGGGCTTCATGCGGGCTTCTTCCAAAACTTCTGGCATACCGTGGGTAACTCTGTGATTGATGAAGTTCAAAAGATTTTTGCTGATAGAAGAGTTCTGGAGGCCTTGAATAGTACTCACATTGCTTTGATTCCAAAGATTCAAGGGCCAGAAACTTTGGGTAATTATAGACCTATTAGTTTGTGCAATACGGTGTATAAGGTGGTTACAAAGATTATCGTGGCGAGGTTGCAGCCTTATTTGGACAAGCTTATCTCTCCTATGCAAACGGCTTTTGTGCCGGGGCGTAAAGGGACTGATAATGTTATTATTGCCCAAGAGGTTCTCCATTCCCTTGGGAAAAAGAAGGGTAGGACCGGTTATATGGCTCTAAAGATAGACTTGGAGAAAACTTATGATAAGCTAGAGTGGAGCTTTATTAGAGATATGCTTATTCGTATTAATCTTCCTATGGACATCATAGATGTTATTATGAGCTGTGTGTCTACTGTCTCTACTTCTATTTTATTCAATGGAGAAGCCCTTGACCCGATCTTTCCATCTAGGGGTATAAGACAAGGGGATCCCATTTCTCCGTATTTGTTCATTCTTTGTATGGATTTTCTGGGGCAACTGATTGAAGAGAAGTGCAGTGAGAAGTTGTGGCAGCCAGTGAAGGCTTCTTAGAGGGGTCCTGCTTTCTCCTATCTCTTCTTTGCAGATGATTTGATTCTTTTTGCTAAAGCTGATGGGGTTAATTGTTCTTCCATTAGAGATGTCTTGGACACTTTCTGTAATATTTCTGGCCAAACGGTGAGTGAAGCTAAATCAAGGGTTTATTTTTCTCCAAATGTGGATAGAGATACTAGGGAGTCCTTTTGTGATATTCTGGGATTTGCGTCAACTCCGTATCTTGGTAAGTATCTTGGTTTTCGGCTAAAGCAGCTAGGTTCTTCCTCGCATGATTATAACTTTATTTTGGATAGAGTGAAGCAAAAATTATCTGGGTGGAAGGCAAATCTTTTATCTTTGGCGGGTCGTAGAGTTCTCATTCAATCTTCTCTAGCTGCAATCCCTTCCTATATCATGCAGTGCTCTTATCTTTCGGGAAGGGTGTTGGATGGTTTAGATAGAGTAAATAGGAACTTCCTTTGGGGGTCTACAGTTTCAGCCAAGAAGATTCATTGGGTTGGTTGGGAAAAGGTGACAAAATCAAAGCAGGAAGGGGGTTTGGGGTTGCAAACAGCCAAAGGGAGGAATGTAGCTCTCCTATCCAAGCTTAATTGGAGATTTCATACGGAGGGAGAGGCTTCGTGGGTAAATGTTTTGAAGATGAAGTATTGCAACAACCGAAGGAGAGCAGCGGTCAATGCGGATATTCTCCCTTGCTCATCTATATGGGCTGCTATGAAGAAAGGGATGGGTACTTTTAAAAAGGGGTGTAGATGGTTGGTTACAAAAAATAGTACTTTGAATATTTGGCATAACAATTGGACTAATGGGGGTTCCCTTAGGAAGTTGATTCAAGGTCCTATTTCTCAAGAAGCCAACCGTTTGGAAATTAAAGATTTTATGCTTGATGTGGGGTGGGATTGGGAGAAGCTTACCTTTGAATTACCTGATGAAGTGAAGGGGTTGATTAGTGCGGTTCCCATCTCAATCTTAGGGGGTAGTTTGGACAAGTTGGCTTGGGCCGGTTCTCCTAATGGGTCTTTTACTGTGAAAAGTGCTTATGGTTTGGCTGTGGAGTCTTCAAATGCTACTGTTTTTTCAGCTAATTGGGTTTGGAAGGCGAATGTGTTGCCAAAAGTTAGAATGTTTCTTTGGTTGTGTGCTCATAATAGTATCGGTGTTAAAGTTTGCCTAGGTAGAAGAGAAGTGATTCAAGATGAAGTGTGCCCTGTTTGCTGCACTGGGGGTGAAACTATTCTGCATGCTTTGAGGGATTGCTCCCACTTAAAACATGTGTGGAATCAGCTAGGGGTCATAGCTACTAATCATGAATTTTGGCATGTTAATTTGGTGGATTGGTTGTCTCTGAATGTAAGGAAGAATGATAGAGCTCATGGTTTGGGTATCCCTTGGAATATTGTGTTCCCTGTTGCTATTTGGACCATTTAGAAGAGTAGGAATGATATTGTTTTCAATAGGAAAGGTCGAAGTCCTAACTTGGCTATGGAAATTGTGTATCAAGCTAAAGAGTATGTTCATTGTGTTGCTACTCCAAGATTGCAAACCCGTAGAGTTTTAAGGAGCATTCGATGGGAGAGACCTGAGCATGGGTGGAGGAAGTTGAACACAGATGGGGCGTGCAGTGAGCTTCATGGGCTGGCTGGTTGTGGGGGAGTGGTAAGGAATGAGGATGGCCAACGGGAAGCGGGTTTTAGCGAGCGCATTGGGATCACTAGTAGTTTTGCTGCTGAGATGTGGGGGCTGCGTGAAGGTCTTAAGCTGTGCTGCAACTTAAATATCCGCTGTCTTGAAGTAGAGATGGATGCCAAGTCCATTGTGGAGGTGCTTCAGAATACAGGTTATGTTAATCATGTTATATCCCCTATTTTAGATGACTGTAGGCAGCTGATCACTCGGTTCCAAAATGTTCGTATCAAGCATTGTTTCCGGCAAGCGAATCAATGTGCTGATGTTTTAGCTAGGATGAGTTTTAGTTTGAATGCTGATTTTCTTATTTTTGATAGTCCGCCTGTGGACGTTATAGATGTTTTTGAGGGAGACCTCATTGGGAGGTCTTTCCCCAGGTCTTGTATTGTCCCTTGTGTTGGTTTTTAGTCTTGAATATAATCGTCTTTCATCAAAAAAAAAAAAAAAAAAAAAAGTAAAGAAGAAAATGGCAGTGAGTAACAAAGCCATTGCATGTGCCAATGAAAGAAGAAAGAAGAAGTTAGTGGAGACAGTTGTCAAGCATTGATTGGTGGAAACAAGTGTCAAGCATTGATTGGTTGCATAGTTAAGAGTTTGTTAGTTAGTTATTTTAGGCGGCAAATCAGAATATGTTCTCAGTGTATATATAGAGTAGTTTGTTAATTATTTGTAACAGATTTCATATCATTCTCCCTCAATAATCAATAAGATTTTCAGTTTCTTCAAGAATCTTTTCCTTTTACATGGTATCAGAGCATTTTCCTTTTGTTTCTTAGTTTCCAAACAAAGCTTGAATTTACAAAACCAGAGCTTCTTGGGATTTTCTTTCTTGTTCATGGCTTCCAATTCCACAAACAACACTCAATCTCAAACTACACTTTCACTGCCTTCTTAAAATGCAGTAATGGCAGATGAATTTGCAAACAATCCTTTCTTTCTTCCAGCAAATGAGAATCCTGGTCTTGTTCAGCCTCTGAGTGGTCCTAAGAACTACATGAGTTAGGCAAGATCTGTGTTCTTAGCTTTGAGTGCCAGAAACAAATTTGGCTTTGTGAATGGATTAATTCTTAAGCTAGATCCATCTTCTCCATTGTTCAATTCTTGGAGTAGATGTAACACTATGGTGCTTTCATGGTTAACAAATTCACTTAGCATGGAGCTTAAAGCAAGTGTCATGTACATCAATACTGCGAAGGACTTATGGATTGACCTCAAGGACAAGCTCTCTCAAGGCAATACTCCAAGGCTTTTTGAGCTTCAAAAGGAGATCTCTCATCTTTCACAAGGATCACCCTCGGTGAGTTTTATTTCACAAAGTTCAAAACCTTGAAGGGTGAATTTTCCAATTATCAACCTTTCACAGTTTGCACTTGTGGATCCAAGTCTTCTCAATTGGATGCTCAACACAAGGAGCATGTATTTCATTTTTTGATGGGATTGAATGATAGCTATGGAAATATCATTGGTCAAATTCTGTTAATTGAGCCTTTTCCCTCTCTTAGCAAAGTGTGCTCTTTGATTTTGTAAGAAGAGGAAAGGAGTATTGGTCATGGTTTCAACATGATTCAATTTGCAAATGATGTTGCTATGTGTGTGAATAACAACAAAGGTTTTCATGGTAATCAAGGTCACAATCATGGTGGAAAAAGGGGTAATTCTAAGAAAGAAAGGCTTTTATGCACTTACTGTGGTCTCACTGGTCATATAGTAGATAAATGCTATAAGTTTCATGGTTATCCTTTAGGCTATAAACCAAAAGGAGGTAACAAAGCTATGACAAATCAAGTTTCTACAATATTTCCCTCTGGAAACTTTGGATTGGATGGTTTTCCTTCACCACTGAATGCTGGTTTACCTACTGTTGGTGTTTTACCTACTGGTGTTTTGCCTAATGTTAGTGCTCAATCTGACATTGTTTCTGCCTCACAGAACTTTCTTGGTCTTCATTTGGGGGTTCTCATTTGCAAGCTAGTCCATAAACTTCCTTGTCTCAATGCCCTCTTTCTCAAGCCCGATGTGAGCAGTTCCTTAACTTTCTGAAGAATTATGTAGCTCCTGGATCAGGTAATGGTACTCAGGCTGCCCATCAAGTTGCTTCTGTCATGACACCAAATTCTTCCATTCCACAAATCTCAACTTCCACCTCCACTTCACCTTCTTGTTCATCTAATTTTTTAGGTAATCCATATTGGACTCCACCCAATCTTTCTCATTCCATTTTTTCTACACAAGTTGTTGATAGGCATGCATATAAATCTAATACTTAGATCATTGATACTGGAGCAACTAATCATATGGTTCATTCAGTAACTCAATTCACTACAATTACTTCTATAGTCCAAACTTGTGTCTACTTGACAAATGGGGAAGAAGTCTTAGTCATACATGTAGGCACAATGCAAGTTTCTTCCACACTTACTCTCACTAATGTTTTATGGGTTCCTTCTTTTAGTTTTATTTTGATATCAGTTAGTTAACTCACCAAGAATCTTTCTTGTTGCCTCATTTTTCTTGGTGATTGTTGTTTCATTCAGGACATTGCTCAATGGAGCACGATTGGTCTAGGCAAGGAAAACAATGGATTATATTTACTGCAAGACTCAAGTTCTAGAATAGCTGCATCTGCTCTTATTGCTACTGTTAGTCACATCTCTCCTGTAGATTTGTGGCACCATAGACTAGGTCATCCCTCTCATTCAAAACTTCAATTGTTGAAACAAGTTGTAAGTTTGATGTTTCCAATAAAACACATTGCTGTGATGTTTGTCATTTTTCAAAGCAAAAGAGGCTTCCTTAGTTCCTTTTACTCCTAGTACTCATGTATCATCTAAAACTTTTGAATTGACTCACTGTGACCTAAAGGGTCCTTTTGCTACTAATACTGTTGATGGTTTTAAATACTTCTTGACTGTTGTGGATGATTTTGCTAGATGTACTTGGATTTACCTTCTTAAACATAAATCTGAAACTCAAATTTTTCTTCCTCAATTTGCAACTATGGTGAATACTCAATTCAATAGCAAAATCAAAACCATTAGGAGTGATAATGGTACTGAATTTTACTTAAAAGATTTCTTTCACTCCAACGGCATCTTGCACCAATTATCATGTGTTGATACTCCTCAACAAAATGCAGTTGTTGAGAGGAAGTATCAACACATTCTTAATGTTGCAAGAGCTTTAAAGTTTCAGTCCAAAGTTCCTTTGTGTTTCTAGGGTGATTGTATCTTAACAAAAGTACATTTAATCAACAGAATTCCCTCAAAATCTTTTGGAAATAAAAGTCCTTATAAGCTTCTTTTTAACTCTACCTTCCTATCATTATCTTAGATGTTTGGGATGCTTGTGTTTCATTTCTACCTTACCTCATAATAGGAACAAACTTGCACCTAGGGCCATAAAGTGTGTTCTTAGGCTATCCCTATGGCATAAAAGGCTACAAGGTTTTGGATCTTGAATCAAATTCTGTTCACATTTCTAGAGATGCCATTTTTTATGAGCATATTTTTCCATGTGTCATTTCTTCTCAACCATTAAGTTCCTATCTAGATGATTTTGTCTACCTCAAATAATCCTACCTCTATTCTTGCCTCAGACTCATCCTTACCTCTAATTCAGCCATTAGTTACTCCTCCCTCACCTAGTATCCCCACTAAAACTAGTACTAATTTCCTAGGTACCTCCATTACAATTTTTGTAGAACCTACTATTTCCACTGAGTTGATTCCTTCTAATTCAATATCTGATCCTATTCCATCTTATTCTGCCTCACCTATTCCTCCTTCACCCATCTTAAGAATGTCTACTAGACCTCATAATCCTCCACCTTATGTTTCTGAATATTCCTGCAAGTCTATCAATACCAAGCTTGGTTCTGGTTTGCATATAACATTTCAGATTGTTTAGATTACTCTCATCTTGGTCCCACTTTTCATTCTTTTGTCATGGCAGTCACCACAACTCCATCAAAACCTGTCTTTTTTAATCAAGCAATTCAATTTTTTGAAAGAAGGGCTGCCATGGACAAAGAAATTGAGGCTTTGGAGGTTAATAATACTTGGACTTTGACTCAATTACCTGCTGGTAAGTCCCCCATTGGTTGTAAATGGGTATACAGAATTAAATACCTTCCAGATGGCACTATTGAAAGGTATAAGGCACATTTAATTGCTAAGGGATTCACATAGAAAACATGGTTTAGACTATTTAAAGACCTTTTCCCTAGTAGCTAAATCTGTCTCTGTCAGAATTGTCCTCTCTTTGGTTGCTGTGAAAGGGTGGTTCCTCTACCAAATGGATGTCAACAATGCATTTTTGCATGATGACTTAGTTGAGGATGTTTACATGTGCTTACCGCCTACTTTTCACAGCAAAGGGAATAATTTGGTTTGCAAATTGAACAAAAGTCTTTATGGCCTTAAGTAAGTTTCAAGGCAATGGCTTGAGAAATTTCCAACCACCATACTACCAATGGGATTTGTTCAATCTAAATCTAATTATTCTTTGTTCACTCACACTTAAGGGTCTTCTTTTACAGTGTTGTTGGTCTATGTGGATGATATACTGCTCACTGGGAATAGCCCTGCATGTGTTGATAGTTTAAAGAAGTTACTTGATGACAGGTTTAGGTTGAAAGACCTTGGTTCTCTAAGATATTTCTTAGGACTTGAGGTAGCTAGAACTGATGAAGGTATAAGTTTGAATTAGAGAAAATATGCCCTAGAGATTTTGAAGGACACTGGTTTCTTTGGTTCTAAACCTATAAAGTTCCCTATGGAGCAAAATTTAAGGCTGTCTAAGTATGAAGGCAAGCCACTTGCAGACCCTGGTCAGTTTAGGGGGTTAATTGGAAGGCTATTGTGCTTGACTCTAACAAAACTTGACATCACTTATGTTGTGCATAGGTTAAGTCAGTTTGTATCTTAGCCAAGGGAACCTCACTTGCTTGCAACCCACAGAGTGCTTTGGTACATAAAAGGGTCACTAGGAAAAGGAATTTTCTTCTCTAGTAACTTTGATTTGCATATTAAGTCCTTTTGTGATGTAGACTGGGCTGGATGCCCTAACACAAGAAGATCATTGACAGGTTATGCAATTTATCTAGGAGAATCCTTGATATCATGGAAATCAAAGAAACAAAGAGTGGTCTTAATTTCATAGAGCAATGGCCAGTTTAACATGTGAGATAACTTGGGTACTGCAATTGCTCAAAGATTTGAAGATTGAACATCCTAAACTAGCTATGTTATTCCGTGATAATCAAGCAGCATTGTATATAGTTGCTAATCCAATCTTCCATGAGAGGACTAAACATATTGAAATGGATTGCCACTTGGTTCGAGACAAGATTTTGGAAGGGATGATTAAGACTTTTCGTGTGGCCACATATGCTCAAGTAGCTGATATATTTACCAAAGCTTTGGGCTTCAGCTCTTTTACAAGACTTTTTGAGAAGCTAGGATTAAAAGATATATTTATACCAAGGCAATTGAAGGGAAATTCTTCACTTCAAGTCACTGACCTTAAGGCTCAGGACTTAAGGGGGATTGTTGAAGTTGAAGAAGCCAACAAATGACATGCTATAGTAAACGATAATGGCAAGTGTAAAGTAAAGAAGAAAACGGCAGGGAGTAACAAGGGCATTGCATGTGCCAGTGAAAGAAGAAAGAAGAAGTTAGTGGAGACAGCTGTCAAGCATTGATTGGTGCTCACGGTGGGAGCCTGCTGCTAGCCGCAAAGTGTTGCAGCTGTTGGGACTCGAACTGGGGAGCAAACCAAGTCAAACCCAGAGCCTTACCCAATGGTGAACAAGCCACTGGGCCACACTTGGTGGTTACTTTTTTCTACATAAGCTCATTCATGGACCATTCTTTTACATTTACCAAAAAAGAATTGTATTTTTTCTTTTTCTTTCAAATCCCTCCTGTAGGGAGCTGCGCAAATCATCACGAAGTGAGGTTATAGTATTCCCTTGCAATTGAAAGTCTTCAGAACAAGCTACTTGGTTAGGCTAGAAGTTTGGTTGTATTCATTACAATTATGGGTTAATTCTCCCCAGAACCTTGAATTTCCTTTCCATGACTCATTTTAAGGGAAAAAAAAAAGACCGTAGTAGGTGCCGATAATTGATTTCAATTCTCCAGGACAAAATGTCATCGGGCTAATGCAATCTGTTTATTTTTGGAATATATTATAACATACACAAATGCATATTGGTAATTATATTCATACAATCATCATACAAGCTGTGCACTAGAGGACTTGTAGTTGTAGAACACAGTATCTTCTAGTACCTCCCCTGTACCCGAACAACTTTGCCATATTTGCCTGTTCAATGCTTGATTCATTTCATTTCAATCTTTCTGGTATGCAAACGACTTGACAACATACTCATTGCCTTTTTTATATTATAAAATATATATATATATATATATATATATATATATATAATATAGCTTCTCTTTTATGGCAACTTCAGTTTACTAAATAAATGTAGTATTCCATGGACGAAAATTGAAAGAGATGGCATGCATCATTGCCTTTTTTTTGTTGGTAATGGTTACCATGGCAAGATAGTCATAGCACATCCAAACGCCAACTCTTGTGCCCCAACTCAGCCGCACTACATCTACGATTCTGCATTCAATTACCATGTGGCGGACTACTTCAAATTTAACGGGACATCATATAGCCTACTAGATAGATTTATGAGTCATTTGGATCCGTGAGTAGATTTATGAGTCATTGCTAGCATGCATATAGACACGTTTTTGTGAGGATAAAATCAACTAGTATCAATTCAGTTGAAAATGGACAAAATACCAGGACCTAAATTTTTGTTATAGGATCAAAATAATTGATGTTAAAATGGGCATTAGAGGCAAGAACAGCCAGTTCTATTCCTCAGTTGCAAGAACAGCCATTTCTCTATTCTAGCTAATACTTCCTGATCTTGAACAAAGAACATCCTCATCTTCACGCAATCACCTTGTTTGTTCGTTGAAGCTCATCCATTAGTAGATGTGCCACAGATTTGTACCCCATCTCCCGAGCTTTGATGTCAATACAATTTTAAGTAAGTTTAGCAATAACTATGAGAAATATACTACACATTTAATAGTAGAAAATTAGACAAACCTCTGAATATTGCAATGCCAGTTGGAACCATCTTTCGCTTCCTTAGGCACAGTGAACTATCCAAAGCAAACATGAAAATCTTCGATCAGTCCATAAAAAAGGCTTATAAAATGATTCTGCAAAACCATTTGGATATATTGGCTAAAATGCGATGACAGACAACAACAGTTTGAGATGACTAATAATTGAAACTTGAAGGCAATTTTCACAGTGATTTTCGTACCTGTTACATATCCAATAAGGGTTAATTCCTTTTTCTTCCACACAATGTGGGCACATCCATTCTTTGTCCTTTCTCACCTCATCCATCTCTAACAAAGCATTAAAACACAAATGTTAAATGTAATTTTTTCAAAGTCTATCCTCTCTGCAAATACAAAGTAAATTATTTTGCAAATCACCACAAAATTTTATAACCCCAGAGCCACGAACTTTTATTTCTTTTGCTTTTCCCTCGCAAAAAATATTCAACCAAGTACAGGTCAGTCACCTCATATCTGATGCTTCTAAGTGGAACAGAATGACTCCACTCAGTCACAAGACATGAAACACAAAATTGGTAACTGCTTCATGTGTAAATTCAACTCATTATGATTGCGTGATTTGTGAGGCTAATGTTATATCCATTGTTTTGTCAAGGGGGGGAAAAAAAGCAAAGGATACTCGCTTTAGATAAAAGAGTTTCATTTTAATGAACTTCTAAATTGTTTACTTTCATCTGATATATGAAACGTTTTCCTTAATTCTTTATATTTGGGACTTACCTTCACCATACCTAACCATGAGACAGGCTCGACAGAGAACGCCATTGCTAGAATGACAAGCTGAACAATCCGTCTTCCCTGATTGGAATATGTTCCAGGAATGTCAAAGCCATTGAATGGAATGTTTACTGTTTAGATTGCAGAAAGTGATTTCAGAAATAAAACTAACCTATGCATGGCTCATCCATATCAAGATCACTACATCTCTTGCAATCTTCTTCTCCACACAGTTTCTTTTGCCTGCAATTATGTATTTTTGGATTCACAATGACATTTAATCTCCAATCACCACTTCATTTTAGACAAAAATATACTGCAAAATTAAAACCAAGGAACACTAAATCTGAAATCAACTATGCAAAACAATTATCCTAATATTTCCAAAATGTCACAACAAATTTTGTAACTATAAATGACTTGCATTTTAACTTGGATGCTATTATAATCTCCATAAAAAAGTGCACAACCAAACACATGGTTAGTGCTTTTGAAAATAAGTCAATAAATTAATTTAAATTGTCAGAAAACGAAATAGTCCACAACAATGAATAAGGGAACTAATTGAGACCACATGAAAAAAAATTGAGGCAGTTCAAATAACAGAACAAAATTGATTGAAAAATGAGAAGTAATATGATTATCATGGTTATGTTAACAGTATCCCAGAAAAAGCCATCATCCATAATACAAAAATTAAACCAGTAAAAGTGGCAGCAAATTCCAAAGACAGATTCTAAATGTAACTCCATGTTATACTAATAATTCCAAAATGTCCCAACAAATTTTTAACTCTAGTGACTTGTGCATTTTAACACAGAACAACTAATTCTAATGACTTGTGCATTCCAAGTATTTCTAACACACATTCAATTATATGTAAAAAAAAGTATACAATGAAACACATGCTGATTAGTTTTGAAGTTTGAACGCTAATCAAAACATTAACACAATAATAAATAAGGGAACTAAACTAAATGCAAATGGTCCCTCTGAAAAATTTGAGGCAGTTAAAATAACAGGAAAAAGAGAGAGAAGTAAGATGGTCATTATGATTGTGTTAACAATATCCAAGTAAAATTCATTTCCTCCTATCTTATCTATGACCCATTATACAAAAATTAAAATGGATAATGGAGATACAGAGACTATAAGGGCATAAACTAAACCTGCAGAAGTGGCAGCAAATTCCATAGACAGGGTCATAGAGACTGCCCCTTCCTTTGCTATCACAGCGGCGGGCAGAATATTCCGGCGAAAGCTGAAGCTCCAAACCACCCAGTTTCACCAAAGGCATGTTGGCAGGCCTCCTCTCTTCACTACTAGGAGTAGTACCATAACTCTCTTCACTTTCTTCTACACTCTCCTCTGAAACACCACCTACTTTCCCAACATTCCCGTTCATTAGTACAAAACAACCCAAATAGTTATATTACATTAACGACTCAAACTTCATTTTCTTTATAACAAAGAAATCTACGCACCTTCTTTTCCTCTCAAGCGATGAGACCGGCGCAAAGAAACGCGGTTCGGCCTCTTGTTGGCGGTGGCAGTTGAAGAATGCTTTAAGCGATGATCGGAATGCTTTAAGCGATCCGAGCGACGTAATGGCTTGAGTGTGTAGTCCTTTTTACTGTGCTTTCTAAGATTGGTGGGTTTTACAGAGGAAGCGATTGAGCGGAGCTCGGAAGCAGTTTTGTGGAGTCCAAGTGAGGCCATGCGAGCCTGATTTTCCAAGATTCTTGCATTTCGGAGGTCTTCGTAATCACTTGTTCCAAGCCTTCCCATTTTGTGGTTGGTTCAATCGAATGGGAATATAGGCACGGATTCAGACAAAGTTCAATCGAATGAGAAGACGGTGCTGATCGGGTAATGTGGGCAAATCAAGTTTAAACTCGATTTTGATTGTGGGTTTTCTGACTTCGCAGGTTATCCTTGGGAGAATTCCCAACGGTCATGTATTTTAAATTTCAAATTTCGAAACGCTGATAGTGTTGATTGGTTAATGTGTCTGTTTTTATTTTTGTTAGTAAAGTTTTTTTTTTTTTTTTTTTTTTGGAGGGGAAAAAATACATTTTTATTCATTACAATTTTTTTTAGAAGTATTACTTGCACAGTATTTTTACAACAAATTATAGAAGTTAGTTGTTATTAGTTCTAATTTGAACATATCACTTAAATTACATTTTTTGTTATTGATTCTAATTTAAACCTACTACTTAAATTACTTTTTTTGCTATACTTGACCACCAATAACAATATGTCATTGTATAACATTTCTCTTATATTTTGGATAAGTTTACAATTTTTTTGAGCTCTAATTTTGGTTTTTAAATTATTGAAATTATTTTTAATGTCATCCCTATTGTCATCTCAATGATAGAAATAACTTACATAAAA
Organism: Quercus wislizeni; assembly: GCA_023055345.1. Classification (NCBI taxonomy): domain Eukaryota; kingdom Viridiplantae; phylum Streptophyta; class Magnoliopsida; order Fagales; family Fagaceae; genus Quercus; species Quercus wislizeni. The sequence goes on from JALGQJ010000003.1 coordinate 26,259,539, forward strand.
AACAGAGTGCGTTACTAGCACACTAAATCCTGACATGACTATTAAAATAATTTTAAAAAATTTTATTTGGCATTTACAAATATCAAGTAAGCATTTCAAATATAATATATAAAACCACGACAAAAAATTTAACCAAAAGAAAATTTAATTTAAAAAAAAACACATAAGCTAATTAAAATTTTTTTTTCTTTATATTATTTGTCAAAAGAATATAGATTAACATATTCTTCTGCAACTTGATTGCCTGGAAAATTAAAAAATCCAGATTATGTTTTCTTTTCTTGCATTTTCTTAGCAACCAAATATGCAAAAACACACACAAAATCCCTATCCTCTACCAAAAACATTGGAACCTCTAGTAAATCAAACTCATAAACTTAGTAACAAACCCATCTCCAACAAACTGAGTAGTGATCTTCAATTGAGAAGAATTGGGTTTTTTGCCAAGGGTTGAGAGAGAGAGAGAGAACTATGGGGTTTGATTTGGGATTTTGGGGTTTCTAAGGGTTTTTTCTTTATTTAATATAGTATTAGGTTGATTTTTGTGCCTACCGCAATCAAAGATTAGTAAATTTGATTTTTGTGATGTTGTGTTTGGTTGCCAAGAAAGTTCAAGAAAAGTTGAAAAAGTTACCGTGGTGGGCCTTTTTGAGATGTTGGGTTGGGCTGCCTCCTATTGCACTGAGGCCCAAGTGTTCTAGGTAGGAGAGTTAGGATCGGTCCAATTGCAACTCACCTTGGTTCGGCTTGTGCATGAACTATGCCCCTTTTTTGCTAAAATTTTGCTCACATGCCCGTGGCAAGCATAGCTGTTACAATAGAGTTATGGCAAGCAGATACAATGGGAAAATAATAAAGGCAACACACTTGCAGTTAGACAAAACGAAACTATTGTAAAAGAGCTACAACAGATAAATATAATAAAACAATAATAAAAGAGATGTGCTTACTGCCAAGCAAGACAAATAAGGGATCCTTAATGAAAAGGACAACATAACAACAAGATTCGTATCATAAGTAAAATTGCAAAGACAAGAAAAGAAATAATAATAATAATGAGATCAAAGAAAAAAGATTAGTCTGCCATGTTTAGTTGTGTTACAGGACTAAGACCAAGAAAGGAACCACTTCCTCAACGTGGACAACTTCGTAGGAGAATCCTACTATAGAAATTATCCACTTTAAGGGAACAGGCCTGAATGGTTTATGCCTAAAAAAATCATTTATCCTTAACAGAAGGTAGGCTTTTAAAGGGAGAGAAGGGATTAGCCTATTGGTGCATGTCTGCCATTCCATACTCTCTATTTCTCTTCTTAATCCTCTGCTTCTTTTTTCTCTATTTTTGTTACTTTAATTCTTTCCCACTCTTTTCTTTCTTTCTTAGTGCTTACTCATGTAGTGTAATGGTGGTGCTGTAATTCTCCTTTAGTGGTTACTACTATTGTGATGATGATACTGTGCACAGCGAAGGCCCTTTTTATACTACCTGCCATAACTGGTTTTTACTATTTTACCCTTTAACTACTTTTGTTTGGATTTGGGTGTCCTTCTCAACCACCTACTGGTTTGTCAGCTGCCTAGCTACCGCCATTTACCTGTGCTGGCTATGCCACTCCCCATTACCAGACAAAGAAGACTATTTTATTTTCTTGTTCACCGTGGCATTCTTATCCACCATAGTGTGGGTATTCTCTCTTGCTATCCCTTATGGCATGCACCTAATGATTCTAACTCATCTTTCCTTCTTTTGGGTGGTATGTCATCTCAACAGGACATCTCCCCCAAAAGAATCTAAGCGGGAACCCCAAAATAGGCTGTCCCTTCCCCCCACCGCCAAATCATACCCTCTCTTACCTCTGACCCATGACCTACCACTTTGTATTGGCTGGGTAGTGCTCCACTTCTGTGTATGTCAAAAACTTATCCACTGTTTGCCATGGTCTGGAGGTTCATCTGTGCATTCTATCGCTTATCCATGACCTCTTATGACGTGAACTGTTTTATGATTTTCCATTCTTTATTGGCTTGCTCCTTTCAAGGCCTGAGCCTTGCTTAATTATGGGTTTTTTCTCTCTTTAGCCCACTCTTTGCTCCTTCCGTAATCTTGCTGTCATTCCTACCAGACCACTCTACTATTCCTGCTGTGGTGTTATTTGACCCTTGCTTGTTGGGCCTCTTTTGGGCCTATTGCATGTTCTTCTCTCAATTGGTTACAATGACCCAGTATGGTCATTGGATTTATACTCATGCTATTTTGGGCTTTCTTGACTCATTATATTGCTTATGAGCTCCTTTGGCCCATTTCTTTCACCTTGGGCATCCTCGGCCCATTTTCTAATTCTGCATTTCCATGGGCTTTTAATAACTCTTTTGGGCTTCCCTAACCCAATTACCATATCCTTCATCCTTGGGGCTCATGGGCTTTCCATTAACCCCTTACTTTCTTACTTCATTACTTCGAGCCTGCTGTGGCCCATTCTTACTTTTCTACATCACATGATACCCATGGGTTTACTACTTCTTTCTCTGGGATCCTTTGGGCCCAGTTGCTTTCCTCAAGACCTATTTATTTACTTTATGGGCCTATGATCCATTGTTCCTACCATTCAGGCTTAATGGTTTTTTTATTAATCCATTAACTCTTCTCTGCCCATATTGTTGGGCTTCTTCCGACTATTGGGCTTCCCCAAAATGAGCATCAACAGTTACTACAAATTGTTTTTCTCTATCTTTATAACTAAAAAAGTTTTTATTTTTTTCAATTTAAATTAAAATTGAGATTTTTTTTTAAAAAATTTAGATGCTTGACATGACATTTTTTAAATATTTTTTTAATGGCCACGTCAACATTTATTATTTCTGTTAGTATTTTTGTTAGTGATGGTAAGGACAATATTGAAAAAAAAAATTCAAAATTTTAGGGATCAAAATAGGAGTTCAAAAAAAGTGGAGACCAAACTGGTAGCTGGCCCAAAACGTAAGGACAAAAATATATTTTCGCTTTTTTATCTTTTTCCCTACAACACATTGTTGGATGAGTACCACTTTTATTATCCCTATGTTTTTAATTTTAATAGTTTTTTTAAGGAATTCTTTTTATAATTTTTTTAAAATGGAATTCTTAGTTAATCCAACAATATAGAGAAAGTGGGAAAGGGAAAATAGTAAAGTAATAAGGAAGCAAGCCAAACAGGCTGAAATGACAGGATTGATGGCTAACAGGCCCATAAGAATCAAAAGAGGTAAATAGGCAATAAATGGGCCGAGGAAGCCCAATGAATGAAATAGTAAGCCCATGGGAACAATAAGAGGTAAAGAGGAAGTAAATGGGCCGGGGAAGCCCAGGAAATGAATTAGTAAATTCATTGGGTTGGCTTAAAGGTCAATAAGCATGAAAAGTAATAAGAGGTAAGGATGTGGTAATTGGGCCGAGGAAGCCCAAAGGATCTAGCTAAAAGCCCATGGGAGTAAAAAAGGTAAAGAAGAAGTAAATTGGTCGAGGAAGCCCGAGGAACGAAATGGGCTGGCATAACAAGAATGTTGGCCAATAAAGTCCAAAAGAAGTAAAGATGTTAAAGTGGGTTGGCATGGCAGGAGCATCAGCCCATAAGCCTACAAGTAACAAGAAATAAAAAAGAAAGGTAATGCTATAGCAGGCACAATGAAGTGGTATGGTAGGATCCATAGCCAAGAGGCCCACGGACACAGGAAAGAAAAGAACATGCGTTCGGCAGGAAGGTGAGGGCTTTCACCCAAGCAATACCCAGTCCAAGGTAGGGATGAAAGGCAGGGAACGTGTGCCCCAAAACCCATATATCCTTCACACCACAAGAGATAAACACCAACCAAAACATACAGCAAAATCAAACAAACACAGAGGCAGCAGAAATGGTGTGAAGGCCAGAAAGAAGCAAATTTAGACAGAGTGGATCATGCATATAGGGCCAAGGCACCACCTACTTATACCCAGCCAATACATGGGAGGTGGGCCATAGGTCAAAGGATTCAGAGGGTGTAGTCTAGCTGTGAGAAGAAAGAGAGGTCAAATGAGGTCAAATGGATTGGGATCACCTGATGTATGCCATAGAGTTAGGTAATGGAGAGACTTAATTTTTATCCAGATAAGAGTAATGAAAAACAGAGAGAGGTAAAAAACAAGACAAGCAATTTTGTTTGGGAATGAGGAGTGGTGCAACCAACACGTTTAGAATAATGGTAGTGGTTGAACATATGGTAGGCCAGTGGGCAGTCTCTGAAGGACGCCCATTAGGAGCTAAAAGCAGTTAAGAGGTAAAAGTGGTAAATCCTACCATGACAAATAGTATAAAGAGTGGTGGTTGTGAACAGTAAAAAGGGGGACCGAGAGGAACAAAAAAAGGAGAAAAGGTAGAACAAAAGAAAAGAAAATAAAAGGAAAAGAAAATACAAAAAATCAAGAAACATGAGTGGTAGAAGTAGAGGCATGCATCAATAGACTACTCATTTATCTTCCTTTTGATAGACCCACTCTTTGGGAGATTGAGGATTAAAGCTTGAACCATTTAGGTCCTTCTTCCAAAGTGCGTAACTTCTATGGCAGAAGCCTTCTTTGAGGTTACTCATGTTGGGGATTGGTTCCCTTCTTGGTTTTCTATCTGCTAAGAAACTAAGCTTACTTTTATGGCAAACAAGTTTTTCTTTCACGTTTGCTAGGTGAATAGTTTACAATTATTAAACTATCTGCTGTAGCGTTATTTTACTTTTGTATTTTCCCGCCATAACTTTATCAAGCCATTTTCCCTTATTTAAGTGTTAATGTTATTTGTTTAGTATTTTAGTTATTATGTCGTATTGTATTCCTACTATAACATCTGTAATAGTTGTTTCTACTATGGAAACACCATACACTCAATGTCTCAACCAAGACGCGACCATATTGGGATGGCTTAACTTGTTCACAAACTAGCCTAAAGTGAGTTTCATTTAGGCCAGCCCCTACTTTCTTACCTCAGATATACAGGCTACAGTGTTGCAGGAGAGACCCAAGCCCAACAACACAAAAGGCCCACCACATTTAAATTGGCGACTTCATTTAGGAGTTAGGAAAAGATAGGGAAAGCAAATAGATGCCTCGCAAGTTATGCCCCTAAGATTGAAGATGACATGAAATATGAGTACCGTGCCATCACAGACAGAAAGAAGGCTAGCTACGCCGCACTAGCTTAACCAAGTAGAGGGTGCTAATGGAGCGGGGGTTGGGCCATAGTAGCAACAAAGGAACCCTATTGACTATACTAACATTTTCATTGAAGTATTGTAGTTCGTACAACATTCCCAACAGCAGTTGATGGAGCAATGCGCCAGTTGAAGGCATATAAGAATAAGGAAAAGGGGAGCCAACATGACTCCGAGCATGTAGTAGACAAGGAAGAAACCCCTGTGGGCGGTGGCCCACAAAACACAGAGTAGTATTTCGTCACGATGGCTTGTTAGGAAATATGTGATTCAATGTTAGGAACATATGTCAACATTTTATGTAATTGGCTAATCCTTTGACAAAATGCATTTTACTTGTAATTGGATAGATCTAGGATATGTTTAATGCTTCAAGAAACAAGGTTTCAAGTTCAAGTGTTAAAGCCATGCAAGTCTGTCCAAGAATCAAGTCAAAAAGTGCAGGATTTTAAAGCTCGAAAGCTAGCATCTATTGAGATTTAAAAGCTGTTGAAGCCCGTGACTCGACAGCTAGCTCAATAGATGGCTATTTATTAAGGTTTATGAAACTCAATTTTTCAAGACTGTTTTTTATCCAATCCGTAAATGTATGTTTGGTCTTTCTTTTCTCACAATTCCTAAGCATATATAAGGATTATTTTAAGGACCGTAAAAGGTGACACAAGTTACATAAGAGTAAATTTCACAAGTGTGAAGAAGAGTATAACTGAAAACCTAGTTTGCCCTAATTCTTGAAGAAGCTGCTGTGTTAGTACACCATAGAGCTTTGTGACCAAGCAACTTCATGATCTTCATCGTCTAGATGAACTGAAGAACTTTACAACCAACATCCTTCTCAAGTTGGTGATCAAGTCGCATACTAGGATCCGCGCAATAAGTTAGTCACGTATTGGGAGTCGTGCATTGAAAGGAGAGATTGACACTACAGAACAAGTTCAATTGAGTATTGGGGTAAGGGTTCAACTGTAGGTTGGTATAAGGTACTAGGATTCCTTTACTTGTAACCGCTTGTTTTGATAATAGTGGATTCTCGGGAATGATGACCTTAAAATCACCATGTGGGGTTTTTGCCGTATAGGTTTTCCCCATTCGTAAACAAATCACCATGTCAATTTAATTTCCGATGCATACTTAGTTTAATTGGTGATTTGTTTATGCTACCATGCGCTTTGCATGTTAATTTGATTAATTAATAAACTTGACTAATTAATCAATTAATTCATCACAAGGGGTTAATACATTCTTGGCCTATCAAGTGGTATCAAAGCAGGAACACTCTAATTAGGGTTAATCTTTGTTGTGTGATCCATTGACTCCTGTTTGTCATGTATAAAAAACAGTTTCTTATTATACCTCCTTTATTTGATAACACTAACTATGCATACTGGAAAGTACGCATGAGAGCTTTCTTGCAATATTTGGATGAGAAAGTGTGGCAAGTTGTAAAGATAGGCTAGACTAAGCCTATAGAAGTGTTGGCTGATTAGGATGATGCTAAGATCAATGCGGCAAACTTCAATAGCAGGGCATTGAATGCTTTATTCAGTGCAGTTATGAATGAGCAGTTCAAGAAGATATCCTCCATTTAAACTGTTAAGGAAGTATGGATCATCCTCTAGACAACCTATGAAGGAACCAAGGCTGTTAAGGATTCAAAACTTCAGAGGCTTACTACCAGCTTCAAAGAGATTAAGATGGAAGAGGATGAGTTGATTGTTGAGTTCTATGCCAAGTTCAAGGACATAGTAAACTCAGTATTTAATTTTAGGGAAACCATTCTTGAACCCAAGATTGTGAGAAAGGTGCTAAGATCTCTACCCGAGAGATTTCATGCCAAGATCATCGCGATTGAAGAATCAAAGGCTATTGACAAAATTCCTTTGACAGAGATGGTTGGCAAACTGTAAACCTATAAGTTGGGTTTGTCTAGAATCGAGAAATCAAGTAAGAGCAAGAGCATGGCACTGAAGGCCAAGAGCAATGACACAGATAAGTCTTAAGACGATGAAGATTCTAATATGAAGTCTATATCACCAAGCAATTCAAGAAGTTCATGAAGAACACAAATGGGAAGGGCTTCGACAAAGATTGTAGGCAATCTAGTTCCTCTTAGTTCAAAAGCCAGGACAAGGGGAAGAAGGATGCTAGGGATGGCGGTCAGTACACTATTCCCTCAGGACCAAAGTGCTTCAAGTGTCAAGGCTTTGGTCATATGAAACAAAAGTGTTCTACGTATCTCAAAACCATTGGGAAGAGCAAGGCACTTGCTGCTACATTGAGCGACATCGAGCCTGAGGATGATTCCGATAGTGAAGATGATTGAATCCTAAATGCCTTCACTGCCATTGTCAATCCTACTAAGGGGATTGTTGAAGATGTGGATGAAAAGAGGAATTGGTGGAGTCTAAGTTTGAAAAGATGGATGAACCAGATGACATCTACACAACTTATGCAAAGTTATACAAAGTCTAAGAAAAGCATGAGAAGTTGTATAGGTTGGCCACCAAGAAGCTTAGTGATGTGGAGCTTAAGCGAGAAGAAATCTTAACAAAGTTTGATGAAGCCAATTAGACTATTGGAGCATTGAGATTTGAGAATAATTTCTTGGCTGAAAAGACCAAGAAGCTTGAGGCAACTATTTCAAGTGAAAGCTCAATTGGAAAGGATTTCAGCTAAACTTGATGAGGTGCTCAGTCTTTAGAAATCTGCTTCCGATTGAACCAGTTTAGGGTATGATTTCTCCTTTTCTAGTATTACTTCTGCTAGTATTACTATTTTTGTTCTTCCAGCTAATAATATTGAAACTGAGAACAATGAAGTTAAAAATGAATTAGCTAGTGAGAGCATAGATAAAGGCAAGTCTATCTTAGGAGCACTCCCCTAAACTTGCTAAGAATGAGACTAAAAACCCTAGGGCTAAGAAGGGAAACTCTTAAAAGCTAAAACAGAAAAAGTAGCATTTTTGTCATCACTGTGGCCCAGCTAGACATAATCGATCAAATTGCTACAAGTGGTTAGTCACTCGAAAGAGCAATAGTATGATCGCGTCTGGAGACCAGAATCAGTTTCCATCCTCTTTTGCTCCTTTTGGAGATCTTCTCAAAACCCTCATGTTCCTTTCGAACTTGACCGGTTTTAACTCTTCCCTCTCACCATCAGATCAAGGGTTTGCTAGACGGAAAGATTCTTGCAAGGTGTGGAAGGAAAAGGGCTCCAAATGATTTTGTCACTTTTTCTCTCTCCCCTTCGTGTTTTTGTTTTGCACTACTTGTGTGTTTTGCTTTCTAGTTTTGAGTCAGTCTAGTTTTATGCATTGCTTTTTTTTGCTTAACATGTTTTTGTTTGTTTATTTTTCAGTTTTGCCTTATTTTGCTTTCATTAAAAAAAAAAAAATTGAAAAATCAGAAAAATACAAAAACAATGTGTTTGTGTACATTGGTACTTGTGTACCTTGGATGGCCATTGAAACAAAAATTTTTAAACTTTATATCTTTTGTAACTTAGATGAGCATCTCTATGCACAACTAAGTAAGTGAGCTTTGTGGCTCATGTTTGTGATGAGTAAGGTTAAGTGATCCCTTGAACTTAACACTCGTATTACTCTTTTTGATAGGAAGGACTAGAAAATCCTAAGAGAAAGGCATAAATAACCATCTCACCGCTGTTGCCCGCCAATCATGAAATGACATATTTATGCTTCGGCATAGCAAAAGTGCAATATCAAAAGCTTAATATCATTGGGTATTTCTTTTCTCTCTCTTAGATGCCCATGTATGATATGCTTATTAAAAGAAAAATATGCAAAGAAAATAAAAGAAAAAAGACAAAATATGTTTTATATATGATTGCAAGCTCGTATTCTAGGAGATGTGGAAGTTATAGAATATACCTCGAAGGTAATAGTCCCCATCAAACATTTATGATTGTGTGTGAGTTAAAGTAATTTTCTCATTTCTCAAATCGTCATAACATGTAGACACTTATGCAATCTTGCGATATTTTTCACACACAACACGTAATATTCTTTGTTACTCTTGATACATGTGTAGGTACAATGTGATTTGGTCATCACAAGGAATACATGTATTAATGTATGCTCACTAAACTATCTTAACTTATTTTTGAAATATAAAATTGGTTAGACTTGTTTAGTATGTAAGTGTTTTGGGATCTTTGTGCTTATCATTTTTCTTGTTGAGAGATGTTTTTGAGAGATTAAAATGTTGTTTGAATCCTTGGTTGAGTTACATGTTTGATTGCATTCATGTCTATGTTTTTCTCTTCTTGAAAAACTATTTTTAAACAATCTTAACAGCTCCTTGACACCTCTCAATACCTGGCTTATCTATTGAGCTCTTCAGCTTCTTTTTATCGCAATCTCGATAGCTTCTCAATAGCTCCTCGATCCATCGAGAAAGTTTATGTCTCCTCAATAGCTACTCGATCCATCAAACTTTTTTTTTTTTTTGCTCTGGACACCTGCTCGATAGCTACATCTATCGACCCTTTTAAAACTCAACATCTCTTGACACCTCTCGATCTATCGAGAATTACTGAGCTTCTCTATATTGGGTTAACGCAATTCGGATCTCATTTCTCTCGATCTCTCTCGATTCCTATTACCTCTTCACCTTCCAAAACCTCTCTCTCTCTCACTCCAAACTTCTTCCTCAAGGATTTTTCCGCCTAGATCAAGTTTTTCTTCACTTGGTAAGGGTCGTAATCCTTCTTTTTCATGCATTTGACCTAACTTTTTGGGACTTTTTGAAAATTTTGGGGTTTTTCAAAATTGATGAAGTTATTGTGAAATTTTTGGGATGGGTTGTGTGTTTTTTATCTTAAAACATCATGCATTGCATCTCATTTGCATTATAACAATGTTTCATGCATTCTTAGATGTGTGTTTCCTTTGTTGCAAACATGTGTGCTAGTAGGATTAGATTGGGATGAGCCCATGATGTCTTTACTATTGCATATCACATGCTCATGCATTTTCATGCATTCGTACTTTACATTCTCTATATTGTTATATATTAACTATATTGGTGCTTTTCTGCGTGTCTCTTTCTCTTCCTTTCTCTAGTTTACGTTAGATGCGTCATGGCACCTAAACGTAAATTCACTTTGTCCCGAAACTCTCTTCATTCTGGGGCATCCACTTCTTCTGACCCTACTCCCTCTTCTGTTCGGTTCCGTGATGATAAAGCCCGATAGGACTTTTTAGAGAACTTTTCTAGACAATGTGTTCATTTGGAATGCCAAGTCATTTAGTCGGACTTCTCCGACACTGACCTACCCACTGTCATTCATAATAGGGGTTGGGAGTTACTGTGTGACATCTCGATCACTTGTCCATCCATGTTGATTCAGGAGTTCTACTTCAACATGCATAGATTTGATTATTCAGTACCTCTTTTTGTTACTCACATTCAAGGTATGCGCATTGTGGTCAGTCCGGATATTGTATCCGAGGTGCTCCATGTCCCGAAGGTAGAGCATCTTGACTACCTCGGTTGTGACCATCTAAGGACTGTGTCTAAAAACGAGCTCATATCTTCTTTTTGTGAGTGTCCCTTGGATTTGGGTGATTTTCGGTTCACCTCTTGTATGGCCTTTGCTAAAGGCTCTAGGTTTCTTAACATGGTCATGACTTTTGTTTTGCATCCTCTTTCTCACTATAACTCTATTACAAGGCCCTATGCTCGATTTTTGCTTTCTCTTTTAGAGCATCTTACTATAGCTTTTCCCTTTCATTTCATTCTTTCCATCATAGATGTATATAGCGATATGGCAACCCATGATAAGCTCATCTTCCCTTCAGCTATCACGAGGATCTTACGCCATCTTTCTGTTTCCTTTCCTATCTTTGACCACTTCCATGTTATGTGTGCCATTGACGCTGCTACCATTAAACGAAACGAGGCGCAGCTACGTTCAAGGCGGTCCAGGTCAGCAACTCCTCCCACTCCTTCAACTCCATCCACCTCCGCTCCCTCTTCTTCTGCGAGAGGTGTGACTCTTGATGCGATCATGGCGCAGCTTTAATGCATGGATGCTTGCCTTGATACACTCACTACTGAGACGTATCAGGTGAACACCCATGTTGGCCGTATTGCTAGATGGTAGGCTTACCTTGGTGGCCTTGTGGAGCCTCCCTCTCCTCCTCCCGAGGCATCCAAGGACGATGATGACTCTGATGATGCTGATGAGGATGGAGATGCAAACTTCTCTAGTGCTGATGAGTTGTCTACTTGATACTCTTACTCTTTGTCACTCGTGACAAAAAGGGGAAATAGTTTTGGTTATGAAAGTAGTCATACACATAGGGGGAGGGTTAGTATATAAGATTTTTGTTAGGGGAAGTGTGTATATTGAGGGATGTAGTGAGGACTTTATGTATCTTTTTCTTTTCTTTCTATTTTTAGATACATTGTTCATGTACCTTAGATCTTGTGATCATATTGTAATAGAAACCTTGTACTTGTTGATATATATACATTTGGGGTTGTTATTACAGTTCTTTCACCTATCTTTATACACATGTTTCTTATATATTGTAAGCAATCTATAATTTCTGTTTCACACTAAGATGCCGTAATGAGTTTTGTTTAAAGTGTTTCAGAAATACAAGTTGTCAAAGTCTACTTGCCATAAACTCTCTTCTTGCAAAACTTTTCAAGAGTTTGTGTTAGGATAGATTTTATTGTATTCAACAAGTGAATACAAGATGAGTGATTTATGACTTCTTTCATATGTTCATTTTTTTGTTGTGGTTTTGTCACGGATTGCCAAAATGGGAGATTATTAGGACATATATGATTCAATGTTAGGAACATATGTCAACATTTTGTGTAATTGGCTAATCCTTTGACAAAATGCACTTTACTTGTAATTGGGTAGATCTAGAATGTGTTTAATGTTTCAAGAAATAAGGTTTCAATTTCAAGTGTTAAAGCTATGCAAGTCTGTTCAAGAATCAAGTTAGAAAGTGCAGGATTTTAAAGCTTAACAACTAGTATCTATTGAGATTTAAAAGCTGTTGAAGCCCGTGGCTCGACAGCTACCTCGATAGATGGCTATCTATCGAGGTTTATGAAGCTCAGTTTTTCAGGATTGTTTTTCATCAAATCCGTAAATGTATGTTTTGACTTTCTTTTCTCACAACCCTAAGCATATATAATGATTATTTTAAGGGCTGTAAAAGGTGACATAAGTTGCACATGAGCAAATTTCACAAGTATGAAGAAGAGTGTGACCGGAAACCTAGTTTGCCCTAGTTCTTGAAGAAGTTGTTGTGTTTGTACACCATAGGATTTTGTGACCAAGCAACTTCATGATCTTCATCGTCTGGATGAACTGAAGAACTTTGCAGCCAACATCCTTCTCAAGTTGGTGATTAAGTCGCGTACTGGGATCTGCACAATTGGTTAGTCACGTACTAGGAGTCGTACATTGAAAGGAGAGATTGTCACTACAGAACAAGTCCAATTGGGTATTGGGGTAAGGGTTCAATTATAGGTTGGTATAAGCTACTGGGATTCCTTTACTTATAACTGCTTATTTTGATAATAGTGGATTCTCGGGAGTGGTGACCTTAAAATCACCCGATAGGGTTTTTGTCGTGTAGGTTTTCCCCAATTGTAAACAAATCACCGTGTCAATTTAATTTCCATTGCATACTTAGTTTAATTGGTGATTTTTTTGTGCTACCATGCTCTTTGCATGTTAGTTTGATTAATTAATAAACTTGGCTAATTAATCAATTAATTCATCACAATGGGTCAATAAATTCTTGGCCTATCATGGCTGACGTCGTAACATTGTTAAAGCAAGAAAGGGCCAAGGCGCCCAAAGAAAGGTTTTATACACGGAAACCTCCCTATCCATTAAGGATACTTAGCAAGCCATATCCCGAGAGATTTCGCACAGTATGATGGCAGAAGGGGAAGTGCTGTTGAGCACGTATGTAAGTTTATTAACACTCTTGGTCCCCACACAGCAGATGAAGACCTTTGCCTCTGAGAGTTCTTGAAGTCCTTATGTGACCGAGCATACACTTGGTACACTGGCTTGAAGCCAGGATCAATCGAAACGTGGGATGATATGGTAGACGTGTTCTACACCAAATATTTCCACAAAGAAGAAATGGTAACACTTGCAACTCCATAAGGTACTAAGCATAAAAGCGGTAAAAACTTAATGGAGTACATCAAAAGGTTCAGGGACATAGCCCTCGATTGCTATGACCACTGTGAGGAAACGATGCTGGTGGAAATGTGCATAGAAATATGGTCATGGAGTATAGAGTTATCCTATAAATTTGGAAAATTTCATAGTTTGCACAGCTTTTGCAAAAGGCTAGGAAGACCACCCAATTAGTTAGGCCCAGCTATGACAAGCCCAAGGAGCGGAGATCCACACTTCAAGCCATAACTGTGTCCACCAGTGAAAAGAAAAGGAAGTTAGATGGAAGGGAGTATGAGAGCCCTCCACCAATACCATGCACACTAAAGGAGTTGGATGTGCTCATAGACAAAATGGATCATAGATGGAGTTTTCAAACCCAATCAAGTTTTTAGAGAGCCCACTGAAAAAGAATGAAGGGACCCACATTTCTGCCGTTTGCATAGTTATGTGCAACATGCCACCGTAGAATGCTGGGCACTTCGTAGACCAGTGCACCGCAGAATCAGAAAGGGAACCCTTGAGTTGTCCCAATCTAAAGTACGGAGAGACATACTCCCCAATTATAAAGGGAAGGGAGTAGTAATAGTTGTCATTTACACAAATTCTGGAGAGGACAAAGAATAAAGGCTGGCTTCACCCACTACAGCCATTACTACCTTATAAAGGAGCTCCCAGTTCAAGAACTTGTTTAACCAATTGGAGTTCACAGCAAACGAACGAAGGATTGTCACAGAGGCTTTGATAAGCATTGCCTTAGGAGCAAGAGTAGAATGTCTTGCTGTGGAAACCAGAGCTAACAAAGCTTTCCTACAAGACACCAACAAGATTACTTTCAGTGATAAAGACATGGAGGTGGGGTACTCAGACCACAGAAGGCCCCTTTACTTAGTAGCCTCCATAAACCAAATTTCCATTAAAAGAGCCGTGGTTGATACGAGTGCTTCAGTAAATCTCATCCCACTTAGAATGCTATAAGCAACAGGAATTCCAAAAAGTAATATTCAAGGATGCCTAATGGAAGTAACGGGGTTCAAAGGAAGAAGTGAGTATACCGCAGGCCATATATAGTTATGGTTGAAGGTGGGTCCAATAGCCTTTTTAGCTCATTTTCATGTGGTAAAGACAGAAGTTTCCTATCATATACTACTGGGAAGAACATGGTTGTTAAGGGTGTGCAGCTAACCCACCAAAACTGACTCAACCCAACCTGTTGAGTTGGGTCGGTTTTTAGGGCTTGATGGGTTAGGTTGGGTTACAATTTTTTTTTTTAATAGCAAGTTGGGTTGGGTTTGGGTTATAAAATTCCAAACCTGCCAATCTCGAACCAACCCACCCGTATATTTAAAATATATTATATAATTATTAAAAAATTTTAAATAACTAGCACTTCCTCCTATCCTATATAAAAGCCAATATTAATGTATATTAGTTCATATAGTAATGTATATTTTGTTTATCAATTCAGGTGGCAGGTGTGATATATTTTTTTCTACTTAATTTAATAATAATAGTAATTTAAAAATTGTCCAACCCATAGGTTCAACCCGACCCGACCCATGTGGGTTGGGTTGGGTTGGACTTATGTGATGGGTTGGGTTAGGTTGAATTTTTTTTAACCTACCATGGAGGGTTAGGTCAAAAAATCCTCTTAACCTAATCCAACTTGACCCATGCACAACCCCAATGGTTGCACAAGCATTGCCTAATTCCATCTACCTATCATTAGTGCGTGAAAAGGAGATTGAATGGCAACAAAGGCTCATATGGTAGAAACCATGTTCTACTACGAATAGGCACCGTCTGAAGAAAGTTCAGTATCCAGGTTGCAAGGCACCTTTGTCCCAAGTGGGAGGACATCTAAGACAACCCAGAGCCTGACTTGAGAGAGTTGCTAATGCGAAAGAAGAAAAAGAAAGAAGTGTTAACTTTGGAGCTAAGTAGTATGCCACGATGTGTCAGGGTCCAAACACTTGACGACAGGATAGTATATAAATTATGAAGGTGCGTGGGGCCCACCTATGGTATGCAAGGGGGTCTCGGATGGGGGCCACAATGTTAGAGCCTAGTATACTGTGTGGCCCAAGATGGCTCGGGGGAAGAAAGCGACACAGAAAGTGAAAATGAGATTGTGAAAGAAAAGGACGCGCAAGTAATGGCAGAAGAAAAGCTAGTAGAGATTAACTTGGGCACAAAACCATAAAAGCCAAGACCAATACCAATAAGTTCAAAGTTGTCAGAAGAAGAAAGGGTAAAATTGATCCTGCTGTTAAAAGAATTCAGAGATGTTTTTGCATGGGATTGTAGCGAGATGTCTAGACTAGACCTAGGGCTAGTAGTACACACACTCAATGTGGATCTTGAGGCCAAGCCAGTGGCTCAGCCTGCCAAGGTGTTTCACACCGAAATAGAGAAGCAAATAGTGAAGGAAGTGCAAAAATTTCTAGTGGCCGATTTCATCAAACTGATCCAACACCCACGATGGTTGTCCAACATTGTATCTATGAAGAAGAAAAATGGGCAGATACGATGTTGTGTCAATTTCAGAAATCTTAATTGGGTTTGCCCCAAAGACGAGTTCCCATTACCTAACATGGACCTGCTGATAGATTCTGTTGTAGGAAATGCCATGTTTTATTTTATGGATGGAATTAGTGAATACAATCAGATTCGAATGGCACCGAAGGATGTAGAGAAAGCTACTTTTGGGACACCCATTGGAAACTTTTACTACACAATGATGCCCTTTGGGCTAAAAAATGCAGGCGCAACTTATCAGCAGACAATGACTGCCATATTCCATGACATGATACACCAAGAACTGGAGGACTATGTGGACGACATAGTGGTGAAATCAAGAAGGCGAGAAGATCATGTCAAGGTATTAAGAAGGGTATTTGAAAGATGTAGACTTTTCAAGCTAAGAATGAACCCCACAAAAATGTGCATTTAGAGTTTCTGTCGGAAAATTTTTGGGATTTCTCGCTTACAGCAGAGGGATATACGTAGACCTAGCTAAGGCAATGGCAATAGCCACTATGAAGCCAACCAACCATAGTCAAGGAATTGAAAAGCTTCTTGGGTAAAGTCTCCTACATTAGGAGGTTTATTCCTAGTTTATCATTAATCACTTTGGCTTTTATGAAATTACTAAAGAAAGGACAAGGCTTCGAGTGGGGGGAAGCACAGATAGCTTTTCAGAAGCTACAGTAGATTATGATGAACCTTATCACAATACAAGCCTTAGTCCACAGAAATCCATTATTGCTTTACCTAGCTTCAAGCTCGTCTTCCATCAAAGCTTTAATAGCCTAAGAGGATGGAGGTGGCATTGAACAGCCAGTCTACTACATAAGCCGTGCCCTGAGGGACGTGGAGACCCGTTATCCCAGACCAGAAAGGGTATGTTTGGCAATCGTCTATGCGTCGCAAAGACAACGTCATTACTTCCTGGCTTTTGAGGTACATTTGATGATGAAATCCCATGTGATCAAAGGTCTTCTCCAACAAACCATTCTGTCTAGTAGAATATGTCAATGGATATTACAGCTATCACAATATGACTTGAAGGCGGTAAAAAGTCAGGCCATAGCAGACCTGTTGGCTCAATTTCTAAGAGAAGAGGAATTCCCGCTAGATGATGAGGTACCGGGAGAAGTGGCTATAACAAAAGTGGCCGAAGAACAGTGGATCATGAAGTTTAATGGTTCCTCTATAGCAAACTCAGAAGGTGCAAGAGTCGTCCTTTATCATAATGGTGAAGAGACCATGACACTCTTATTCAAATTGGAACTTCCATGTTCAAACAATACATCGGAGTATAAGGCCTACTTGACAGGGTTGGCAACAGCCCTCAAAATGGGTATCAAACACTTAAAGGTGGTGGGTGACTCCAATTTGGTAGTCTGCCAGAATCGATATGCAGATGTGTTGGCCGCATTAGGCTCACAAATAGCCTTTAAAGGGAGCAGTACTAGAGTTGAGATTAACAAATGGAGGGAATCCATAATTGAAACACTCCAAGAAAGGTTTCCAGAGAAGCAAGGATGCGAGGAGGATTGAAGAGCTCCCATCAGGGAAGCCCCGTTAAAGGAGGAAGACATGGTAGAATTGAAGACATTAAAGGACTATGTCTTGATGAAAGGGGAGCTGTATTGCAAAATTCCAGGAGGAATTCTATCGAGATTTATGGCACTCGAAAAGGTCCAAAGAAAGTTGAAGGAAGTGCATAGTAGAACTTGTGGGTTCTGCGGCAAGATCAGCCTATACTGAAGACTACAGAGAGTGGGTTTCTATTGGTCAAGCATAGGCAAGGATGTAGACTTAACCTAAACCTAGTGCGAAGCCTACCACCTAGCTGTAGACAAGGAAGAGAGCTATGCCATGTTTACCACGGAGGATTGGAGAAGCCCGTTCATAGAATACTTGACAAAAGGCATCCTGCCACAGAAGCATGGAGAAAGGTATAAACTTAGGAAGCTGGTAACCCGCTATTTCCTACACAAGGGAATTCTTTTTAAGAAGGGATATGATGGGGACCCGCTACGGTGTTTAGGTCCAGAAGAAACCGGTGAAATGTTAAAGGAAGTGCACGCAGAAGAATGTGGAGAGCATTGATAACGCCTTAAAATGTATACTTGTTATATATTTATGTGGGCATTATCTCCTTATTACTATGCTTAACTTGTATAATTAAGCCATGATTTGCATTAGTTCCTATTATTTATCTTTACATAATTTCTTGAATAAGATGTCATTCATTGCATGTAATTTTCTACTTTCAGGAAATCATGTGAAATATACGAGTTTACAAGAGTCTGTAAGAGAATGGAGGCCAAACTAGAATTAAAGAGGAGCTAAAGGATCATGCTTAAATGTCTAAGAAGGTGCAGCTGGAATGCTTGGGCCATCTACCATGTTTGAAAGCTGCAAATAAGGAAAGAAATCAAAGAGGTAGAATCTGAAAAAGAAAAATCAGATTTGAGCACTGATCAGTATTTTGAGCATATCTCTCTCCTCAAAAATTCAATTGACACAAGGCTGGATGCGTTAGAACCGTGACTTAAATATCTACAACTTTCCAGTTTTGTGTTTTCCGAAATTCTCAATATTTGAAGGCAGATATTAACTCACAACTTACTGCTGTAAATTTGGACGAAAATTAAAATAGTAAAAGTTTTATTTTTCTTTGGGACACTTCGACGTTAGGGTTTTGGATGGAGGTTGTGGAGAATGAATTTTGGGGAGAAAAACCTTGTATTTTCCTTTCTCTAATGGTAGCCTAAACTCTTTGCTAGGGATAGGGGTTATGCTTCTTTTATATGGTATTAATATTCAATGTGATTCTTTCTAAAATTTTAGACAACAACATATTTGATTGTTCAATTAGATTTCTTTTGATGCATTAGTTTTTCTATGCTTTCAATAAGTTCAATCATGTTTTTCTTATTGTTTAGATGAATGTCTAATAGTTTCAAATAGAAATCACGTTTTAAAGTGAATGGGTTTTTCTGAAAACTATTCTAACCACATTATCAATCTAAGTTATCATGCGTTCTTGAATTGTCTCAATTCAACTGAATCATAAGTTTTTAATTGTATAAGAACAATCAATTATGAAATATATATTTTCTTAGATTAAAAATAATTTCATATCAATATAAGGAAATATCCTGATACCCTAGTATTTACATTATTGATTTAAATCAGTATTTATTATTATTCTTATTAACAATCACTAAGCAAAAATACTTTTTTTCTTCACCCAAATTGTTGTTTAATTATATTGTCTTTGAATTTACCCCACTCCTTATGGTTCGACCTCGGTACTCCGAGAATTATATTGCTACGATCTCCTGCATTTGGGAGTGAGCAAGCAATTTTGGCGCTGTTGCTGGGGAGCTGCTACATGTTTAAAGGCAACTTTTGGGAGCAAAGCACAACCGGTGGAAATTCTTCTATTGGTAACTTCTTTCCATTTTTTCCCCTAATTTTGTTTTTATTTTTCTGTTTGTTTTTGTTTTATTTTATTTTATTTTATTGTGCATTCATTGTTGCATGAGCATTTGGGTTAGAAACAAGAGAGGAAGATTAGAAAATTTCGAAACTTACTTTGGTAATCTTTTTGACACACTTTTGTCTTCACCTTCTTCATCAATCATGGGTGACAAAACACATAATAATCATGATGAGAACAAAAGAACTATGTATGAATTGTTGCATCCTACACAAAATTATGTTCCTTCATGCATCATGTTTCCATCTAATGCACCAGACGTAGAATTGAAACAAGATTTATTAGCAATACTTCCTAACTTTAGGGGACAAGAAAATGAAAATCCTTATGTCCATGTTAGAGCTTTTGAAGAGGTAATTAGTAGTTTCTATGCACAAAATGTTATTGAGACTGCTATGTTACGTTCCTTCCCTTTTTCTCTTAAGGTTAAGGCAAGAAGTTGACTTTACACCTTGAAACCTAGGTCTATAAGTAATTGGAGGGAGATAGCCCAAGAGTTTTTTTAAGAAAAATTTCCTTCTCCACAAAGTCCAACAAGTAAAAAGAAGGATAGCTAGTTTTGTCCAAGGAGAAAATGAGACCTTATACCAAGCTTGGGAAAGGCACAAAGATCTTTTCAATTTCTACCCAACTTATGGGTACAAAGATTGGGGATTAGTTAGCTATTTTTATGAAGGATTTACACCTAGGTACCGACAGTTTGTTCAACTCTCACGTGGAGGGGACTTTTTACAAAAAGAACCTGAAGATGAAATGGATTATCTTGATGAGATAGCTAAAAACTCTAACACATGGACTTGACCTAGCTCTATGGACTCCACTGATAGGACTAGAGCTAACACTACCACTTCTAGTGGAAGTGTTTTCAAGTTGAGGGAAGATGATAACATGAGTGCAAAAATCAACATGTTAACTAAAGAAATAGAGTCACTCAAAATGAAAGGAAGTAAGAATGTTAGTGCTGTCTTTAGAGAGGACCCAATGGAGGCATGTAATATCTGTCATGCGATAAACCATGCTACAAATGAATGTGCATCACTTTCATCATTCTTAAATGTGCCAGAAGAACAAGTGCATGCATTTAATTCATACTAGCCAAATAATTTTTCATATTCTAACAATTATAACCCAAATATGCGAAACCATCTGTATTTGAGTTATAAGAGTGACAATGTGTTGAATCCTCCTACTCCAAGGAATTTTAATTCACCAAATGCATCATCATCATCTAGACCTTCCTTGGAGGATGCATTTAATACTTTCATTCGAAGGCAAAGTGAGCAAAATCAAAAGTTTGAATCCATGCTCACTAGTCTAGATAAAGAGGTAAGAGAGACCAAGAGTCATATAACTAGGCTTACAAATTCATTGAATGGGATAGAGAGAGGGAAGCTTCCTTCCCAAACTTAACCCAATCCCATCAATCAAAATCTAAAAATTGGCTCTAAGGATAAACATGAGGAAGTAAAAGTTGTGACCATTTTGAGGAGTCGTAAAGAGATTGATAAAAGTTCTCCTTTAGTAACTAAGAAATCTAAGGAGACCCCAGTTGAAAAAGCAAAGGATGAAATTGAGTCACTTGGGCTTGATGACATTGAAAAATGCCTAATCCCTCCACCATTTCCACAAGCCTTAAAATTACTTAAGAAATTGGACACCACTTTTGAGATATTAGAGCATTTGCATCAAGTCAAGATAAATTTGCCATTATTGCATGTTATCAAGCAAGTGCCTGCATATGCCAAGGTAATTAAGGACCTATGCACCATCAAGAGAAAGCGTCATGTGAAGAAGACTTCATTCCTAACAAAACAGGTAAGTGCAGTTATCCAACATAAGACCCCGCCAAAGTATATGGATCCCAGTTGTCCTACAATCTCTTGTACTATTGGAGATTATATCATGGAGCATGCATTGCTAGATCTTAGGGCAAGTGTTAATTTGATCCCCTTCAGTGTATATCGAAAACTTGGACTTTATGAGTTAAAACCTACTTCAATAACTTTACAGTTGGCTAATCGCTCTGCAAAGGAGCCTAGAGGCATTGTTAAGGATGTATTGATGAAAACTGAACAATTTTATTATCCTATTGATTTTATTGTTCTAGACTACCAACCTGTTTTACATCTTAGTGCTCTTACCCCTATTATTTTGGGTAGACCTTTTCTTGCCACAGCTAATGCTTTAATTAATTGCAGGAATGGAAGGATGCAACTCACTTTTGGTTCCTTGACTTTAGAGCTAAACATATTTCATGTGGCTAAACAATCACATGAGGTTGATGACTATGCTTATGTGAACCTCATTTGGGTCATGGTACAAGAAGAGTTTAATAAGAATTGTTTTTCTGATCCTCTTGAAACTCTTCTTAATAATTCTATTGGTTCTTACGATTTAGAATGTGATATTCATGTATCTAAAAAATTTTATTTGTTGGATTCCTCACAGGTTTTGGAAGAACAACAGATGATGGCAATTAATGAAGGATGGAAGCCTTGCTTTGAAGAGCTACTAGAGAGTGAAAAAAAGCTTGTGCATTCAAGTGAAGAGGCATTACAGTTTGAGCTTAACCCACTGCTTGGTGGTCTTAAATATGCATATTTTGGCCCAGGTAAGCTAAAACCTAGGTGAGATGGCTCTTTCATTGTAAGGGAAGCGTTCAACCATGAAACTGAAGTAGTTGAGGACCTTAGGGATGGTAGGATTTTGAAAGTAAATGGACAAAGCTTAAAACCATTCTTAGGGGGAGTTATACCAGAGGAGGAGACTATGTCACTGGAGATCCCTGCCTATTGGGATGCTACGTGAACTCTAAAAGAGCCTTATGAAGTTGTACCATATCTGTTTTAAGTTTCTTTTCTTTTCTTTTTTCCTTTTTTTTTTTTTTTTTTTTTGCCTTTTGTTTTTGTTTTTGTTTTTGTTTTTTGTTTTTTGTTTTTTGTTTTTTGTGAGCAAACATTTGCAGGTGTGAAAGAAATTTCAAAATAAAATAAAAATAAAAATAATTAAATGCTTAAGGTAACTTCTTCCCTTTATACTTGAATTTATTTTGGCTTTGATACATTGAGGACAATGCAATATTTTAGTTTGGGGGAGAGGTCTACACATTTTGTTGCACCTTGCATGATTTTTTTTTTTTTCTTTCTGTTTGGTTGCAACTTTTCAATTCTAAAAAAATAAGTAAATAAATAAATAAATGAAACTTGAATTTGAATGCAGAAGAGTTATAAGCTTTATTTTTATATCATGTGATGGAATGAATAATGCTGAGTTGGGGTTAGCGGATGGTAGGATGTTGGATATGCATGAATCATGAACAAGCTGGATATAAGCTGAAACTCAACCCATATAGAGAGTTCTTGAGCCTTGCTTTTTCTTTGTGAAAGTATATCTTTGTTTGAACTCATAAATTTCTCTCATATGCTTCAGTTTTTGTAAAAGATCTCTATATTTTTTAGTTGACTACAGGAAACATTACGGGGAGATATCCCATGATCCTACTTATTTTTGTCCTTAGGCATGCTGGTTTATGTGGAATTTTAGGAGATGAGAGCTTAAGGCCATCATTTTTTTGTCACCAGCTAAACAAATATTCAACCTACCTTTACATTAACCATTGTCACCATCATTTGAGCCATGAGAAATACTTCTACAATACCACAAAACATTTTTATTTATGGGTATTCTCTTAGGAGTTCAAGATTTGAGCAATTGATGCATTTAGATACCACCATTGTCTCTCTTTTCTTCCAAAAAAAATCAAAAAGAAGAAGAAAAAAAGGATTAAAAAAAGAAAAGAAAAAGAAAGAGAAGACATACATAATCAATCAATAAATTGTTGGTGTCTTACCATCTTTCATGTATTTCAAAAAGGTTATATGGTTGAGTAAAGGTTGTTTTGATTCAAGTTGGTTGTTACTGCTATAAGTTGGGTTTGGCTTGAATTTTCTACATTTGATTCATATACCTCATATTTCAAATAGAGTAGTTTGCCTTTACCTAGCCATAAGATTATACTACCACAGAGCTTAAAGTCCTACTTGATCCTAAAGGTGCATGGCTAGTATGTGTTTGGGATAAAAACTGGGGATAAGAATGGTATTAACCTCATGTTTCCAAGAATTCAATGATGATTCTTCTGAAAATCAGTAGGTTGGTGAGTATCGAACACTGGTGGTTGCAAGATTTGATCCTGAAAGCAAACAAGTCAGAGGAGACCGGTGGAGACCGGCCAAAGGTCCTCCGATGATAAAGTTAGTAAACTTATATTTCACGATAGGGAGAGGGAGTTTTTCTGAAGAAAACTGAAAAATGCCTGAATACCTTACCTCCTCATTGAAGAGCGTTTATATAGTATTTGTAGAACGGTTACTTATTTGTTTAGTAATCGTCGCTATGGTTGAGGGGTGTAACCGTTCTGGTTTACTTGTTTTTGTTCTATACCGACCAATGAAGAATTTGGTGAATAATAGCCTTGAAGGATGAACCCATCCGTGACTTATGAAAGGTAGATGAAACTGTCATGGACGGCTCCATGGTCATTCACTTTCCTGATTTGCTCGTCCAAGTAAGTCATCAAGGCCATGAACGAGCTTTTGTGGAGTTTCGTCTGTTGATCACCTAAGGCGGACGAGATTCGATAAAGTGAGGTTCTAGTCAGGACGAACATGGGAAGGATGAAGTTATTAGGCTTATCTTCCTCGTCCTATGTTCCATGCCTATCCTTTAGATTTCTCCTCCCATCTTGGACGACCTGTTTGGACGACACTTAGGACGGGATTTTCCCTACACTATCAGTAACAAAAATTGGAAGACCTAAAAGACGAGGAAAGAGGGAAATACCTGGCTCTAGGACGAACTGAGACTATGGACGCAAAGAAACTCCTAGACGAAGCTCTAGACGATGAATATCAAAGAAGAAATGTGTGAAGGGTAGTGGAGGCATTCCACTATTTATAGGTAGCTGACTAAGGTATGTGAAACGACTCAACTAATCAAACAATGACACGTGGCCTTCGTCTCGAAAAATGAATCGACGAGACTTGCAACCAATAAAATGAAGACACGTGCCACCAAGAACTGATGATCAGGGAAAATTTGATTATTATTTCCCTAGGACGACCCATATGGACAAGGGGGCAACTGATAGTGTAGGGAAAATCCCGTCCTAAGTGTCGTCCAAACAGGTCGTCCAAGATGGGAGGAGAAATCTAAAGGATAGGCATGGAACATAGGACGAGGAAGATAAGCCTAATAACTTCGTCCTTCCCATGTTCGTCCTGACTAGAACCTCACTTTACCGAATCTCGTCCGCCCTAGGTGATCAACAGACGAAACTCCACAAAAGCTCATTCATGGCCTTGATGACTTACTTGGACGAGCAAATCAGGAAAGTGAATGACCATGGAGCCGTCCATGACAGTTTCATCTACCTTTCATAAGTCACGGACGGGTTCATCCTTCAAGGCTATTATTCACCAAATTCTTCATTGGTCGGTATAGAACAGAAACAAGTAAACTAGAACGGTTACACCCCTCAACCATAGCGACGATTACTAAACAAATAAGTAACCGTTCTACAAATACTATATAAACGCTCTTCGATGAGGAGGTAAGGTATTCAGGCATTTTTCAGTTTTCTTCAGAAAAACTCCCTCTCCCTATCGTGAAATATAAGTTTACTAACTTTATCATCGGTGGACCTTTGGCCGGTCTCCACCGGTCTCCTCTGACTTGTTTGCTTTTAGGATCAAATCTTGCAACCACCAGTGTTCGATACTAACCAACCTACTGATTTTTGGAAGAATCGTCAGTTGGCACCGTCTGTGGGAAAGAATTAGATTCTCTTGTAATTTTCCTGTGTGACAAAAGGTTGATGGTTCGAACCAGATCAAGGGCTACTAGCCCGGGCCATCAAGGAAGTGGAAATGCATCAAGTAACCCTTATCATGGTCCCCAGTCTGCACCGGCCATGCAGACACCATCTGCTCAGCATGTACAATCCATGGCGGTTGCAATGGCAAAGTTGACTCGACAAAATCAAGAGTTGAGGAGGGAGATTAATCTGAGAAGGCAGGCACGTGAAGAATACGAAGGAGGAGGACAAACACAGAGTCATGATGGTAGAGAAAATATTGAAACTGGAAGTCAGTTACAAGGCACCATTTCACGAACAGTGCCACACTTGAAGGAGGAGATGGACCAAATGAAGAGAGTCATGGAAGAAATGAAAGAAAATATGAGAAGGGCAAATCCTATAGAAGACTTGGTCCATAGAACTGATTCACCCTTCACGGCTTCCATCAACAACCATCCTCTACCTCCAAAATTCAAGATGCCCTCTCTGGATTCGTATGATGGAACACGTGACCCGTTTGACCATATCGCGACTTTTAAGACGACAATGCACCTTCAGGGGGTTCCAGATGAAATTATGTGTAGAGCCTTCCCTACCACCCTAAATGGTCCAGCGCGAGTTTGGTTCAGCAAAATACCCCTGAATTCAGTAAGTTCATTTGAAGAGTTAAGCAAACTTTTTGTTAACAATTTCATTGGGGGACAAAGACATAAACGTTCTTCGTCCAGCTTGCTAACCATAGAACAGGGAGAGAATGAAAGTCTACGCTCATTCATCACTCGCTTCAACAGAGAAGCCTTGAGCGTAGACGAAGTGGATGATAAACTGTTGTTGGCGACCTTCCACAACGGGGTAAATTCTGACTTATTTATTCACAAACTTTATGAAAAGGAGCCTCAGTCCATGGCCGAGCTCGTTCATTCAGCTCAAAATTTTATGAATGCGGAAGACGCCATTATAGCAAAGAAAAGGAAGAGATCTGAAAGAATGGAAGGAAACCCCAGTCGTCAATCTGACCAAGGACCTCGTCCAAAGAAGGGACGGACGGAGGAAAGGAAAGACCGAGATAATAAGAAGCCTGGCCCTTCAGCACGGAACCAACAATACACCCCATTGAATGTGCCACTTGAGCAAGTTCTTATGCAAATCAAGGACGATCCATCCTTGAAATGGCCAGAGAAAATGAAGGGAGATCCCAACAAGCGCAATAGGAATAAGCATTGTCGCTTCCATAGAGACCATGGGCATGATACGGACGAGTGCTTCGATCTAAAACAACAAGTTGAGAATCTTATAAGACAAGGGAAGTTGAAAAGTTTCCTTAGACGAGATCACAAGGACGAGAAATTGAAGGGCAAAGCAGAGGAGTCGTCACGACCGCCACTTGGAGAAATTAGAGTCATTATAGGGGGAAGTTCGACAGGCCAGTCATCCAAGTCCAGGAAAGCATACTTGAAAGTGGTGCAGAGTGTCCAACTTTCTGGACGATCACCAAGAGCAAAGTCAATGGACGAGCAGGCAATCACTTTCACAGATGATGATTCTGAGAGAATTCACCATCCTCATGACGATGCTATTGTCATCACTTTGCTCATTGCTGGCTATACAACCAAGAGAGTGCTTGTGGATAATGGAAGCTCAGCGGATATTCTATATTATCCAGCCTTTCAGCAGATGAACTTAGGACGGGATCAGCTACGCCCAGTGAACTCCCCTCTAGTAGGTTTTGGCGGAATGAAGGTACAGCCTGTGGGCACTATTTCCTTGCCAGTGGTGGTGGGGGCATACCCACAACAAATTACCAAGAGTGTAGATTTTCATGTGGTAGATTGCTCGTCTTCATACAATGTAATAATTGGAAGGCCAACCTCAAATAGTTGGAAAGCTGTCACCTCTACCTACCACCTGTTAGTTAAGTTTCCAACAGAACATGGAGTAGGACAAGTACAAGGAGACCAGCTAGCGGCAAGAGAGTGTTACCTAGCCATGTTGGCCATGGACGAGCAAATTCAGACCATGAATATTGAAGAAAAGAGAACTGCAGCCGAGCCCACCGAAGCATTGGAAAATATTATTTTGGATGAGTGTAATCTTGAAAGGTATACCAGGATTGGGGCAGATCTAGAAGGGAAGAATAAAAAGGTCCTCGTCCAGTTTTTGAAGAAAAACATTGATGTATTCGCTTGGAGTCATGAGGATATGCTGGGCATAGATCCTGGCGTTATCACTCATCGTCTAAACATATGTCCTTCCTTCAAGCCAGTACGGCAAAAGAAACGGGTGTTTGCTCCTGAGAGAGAGAAAGCCATAAAAGAAGAAGTTTAGAAGTTGATGGCGGCGAAGTTTATACGAGAAGTGTATTATCTGGATTGGTTGGCTAATGTAGTAATGGTCAAGAAGCCAAATGGCAAGTGGCGGATGTGTGTAGATTTTACTGATCTAAATAAGGCTTGCCCTAAGGACGGCTATCCATTGCCGCGTATTGATCAACTGGTGGATTCTACGGCAGGTCATAAACTGCTGAGTTTCATAGATGCATTCTCAGGATATAACCAGATAAAGATGGACGAGGCCGACCAAGAGAAGACTTCCTTTGTTACCAGTCAAGGCTTGTTCTGTTATGAAGTAATGCCTTTTGGATTGAAAAATGCTGGAGCAACATACCAACGAATAGTCAACCACATGTTCCGTCCTCAAATTGGGCGAAACGTAGAAGTCTATGTGGATGACATGCTGGTCAAGAGCCTAGACGAGGGGAACCATTTGGACGACTTGCAAGAAACATTTGATACGCTCCAGCGGTACAACATGAAATTAAATCCCAGCAAGTGCGCTTTCGGAGTAGCATCAGGGAAATTCCTGGGGTTCATGGTTTCACACAGAGGGATTGAGGCAAATCCAGAGAAGATTAAAGCAATTTTGGATATGAAGTCTCCGCAGAACATTAAAGAAGTCCAGTCTCTCACCGGGCGAGTTGTTGCCCTTAACAGGTTTGTCTCCAAAGCTACTGACAAGTGTCTGCCATTTTTTAGGGTTTTAAAGAAAGCATTTGAGTGGACGGATGAATGCCAGAAAGCCTTCCAGGACTTGAAAATGTATCTCGTTGCGGCACCGTTGTTAAGTCCATCCGTAATGAGAGAGGAATTATTTTTGTACCTGGCGGTGACTCCACATGCTGTCAGCTCAGCGTTGATAAGAGAGGAAGGAAAAGTACAAAAGCCAGTGTACTATACTAGCAAGGCATTGAGAGGAGCGGAGGAACGATATCCGCTGATGGAAAAACTAGCTTTTGCCCTTATCATAGCTTCCAGAAAACTGAGACATTACTTCCAAGCTCATGTAATCAATGTCATGACGGATCATCCGCTCAAGAAAGCCATGAACAAGTTGGAGGCCGCAGGAAGATTGATCCAGTGGGCAGTTGAACTAAGCGAATTTGACGTCCGATATCAGCCAAGGCAAGCTATTAAGGCCCAGGCCTTAGCAGACTTTATTGCAGAATTTACACCAAGTTGTGGTGACATGTTGGGAATGGAAGCCAACAAGAAATGGATTATCCATGTGGATGGTTCATCCACACTACATGCAGGAGGGATAGGAGTGGTTTTGCGATCCCCTGAAGGTGACAAGCTGAAGTACAAGCTCCGTTTGCAATACCAGCCGACCAACAGTGAAGTTGAATATGAAGCCCTTCTCAAAGGGTTGGAACTGGCAAAGTCAGTGGAAGCGATGTCAATACTCGTCCTGGGAGATTCTCAGTTAGTCATGGGTCAAGTAAATGGGACGTATGAAGCCAAGGAAGGACGAATGAAAAAATACTTGGAGAAAGTATTACTTATTGTGAAGAAATTTAAGGAAGCTAATTTCATTCAAATCCCAAGGGAGGAAAATGTAGAGGCAGATGTCCTAGCGAAGGAAGCTTCAGCGTCCGAACCCATCAATGAGTTCGATGACATTCAGTACGTCCCGAGCATAGATCTCCCGGAAGTACAACAGATAGAGGATATAGAGAATTGGATGACTCCAATAATATCGTATTTGAAGGATGGAAAGCTACCGGAGGGGAAAGACGAAGCCAAAAAACTCAGGGTAAAAGCAGCTAGGTACGTTCTTATAAATGAAGTCCTGTACAAAAGAGGTTTTTCCCAACCTTATCTTAGATGTCTAACTCCGGATGAAGCAAATTATATGTTAAGGGAAATTCATGAAGGGGCCTGTGGAAATCATTCGGGAGCCAGATCTCTCATTCACAAAGTCATCCATGCAGGATACTACTGGCCAACCGTCCAAGCTGATGCTAAGGCTTATGTCAAGGGGTGTGACCAATGCCAACGATTTAGTAATATCCCAAGGCAACCATCAGAATATCTCACCCCAATGACGGCCCCGTGGCCTTTTGCCTAGTGGGGCCTTGACATCCTAGGTCCTTTTCCAGTCGGAACTAGACAGATGAAGTTTCTAGTGGTGGGTATTGACTATTTTACCAAGTGGGTGGAGTCTGAACCGTTAGCGAGCATCACACAGCAGAATGTTAAAAGTTTTGTCTGGAAGAATATTGTGTGCAAGTTTGGAGTGCCCAAGGTGCTAGTGTCTGATCATGGGCGGCAATTTGACAACATAACCTTCAAAGACTTCTGTACACACTTCGGGATTCAAAATCATTACTCCTCCCCCGCCCATCCCCAAGCAAACGGGCAAGCTGAAGTAGCAAACCGATCATTGTTAAAAATTATCAAGACTCGGCTTGAGGGGGCAAAGGGAGTATGGCCAGATGAATTACCAGGTGTTTTATGGGCATACAGGACGACAGTGAGGACTCCTACGGGGGAAACTCCTTTTAAGCTAGCATATGGAAGCGAAGCAGTTATACCTGCGGAAGTGCACATGGCCAATCATAGGGTGATGATGTATCAAGAAAAGGATAATGCTGAGCAACTCCATTTGAACCTTGATCTTATAGATGAAATAAGGATGGATGCAGAGCATAGAACAGCGAAGTACAAGAACCTCATGGCTAGGCAATATGATGCCGTGGTGAAGCCAAGACGTTTCAACATAGGGGATCTCGTCCTGAAGAAGGTCTCTTTGGCAACCAAGGACCCATCTCATGGGAAATTGGGCCCCAATTGGGAAGGACCTTTCAAAATTATCAACTGCAAAAAACAGGGGTCTTATTACCTGGAAGCCCTAGACGGGAGGAAATTAGAACATCCATGGAATGTTGAACACCTGAGGAGGTGTTATCAGTAGAATGCCAACATAAATGAGCTCTCCTGGACGAGCCTAGGCCTGAAGGAATCTACATATGTTTGTTTCCTTATGTGTCTTTAATGTTGTATTGCTATTACTATGTTAAAGTTATGGACGACGGTTTGGGTTTGACTTGTATTTATTTTCTTAATAAGGCATAACTTCTAATTGTATGCCTCGTCTGTGAAAACAATATTTTATACTATGTACATACTGTAGTGTGAGCTATTTATGTTGTGTACATAACTTTGTGTAAGTTGTTGGTTTTCATGTTACTTAAATCAATCATAAAGGGTTAAAAGCCCAAAGACGAGAAAATTCTCTGGACGCAGAGATGTGAAGTCTAAGCGAAAGCTTGCTCATCCAAAGAAAAGGACAAGGAAAAGTCTGCCTTCAGCAAACTTAGGCCTGAGGCATACTCGTCCATACAGTGGACAATAAATAAAAACCCTCGTCCATACCATAGGTGAAGAAACCTATGGATGAATGCTTTAAACACAAGCAGTAGTCTATGGATGAACAAAATGCAAGGTTCAACCACGCATGAAAATCAACCGAGTCTCGTCCTTATGATAATTGCCATCTCATAGACGAGTTACACTAGGTGAAATTCTCAAAAGAATGGTGAAAACATATATATGAGATGTAGACGAGCTAGGCAGGAGTTCTTGCATATATAAAAATAAAAATTTCGTCCATGCACATAATAGAAAAATAACATCAGTTGTTTCAAGGGCGGACAAATAACGTCCAAACACCCTTGTAAAGTTAACTGCTAATTAAAAACTCGTCCGTAGACCATGGACGAGCTTAATGTACTGGAATTACATAAAGTATAAAATATTTTCTACACCGGAGGAGCGTCTACATTAGAGCCGTCTTGAGGCAAAGTTGTGGCGTCATCCTCAATGTTGGCGTCTTCAGAGCCGGCATGAAGCAAAGAGCTTGTGGCAGCAGCGTTCAAGTTGAGTATAATGGAGCTGAAGTCCACATTAGGGAACTTCTCTGTAGCGTCCATCCTAAAATCTTCAAAGCCCACTACATAGTTGGTGTCCAGGATGTCAGTGTATTGTTTGGATGCTTTAAACTCGGCCACTGCATCCTCTTTTGCCTTAGAAAGAAGAACGCCCTGCTCGTCATATTTCTTTTGCAGCTCCTCAAGACGAAGATCTTTCTCCATTGCTTCAGCCTTCAACTCCTCAACCAAGGTTTTTAGACCCTTTGCATCATCCTTAGCTTTGGCAGCTACTTCAGCCCATTTCTTAGCCTCGTCCTTCACCTCCTGAATCCTCGTCTCCAATAAGACCCTCGTCTTATCCAGTCCAGTGGCTTGCCTAGACGCTGCTATAAACTTTGACATGGCCTAAAAAAAAAAAAAACAAAAAAAACAAAAAATAAATAAAAAAAAAAGAAAAAGAAAAAGAAGATGAAAAATTTCTCAATAAAGACGAGGTAAAGATATTACCTTGAAAAGATCATGAACACCAGAGTGTTCAAAATCTTTAAGGGACATGTCATAGCAAGTGTTTATATCTTCGTCTGTGACAGCATTCTTGAAGCGTTCCCAAGCCAAACTTTCGTTTTCAATAATATTTGAAGCAACTTTCTGAGAAGGTTGGGACGAGGTAGACAAAGTAAGTTTGGAAGGAGTCTGGGACGGGGTGGTGTCAATAGGAATGGACGAATCAACGTCAAATACTTGGGTAGGCTGATGAGACGAAGGAGGATTAGACTTGACTACTTGAGATGAGCTATGCCTGGTCTTTTTGCTTCGACGACTAGGAAGATTTTCTAAGTCCAAATTCTTTGACAAAGTCTTCCTCTTGTCCCTAGTCGACAAACGGACCTAAGGTTCAACTTCAAGACGAGCTCCCTCACTAACTTCTTTTCCTTTATTTCCTTTCATGGTTGCCATTCCTTTAAAAAGAGAAAAATTTCCTTTAGGATTATTGAATGAGTAAACAATGCAAAGAAAGTTTAGAATTTAAAAACTTACTTTTTCTCACTGTAATTTTGTGTGCAAGTGCTTCTGCGGATGGGTCAGGGCCTAATCCCCACTTGGCAAGTCGTCTTAGACTAACCAAGGAATGAAAATCCCTTTCTGGGTGTAGACGAGCTCTGTGGACACGGTCACGGTGCAATTTACTTAATGACGGTCGTTCAACAGCTGTAAGAAAACAAATGAAAGTTAGAAAATAATTAGTAGTAAATAAAAAGGGAAAAGCGGGAAAGCATAGGGACTTACCCTCAGGACGAAGGTTCCCTAGGTCCCCAGCATAACAACCAAACGTATCCCGGCCAACGTCCATAGGATTCCCAGCCCAGAAGCCGTAAACGAAGAAAAACTCCGTCTTCCACTTTCTGTCAGACGAGGCCAAGGATTTCACTAGCCTACAATCTCTACCCCTGGCTGTGAATTGATAAAAGCCAGGGGATTGATGAATTTCTGAGGGCTTGTAACAGTAGAGAAACTCGTCCACGGTAAGAGGACGATCCCCTCCAAACACTTCCCTCCACAAAATTTGCATAGAGATAATCAGTCTCCATGCATTTAGGTTAAATTGACATACTCCTAAGCCTAACCTAACCAACAACTCTCTAGTAAAAGCATTTAAAGGAAACCTAAGACCCCCCAAAAGATAGGCTTCATACACACCTATCCCAAAATGAGGGTTACAACACCACTCTCCACGGACGGGCAATCTGGGATTAAACTCGTCCGGGATCTGATACCATTCCCTAAGATTCTTTAACCTTTGCTCATCCGTTTTGGAAGGAATATCTACAGCGCAACTATACACGATTACCTCCTCCTCGTCCAAACGAACGGACGAAGGAGTGAAGGACGAGGTGCCTGCTTGGGACCCTGAAGCTTTCCTAAGCTGTTCCTAAATTACCTCTACAGGAAAACCAGGGACGCCTGAAACATATTCTTCGTCCGTGGTGTTCCCCCCACTACTATCACTAGAGCTACTAGAATTATTACTACTCTCGTCATAATATTCGTCTATGGCTCTTTCTGTACTACTGCTAGACGAGGAAATGGCTATTTCTGACATTTAAAACAAAAATTGGAAGACCTAAAAGACGAGGAAAGAGGGAAATACCTGGCTCTAGGACGAACTGAGACTATGGACGCAAAGAAACTCCTAGACGAAGCTCTAGACGATGAATATCAAAGAAGAAATGTGTGAAGGGTAGTGGAGGCATTCCACTATTTATAGGTAGCTGACTAAGGTATGTGAAACGACTCAACTAATCAAACAATGACACGTGGCCTTCGTCTCGAAATATGAATCGACGAGACTTGCAACCAATAAAATGAAGACACGTGCCACCAAGAACTGATGATCAGGGAAAATTTGATTATTATTTCCCTAGGACGACCCATATGGACAAGGGGGCAACTGATAGTGTAGGGAAAATCCCGTCCTAAGTGTCGTCCAAACAGGTCGTCCAAGATGGGAGGAGAAATCTAAAGGATAGGCATGGAACATAGGACGAGGAAGATAAGCCTAATAACTTCGTCCTTCCCATGTTCGTCCTGACTAGAACCTCACTTTACCGAATCTCGTCCACCCTAGGTGATCAACAGATGAAACTCCACAAAAGCTCGTTCATGGCCTTGATGACTTACTTGGACGAGCAAATCAGGAAAGTGAATGACCATGGAGCCGTCCATGACAGTTTCATCTACCTTTCATAAGTCACGGACGGGTTCATCCTTCAAGGCTATTATTCACCAAATTCTTCATTGGTCGGTGTAGAACAGAAACAAGTAAACTAGAACAGTTACACCCCTCAACCATAGCGACGATTACTAAACAAATAAGTAATCGTTCTACAAATACTATATAAACGCTCTTCAATAAGGAGGTAAGGTATTCAGGCATTTTTCAGTTTTCTTCAGAAAAACTCCCTCTCCCTATCGTGAAATATAAGTTTACTAACTTTATCATCGGAGGACCTTTGGCCGGTCTCCTCTGACTTGTTTGCTTTCAGGATCAAATCTTGCAACCACCAGTGTTCGATACTCACCAACCTACTGATTTTCGGAAGAATCATCGTTCAACATCCTTTCCAAGAGATCTTTTTTCATTGTTTTAGCGGCTGTTTTTGTATACACATGTGATATTCTTAAAACTTCTTCTTTCGTTTTTGATCACATGTGATTGAAGAGAGGGAAAGAAAAAAAAAAGCCATTACTTCTATGTGTGTTCTTTCAAAGTGTTGATGACTTAAGAGAGATTTTGGAGTAGAGGCTCCAATCTAGATTATTCTTGGTCTATGCATGTTTGGAAAAGTTGGTTTGATTGGATGAGCTATGCACACACACACTCCTAAAGTAAAGCTAGTGAAAACTCTTTAATATGATGAATAGTATCCCAACTCAAAAATTGAAAGTTCATTTGTATGATATAATGATAAAGTAGACTAACATTTGCTACATAAATTTTCAGGAAACCTCTGACTTTTGTGGGTAAATTCATTACAAAACCTCACGAGAGTAAACTCGTCCACTAGGGGTGACCTAACAGTTCAAAGACTTGCTGCACATGGGAAGTGCAGTCGTGTAGCCTACAAAAGTGGCTTGTATTTTAATTTAAATTTTTTTTCCATTTTCAGTAGACATGGGTGCTTTGTGGATTGCTAGGGACTAGCAAGATTTAAGTTCGGGGGTGTGATAACGCCTTAAAATGAATACTTATTATATATTTATGTGGGCGTTATCTCCTTATTACTATGCTTAATTTTTATAATTAAGCCATGATTTGCATTAGTCCCTATTATTTATCGTTAAATAATATCTTGAATAAGATGTCATTCATTGTGTGTAATTTTCTACTTTCAGGAAACCATGTGAAAAATATGAGTTTACAGGAGTCTGTGAGAGAATGGAGGTCAAACTAGAATTAAAGAGGATTTAAAGGACCATGCGTAAATGTCTAAAGGAGGTGCAGCTGGAATTCTTGGGTCGTCTACCATGTTTGGAAGCTTCAAATAAGGAAAGAAATCAAAGAGAGAAAATCTGAAAAGGAAAAATCATATTTGAGCACTGATCAGTATTTTGGGCATATCTCTCTCCTCAAAAATCCAATTGACACAAGGCTAGATGGGTTGGAACTGTGACTTAAATATCTACAACTTTTCAGTTTTTAGTTTTACAAAATTCTCAATATTTGAAGGCTGATATTAACTCACAATTTACTGCTGTAAATTTGGACGAAAATTAAAATAGTATAAGTTTTGTATTTCTTTAGGACACTTTGACATTAGGGTTTTGGATGGAGGCTGTGGAGAACGAATTTTGGGGAGAAAAATCTTGTATTTTCCTTTCTCTAATGGCAGCCTAAACTCTTTACTAGGGGTAGGGGTTATGTTTCTTCTATACGGTATGAATTTCAATGTGATTTTTTCTAAGATTTTAGACAACAACATATTTAATTGTTCAATTAGATTTCTTTTGATGTATTAGTTCTTCCATGCTTTCAATAAGTTCAATCATGTTTTTCTTATTGTTTAGATGAATTTCTAATAGTTTCAAATAGAAATTACGTTCTAAAGTGAATGGGCTTTTCTGAAAATTATTCTAACCACATTATTAATCTAGGTTATCATGCATTCTTGATTTGTCTTAGTTCAACTGAATTATAAGTTTTTAATTGTATAAGAACAATTAATTATGAAATATATATTTTCTTAGATCACAAAGAATTTCAGGGAAACACCCTAATGCTCTGGTATTTACATTATTGATTTAAATCAGTATTTATTATTATTCTTGCTAACAATCACCAAGCAAAAGTACTTTTCTTCTTCTCCCAAATTGTTGTTTAATTATATTGTCTTTGAATTTACTTATCTCTTTGTGGTTCAACCTCGGTACTCCGAGAATTATATTGCTACGATCTCTTACACTTGGGAGTAAGCAAGCAAGCATTAGGGAAAGAAGAAGTTGTATCAGTGCATACTACAGATGGGCTACTATTGGCCCACTACGAAGAAGGATGCAGCAAAATTTGTGAAAAAGTGCCACAGTTGCCAAGTGCAAGCTAATTTGATCCACACTCACCCATAAAGCTTGCATAGCATGGTCACTCCATGGCCATTCCACACTTGGGGACTTGATTTGGTAGGACAAGTCAATCCACCTTCCCACAGGTACATATGGATCCTTGTGGATACAGAATATTTCACCAAGTGAGCAGAGGTCATACCACTTCGCAAAGCCATTGGAAGAGCTATGGAAAATTTCATTAAAGAAAATATAATTGTTCGATTTAGGGCACCTCACAGAATTATAAGTGGTAATGGTACCCCCTTTGTCAATAGAGAAGTGAGGAAGATGTTAGAGTTCTATCAGATGAAGCATCATCGGTCATCGCCTTATTACCTGCAAGGGAATAGGCAGGCAGAAGCAACAAACAAAACCTTATTAAGATCATCAACAAAATGAGCCAGGAGTACAGTGGAGGTTGGGCAATGCATCTGCCAGATGCACTTTAGGCTTACCAAAGCTTGCCCAAATCTGCCACGGGATTTCTCCCTTCTCCTAAATGTATGGGATAGAAGTGGTGAGCCCAGTGGAAGTAATGATACCATCTTTGAGGGTTATGCTGACATGAAAGAAAGAAAAATAGAAGGAAGTCTTTGCAGCAAAAAGGTGCGAGGACCTGGAAAGGTTAGATGAAAAGAAGGAGGAAGCCCAAAAGCGTAGCCGCAGATATTGGCAAAGGATGACTGAGGCTTATGGCAGGATAATTAAAGAAAGAATGTTCACGGAAGGATAGCTTGTATTAAGAACAACAGACTTCAGGTGAGGTATGGCACGACCATCTAAATTCACACCAAAATGGGAAGGACCCTTCGTGGTAAGGGAAGCACATGTAAGTGGGTACTATCGTTTAGCCCAGATGGATGAAAAAGATTTAACGGACCCCATTAATGGCAAGTGGCTAAAACGCTATTATGCGTAGGAAATATTATGTAATTAGTCTTTTTTTTTTTTTTTTTCTTTCCTCCAAGTGACCATCGTTGCATGGGATAATGTCATAAGAAAGCATTGTAGCATGTTTTGCCTGTAATTCATGATTAAAAGAAAAGACAGAAGTAATGAAGATCATGCATGAAGTATTAGCAAAATATACTGTTTCATAAAGCATAATAGTCGTTGTGGCAGATGTAGAGTAATAAATTACAAACCCAAAATATATAAGTCATATCAGACTTATCAAAATAAGTCGTAAGTGTTAGAAGAGTGAAGTGTGCTATGGGGGGAAGAAGTAAACACAAGGGAAGAAAATAAAGCTACATAAGGAATAAGTGTCTAATCAAAGGCCTAAAATAAAGGTTTGATCCTCAAAGTGGCTGGAGCTAGTAGCACCAGAAAGAAGACACTCACAACATGCCTCTAAGTCTGCCACCTCCATCTTTAAACTCTCAATGCGAGCATTAATGGCATCCATAATAGCCTGGACCTTCTTTATAAAGAACACCCAGGCAATCTTTCACATGTGGTCCAACAGAAACTCTACAGCAAATCCAACATTGATCAACTCCTGAATTACATCCTTCCATTACAAAATCTGTTCCGCAGAAACTGTGTCAATGAAGTTATGCTCGATGTCATTCATCACACTCCATAACAACTTGAGGAAGTATTCCCTTGCAGAACAATTGAAAAAGAATCCCTGCATAAAATCTTCGCGGTTGCTATAAACTGCCTCCAAGCAGGTGATACACTCCTCAAGTACCCAGAAGCCATGAAAATCAACATAAGGAGACCCAGCACCCCATAAGTTTAATGGGGTCAAGGTTGTTGGTCTCAGCCTGGTTAAAGCGGGTGAAGAAAGCAACAACCTCACTCACAGGGTCAGGAATGGTGGCAGAACTGCTACCATTCTCAAACCGAAAGGTTAAAGCCACCTCAACAGGAGACGAACTTGGAAGAGAACACGAGGTATAGCATAAGCCCGTAAAGAATGAACGAAGGGAAGAGATGAGTGCAATAATGAAGATTTTAATTGAAGAAAATATGAAGATAAGGAGACTACTAGGACCTATAGGAGTGGGGGTTATGGGTACTGTAGAAGTAGGGATTGTAGGCATCGTGGGATCTGCCGTAGCCTTGGGTCCCTCTGGTATGTCTGTGACTGCCAGGCAGAAATAACATACGAAGTAAAAAAAGGAATATGCTAAGCAATAACAGAAAAAGAAGAAAAAGAAGGCTAGATAGAGTAAATGACACATACCCATAGCGTTGTCCTCCTGCTCATCACCATCACTGTCCTCATTAGAATCATAAATCTATGTCTTCATGACGGGTTCATCCTCAGAGTCCTTAAGGACTTCCTTAGACCCTTTATCTGAAGACAAGTCTACATCAAGCCCTCGGTGGCAGAACTAGGAATAGAAGATAGGGTAACCACTAAGGAAAAACCATCCTTCACGGCTTGGGTGAGGGCGATGAAAGGATCGCTGATAGATATAACAAAAGGAGTAGCAGGAGAGGTGCTCTCAGTCTAGGACGCCCCTGCAGGAGTAACCCCTTTTTGAGGAGTAGGGATCTTGGCAGGAATAGGGGAAGACTCCTCAGTAACAACCCTCTCGGCTTGGGTACTCTCCTTGGTAGAAATGGGCTCAGATAGAGGGACTAAAGCCTCAGCAGGAGCTTCCTGTGCTGTAGCAGCAGAAGCAAAAGCCATGGCCTCAGCCACAACATCCACCCTATCGAAAAAGCCCTCTATAGGTGCACTAGCATTAGCAGGAGCCTTTTTACTCATGGGGTGATAAACAGAAAGGGGTTCGGGATCAACCTAAAGGAAGAATATTATAGCAAAGAAGTAGATAAACAAACATGCAAAAATAAGAAGAGAGAAAGTATATGGTAATTACAGAAAATGAAGATGCATGCATAAATAAGGCAAAGGAAATGAGTGTACCTCAAACTCGGGCTCATCAAGCAATATAGGGCGAGTGGCTAAAGTATCCTCCTTATGTTTAGACTACTAATAGAGGAGAAAAAAAAACATGTGTATAGAGTTAGCCGCAGGAAAGCCCAATGAATAACTAAAATAAAGAAAGAATAAAATTTAGAGATAACATATTCTCCTTTTGGCAGTGGCAGATGGGGTTGGTGAAGATGTCTTCCTTTTACTGCCACGGGTCCTATTAGAAGGAGGGGCATCCACGAGTGGTCTTGGAGCAGAAGCCTTAGGCTTGCTTGCAGAGAACGCCTATTGGAACATGTACAAGCAGAAAGAGGAGGAGAGCTCTCGAGAATTATGTTGTCGATAAGGGGTAGGCCCCCCCTTATATGGAACTAGATCAGAACAAGTCTCGAAAGAGTCATCACCTCTCTTGGCAGACTTGGGCTTGTTGGTTTAAGACACCGAGCCCTTCACCTTCACCTTCTTCTTCCAACCCGAAAGAAACTCACCAGCATACAAGTACCATTCCTTCTTCATCTCCTGCCACTAAAATGTAGCAGACCTGCTCTGCTTCCTAGCATACGCCACCATGGACTTAGTGGGAAGCAACAATAGTAGGTTGACAGAAATAATGGCATGAAAGCCCTCAGGGAGGATAAGGGAAAACCCATGGCCACCTAACAATTCTTAGCTAAAATAGATCATCACGGCCTGCCAATACTTGTGCATCTAAGTAGTGCAAAGGCCTTCTCTCTGAGAACTCGGAATAGTGACTACTGTGAAGTGCCTACCCTAAAATTCAAAGGCACCAGGGCGTAAGAAAGGTCGGATAGAAGTAGTAGACTCCAAGATAGCAGTGAAGTCATTGGGTATGTCATGATCAAGCTCAAACTGCCTCCTTACTTTATTGGCAGAATAATGAACATAGCGGATAACCTCATCAACCAGATAAGGCAAACACCAAGCATTAGTGGTTGCCATGCATGTAATCTCCCTCTCATTAAAAGCAGTCAACGGGGTGGTGGTCCTAGCAATGGCCATAAAATGGCCCATAACCAAATCAGCACAAGTGAATCCACTGCTCAAATCTCTATAAGCTCTCTAAGAAAAGCCAATTCTCTTATCAAAGAACTTTACAACAGGTTGCCTAAATGGCTTCAACCCAACCCAGCGGTAAGCCAACAAAATATCAGAAGCAAAACGGCCACAGAAATTGGTAATCACCCTCGAAAAAGAATGGTATTTCTCTTTGACAAGACTAACTTGCACTTAGCCAAATACCTGGCATAATGCTCACACAGCAGGTGCTACAATATGGTACTGTGGACGAAGGTAGTAACAAAATGGCAAGAACCTGCCTGCCTCTCACCACTCTATAGAATATCCAGCTATACATACAAATGACCCAAAAACATAGGGGCCAATGGTAGACTTACCCCAGCAAAAATCTTTAAGGCTAACCAAAAGTAAAGGGGTTTTACAGCATAATTGGGATGAGAACTGAAGATGAACTTACAAATCCAAAATGCCACGAAAGCAGCACTGTGGACAACGATGGAAGCCTTGGAGAAAGCAACAACCCAATGCGACAGCTTCATGTTCCCACTCATCCCTTTCTTCAACTCAGCCTCCACGGCCTCCTCCTCAACAAAAAGCTATATTGGTTGGGTCTATATCACCGAGAATGGGTAGCAATAGTTGGTTCGCCACATCCTTTAAGGTTACGATGGTCTCGCTGCAAGAAAGAAAGAAGGTATGGGTAGCGCTACACCATCGGTAGACTAAATGGCAGAGGTTGAACAAATCCTAATAGTTGGACAAACACCGGGAAGAAACGATGGCCATCAACACACCGGCTTGCTGTAATGCTGCCATAAAGCCCACATCGGACAACTCTGTGTCCATCCACTCCTTCCAATCTAAAGACGTACCCGACCAAAACTCAAAGAGAATGGGCATGAGTATTGAGGTTCCCTAGCGGTTGTCGATTTCGAGAATGGAGGAAGCCAAAGGAGCCCAAGAGACTTCAGTATCACGACGACAGATGGAAATACACACACGGCTTGACAAAGGAGGCGAGTAATCGCCGAGTACCACAGGATAACAGATGTGGGTATCATACCATGGGTTAATGAGAGGAGGGCACTCACTACCTGGATCGTGAGCTCCTTCTTTATCCTTGAAATGGTTCAATTCGGAATGGGGATCCTCGCCGTCCACGGTTTTAGCAGGCGGATCATCGATGGCAACCTCTTTCCCTTTACGGCGAGAAGAACTATCACCTTTCACCGGCGACATTATAGATGGGTTGAATGGAGAAGATAATGGGTAATGAGGTTTCAGGAAGATGAGACTGTGAAGGGAAAGGAAAAGAAGAAGTTATGAAAGAATGATGAGAAAGAGAAAAAAGAAGAGACTAAGGACAATAAAAGTGACGTGAAAGGAAGCAACGAGTCAGCCGTCAAAAGAAGCATCGTATTAATGACCCAAAATGAAAATAAACCCTAACTTAAGTAAAATAAAATAGAAAACAAATAATATGGGTGTTGATGCTTATTTTTGACAAAAGGCCCAGCAGCAAATGAAGCCTAACAATAAGGTAGATGGGAAAGAAAAGAGGGGCAAAACGGCAAAAAAAATTAGGTAACAAGCCTAGTGGGTTGATGTGGCAGGATTGATAGCCAACAAGCCCATAAAAGTAACAAGAGATAAAGAAGAAGTAAATGGGCGGAAGAAGCCCAAGGAATAGAGTGGCAAGCCCATAGGAATAACGAGAGGGAAAGAGGAAGTAAACGGGCAGAGGAAGCTTGAAGAATAAAGTGATAAACTTAGTTGGGTTGACATGGCAAGAATAAGGGTCAATAAGCCTATAAGAGTAATAAATAGGTAAAGATATAGTAAATGGGCTGAGGAAGCCCAAGGAATCAAGCAAGAAACCCATAGGAGTAAAAAGAGGTAAAGAAGAAGTAAATGGACTGAGGAAGCCCAAGGAATAAAGTGGTAAACTCAATGGGCTGACATAGCAAGAATGATGGCCAACAAGTCCATAAAAAATTATAAGAGGAAAAGATGTAGTAAATGGGCCGAGGAAGCCCAAAGGAGAGAATTAGTGGGTCAATGGGCTGATATAGCAAGAACACCAGCCAGCAAGCTCACAGGGGTAATGAGATGTAAAGGCATGATAAGGCCGTGGCAAACACAATGAAATAGCATGGCAGGATACAAGGAAGAAGACATGAGCCCAAAAGTCCACGTATCCTCCATGCCATAAAGGATAAACACAAACTAGTACACATAGTAGAACCAGACAATGCAAGAGCAGCAAAAATGGTGTGAAGGCCAGAAAGAAACAAATGCAGGAGGAGTGGATTGTGCACAAAGGACCAGGGTACCACCTACTTGTACCTAGTCAATACATGGGAAGTGGGCCACGAGTCCAGGTATTCAGAGGGTGTGGTTTGGCGGTGGGGAGAAAAATGGGTCTATTCTGGAGTTCCCGCCTAAGTTTCTTTGAGGGAATGCTCTACTGGGATGGAATTTCACCCAAAAAAGGTAAGTGTGGGTTGGGATCACTTGATGCATGCCATAGAAGTAGATGGTGAGGTAGCTTAATCCTTATCCATTGAAATGGAACAAGAACAGAGAGAGGCGAGGACCAAGACAAGTAATTTTGTCCGGAAATGGAGAGAGGTGCAACCAACACACTTTGGGTAGAGGTAATGGCTGGATAACCAACAGGATAGTGGGCAGTCCTAGAGAAATGCCCACAAGAAGCCAAAAATGGTTGAGGGACAAAAGAGGTAAATTCTATAATGGCAGGCGGTATAAAAGGGGGTAGCGATGAACAGTAAGGAGAGCAAAAAAAAGCAAGAAGTAGAAAAAGAATAGAGAAGAGAAAACACAAAAAGATAAAGAAAAGAGAGAAAGAAGACCAGAGAGAAAATAAGGCAGTAGGAATAGAGGTATGCATCAATAAACCATATTTTCTCTCCCTTTTGACAGACCCACTCTTTGAAGATTGTAAATCAAAACTTAAATCACTTAGGACCTTTCTCCAGAGCGAGTAACTTCTATGGCAGGAGCCTTTTGCTAAGGTTACTTGCATTGGAGATTGGTTCCCTTGTTGGGTTCACTTCTGCTGAAAAGCTCAGCCCATAACCCAACAGACGAGTTGTTTCATTGGTTATGTTTATTGGATGATTTACCCATCGTTTGGCTAGAAATTATTAAATTATTTACCTTTTTTTGCTGTAGTGTTATTCCTACTTACTGTATTATTCTGCCATAATTCTGTTAACTTTCTTCATGGTGTTAACTTTATTTAATACGTTTTATTATCATAGTTATTCTGCTATAGTATATTCTGTTGTAGTATATTCTTGCTGTAACACTTGTAAAAGTTACTCCTACTGTGACCACACCTTATGTTCAGCCCATAGCACTCATGTCTGGACTCATTGACATTGGGTAAGCCTGACTTGTGCACAAGCTGGCCTGACTAATGAATCATAGCACAGCAGAAGGAGTTGAGGCCCAACAATACAAAAAGGCCCCCACAATGGGATAGAGGAAGTAATAGAAATGGTTTTTTTAATCCTTTAATACAAACAAATGAACAATTGGCGTGGAGTGACAAAGACAAATTAATTAAACCCTTCAAGCTCCTTATAAGGACAAGATACATGTTGTTCATGTTGCCGCTTATTCTGACTAGCATGCTCCGATCCTTGTCTCAGAGAGATTATATTATGAAAAACAAAAAACAAAAAATTATCCAATTATTTTTGTCTGAATTACATGGAATATCCCTACCTACTTTTCCTGTATATATAACATAGCTGAATTGTTCAAGTCGTACTATTCACAA
Source organism: Quercus wislizeni (assembly GCA_023055345.1). Lineage (NCBI taxonomy): Eukaryota > Viridiplantae > Streptophyta > Magnoliopsida > Fagales > Fagaceae > Quercus > Quercus wislizeni. The sequence continues at coordinate 26,303,857 of JALGQJ010000003.1, forward strand.
TAGTTAGGTTTTTTTTTTTTTAAATAAAATAAAAAGGAGGTGTATTATTTAATTATACAATAGTCAGGTTTTTATTTGTTCTTATCTTGACAGGCTAATATACTGTCTAAAATTCTGAATTACACAATCAGTCCCAAGCAGATTCTAAAATAAAAGAGGTGATAGATAAGACTGAATTTGAAAGAAAGCCAAATAGATAAAGCGGCTAGAGGATAGAGTATGGAAAAAAATTCAAAGTCTGTCGAGAAGATAAACACTAGAAGATAAACCGAAGTTTCTCAAATATCTTCAATTACCTATTATTAACAACTAGTCATATTGTGAAATATTTTGTTAAAATTGTTGTGACTGAAAGCTATTCCCTTATGTTACTTCTCTAACTCAAACCTAACCCAAAACAGGAATTTGACGTTAGATAGGAGTATCTACAGCCACTAGTTATTTGCTGAGTTCGCACTCCACATTGCTTTTTCAATCATAACAACAGTTTTCAAAAAAAAAAATCATCACCCAACATAAACAGGGAAGATGTCGACGAAAAGTAAAGGCTCACCTCATTTATCTGTGACTGTAATTAAGATTAGTCTTTGCTATGATATAGACCCGTATTTCATACAAAACAAGTTTACTCATAATTCTGGCAATAAAAACAAAAGTATGATTATAAGCTGCAAAGCTGACTACTAACCTATCACTGTCTTGCCCCATTATTCACCACGTCACCCATCATCTTCGAATGACTGAAAGAAACCATTAGTCCATTATATTCCCCATCAGTTTACAGTATATCTACCACTAATCATTACAAAGAAAAACGAATATTCTTCTCAATCAAGCAAACGCATATTCGTCTCAATCAAGCTAGAGATATTACTTACTCTAGGTTGGTTTAGCTGTTTTTTCATGTCTAATGTGATCCATGAAATCCTATGTTCAAGTTTCCTAATCAAAGACTTCATGCCACACCTAAGAGATTTCTCCCCTTTACTGAATTGCTCGAGGATTAGCTCTTGTCGTCTCTGTATGCCTTGAAAGAGAAATGAAGCAGATATGGTATCTTTTTTATAACTTAGCCATGGCATGTACTGGAAGTGAAATGGTTACCGACTCCCTTTTCAAGAGTTACACATGAATCAACATGAATTCCGCCAATGGTTTCAAGATGAGGATTCATTTCCATTAGCCCAATGCAAAGGCACTAAACCAATGTTTCTAGCCAGATAGTTAAAGTCTCACAATATACTCATCCATCGTAGCTAGGAGTTCAAGTTCTTCATGTGATCTAGACAATTATTAACATGAAGTCGTGTGTCCAAGTCTTGAAAATTTAACATACAATTGGAGAAGGTATATTATATGCTAACCATTTTTGTGAACCCTCAAATAAATATAGCACCCTGTTATGCCTATGATCTACAAGTACCAACCATCTTAGTAAATTAAAAGATTATAATTTGGTAAAAGGATTTCAATGCTCAAAATAAGTAAATGGCTATCAACGGTATAACCAGAAAAACCGTCTGGAATCAATTGAAACGATGCTGTAGGCCTCAAAAAGTTCTTCTGCAATTTTCAAGTAGTCCGTACCATAATCAATGATAACATTGTACATTTGTGGGAGTGCTCTATTCTTTACTTAATTTATTTCTTCAATTAGTAATGTGGATGCAATCGACAGAACTCACAAAACACAGATTAAACATCATAATAATAAAAGAATCGAAGTTGATTGAATTGAAAGAATGGGTCAAAATTTGTACATCTCAAGATCTCTGTTTCTAATCCTTCCAACTACATCCTGTAAGTTTCAATCTTGTCTCAATCGAAAAGTAACTCAAAAAAAAAAGGGTACTAAGAATTTATAAGGGCAGCAGCAATACAACTTTTCTTCAAACTCTATTTTGTTAAATTTTGGAGTTTTGATGATGCTGGGTTATCTGCTGCCCCATCAAAATTCTTAGTTAAGAAACAAGGCGATGTTTTCTATGTACGAGTTGTTTCCTCATAAATTAGAATTCTTCATCTGTCGATCAATTAACTCCTTTAAAGCTTCCTTCATCCACCCTTGCTGACATACTTCTCTAGCTTCGGTCGCCGTCATCTACACAACACAGCACAAAATATATTTAGAACATTGAAATGGTGGTAATCACAAATCATTGAATTTTGCAATGTAAAAAGCAAGACACATACCCATTTTCGTTGCCTGATATTTTGCTCTGGCCATTGGTCTAACTCCTTCTTGACAAGCAAAGGGAACATGTGACCATTATGCATTATGTCACATCTTTTGCTCTTGTAACACCACCTACCCAATTCCTCCTGCAAATTACATTTGAAAAGTTCAATTAGAACCAAATGTTGGCAAAAAAAATTTAAGACAAAATTCAATGAAAACTTGCTATAAAGATACTTACTTCGACTACTCCCCGAACACCGGCTTCCTCGAAAGTCTCTCTTAGGGCAGCATCTTTTATATCCTCATCCATTTCCCATCCTCCCTGTAGTGATAGAGGACGTTTAGTGAATATTGTAAAATTACAGGTTATCACAAGTGGATTAACAAGAACAAGAAAATAAAACAACCACATACGACAGGCCAAAGCAAATAGTACCTTTGGGAATAACATTCCTTTACCGTTCTGTGAACTAATCACAAGAACTTCTAATTCCTTAGATTTATTGGTTTTTCTGTATCTGTAAGGAATGCATCTGCACATAAAATTTTCATCCATTAGACAAATATCCACTGAAAAAGATTTTCCCAAATCAAGGATTCCACAGAAAATTCTCCATTTATATAAACGAAGATCCAATTTTTTATTTTGAAAAAGAAGAAAGAAGAAAATATATGACATACCCAACAACTTGGCGATACCCAACGGTGTCATATCTCTGCAAATGCCTTCCTGTACGGGCAACAACGTCTACTTTCTTCAAAGGCACCATGTTCAAAAAATAAGAAAGCAAGACAAAATTTGAAGGATTTTTTGAAAGGAGAAGACCCATTTTCACCCACACAACGATTACCGAAGATGAGTAGCAAAAAACAATTTCTCTCTAAAATCTGAAATTAGAATTTGCTTTGAGAGAAGAGAGGCTTATATAATTGTAGAGCGTAAACAACTATTGCCAAATCCCTCAAGGCCTCACCTATTTAAGGATAAGAAATGAAACTGAGGGGGGAAGAGTGTTTCGGAAAACCCACGCGTTCACGTAGTGATTGTTGAGAACGGGTTTATATGAGAGGTGCGTGAGTTGTCACTCTGGAACAAAAGCGTTTGGATCTGTTGAAGCACTTTAACAAGAGCGCGCTGTGTGACGCGTTTGTGTCGTATTTAGTAGTAAGACTGTTAACTGTTAATAAGCCACACTACTCGGTTTTTGTTTGATTAAATTGCGTGGCCCAACTCACATGTACGCCATGCGAACACGGTTTGGAGAGTGGACAATGAGGACTACGATGGATTGACGATTGAGATTGGCGTTGTCACTTGTAACTGTGATTATTGTTTTGTTGTGTAGGATTTTCCTTCTTTTGTATCCCACCCCCACCTGGTGAACCCATTGCCACGCTCCTAGCTTACTCTTGTTTTTAAGTGCTTAATTTGCTCAATGTCGTTGAAAAATGTGGTTTTAACTTTTAAGATTGATAAGATTAGAGATTGGACACACACAATTTTTATAATTCTTGTCACAATTATTGTTTAGATAGAATGAGATTCTATTATATGGTGCTCACCCTATGATCACTCTTTCCTATTACATTAAAGCACCAATTGGTTTCTCTTTTGTGTTGAATGTATGTTCCTTATTTGATGATAGAAAATTTTACTAAATGAATTAACTAAAATAGACTAACTATTTGAGTTGATATCTTACGATTAATGTTAAAATAGAGACAAAACTTAGATATTATACCTTAAATTCCCTAATATTTAATCTTGTAGTTGCATTAACCAATGAGCCACATAATTGGATCGTGTGAAAGTAACTCCAATCACAACTTACAAATATTGTAAAAGATCATGAAAATTTTAATGTTTTTAATATTATGAAAAGAAAGAAGGTGACCTAAATGTATGAAAATCACTAAAACATAGCAGAAGTTAAGATTGTTAATGCTTGGAGGTGAGAATATATCCACCACAAGGATAGAAATGTTATCAGGTCAAAGGATCATTAGCATGCTGCATGCACAAACTCTCTCTCTCTCTCTCTCTCTCTCTCTCTCTATATATATATATATATAAAGGAAAATGAAAATATTTTATTCTAATAAAAAATAATTACAAGAAAGAGAAAAGAAAAAATAATAATTTGGGGAGATTGACTAACTCTTACAGAAAATACAAACCCAATCTACAATTTAAGATTAAGAAACACCAGTACAAGAGCAAAGTCTTCAAACTAAACATGAATACAGGGCTAAAATAACATCAAATTCGTACTCTCCAAGAATCCACCATTAAGGCATCAATGTCTAAAGAAATCCAACCCCGCTATAGAAGCATAGGGACTCAAAAGTTGAAACCATTGGTTATTTGAGCTCCAAATCTTTAAATCCAAATATTTTGGTGCAAGGAGGTTCAAATTTGTACCAGATATGGACTAGAACTATTATTTATCTCGAGACCCATAGAGAATATGTACAAAGAATATCTCCCATTATGGTTGGCAAAAAACCCACGGGAGGGACAAGAAAGCCGTATGATAAGGCATAGAAAGGCTCACATCATAGCGAAGCTAAGGTTGTCCCTTGCGCAAGTTAGTACATACATTAACACGCAGCAAAAGAGTCATCTCTCTCAAGAGAGAGAGAGATATTCCAAAAATTTGTAATTTATTCAAATAGCATGCACAAACACTTATCAAATTAACTAGAAGCATATTCTTTTTACTAAAATTCAATTGTTTTTGTTTGTTATGAAATTAGAAAATACAATTTATTTATAAATAATATGTATGTTATTATTAATAGAATATCTATTTACACTATCATTAATGGAATAGAAATCTTTATATCCACATTCTAATAATACTCTAAAATATCTTACACATTAATCATAATAAATTAAAATATTTATATACTAAATTAAATAAAAAAATATTTTTTTTAAAATACAAATTTTAGATTACGTTGAAAATTTTAAAACAATACAAATTAAACTATAAGTAAAAGAAAAGAAATAATTACAATGGTAGGAAAAAAACTCACCAATACATATACTTTAGACAGTTTAAATAGAGGATATACGTGAAAAAAATACTTATAATTACTTATATTTTCTTGAAAACAGAAATATGAATTAGGCATAACATGTATATATAGCCTAAAATCCTTTATACTAAAAGAAAAAAAAAACATGTATATATAATTAAAGACTAAAGAAACTAATACCTTAATTATTGAATTTATCTTTTAAGTAGAATTGTATTTATAAAATTAACCCAAAAAAAAAAAAAACAACAAACAAACAAACTTTATGGCCTTTAGAAAGATGGAGAGTGAAGTAAAGTAGAGTAGAATTAACTAAAAAAATACTTATTTTCTTATTTCACTCCTCAACCCAAATGGGCCATTAGTGAATCTGCATGCATATGCAAAAGGCTATTAAATAGATAATTAAAGATGATATCAAATTTAAAATCAAACAAAGAAAGATTAAGAGAACTAAAAAGAAGGTTGAAAAACAAGAAACTTAAAAGTAGAGAAGGGAAATGAGAGGCTCTGCCACCGTAAGCCACCGTCAACGGAAAAGCAAACTAGAATAATGGATTCAACACCCATCGAAGCCCTCCTGGGTAAGCTAGCCCATGGTGGTCACTGTGAAAAAGTCTCAAATCAAAGCGGCGAGCTGGTGCCTTAGTCAGTCATATGGAGACCAGCTGGTTTTCTATATTCACGTACAGGTTTAGTTTCTCATCTCTCAATACACACGCACGCACAGCACTCGCTCTCTTTCTAGTTTGGGTTTTCTATGAATTTCTCTCTGTAAGCTGTGAATAATGTAGAGAGGGTGAGAAAATTTTCGAAACTTGTGAAGTAGAAAAGGATTTGAGTTCGTGACCCGTCAGGTAAGATGAGTGGATTTGCTTGATGGAATGTGTCGTGTTATTGTCCATAATTTTTTTTTTCTTTATATCCGAAGTCTCTTCTGTTGAGTATTTTGGCGAGTAGATATATTAATAATTAATCATGTGTGGATGATGTATTTGTTTACAAGAAGGGAAAGGAACCAAGAAAAAAATTTTTTTTTTAAGAGAAAAGGAAAGTAAGAAACAGAATTAACAAAAGGGAAAACAAAAGCAATAAAGAAGGAAGTATAGTGATTTCTTCAACTACTGCAAAATGATTGCATTATGCAAAGAGGGATTAACTATTGCAAAAAAACATGAAGCAGGAATGTCGTTCTTAATTGTTACTTCAATTAGTTAAGAGTATGAAAACTATAGTTAAGTACTAAACATTTCTTGTTAACAAAACTATTTCTGCATAAAAGATTTACAAATATACCTTCTAATAAAAAATAAACACTTATTTTTTTCACAGCTCTAGGTTACTAAAAGGCATCATATTAATTTGCATAAAAATGAAGGAGGTTTTCTTTTAAAAACTAAAACTAAAAATAAAATAAAACTTGCTAGCTGGAATTATACAGAAGAGAACAAAAAGAGACAAAATATTGGATTAATGGTAGCTATTAATTTAGCTCAACTAAAAATTGAAATGTGTTGTGAAGAAAAAAAAAAAAAAAAACTGAGAGACCAACACAACTCATGCAACGACTAACTGCCATAGCCAAAAGCCTCATATGTCTTCTAATTATATATGTTTTATCCAGGAGAGGTTAATGAGAGGAAACCGCGGCGTGGGTGTTAGTGACGCGCGTAATGGAGCGTCTGAAGGGGGTTATGTTGGAATTGTCAATTTAAGAGCGCGTGTTGACACGTTGGGGTCGTTTTCGGCATTTTACGCGGACTTTGAAGACATAAGTTGGTGGTAGCACTCGCTATAAGATTTTGTCACTCGCACTCGGTTTTGTAGCTTTTGGAAAATTTACCACCAAACTCGGAGTTCAAGGTTGAAACTCAAACTACACGCGCCGCGGACACGGTTTTTTATTTGAAAACAGAAAGAGATAAGATTGAGGTCGTGTGTAAGGTGTTTCTTGTTTTTCTTAAATAAAACGACGCTAATAAAGTAATTAATTAACGAGTTCCATGTTACTTCAACGCAACTGCCTGTTTGATTCACCAAGGGGAGTATCTTCTAGAAGCATGTCATGACTCATGTGTAGCTTGTATTTCTCCGAAAAAGTGGTAAGGAACAGTGGAACACATCGCCAAATTCTTTTTTATTTATAAATAATTTCCTTTCAAAGATAATTGACGGCTTAGATTAGAGTTGATGCGGATATAAGATCTCCGCGATTATTTTTATTAATTTTTTTTTTAAACAGAAATGATAGTATACTTTATTTTTATTCTAAATCTTTTTGCATAATAAAAGAGAGATGATATGAATATTCTTATAATTAAACAATGACTTTCTTATCTTCTTCTGTAACACTAGTAACAAAGTCCCATAAAATTTGCCAATTTTTATTGAGAGATTGCTATTTATAATTTGTAATTAGATCTGAAGAAGGTGGTTACAATTTATGGTGTATTTGGATACTGTTTATTTTGTTGAAAATTGAAAACTAAAAATATTGTAACAAAATAATTTTTAAATGTGTAAATAGTATCGTGAAACCCATTTTTAATGAAAGTTTTGGTGAAAAAAGAGATTTATGGGTACTATAAATAGTGCACGGGACCCATTGAAAAAGACAAAAACGCACTCACAAAAAAAAAAAAAAAAAAAAAAAAAAAAAAAAAAACTCAGATGCTATAATCAATATCCAAATGATCACTTAGCTGAAGAGACGCCGGCAAACATAGTACTTCGATAAAATCTTTGTGGGATAATTGCAGTAAACCCACCTGAGCTTTGGCCCGTTTGCACTTTGCCTACCCGTGGTATAAAACTTATCACTTTGCCCCCCTGTACTTCAATCCGTTACGCCCCCGTTGCCCACCTGACCCTCAGACGTTAGTCTAACACCCTTTTATTCCAAATTAGAACATAACACGGATCAAACAGCGAAAGATTCACTCTTTTCTTCACGAGCCCTAGAACCACACGGATCTGCTATTGACGTAGCGTTGCAAGTGCAAAACCCAGAGGAGGGACTAAAATCTACTATTGACATCTGCTATTGTTCGAGGGACGAAAATCGTGGTAAGAAATCAGTTCGCTCTTTGGGTTTTTACTTTCGCTTGTTTACTTGCTTTATTGTTTTTTTAGTAATCAATCAATGGTCAATGTTACATGTAATGGATTGTGAATATTGGTTGTGTTTGTGCATGTTTATGAAAAATGTGACCACTTGTTCTTTTGGATTTGTGTTTGTTTATGGGTATTTTGTCTGTCGTGGTCATTGTGTCTCACAGTGGTCTCACAGTGGACCCAAGTTTGTTTTGGGTTTCAATTTTAGTGTTTGCATGTGCTATTTAGTAAGACGAAATCAGTAGAAAAGTTGAAAATGTGGTCCCTCTGTGTGTGTTGCATCCCAAAAGCAAAACAGAAACATGCAACTGTTTTACTCTTTTGTTGTTTACCATTCTTTAACTGTTAATTGTATACGTGTCAAATGGTAATTTGTTATTGCAGATGGCTGATGAGGATGTGAAATTGGAGGTACATTATGGGGGCGCTTTTCTGTGGAACCCTAGTTTAGAATACTTTGGTGGGGAAGTTGAAATAGTGTATAGGGATCCTGATTTGCTTAGTTACTTTGAAATAAAAGGTATATGTGAGGAATTAGGGATTGATGAACCGTGTAGGGTTCATTATTTAGGTCCTGGGGGCAACTTGGAAGAAGACTTAAGGCTTATAGAAGATGACCAAGATGTGGTACACATGTGCAAGCCTAATGAGAGAGGGCCAAGTGACACCATCATACTGTATGTGGAGAGTGGTAATGCTCCACTTGCAGTTGAAGTTCCTGATGGTGGAGGGGTTGGGGTAGGAGGGGCTGGTGTAGGGAGTAGTGCAGGGGCTAGTGCAGGGGCTGGTGTAGGGAGTAGTGCAGGGGCTGGTGCAGGGGCTAGTGCAGGGGCTGGTGCAGGGGCTGATGGTCTGGAGGAGTTTGATTGGTTGAATGAAGGTCTGGAAGGAGAAGACTTTGCTGATGACATTTTTGGTGAGTCTTCTCCACCTCACACAGTTCCAGCCACTGATACACCTAATCCAAACACTGATACACCTAATCCAAACACTAATACACCTCAACCAAACACAGATGCACCTGGCCCAAGCAATGCTCCTCCTTCAAGCATAGATTTAGATGAAGAGTGGGCTGAACCAGCTTTGGAGGATGATATTCTAAGTGTGGATAGCTCTGATGATGAGGAGGGGCCTGGCAATTTGGAGTTCAATGAGAGGACTGATATGGGAAATGTTAGGTTGGCAAAAGGGATGAAGTTCCCAAACTCCCAGGTGTTTAGGAAGGCTTTGAGGGAGTATGTGATTCAGCATCACATTGATGTTAAGTGGAAGTTGAATGAGAAGAAGAAGATTTCTGTACATTGTAAGAACAATTGGTGTATAATGCATTAGGGTTATGTAGTGTTAGGGTTTTATGTAGTTCGTAGATACTGGCAGGGCAGACAATGGCAGGGCAACTGTATTTTTGTATTTTGTAGACAATGGCAGGGCAGATAATGGCCAGCAAACACTTTTGTATTTTTTAAAGTTTTTTAAACATTTGGGCAGTTGCAACTGTTTTGGTTGTTGTACCAAATGCCTTATATTTACTGGTGGTTGATGAAAAACTATTCAATGACACCAACAAATATGTATACAATTTCCCAACTTAATGACAGGTGTTTACAATTATTATTCTGTTATATGAGTTGTCTTTTTATTGTTTATGTGTGCAGGGTGTATGTGTTGTCTTTTTCTTGCAAGTTGACAGATTGTCATGCACTTTAAATTCACTTTCAACACAATTGTCTTCACACAATGCACTTTATGCACAAACCAACACAGCTCACATCCAACAAAACACCAACAGCTCATAAGTAGCCAATTCACTTTAAACAAAAAATACAACAGCATCTAACATAAAGAACACTTTATCTTTAAAAAGGTTATATTATTAAGTGGTTCATAGTTCTATTACACCAACAGCAGCTTATATTACAACCCATCAGGCAGACTCAATCTCATCATTCCAACATTCTCACTTGAGCCAAAACATGAAAACAACATAACCAAAATAAAAAAAAACCATGACAGAATTAGTGCAATTCTGCACTTTCTCTCTTGCTCTAAAGCTCTCACTGCTATCTCCTTGGCTTGAACAGAGGAAGCTCGAAACTTTCTCTCCCTCTCAGTGGCTTTTGCTGCCCTGTCTTGAGCAATTTCTGCCATTTGGGTAGCTTCTGCTACTGCCTGGGTAGCTTCTCTTTCCCTTTCATGTGCAAGTTGCAGCTCACTCCGCAGTAAATCCAGCTTTTGTTGCACTAAATGGGCAGCTTCATTCCCACGCATACAAGTGGGATTATCAACCCATTTAAAGAAAGGGCACTTAGGACCAAGCTGTTCATAAATTGAATTGAACACATCACATTCCAATCTCACGTTAATCAACTAGAATAGGTAAGAAGTATACTTACCTTATATCGGCTACAACCCAGAAACCTTCTCCCAAAATTATCCACTGTCAGACTTGTTCTCAACACACAAGTCTCATATGTACACATATGCCCACTTGAACCTGAGTAATTTCCACTCGAAGAAGACATCGATTATCGAAGCTACCACTCTAAACTTGAAACCCCAGCTCAGAACTTGAAACCCCAGCTCAAAACTTGAAACAGCTCAAAACTTGAAACCCCAGCGCAGAAATGTCGTACCTGGTGATGATCTATCTTCGAATATTCAGTGCCTCCAGACAACCCAAAGTCAGAACCTCACCCTCACACGAAAGCACGATCAGAAAAATCAAAACACCAGCTGAATTACAACGATTTTCGTGGTTCTAGGGCTCGTGAAGAAAAGAGTGAATCTTTCGCTGTTTGATCCGTGTTATGTTCTAATTTGGAATAAAAGGGTGTTAGACTAACGTCTGAGGGTCAGGTGGGCAACGGGGGCGTAACGGATTGAAGTACAGGGGGGCAAAGTGATAAGTTTTATACCACGGGTAGGCAAAGTGCAAACGGGCCAAAGCTCAGGTGGGTTTACTGCAATTATCCCAATCTTTGTAAAAAACTTAGCCATTTTTGTGACATTTGGTTACAGTTTAATTTGGATTAAATGATCACCAATTGGCTCGAGTGGGGAGTGGTTGGAAAGGTTTTTCCTAATGAATTTTGAATAATAAGAATTTACCCCAAAAAAAAAAATTTTGAAAATGGAAACTTCATGTGTGAACACAATTTTCCCACTATTTCCCAAAGCCTCTAACTGCTCAAAGATAAGAGCCGAAAGAAGAGAAAATTAAAATAAGCTTCTAGAAGTTGTGGAAAGATAAGCTGGAAATCATGTTAATCCCCACCATATGTCTGCCTCACGGTGGAAATGAGCCTAATTCTCCCTTTAAATATCCACCCCTTTCCCCATTTGTGGGAGATCCAGAAATACTCCAATCATCACCAATTATCTTTTCAAACTTAGACCAGACAAAAATTCTCTTTTCCTAAAAATTCCAGCACACATTTAAGCCTCGATTAGCCTCTTAAATACCCCTATGTAAGCCCCTTAACATTTTTTTTGCTTTGATAGTCAAGATTTCCATTTGAGCAAATAAAGTTCATGTTTTTCTTATATAAAAACATTTATGTATTGAAGCTTATTTAATCAATGGGAAATGTATATTTTCTAATGCTTTAAAGTTTAGATTACATACTTTGTTCTTACATTATTGCTTTACATTTTGTCAACTATGTCTTCTTTAATCACTTCCTAGATCTATTGCTTTGAATAAACTGTCCATCTATATATATATTTTAATGTAAAAGACTTCGTCTTTCTCATATCTATGGGTTTATATGCATGTATGGAGGCATATATGCCTTTTTATACACAATTGTCTATTAAAATACCCATAGATTTAAGGGCACCCATTCTTGAATGTCCATACTTTATGCTTATAGTTCTTGTTGCTTGGGTGAAAATGTAGATTTGAACAACGTATGGACACTCAAGCATGGTGGTTGTTGCTTATATTTGTTGTTGCTTCTTGATGTTACTTAAAGTTACCATCATACATATTTGAACTAATGTTTTAAATAGATGAATGTATATGCTTTATTTCCTTTCACGTATTTATTTAAGTTTTTTTCTATATGATCCTTGTATGATTTCTCATGGGTAAACGTCATAAACACTATTCTACCAAATAATAAAGGGCTTGATTCAAATAAACTCACTGAAAAATATGTTTTCAAAAGTTTTATGAGAAATTATCCTTTATTACCCTAAACTATATCTTATGTTACACTTTGCATCATCAATGTTTCAAATGCACCCTAAAATATGACTTTTGTTACACATTGCACCCTGACGTTAAGTTTGCTATTAACTTGGATAGAAATTCAAAGTTTAGGATGCAAAATGAAATTAAGAGTATAGTTTAAGGTGGTAAAATGTAATTTCTACTTTGTTTTTAAGGTATTGAGAAGAATGGAAATTAGGTCCTTTTAAATGGTTCGTTCAAGTTAATAGTAAATTTGATGTTAAGGTGTAAAGTGTAACAAAGATTATAATTTAGGGTGCAAAATGTGCATTAAAAAAATGCAATGTGTAATTGGAGGTATAATTTAGGATGATAAAGTGTAATTTCTCCAAAGTTTTATCAAATAGTTCATAAATAACTCCTTAAAGCTATCCATTTCATGAAATGGGTATTTTCAATGATTAAACAATAAGATTTTCCAAGTTGATTCTTAAACAAAACCCTCCAAAGGAACATTTTTAAATAAATCTTCGATAGATGCACTTTCTAAAATCACTTCTTAAATTAAGTTTCAAGAAGCCTAATTGGATCTTTTCAAAAAGACTTATAAAAAACCATGGACTTATATATCCCTAGCTAAAAGAACTTCTTTTCATAGAAAACCATCAAGACGTTTTCTTTGAAAAAAAAACCCCTTTAAAAGGCTTGGAATTTAATCTTGAAAATGATTTTTCCAAAGTACATGAAAAATCACATTTTCCCAAATGAAATTGTTCATCCTTTAGGGTTTTTCCACCAAAATCCTTTTTTCTAAAATAAACTCTTGAGAAAATCTATTTCAAAAACTCAAGATATTTTCAAAGATAAAATACTTATTTTTTAAAAATGTCAAGAAATATCATCTTTTTTTTTTTTTTTTTTTTGGGTAGGAATGCAAGGATTTTTCTCCTTCTTCTGAAAATAAAAACCTCATTTTCCAAAGGAATGGTTTTGACACCAAAAAAATGATTTTAAACAACTCTATTTCAAAAAATGATTTTAAGAGAGTGCAATGTGTCCATAGTTCACATTAATTGAACTCATGATATCCAATCAAGTCAACATTTCCCCCCTCCCCTACACTATCATTTTGGATTGATGTTGTTTCTTCATGAGAATGATACTTGTAGAATAAATATTCACTTAAATTGATTTTAAAGGAGAAATGTAATATCTTTGCACCTGACTCTCTTTCCATTACGTAGTAGGATAATATTTGCATGCTAAGTATATATTAAATATTCACATGATATTTACAAATGTTATGACATATGTGTTTCACTTGTTAGGAACATATGTCACTATTATTTGTAATTGGTTTATCCTTTGACAAAATGCACTTTACTTGTATTTGGGTAGATTTAGGATGTGTTTAAATATTTCAAAAAACCATGTTTCAAGATCAAGTGTTGAAACCTTCAAGTCTGTCTAAGAAAACAAGCTGAAAGTGCAAAATTACTAAAGCTCGACAACTATCTCAACAATTAGCATGTGTCGAGGTTTAAGGAAGCTGTTCAGCCCGTGTGCTCGACACCTGCTCGATAGCTGCTCGACACCTCCTATCTGTCGAGGTTTAAGAATTTCAGAATTCTTATATGATTTTCTTAGAATCCGTGAATGTGTCTTTGGACATTCTTTTCTCCTAACCCTAAACATATAAAAAGATTGTTTTAAGGGCCGTCAATAGATTTGCAAGTTGCACAAGCATTGAGCAAACTTTGTTCAAGCAAATTGTGATCAGAGACGAAGTTCTTTCCCTAATTCATCTCTTTCTCTTGAAGAAGTTGCTGTGTATGTGCACCGTAGGGTTTTGTGACCAAGGATCTTCTTGATCTTAATCGTGTGGATGAATTGAAAAACTTTGCAGCCAACAACTTTCTTAGTTGGTGATTGAAGTCGCGTACTGGGATCCACGCAACTGGTTAGTCACGTGCTTGGGAACCATGCATCAAAAGGGGTACTGTCACTATAGAACAAGTCCAATTGGGTATTGGGGTAAAAGTTCAACTATAGGTTGGTAAGGTACTTGGAATTCCTTTATTTGTAACCGCTTGTTGTGATAATAGTGGTGTTTCGAGAGTAGTGACCTAAAAATCACCTAGTGGTTTATCCTTTGACAAAATGCACTTTACTTGTATTTGGGTAGATTTAGGATGTATTTAAATATGTCAAAAAACCATGTTTCAAGATCAAGTGTTGAAACCTTCAAGTCTGTCTAAGAAAACAAGCTGAAAGTGCAGAATTACTAAAGCTCTACAAATATCTCGACAATTAGCATGTGTCGAGGTTTAAGGAAGCTGTTCAGCCCGTGTGCTCGACACCTGCTCGATAGCTGCTCGACACCTCCTATCTGTCGAGGTTTAAGAATTTCAGAATTCTTATATGATTTTCTTAGAATCCGTGAATGTGTCTTTGGGCATTCTTTTCTCCTAACCCTAAACATATAAAAAGATTGTTTTAAGGGCCGTCAATAGATTCGCAAGTTGCACAAGCATTGAGCAAACTTTGTTCAAGCAAATTGTGATCTGAGACGAAGTTCTTTCCCTAGTTCATCTCTTTCTCTTGGAGAAGTTGCTGTGTATGTGCACCGTAGGGTTTTGTGACCAAGAATCTTCTTGATCTTAATCGTGTGGATAAACTGAAAAACTTTGCAGCCAACAACTTTCTTAGTTGGTGATTGAAGTCGCGTACTGGGATCCACGCAATTGGTTAGTCACGTACTTGGGAACCGTGCATCAAAATGGGTACTGTCACTACAGAACAAGTCCAATTGGGTATTGGGGTAAAAGTTCAACTATAGGTTGGTAAGGTACTTGGGATTCCTTTATTTGTAACCGCTTGTTGTGATAATAGTGGAGTTTCGAGACTAGTGACCTAAAAATCACCTGGTGGGGTTTTTACTGTTAGGTTTTCCCCATTCGTAAATAAATCACTATGTCATTTATTTGCCGCTGCATACTTTAGTTGTTTGATGATTTGTTTGTGTTACCACGCGCTTTGCATGTTAATTTGATTAATTAATAAACTTGGTTAATTAATAAATTAATTTGTCACAATGGGTCAATTCGTTTTTGGCCTATCAATAAATACTCTCACATGTTGTTATATATATATATATATATATATATATATATACACACATAAAACATTTTACTAATATGTAATAATTATACTCACATGTTATGTATATATATTATTTGTACAAAAATCCTTTTTCAGAAATAAATGACAAGTATCCAAGTTATCTTCTGAAATGTGAACGGTTGAAATTAAATTAAAATGAGGTACTATCATTTGGATAGGTATTGAGATGTATCTAACATCTTCTCCATACGTAATTGAACTTTGTAGTCCAAGAGTTTTTGGCTCGAGACTTTCCTTACCTTAATTAATTGAGCAACCCCTAGGATGACTTTTAGTTAATGACAAAGTTTGATCACATACTTGTTTATAGCTAACATCTACAACTCTACTCAATATTTTTTTTTATTGAATGTGAATTTCTACAAATCCATTATTAGATTACATTTTCTCATTATATCTTTTATACTTACAAAATTTATAAAAGATCAAAAATCAATAACTATGTCATCAATCAAATATTTAAAGATTTTATAATTTAAAATTATGTATAAAAAATAAATTTATGGATCTTATATTATATAACATCTAATTAGTACGAAATTTGATATATGTGTTAAGAATATAAAAAATATAATCTAACAGTTAAATTTTTAAAATATATAGTTCTACCAATTTAATTTTTCAGTGAGAGTTCAAACCATCAAACTTTGTCCTTTAGTTAATTAAGTAATTAAATTAAATCAAATAATGTGTGTCTAATCACACCTTAAAAAAAAAAAAAAAAATCAATAGTTGGTAGGACTCCATCAAATTAAATAAATAAACTCATTAACATCACCCTTATGTCACAAATGCACACACGTCATCATACGTGGCCAAATATTTTTAATAAAAAAACCAAATATGTGTGGTGGGTTCCTCCCTCGCAGTTCAGAGTTCGGTGTCCAAAGCTAGATCATAAATGTAAGAGAGCAAAGGCATTTCTAATTGAGTGTGCTCAACAACCTAAAATTCATTTGGAGGAAATTGTGGTAGAGGAAGTGACAGCATCTCTAAAAAGTCAAGATTCTCCCTAGGAAGGTGCTAAAATTACATTGTATGCCTCGCAGGTTGATCAACCTTCACCTACAACTATGAGGGTGTTTGGTAAAGTGAAGCAATATTGTGTTTTCATATTCCTTTATCCAAGCATTGCATATAATTTCTTTGATGTAACTATGACATAAATCTCAAAGAAGTCAATATTGTATTGAAGGATGTTTCAATTTAGTCACGGAAACGAAATATTTCAATGTCAACGAATACCGATATATTGTTTTTGGTTATCACAATATATATATAATTTCTTTGATGTAACTATGACATAAATCTCAAAGAAGTCAATATTGTATTGAAGGATGTTTCAATTTAGTCACGGAAATGAAATATTTCAATGTCAACGAATACCGATATATTGTTTTTGGTTATCACAATATATATATATATATATATATATATATATATATATATATATATATATATATATATATATATATATTCATTTAATATTTTATAAATGTAATTTCTTTTTAAGCCAATATTTCTTCTTTGGACAAAATAAAAATTAATTGATTTATTATTCTATATTCATCAAAAAGAAAAGATGATAATGTAAAAAATAAATAAAAACAATGCAAGGGGTATATTAGTAAAGGCCTAATATGTTAGTTATTTAAAAAAAAAATAAAAGGCAAATTACAATTTGCAATTTACAATGTTAAACACTTGCAATATGTGGTTTGCTTTTAAGAGAGTAAGGCCGTTTGGTAAAAAATTTCTAGTAATATTGTTTATTGTCAAAATACGTATGAGTAAAAAAATGGTAAAAATAAACATTATAATATTTAAATAACCATTTTCAATATTGAAAAACTATTCCCAAATAAAGTCGAATTATTGTGACTTTTTTTTAGAGAGTTTCGACATATGTCGTTCGTTCTTGATGATACTCTTTATTATCAGACCAAGACACTAATTAGTTTTTGGTGTAGGCAGGAATTGAACTCTAAATCTCTTATTCAACCATCAAATACTTTATTAGTTGAGTTAATTGGATCTCACTAATTATTGTGACTTGTGTGCTAATTTTTTATTTTTATTATTTTTTTAGAAAACTTTGTGCTGGTTGGTGCCAGCTAGTTATTGTTAAAAAAATAAAATAAAAACGTTTGATCTTAACTTTTCTTTCCGGTAAAAGAACCAGAACTGCAGAACATCACAAACCTATCCGTTTTCCTCTACTCTAATTAATACCGAAAATTCCAAGTACAAATTGAAGGAGGCAATGGACTCGATCTTGAACTGAATGAGCTTTGTTTCTACCTCAGCCCCCAGAGGAGCGAGCAAAGTCAAAAAAGCAAGACTTGGAAAATTCTTTTCGCCATTATTCTCAAACTAAAGCAAATTGAGAACAAGATTAGTAGCTGTAACGGAGAAAAAGCAGTTAAACAACTTGTGGAAATAATTGAAGGTTTTATTGTTGGCTATCACAATAAATTTGTTTAGATATAGGAAGTCAAATCTGATTAGGATATCTAATGCGCAAACTAAGAAGGTTTACATCATAGAATTAATAAGAAATTGTGCTTCTTCTATTAATTCACAGTTTAAGAACTAAGAAAAAAAATACAATTATTGGTTCTCGGGTCTAGTCCGAGGTTGGAGTTACAGATGGATAGATTTTTTCCTTTCTTTTTTTCTCACCCCCTTTGCATCTGGATCCTCGTCTCCACAGTAGCAAAGACGAAGAAGAACAAGTATAAATCTAGTTTTATCAATTTTTCATTAAAAATGAGTCTCACGATACTATTCATACATTTAAAAATTATTTTGCTACAATGTTTTTCAGTTTTCAGTTTCAGTTTTCAGTTTTCGACTGTATCCAAACGGACCCTTAATCGTTTATTGTTTCTATTATAGTGAACCAAAAGTAGATGGACCAACCTAGTGAAGATTAGACAAGCCTAAGGTCGAGAGTGCATACATTAGAAGAGAAATTCGTACGAGGAGGAAATTGATTCCTTTCAGGTACCAATACAAGTTTAATTAGATATACATCATAGATAGCGTTTTAAACCAATTTTCTGATATTATTTATTTAAAAAAAGAAAAAAAATCTATATAGGAATTAACATCCATAAAAGATTGGGGGGGGGGGGGGGTGGGAGCTTAAGGTGGAGCTGTGCATAAGCATAATTATTGAGTACTTTCAAACTATTATAAATGCGTATTTTTTCCTTTCACATAATTATGAATCTTACTAATTAAATTTATAATGAGACTCACAATTCATGTGAAAGGGAAAAAAAAATATTTATGATACTTTTGAAATATTCAGTAATTTTTCTGAATTTAATTGTAATCTGCCAATTAATTAAAAGGAAAATAGTATGTTCATAAAAGTGGTTGTCGGTGTCGTCGACATTAATTGATTGCGATGGAGATTGAAAAGAACATGTCGTCGACAGTACGGTTTTTTGTTCTATCTATCAACTATCAAGCATTGCATTCATACATACATATGAGGAAAAATCTTTTGCCATATATAGTGGCACAGAAAAAGCCACAACTCGCCACATGGACGAGTTGTGGCTTTTTCTGTGCCACTTTATGTGGCACTAGAAAGACTCTACATGCGAGATCCACTGGAAGCTGCAAAATGTGATCCTGATTTTGAGAAAAATTGCAAGCACGGAGCACCACAAATTTAACATCTTGACCTGGAGTCAGTCAATTGCAGTTTGCATCATCGGACAAAAACGATCGATCGACCTTAAGCACAACCCTTTTCTCACTGCATTCGATCACATATGGCAACATTTTCAAACACCCATCAGTGTGGTGTGGGACATAGACATTAGCTAGTATGAAAATGTTGCAATTTTTGAATGATCGTAAAGATTGGAAATAGAAATAAATTATTGCAAAATTTGTCAACATATATAATATATATATATATATATATATATATATATATATATATGTTGACAATTTTTGCAATAATTTAAAACGTAAACATTGGTTTAGGATGTCTTTGAGCCTCAACCAGCATTCCATGATCAAAGCAAATTAAGGTCATTTGATGACTATTTGAGTACCATAATAATGGAGACAAACTCATTGCCTTTGCTCGATCATGTGGACTCACAGGAAGACAAGGTGGTAGGGTAGCAGTATCTTTAGGTAGTTGATTTTGTTCCCCATCTTTTTTATTTTATTTTTATTATTATTTTATTTTATTTTTAGAAATCAATTATTTTCATAAAGCTACTTTAAGCGCATGATCGTGCTCTTTCAGTAAAGTAATTTGAAGTGACTTTAGATCAGTTTGCAAAAAAAAAAAAAAAAAAGTGACTTTGCATCAGGTGGTGGGATTGGGCCATGGGTACAACAGGCCACACTTTATGTCAAGACTTCAAAAATATCATCGGATGCTTTGTTGCCCCATAGACTTTAAATGAGTAAAATTTATAAGGACAATATTATTGGTTTTCATCTAATTGTACACAATTGCATGATAGTGAGTACAACACAATGTTATACACTGTTCGTGTAAATATGTACGAATGTTGTATATTTTTATATATTCTATAATGTAAGTCTTACATGTATCGTAGAAAGTAAACTAATAATTTTTCAATTTAAAATTAACATGGACATGGTTTTATAAACCTTAAGTATAGCTTCTATTGTTTTTGTCAAACTCATTAGATGATTAAATTGTAACAATTTTAAGTCATATAGTTGTGCATATTAAACTTTAGATTTTTATTTTATAAAATATTGAATTATGACATTTATTTTATAATTATTTCCAAATGTGATTATTTATATACTTATTTTTATGACAAAATAATAAATTATTATAAAAAGAGTTAACTGTATGAATTTGTCTGTTTAGAAATAACTTATTTAAATTTTTGTTGAAAACATTGTAGATAAAAGTTAAAAGATAGGTAAAATAAGTAAAAGATACACGTGGGACTTACAAAAAGTAAGAAAAAAAAAAATGTTGGTTTATAATCAAGCCTCAAACGCCTACTAAGTCATATAATTGCCCATATTTATTTTCTCTTCCATTAAAACATTTTCTTCTTTATTTTCCTTTCTTTCTTTTATATAACTTTTGAACATTAAAAAATATGAAAAAAATTATTTTTATATTTTTTAATGAAGTTTGACATATAAAAGATCCAACGCAACTAGTGGTATAGTGGCCAGATCTTGGGCCAACAAGATCTTGGTCTTGGGTTTGAGTTCTCTTGATCTCATGTTGGTACTCATTTCCCTTTGTATTATCCTGTGCATGTAGGGGTTGCCACTCTTCTCGGCTACATTTTTTTTCTTACAAAAAAAAAAAGGCATAAAAGATACATCAGCATAAATAAAATAAAAAAAATCGATATATATATATATATATAACTTTAAAAAGTAGTGAAAAAAAAAAAAAAACTATGAATTAGAAAGGATAATATTTTATACAAAATATAAGTTTATGAATCAAATAGTAAACATCTAATTAACAACAAATTTGGTCTGTATGTTAAAAGCAAAGGAAGCATGTAAAATGATTTTTTTAAATATCAATCCAATAAAAAATTATTATATAGGGAAGCATTAACAAATAGTTACACGATTTGTAACTTAATTCTAATTCATTTTTTATTTGGATATTGTTTTATGTCTATTAAAGTTAATTAAAACTCATTGTTATATTAAAATAAAACAGCGAAACATTAAAAAATTTCTAGTAAAATTAAATTTGGTCTTTTGTAAAAAGATTTTTTATTTAGTTTGATTAATTTGTATATATCTAAAAGTGTATCATTTATAAATATTTTGACATGTCTCTCTCTCTCTCTCTCTCACAATTGAAAATATGTAGTGCATTGAAATTGTTTCATGTGCTCATTCCATGGAGAGGGCCTCTCACAAATGTTTGGGTCTTGCATTTGTGGGATCCACATCCTTACAAGAGACATGTTCCATGAACGGAGTACATAAGAGACTTTCTTTTACCGCTATAGCAATTTCTTAAAAAACCACAATAGATTGATTATAAGTGGCCGTTTTAGTAACTACCACTAAATAACCCATGCTTAAACCCTAATTTTTAGTAGTGAGTGCACAATACGATTCACAAAGTTTGACATGAATAAAGGTTCCTGAAGAGTGATTGGACGTTCAAAATTTTGGTGAAATACAACAAACATATATAAAAATTACAACAATGGTGGTGTGAGCGCATCGTTTTGTTGTAGGACACACACACACACACACACGGTTTTGCCCCTTAGGAGTACGCCTTAGCCGAATGGATTGGAGGCAAAGATTTGGGAGTTGTCACATGGTTTAGGTCCAGGAACCACAATGGGTCTCTTGAGCCTCTTACATAGGTCTATGTACTAGACATTGGGTCTAGAGTTAGGGTACAAGAATGGGAAGGTGTTAGGAACCTAAACCTGCCTAGCTTGTGATAAAGATATTATTAAAAGAGTCATAATCCTAAACCTAAACACACATCATGCATTAAATAAATAAATAAAACACACAAAACAAGTCAAACATTACACCACAATATATAAGTAAACACATTTGAACACAATCAAATAGATATTATTAAATATGGAAAGTTGATAATTAAATTAAACACACAAAGAAAGATATCGAATTAAACCAAACATGGAAATATTGACTAAATAAAATATGAAAAACAATTATTCATAATTAAATAACCTAAATCAATATTAAACAGAATCATAGAACACATGGAAAACAATCAATTTGATTAAAACAAGATTTTTTCCTGTTATGGGTTTTGGGTGTGTATGCATACTCAACCTTGTGCATGTAGCCTCGTTTATGTGTATTCATCCTTAGCACATGATATTGAAAATTCATATTTTAGATGAAATTAATCAAAGAGATTAATACAAAAACAAAAGAAAGATCATGAAGAACCCTAAAAGTGATATATAATCAACTTAACATTAAATTAACACAACTTGAAAAGAAACATAACAATAAAACAAATTAAACATGAATACAAAAATAAACTAAATCAAGAAAACATATAGATATAACATGAGTGAAATAAAGACCCAAGAATAATTAGAACATATTACAATCAACCCAAGATCAGATTAGTACATATCAATGGAATTATAATCATCAAACAAATCAAAATAATGGTTAGATAGACGACATCAAGAAACTCATGTGAATCCTATTAAGCAAAGGATAGAAATTATTGATAGAAGACTCACCTAGCTTAGGATCATGAATTTAAGGCTTTTTAACCAATCCCTTAGTGCCTACAATACCGAAATTAGAAGAGGAAATAAAAAAAACATAATAGAACTAAGATAACCACAATAGAAACAAATTATTCTGAAAAACGAATTAGAACACCACTTTCTGACTTAGTAAAACTACTAGTGTGTTGTGTGCGAGTTTGAAGAAAAGAGAATGGGGTATTAGAAAACATGGAGACCAAAAGCCTCATTCAAGAATTATTTGTGTTTAAAATGTTATGGTAAAAATAGTGAGTAAAAGTCATTTTTCAGCATTTTCAAAATGATTTAGAGTACTTTTAAGTTGTGATTACCTCCAAACTATTAAGACTTTCGCTCCATTTGTTTTGAAGTAAAATATTTTCAGGTGTTTGGTATGACAAATAAAATTTTTCAAGCAAATCACCAAAATCGATTGCTCAACACCAAAGCCACTAGTGCCTGAGGTTTGGTGATAGGACCATTGAAATTGGCAATTAGAGTAGTAGCTCCAGCGATTAGACTGCGCTGATGTTCATTGTCAAAGCAGTATCTTCTGACTGGATTGCTAACATCGATTGACAAAACGACGTCTTTGGTTATCGGACCTTTGGCACTGGTTACAGTGCAACGTCTTTGGCCACCATACTATCAACACTGGTCGCCGGTACGACTTCTCTAGCCTTTGAACTACTAGCACCTATCGCTGGAGCGAAGTCTTCGAACACTGGATCGGTGGCACTAGTCGTGAAGTGGAGTCACTGGCCATCAGACTGCCGGCATTAGTTGCTAGAGTGGAGTCTTCGGACATTTGATCGCTGGCACTGGTCGACAAGCAGAGTCAATAGCCACCAGATCGATGATCTAGCGACTAAATGGGGGAGGGGAAGTCATTGTGTGTATTTGGAAAATGTTTTACCAAATTTTCAAAAGTAAAATATTTTACAACTTTTTATAAAGAATTTTACAGTCAACGAAAAATATTTTACAAGTTTGACTATATTTTACCAGCAAATAAACACTTGAAAATGGAAAAATATTTTACTTCAAAACAAGCTAAGTGTGCATTTGGATACCGTTTATTTTGCTGAAAATTGAAAATAATAAAAAAATAATTTCCGATTACTATCCACAAAAAAAAAAAAAAAAAAAAAAATTGTTTATATGCCTTAATGCACTGTTCATTTCTCATGAACAGTGCAAGAGGCACTAAAAAAAAAAAAAAAAAAAAAAAAAAAAATGCAGACTCGGACGCAGACGCCACGGAGCCAAGTGTTCAATTATCCTTAATTGAGGTGAGGCTCATCATTGAGATAGGAGAATAAAAATTACTAACAGGTACAAAATGGATTCATCTCTTTCACCTTGCACATGAGGATGGACCCAGGTAAACTATTCAAGATATTAAACTCTAAAATCAATTACAGTATAAATGGTCACTCTTTTCTTTTCAACATAGAAATTAATATTTAATTTGCTCAATCATTCTTCTCAAAAAAAAAAAAAACTTGCTCAATCATTAACTCTCCACAAAACTCGTCCATACTATTTTATTTTAGGAAAATGCTAACGAGTGTCCTAATGGCATTGGTTAAGAATTCAATTAAAAATTTTTTTTATAGGAAAAGAAAAAAAAAAATTTTGACAGCTTTTTTATTTTCCATAAAAGTGGTGTAAAAATTTTCTTTAACTGGATTCTTAACCAATATTTTAAGGATATTCGTTAACATGATCCTTTATTTTATTTTATTTTTATTTTTGAGAAACACAAGTATCTCACAATTAAGGCCATCAATCTTAATATGAAATTCACTCATTTTCAATTTTTTGTAATATGAAAATAAACAACGCTCCCCTTGTCAATAAAGATTTTGCTAAAAAGGAGAAAATACAAAAAAGTAGGTCAAATTGACCAAAAAATTAGAAAGCTAGATTTAAAAATACTTAAATGGGGAAAACGAATCAATGGAAAAGTGGTATCCACGACCACTGAACTCGAGCCTTTTTATTTTTGGACATATATAAAGGCTTTTAAATTTTTTTTTTTTTTAAATTATAATTTTCTAAAGACGTAGAATCTAACCGAAACCGAATACAGGAACTACTCGTATAGATCTGTGTATTGGTTGAGTCTATAGATAATTGATAATTCCCCAATCAATTAGAGAATCTTTATAAAAAAAAAAAAAAAAAAAAAACTAGAGAATCGATTAAAACAAAGATGAGGGGGTTGGGTTTACTTTACACCTACTTCTGACAGGTGTCCTGACACGTCGCTTAATCACTCATGACTCATGAAGCAACGCATGTGATGTGTGGGCCATATAAAAAGACTTCTCTTCCTTCCTATATCATCCGGATTTATTAATTTTATTTTTTGTTTATTTATAAAGAGTTGACGAGGACGACTTAAAAAGATAACCTTTAAGCAACTTGTACGAAAGTAGCTACTTCATAAAACAATGGGTAGGGGTAGGTTTGTCCTCTGATGAGTGGTGACTATTTCAAAGATTAATAACTATTTTGTCACTTTACTAGATTTTTTGTTTTGGTAAAAACTTTCCGTGATAGTTTGATTGACGTGCTCCATGCTTTGCTTATTTTAGGCCTACTTTTGTCCAACCGACGCTTGTCCAACCCACCCCTACTTTTTTTGGCCTTTAGTTAGCCACAAACGTTGGCGCTTCTTTTGTGATCGAGGATGCAGATGCTTTTTTAAAGGCTCATACTTTCATAGATTTATTGAAGAGGGAATATTGCAGTCAACGGGATCAAGTCATTATTTTGTTTTTTTTTTTCTTATTTTCTTCGTTTATTGTCTTATTTTCTTGTTTCTAGTAAGATCTGTCATAATTTGTTTTGATGGGTAGTGTTCGTGATTAATGGTATACGTTTGTATAGGTCAACACAAATCTGACTTATTTAGTAATAGTATGAATTTAAATATGACCTATTTATTAAGTGAGTTATTATGAATAAGTTATATGGTACACTTAGTAAATAAACTATGTTTAAGTTGAATTAACACGAACATAGCTTGTTATGATTGACATATTTTAATTCTATAAGAATATAAATTATATTAAATGTAAATAAATATGTAAATTCCATAAAAAGTTTATTTAATAATAACTTCAATAAAAAAAAAAAAAAAACTTTGGCACCTCCAAATTGAAAACTAGTAAATTCAAATTGATAGTTGGCTGAATGAATTTAAAAAATAAAGAGTAATATTAGGGATACCACAAATTGTACTATATAAAGCTTATAAAATGATGCGTCACCAACCACAAAAAACAATTCAAACATTCATTTATCAAGTGATTAAGGTCCACCAATCACATTTATTACCACATTAGTTTGTAAGCTTTATTCTGTAAAATATGTAGTAGTTTTAGCATTTTCCAAAAAATGAAACGGTCACTTGACCTATATGTGCTTTGTATTAAAGTTTGGGGCTTTGTATTAGAGTTTGGGACTTGGATTCAATTGAAAACTAATCCTTCCAACCCAAAGAATCTGAAAAATAAAATGGTCACTTTACCTATATATGTTTAGTATTATAGTTTGCTTAATTGATGTTTGAGACCTAAAGTAAAATGTTTAGGACTTTCAGTTTTGAGTGATGTTGTGTTACTTGGTTTCACCTAAAAAATTGTTTGTGAATAGTATATTAACTAAAGTAAGAAAAGTGAGATTTTTACATCAAATTTGACTTAAAGTGCAGTGAGAATAATGTGAATGCTCGAAAGAAAAATTCCTTACCCAAGACATGAAAAGAGAAGAAAGGAAGGGAAATTGGTTGTTTTGGTTCCTTCTTAGTTCTTATTTGTTTCCGAAAGAAGAGAAATCTGTCGACTAGCCTGCTGAACCCTCCAGTTGGAAGCATTAATGGTGATTTTTAGCAGCCAAAATCAAGTGAAAATCCATCCTTAGTTAGATGGTGTTGAAGACAAGGAAAAGCCAATTACTCCTATTTGTTTCCATCAGCCCAAAATCATAGCTTTGATGGCCTGCCAAGCTCACACATGGCACTTTTGTGAGCTTTTCATTGGGTGTTCTAACTTTTTATGTATAATCTTGCCTACCAAATCACAACGGATTGAGCCTCATGAAGTGCCTTTCAACCCGTTGGACTTATTAAGTGAGAAGGTTCTAAATACCCATCTAGATTTGGTCAAAACCATTGATTAATTTGGGGTTTATTTATTTGAAAATTAAAAAAAGGAAAGATTTGAACCCCAAACATGTTAAAAATGTCAAGAGATGTCAATTAAGGTACAAGCCTCTTAGCATTTGGTTTCTTAGAGTTGTCACGAACATGGATTTTTTCTCAAGCTAGCTGATTTTTCTGAAATGAGGGCCACTTAATTTGCAGTTCAAATCTTGTCAATGAGGTATCACGAGTCGTAAAGCACAATAGTTTATGAATCATTTAGCCCAAACCAAATATGGTTTTTTTTTTTTAGCCGAGGAGAATGTGTGTTATTTAGCCGAGGAAAAGTATGGGTCTTATATAGCCCAAATAAGACATGTATCGTTTTGCCCAAGTATGGATATGGGTCATTTAGTTAAATAAATTTGTGCATCTTTTTGTTGCCCAACTTAATAACGGTTTGTGGATCGTAAAGTCCAACATAGATTTATGGATCATGAAGGCATTTAATTTTGAGGTTATTTATTTCGGCTTAGAGCTTTCTGATTTTTTATTGGGCTTAAAAACCCAAAAAAATAGGAGATGTATCTTTCTTGGGCTTTTTCTTTTCCGGCTTTTAAGGCATTTGCTTTTGTTTACATAACCGGCCCATCCATTGGAGTCTTGCTACAAGAGTGTGGTTTACTGGTTTTGAATGATTGCCACGTGGCCAGAAAAGGGTTACGCCAAACATATATTGGAGACTTTTATTTGTTTATTTATTTATTTATCTTTTTTTTCCCAAAATATTGTGAATTTTATATTGGTTCAAAAGAGGGGTTAATACCTTACTGAAGTGAATATTATATTATGTTCTTCCAACATTCTAAGAGCCCTTCCAAGCATGTAAACTCTTTTATAAAAAAAATGTTATTTTTACTGTTGATGGGGACCGAGGTTAACCCGTCCTTGGATGTCATCCATAACTAGACCACGTCCAAACAAAACAATCTAAGAATGAGTGAATAGCACTCGTCCTTTAACAACGAAATGATCCAATCTGGAATTCCTTCATGGACAATTAGATATATGGATGAGTATATGTATATGCATAGACGATTGAATTACACTTGATAAATCCTACGAAGAATTCTCCAAAAGTTCCACATAATCATACTATGACGCATTGGTCTTACTACGTGGAACAGACTCCTCAGATTTCGCTCCATATGCCCCATTTTCTCCATTAACCGTCCATATTATCCATGATGATAGTGGATCCAAACAAGTAGACCCACTACTAACTCTCTATAAAAAGAACAAATCCCATTCACCAAAGGTAAGTTCTAACTATTCACTGTTTTCCATCCTTGTGTTCTAGGGAGAAAACTGACTTAACCATCGGAGGGTCATTGGTCAGGTCACACTGGTCACCTTTGACAGTTCTTTCTTTCTTTCTTTTTAGGACTCATAGCCATCACCGTAGCCTGAAGCATTCTAGTCTACTGATTTTTGTGTATCATCAACTGTATTCACCAATATTATTATCTCCATTACCTTTAGATGAATTGCATGAAACTGATTGATAATCTTTCTCTAATTATATTTCTTACTAAGTAATTATATATGATGATCAAAGTGTAATTAAATTACTTATTTTCAAAGTATAATTAAATATATGCATATAATGTGCATTATAGAGCATCACTTTAGACTAATAATAATAATAAAAAATTCTAGAAATATTTCCAGATATTTTGTTTAAAGTAAGACATTTAAGGTTTTTTGGTTTAGAAACATTTACACACACATGCACAAAGGGGGAGGGAACGAGGATCTGACACAAAAGCACATTACAAATTTTACTCAAAAGTTATGGTAACTTTTAAGAGATGGTGGATCAAATTATATTACACACAATACACTCTCTTAAGCAATGTGTGAAAATTACTATTTTTTTATAGAAACAAACACACACACAGACACAAGGGAGATGGAATGAGATTCTAACATAAAGGCATACCACAAAATCTATTAAAAAGTCATGGTAACTTTTAAGGGAATGTGAACATTTAAGGTTAATTTTCAACAAAAAAAACCTACCAAATTATGACCCTTAACTAACTAACTAAAAACCTAAAAAAAAGTATTTAATATAAATTACACGGCTTGAAAGAGTAATTAATAAAAGTAGTATATATATATATATATATATATCTCCTACATTGGTTTGGAGTGAGCTTCTTGTATTTATAAGCTATGGTAAACCTTCTTTGATATCTTTAAGATATAAGACTTAGTGTGGACTTGGGGTCTTATTTGTATCAGATACCTGCCTTGTCTCATTTGCGTACGTGGGTTCAAAATTTCTAATCAGTTTTACCTTGTGTGTGTGTTTTATTTTATTTTATTTTTTTTATTTAAGATTTTAAATTGTAAAACATTCATCTGGCTTTCAATAATACGGACTAAGGTCCAAGGAGATTATATCATGCAAGATCTGAGATTCAATTAGGGGGGGAGTGTCCTCAACCCACATTACACAATCTGTTACAATTTTTTGCATTCTAGCTAGTAAATGAGCAGCTACATTGGCATTTCTTCTGGTGTGCACGGCTTTCCAATAGCTGAAATGCACCAACAGTCTCTTCATGCCTTCAACAATCTTCAAAATGGGGAGAGCAGGGGGAATAGAGCCATTTAACGCTTGAATAACTAATTGGGAGTCACCTTCCACCACTATGTCTTTCAGCCCCAGGTCCCATGCCAGAAGAAGGCCAGCTTCTGTGGCTTTTGCTTCTGCTTCTAGGGCCCCCAGCGGGAAGTCAACTCTCTTACACATAGCACCCATCATTTGCCCTTTATCATTTCTTATGACTACCCTAATACCACAGTAGCCCAGGTCTTTGAACATGGTAGCGTCTATATTGATCTTGTACTTCCCATGAGGAGGAGGGGTCCAATGTTTTATCTTAGGAGCAAGAGGGATTCCATTCCGAAAAGTAGGCAAAGATACACACACTTCATCCTCATATTTTTGAGCTTCCCATGCTATTGTTCTTCCCCGTTTTCATGCACCCCCATGCCGAACTGAATTTCTATTAGTCCATAAACTCCATGCCATAATTGCAAAACCTTCCCAATTCTTTTCCCCCGGTTCTACCATCAATAGCCACACCACGTCCAGAAAATCCTTTGGGAGCTGACTTAGGTTGGGAAGTTTGAGTTTTGTTGCATTCCATGTTTCCTTCGCAATCAAACATCCCCACAAAATGTGACCCGCTGATTCACTTTCACCACAAAAATCACAGCTGTCTTCCTTCAGGTCCTTTCGGTTTAGCAGACATTGTTTTGTAAGGAGCTCATTCTTACAAGCTCTCCACATGAAGTGCTTTACCTTGTTTGGGCATTGTAACTTCCATACAACCTTCCATATCGCAGTCATTTTGGAGCTGTTTGAACAGCCTGGACTTTCCTCACCTCCCTTTGTGACCGCAAGATGTTTAACAGCTACCATGTAGGCACTCTTTACTGTAAATATGCCATTTGGAGACTTCGCCCAGACCTGGGAGTCTGATAGATTCATGGGGCTGATTGGGATACTTAGTATAGCCTCGGCTTTGTTGGGGGGGGGGGGGGGGGGGAGGTGTTTCTTATCAAAACTTAATCCCATTCAGCTTGTTCCTGCACAATGAGGCTTGCCACTCTCGCATCCCCTCCCAATGATGTTCTCGGTGTTATTATTTTGCCTGACTCCGAGGAAGGGAGACATTTCTCCTCCCAAATTTTAATAATTCTACCATCACCAACAACCCACTTCGCCCCCTCCTTGATCACTGGTCTAGCAGCCACAATACTTCTCCATATATAGGAGGGGTTTCTTCCCACCTGAGTGTCCATGAAGAAGGATCTCGCAAAGTATTTTGCTTTCAGCATTCTATGAATCAGAGAGTTTAGGCTTTGTTGTATTCTCCACCCTTGCTTGGCTAAAAGAGCAAGGTTGAAAGCTTTCAAATCCCTAAACCCCATACCCCCCTCTGCCTTTGGCTTGCACAGGTTCTTCCATGACACCCATGCTATCTTTCTTTCCCTTCCTTTTTGCCCCCACTAGAACCCCCTCACCATTGAGTTTATTTATGAGCACAGGGAATCGGGTAGCATAAAGCAATTCATAGTATATGTTGGTGTGGCCTGTGCAACAGCCTTTATAAGTATCTTCCCACCAGTGTTAGACAATAATCTCCATTTCCAACCTGCAATCTTCCTTTCCACTTGGTCTTTTAAGCTATTTTTGATCGTTGGATTTAGCTTCCTTTTTGTAAGCTAAGTTATTATTTTATTGTTATTTAACCAACTTAGTGGCTTATTTAACACACAATATAAAGACATTTCGATCATAGAATTGATTTTTTTTTCTTTCTCTCGATCAGAAACAGTTCTTTTCTTCTCCTAAAAGTGTTCCTCTCCCATGTAGTTTTTCTTGTGTGAATGGTATTTGTGCTTGTGTGAATGATCATCTTGTTGATCAATTGAAAGGACATGCATTATTAGAAGGTTGCTCTTGAGTCTTTATGCGTGGTGTGTGGAAGTACGTCCAATACAAAGGTTGACACTATAGTCTAATCATGGGGGATTGCTTAGCTTGAGAACTAATCACACCAAGTATTACTCTAATTGATATAACTTAACGTTTAAGGACAACGCTTTTGCATGATTCTATAAGACTGTGAGATTGTTCCTAAAATCTTATTTATTTTCTATTATTGTTGATTATTCAGGTTATTCCTGTTTGATCAAGACTTGTTTATTCATTAAAATATTTCCAACAATTATAAGACAACTGTTGCCTTGAAATACTCTCGCTGGCTCAAGAGACAATTTACAACTTTGAGGGAAATATGTTAAAAGCAGTTGATTTTTTCATTATTCAGATAAAATCAAAGACTAATTAAAGAAGAAAGAAATAAAAGGGGATGATGTGGGAACAAGTCCACCCCGAATCTTCCCATTTAAAAAAAGAAAAAAGAAAAAAAAGAGTCCACCTCGAATCTACTGCAACACGATTAAGATTTAAGACAAATAACGGCCCAACGCTTGAAATTAAATCTAGCTTGTTAAAAGGACTTGTGGGAAAGTTCACGCATCGCAACTTGGCTTTGAAGTTTTGAAGTACCGCCGAAAACGAGTCCGTATTGTCATGACTCATGAATGCTTCAACTTTTTCCCAATATTGGTGACTGGTGAGGTTTGTCAAATTAATTAGTTAAGGCTGTCTGATATGATTATTCTTGCAGTGCGTCAAAAACAGAAAGCACTATCACGTCAATACTCAATAGTACATATATAGGCCGTTAGAGTTTGTGGGGTCGGAGCTTTCGTTAAATTTAGTTGTCATTTACGTGAATTCTATTCAAAGCAAAACCCTGTTCTTGTTGAGGCCAAATCGTACGTGTTCCCTTCATTCATACGTTTAACTCAACCCTCACCTTACGCAGCCCACTTTTTCTCTTTCTTTCTTTTTTGCTGAGACTCTTTCTTTTTGTTTCAAAGCATGCAAGAGTTATTATTATCATTATTAATTTTCTTGAAAGCATATTTTTTTCTTTCAAGAAAAATTTATTAATTATCTTCTTAAAAGCATATTTCTTCTTCTACGTTTTGTCCCTAATGACAACGATTGTCACTACAAAAAATATTGTTATTTGCGACGAAACTTTTTCGACGACCACAAAATGCCATCGGAAAAACTAGCTTTTTCGACGGCAATTTTCTTTCGTCGACAATTACTCGTCAAATATTAAAACATTTGTGACAACAAAAAAAAGTTTGTCGAAAATGCCTATTATTTTTGTCGAAAATACGATCTGTTTTGGAGGGAAGTTTTCCCGCCTTACTTTTTACGACAGCATAAAAATGTTCATTGCTAATAAAGTATTATTTACAACGACCGAATAAAAACCGTCGAAACTAGTAACATCTGTGACGGCTTTTGTGTGTCGAAAATATAAAAAATATATTTTTTATGGTGTTATTATTTGCGACAAATATTCTTCCATCATAAATATAAAAGAGGGTATTAGTGACAACCATGAAGCCATCGAAAATGGTGAAATATTTTGGGGGGAAAATTCCCCCTTACTTTTCACAATATTTGTGACGACATTTATCCATCGCAATTATTATTATTTTTTTCTCTAATTGAGTTTGTATTTGCAACGAACATGTTGACCGTCGTAAATAGTTAATTTGCTTTAAAAGAAAGAATGTATTAGTGATAGAATTGGATCCCACCCAATAACTAATATTTGCGATAGATCGTTGTCGACAATGGTAATTTTTTTTAAAGGGGGGAATTCATGCCCTTATTTTTATGTGTTTGATGATTGTTTTCCATCACTATATATTGCATTGTTATTTGTGACGGACATTTTGGTCATCATCAATAGTTAAAATTTTCTTAAGAAAAGAAGGTATTAGCGACAGTAAGGTAAATCTGTCACAATAAAGGTGATTTCCAACATACATATGGCCATAAAAAAAAAATTTATTATTTTCTTTGAATGGTAAATTTTCCTCAATTTTGTCTTAAATATCTAGAATTTTTTCTTAATTTTAAACCAAAAAAAAAAAATTATCATGACCCTTGAAGTACGTAAGAGCAATATTGGTTATTTCAAAAGTAAAAGTTATTTTTATTATTTTGAAGCTTTTAGAGGCACCTTTGTCACTTTAGAAGTTCATGGGTATTTTCTAGCTTTGATGGTGTATTTTAGCCATTTTGGATGGTCAAATTGTGTCAACAGGGTACAACAACACATGTCCATTATGCAACCAGATGGAGATCCAAAATCTGACCGTTGGATTGGTAGAATGTGGTGAAATATTTGTGTTTGTAAATTACAATAACAATCGGACAATCAAATTGTGAGAATAGAGCAGTCAAATCTTGTGAAACTTCGTCAAAGTCTATTAAACTTGGTCAATCTTTGGTCAAACTTCAAAGTTGGTTCTAGGACCATTGGATTTGATCAAATTAGGTAGATCAAGAGGTTTTAAGTAGGTTTTGGGTATTGGTTAGTGTTTTAAGGTTTTTAGGGTTTTTATGCCTTTATTAGTTTCAAGTTTAAAAATGGCAAAGTTGAAGGTCATATGCAAATCCATTGGGGTCATTTTGTAGGTTTTTGGTTGTATTTTGTAGATTATTTTCTTGATTCTTAGTAATATTTATATAGTTTATAACTCCCTTGGAAGAATATTGTATATTTTTATTGATTGAAGTTTCATGATAGGTGGATACAACAACATGCATCCATCTTGTGCCAAAGTTAAATTAAAAATTTGACCATTAGATTGAAAGAGTGGGATAAAATATTGGTTTTGATGGATTTTGAGCTCAATCAAACGGTTGGATTAGGAGAATGTGACCATTTAAAATTTTTTGGTGTCTTGGTACAACAACACATGTCCATAATGCTTTAGACTCAAATCCAAAATATGACCGTTGGATTGGAAGAATGTGGTGAGATATTGGTGTTGGCAAAGTATGACAACAATTAGACGGTTAGATTGTGAGCAATAAGTAGTCAAAGTTTGCAAAACTTGGTCAATATTTGGTCAAACTTAGTCAACCATCGAAGTTGGGTCTATGACCGCTTGATAGAATCAAATTAGGTTGAATAGGGAGGTTTTGAGTGGAATTTTGGTATTGGTTTGTATTTTAGGGTTTTCTCGACGTTCATGCTTTTCTATAAAATTTTCTTTACCAAAGTTTAACAATGAATAATACACACAATACTGAAAATTTTAGAATAATAATGCAAAGTTTATCAAGCACCAAAATACTTGCAACAACAATTCTCTCCACAACCCTTTGAAAACCCTTTTTTTTTTAAATGCCATACTAAATATTTTAAAATACTATTTAATTAAAATTTAAAATCAATATATTTTAATTATGAAATAAGATAATTTTGGAAATATGCGGGCAGGTTTGTACACAACATTCTTAATATTAATTTAACGAAATTTGGTTAATGAGATGTCAAGTGGAAAATGGTTTTTCCTTCAAATGGAGTGGTTATGCCAAATAAAATACACAGTTTATTTTTTTATTTTTTAAATATTGAGATTATATTTCCATAAAATAAATCCACCTAAAAAATATTGAGGTTATATTTAACTGACTTTTTTAAAAGAACACTTGCTAAAAAAATTAAATTGCAAGTGAGATTTCATAGTGTTTCTATCTCTTATTAATAATAATAAAATTAAAAAAAATGATATTTCAAAATGACCAAAAAAAGAACGTGAAGTGGTTGTCATAAAAAAAATACATAATTTTAATAAATAAAACAAAAGGAGAAGTCATTATCAAAATTAAAAAAAAAAAAAAAAAAAGGAAAAGTCACATTGTAGTAAAAAAAAACCCAGCCCCACATTTTGTTGTTACAAAAACACCCACGTAATATCATTTTAACTTTTTTTTTTTTTTTTTAAGAAAAGAAAAGAAGAAAAAGACAAAAACCATACCTTTCCCTCTCACTAAAAAACAAGCGCCCCCCTTCCCCCTTTTTTCTTTTTTCTTTTTTCAATCCCACGCCTCCCTTTTTCTCACTAAATACTAACACTCTATTTCACTCACTAAGAAAAGAAAGCTCTCACCTCTATAGCCCAGGTTAGTTTTCCTAAATCCTTATATCTTGATTTATATATTTTGTTAATGTAGTGGATTACTAAATGGATTTGTTGGTTGATTTATTTTATCTAAATTTTGGTTTTGGTTTAGATAAATCTCTTTTATAATATACAATCTCATATTGTAGGTAAAGTTCTTAACAGTTTGGTACTAGACTATAGTGTAATGTTTGTGTGTGTTGGTGGCCCCAACCAATTTGTTGATTAGTCTTAATTATATGTAAGCACCTATTACACATATAATTTTTTCTAGTATAACCAACATAATTTTTTTCTCCTATTTTATTGAGGTTGTTGAAATCAGTGATAAATTTGCTCATTACAGTTTTCAATTAATTGCTATTCTTGGTGCATATATAATTTTATGTGACTTGTTGTGATGATGGATATATTGTTAAGAGTGATGGGGATGTACTATTAATGTGGTTATTGATGGCAGATGTATTCTTGGAAGTTCTCATTTATGATAGATGCAATGTTTGTATCGGTAGTAAGGATTTGTTTTTGATGTTTTGTATTTTATCATGGTGATTGTGTTGATGTTTTTAAATGAATATATTTTAGTTAATTCTTTATTATTTACTGTAAATATAAAAATTTGTGTAGTTATAATTTTTGTATATTTATTCAGTTTAATCTAAAATATTGCAGACCAATGTTAGGGAGGAGATCATAGTGTGAATAATTACACAAGATGACTTTAAGGAGGTAGGTGACTCTCAACTAGAGGAAATTGGCTCAGAGGATGACTGATCTTCCAATACTTATACTTTCAAGTTTAGTGAAGGATATAATATAGCTTTCATGTATTATTGAACATCATGCTATTTTGTAGACCTTTTAATATTTTCATTTTTATTGCATTATTCACTTATTAGTATTGAACAATTATGGATTTGTACTTGTTATTGAATGGAGAATTTTTTTTATGAGATGAATGTCTGTAATTTATATATTATTTTATTTACTTTCATGTAATTCATATGTTTCTTTTTTGACAGAATTGTTTTGTCGCAATTAAAGTACTATAAATGACCTTCTTTTTTTCGACGAAGCTATTTTGGTGCAAATAATGTATTAGTGACGTGATAACTAATTTTTAATAACGGTCAAAGTTTGTTGAAAAAACGTAAATGGTCACTAAGATTTTGTATTTTTGACGAAAAGTTAAGTATTTACGATGGCTTTTGGTCGTTGAAAAAAATATATTAACGACGGCTATAGTTTGTCACAAAATGTATTTGGTTGTTTGACTTCATCGTTTGAAATTGTATTTTTGACGGCAAATCAAGTATTTATGATGACTTTTAGTCATCGAAAAAATACATTAATGATGGCCTTAGTTCGTCACAAAATATATTTGGTCGTCCAACTTCCTCGAACGAAGTTGTATTTTCGATGACAAAACAAATATTTACGATGACTTTTAGTCTTCAAAAAAATACATTAACGACGGCCTTAGTTCATCACAAAATGTATTTGGTCGCCCAACCTCCTCTTATGAAGAAGTATTTTCGACGAAAAAAATGAATTGCTTACGACGGCTTTTTACGGTCGAAAATGAGTGTTAGTGACAGCCTTGTTGGTAATATAGTATTATCGACGAGGCTTTTACCGTCGGACATCGACGGCCTTTTGCCGTCGGCACTACTAATCTGCGACAACTTTTTGTGTTGTTGCGACAAACTCTGGCCATCACTAATAGCAATCTTTTTTGTAGTGTGTGAATCTTTTTTGTAGTGGCATAACAAATATTTTAAAATGGTCATGTGTTGGCTCAGTGTTTTATCAGGTGCACTAAACAGAAACCCTTAAGAGACTTTCTCACTGTAAATTATACATTTAGTAGTTAGATCAAACCTTCATTACCCTTATTCCTAAAGTGGTGGTACTAGAGGAGGTTTCTCATTTTAGGCCAATAAGTCTATGTAATGTCACCTATAAGATCATATCCAAGACTATGGTTAATAAGTTGAAACTTCTAATGGCTAAGCTTATATCACCATACCAAAATGTTTTTATACAAGGTAGGAATATCTTTGATAATATTTTTCTTGCCCATGAAATTATTGACACTTTAAAGAAGAAGAAGAGCAGAAAGAAAGGATATGGGGCTCTAAAAGTTGATATGTGTAAATCTTATGATAGGGTAAGTTGGAATTTTCTTAAGATAGTTTTGATCTCTATGAATTTTGGCAATTATTGGGTCCACAGGATTATGGAATGTGTATCTTCAATGCAATATGCTCTACTCCTAAATGGAAGTCCCACACACACCTTCCTTCCAACCAGAGGAGTCAGACAAGGGGATCCAATCTCCCTCTATTTGTTCCTGTTATGTGCCAATATTCTGTCGATTGCACTCATACAGACTGAAGGCCAAAAGAAAATTAAAGGAATCAAATTAGGTAGAAATGGAGTTTCTTTCACACATCTCTTCTATGCTGATGATTCCTTATTTTTCTTTGAAAATGATAGACAATCTTTGAGGAATTTGAAGGACATAATGTTAGGATTAGTGCCCTTCAATCCTATTGTATGATACTATGTATGATATTATGTGTGACATTATGTATGACATGATGTATGACTTATATTGTAATTAATAAATTTGTTTTGTTATTATCTGAAATAATGGTAACATGAATATTTAGACATTATCATATAGTCCATGAGATGCATAGTATGTGATTTATGTGAAAAGTCACAGAAGATATAAATTACAAGTTCTTTATAAACTCAGAATTTAGTTCGTAGTCGGTGATGAAATTGGGCGTTTCATCTGCGAAGACTATAACGTATCAACTACGATGATTTGTCTTGATCATGGAAGTGGTGACTTCTAGTTGATATGTTGATTTGTTTTAAGAGTTAAAACATATTGAACTGGACCGCTGTGAGATTTATTATTCTTGTAAAGACTGTCAATTGAATAATAAACCTCATGACTTATATTTGCATGAACTCTTAATCCTGATAGAATAATGGACTTGATCATGAAGTGTAAGTTGCTTTGATATATTAGGAGTGAGATTTAAAGTAACGGTCAAAATCTCAGTATATTGGGCAGCCACATTTAGTGTTGATGAAATATATATTCTCAAGATGGAATTCATAGTCTCTTAACGGAGATATAAAATATTCCCTTGAAATAAGTTTAATGGGTTTAGTTATTCAGAGAGTTAGGCCTAACCACTTTAGTAAGAAATTACTAAAGTATATATTTATGAAATTGGATTTCATAAATATATGATGAATAACTTAAAAAGATTAAACCGGGTACTCAAGGATTAAGATGTAGTAATTTACAAAGTGGCAGTCTACATTAATGACTTTGTATTACTACGAATATTTTATGAAGGGGTTGCATGTACAATAAAGTCTTGGGATATAATTTATAGATAAGGCCTAGAGTGTAACTATATTTATATAGTGGTATTAAATATAGTTAATGGTAACTTTAGACTTGTCAAGAGTTGACAGAAAAGCCCAAGGCCCATTGGAGCTAGTGTCTTATTGGTCCCTTTTGGTCCCACTCCAAGGCACACATTTAAGCCCAATTGGAAAGGCCCAAAAGGTCAGCCCAATTAAATAATTGGTTAGATACAAAGGGAAAAACGTACAGAATTTTATAAGTGACAAACATCATTGACAAATGGTGTAGATGAGTGTATGTCACTCTCAAAGTCTTCCTTTGTAACCAATTGAGAGTCCACACTTCTTGGGCGTTAGTGGAATTGGAGTGAAGATTAAGAGTATTCCCAAGTGCTTCGATCTTTGTTTTTGAAATTCACCACTTCAAGGTATGCTCTCTTATACTTGAATTCTGAAATTTACATAGTGCATGTTATAGATTGTGAATGAAGTAGATCCGTTTAAATTTCTGCTGCGTATATGCATATTTCCTTCACATAATTCTCTGGTATAGTTCCTTCTCAAGTCAAAACATCAATTTCACAAAATTTGATTTGTTTCGCTCCCCCAATATCCTTTCTTCTATTCAGGAATCCTTAGCTAATGCCTTGCAGGTAAACTTAGTTCAAAATCCTAGTAGATATCTGGGTTTGAGCTTCAAATTGAGAGGTAGGAGAGTAGCAGATTTTGAGGATTGGTAGAGATATTACAAGCAAGATTTCAGGGCTGGAGTGCAAAATTGCTTTCCCAAGCAGGCAAGGCAACTCTAATCTCATTAGTGCTTTAGTCCTACTTCAAAGTACCAAAAGCAATTTGTAACAAACTAGATGCCATGGTTAGAGACTTCTGGTGGGGACATGACAATGGTACTAGGAAAATGCATCTAATTAAGTGGAACAAAATATGCAATCCCAAGAGTAAGGGAGGACTTGGATTCAAAAGATTCAGTGATTTCAACAAGGCAATGCTGGCTAAGCAGTACTAGAGGATTCACAACAACCCCAACTCCCTACTAGCTAGAACTTATAAAGCTAAATACTTCCCTAGGACCCCTTTAAAAGAATATGCCCCCAAGTCATATCATTCCTAGATCTGGAGGGCTATTGCAAATCCTCAATGCACAGAGTTGCATCAAAGAAGATGGATAGTAGGGGCAGGACACTAAATACCTCTCACCCATCCAGACTGGTTTCAAGCTCCTAGTTAGGGCTGTCTAGATTGATCCGATAACCCGACCCACCTGAAGAACCGACCGGATCTGACCCGAATCTGGTTGAACTGACTGCTCTAGTGGGTCGGCAGTGAGTCTTCACCACCAAAAATCGATTCTAGCGGGTCGATTTCGATTTTCCTCCCTTAAAACCTGAAACCCCAAACTGATCGAAAGATTTCCAGATTCTGCCCAAAATTTCCAGATCCCGGCCAAAATTTCTAGAATCCGGTGAAGAAACCCAGATTCCGACGATATTTCCCTTAGATCTGGCGAAATCTCACCTGATCTAAGGGAAATATCGTCAGAATTTGGAAAACTATCGTCGAAATTTGGGTTTCTTCGCCGGATCTGTGTTTTTTTACTGTTTTCTCACCATCTTCTCAGATTTATGACTTCAACTGACCCGCCCGCCACCCATTGATGGTCTGAACCACCCGACCTAATTACTCCGGCGAGTCGGCGGCATGTACATTTTTTTCCCACCCGATTCCGACGGGTTGATTCCGGGTTGGGCATAAACCCGACCTGGACCAACTCGTGGGCAACCCTACTCCTAGTAATTTCTTAAGGGAGCTTAATTTGACCAATGGAACAGTGGATGGTCATATAGTTCCTAATCTTAAGTCTTGGAATTATAACCTCCTAAGAAAACTATACCTATACCCCATCTACACAGAAATTATGAAAACTCCTATTCCTAAAACAGGTGACAACCCTAATAAGCTAGTCTAGAAATACTCTAAATCATGGGATTATAATGTGGCTCAGGTGTACTCTCTATTACACCAACTCTAAACCACATCCACAGGCAGTGATCCTAGTCTCCCACAAATATCTCAAACTAATTGGAAGCTCTTCTAAAAGGTCAAACTGCCTGCAAGAATTCTCACTTGTGTTTGGAAAATTATGTAGGATAGCTTACCTGTGTTTGAAATCCTTCATAGGAGAGGTGTCATGAACTCTTCTAGCTGCTTAATGTGTGATTCAGAGGTGGAGTCCACCTCACATCTTTTCTTACAATGCACTTCTGCAAGAGCTGTTTAGCATGGCTCAACTCTTGATATCAGAACATTAGAGCTAAATACCATCTCAGTTAAGCAGTGGATATGGAATTATATCAACTCAAATTCTATCATAGGAGGTGCAAAGATGGAGCTACTGCAGGCTATGTTCACCACCCTTTGGAAAATTTGGAACCATAGAAATATGGTTCTTTACAAAGGGAAGGTCCCCAATCCATTAGAAGTTGTTCTAATGTCTCAATCTCTTATTTATAGGTACAAAGAAGCATTTCAAACTTACCAGGATCAGAGGCAAAGATATAAGCCAAAGCCAAGTATTTCCAATCTCACTCAAAGCTGGCAAGTCCTTATCAAAGTGGCAGCTTCTAGGAATAGAACAACAAAAAGATGCGGCTTTGCATTTGAAACTAGGAGGATGGATGGTGCTCTAACTATTTAGAGGTGGTGTTAGTTGTGGAAGACCAACTCAGCATCAAGCAG
The DNA here is from genome assembly GCA_023055345.1 of Quercus wislizeni. Lineage (NCBI taxonomy): Eukaryota > Viridiplantae > Streptophyta > Magnoliopsida > Fagales > Fagaceae > Quercus > Quercus wislizeni. The sequence continues at coordinate 26,345,757 of JALGQJ010000003.1, forward strand.
CTTAGGAAGCTCTAGTGGAGGCACTGATCAAATCTACTGCTATGGGTCTTTACAGAGCTATTATTGTGAGTAATGACCAGAGATTGGTTAAGTTGTGCAATAATTATAGTATGGCTATGATAGGCCAAGAATGTATTGACCTTTTGTGATAAATTAACCAATTGATTTATCCAAGTTAATTAATTAATTCAATTAACATGCAAAATGCGTGGTAGCACAAACAAATCACCAATTAACTAAATGCAGTGGAAATTAAATTGACACTGTGATTTGTTTACGATTAGGGAAAACCTGTATGGCAAAAACCCCACCGGGTAATTTTAAGATCACCATTTCCGAGAATCTATAATTATCAAAACAAGCGATTACAAGTAAAGGAATTCCAGTACCTTATACCAACCTACAGTTGAACCCTTACCCTAATACCCAATTGGACTTGTTCTGTAGTAACAGTCTCTCCTTTTCAATGCACATCTCCCAGTATATAACTAACCAATAGATGCGTGAATCCTAGTACGCGACTTAATCACCAACTAGAGAAAGATGTTAGTTGCAAAGTTCTTCAGTTCATCACATGATGAAGATCACCAAACTCCTTGGTCACAAAACCCTAAAGTGTACAAACACTATAGCTTTTTCAAGAGAAAGATGAACTGGGAAAATTTTTGTCTTCGGTCATAATTTGCATGAACACAAATTTGCTTCACACTTGCACAACCTTTTACGGTCCTTAAAATAATCTTTATATATGTTTAGGCTTGTGAGAAAAGAAGGCCTAAACATGTACTCACGGATTGGATACAAAACAGAACTAAAAATATGTTTTTCATAAATCTCGACAGATAGGGTATCTATTGAGCTAGTTGTCGAGCTTTGGGCTTTAGCAGCTTTTTAACCTCGATATATACTAGTTGTCAAGCTTTAAAATCCAGTACTTCTTCACTTGTTTCTTGGACAGATTTGCATGATTTTAACACTAGAACTTGAGACCTTGTTCTTTGATGTATTAAACACATCCTAGATCTACCCAATTACAAGTAAAGTGCGTTTTGTTAAAGGATTAACCAATTACATAAAATATTGACATATGTTCCTAACATAATTCACATATGTCCTAACAATCTCCCCCTTTGGCAATCCTTGAAAAAACTACAACAAACAAATGAACATATGAGAGAAGTAATAAATCACTCAACTCATACTCACTTGTCGAATACAATAAAATCTATCCTAACACAAACTCTTGAAAAACTTTGCAAGAAGAAAGTTTATGGCTAGAAGACTTTGACAACTTGTATTTCTGAAACACTTGAAACAAAACTCATCAAAGCATCTTAGTGTGAAACAGAAATAAAAGATTGCATACATAAAATAAGAAACATGTGTGTAAAGAAAGAAAAGAAACAACACATGGAAAGATAGGTGAAACATGATAACAACATCATCAAATATATATAAAGATAAGTACAATGTTTGCTATCACTAAGTGGTCACAAGACCAATGTACAAGAGATAATGTATCTAAAATAGAAAGAAAAGAAAAGATACAAAAATCCTCACTACATCCATATACACTCCCTCTATTACAAAAATCTCCTATACTAACCCTCCCCCTATGAGTATGACTACTCTTATCTCAAAACTACTCCCCCTTTTTTGTTACGAATGACAAAGGGCAAGTACATCAAGTAGACATCTCATTATCACTGGGCAAGCTAGCACCATCATCCTCATCAGCATCATTATTGCCGGTGCCATCGTCACTCTCATCCTTGGATGCTGGTGAAGATGGAGAAGAAGCAACAGTGAAACCACCCATGACAGCTTGTCGTCGTGCGATACGACCAACATAGGTGTTCACATGACACAACTCGTCACTGAGTGTGTCAAGGCGAGCATCCATGTGCACAAGCTGTGCCATAATGGCCTTAAGTGTCACTCCACCTACAGAAGACGAAGGAGCGGAGGTGGTGGATGGAGCGGTGGAAACAGGAGGAGTAATTGTCTCTATCTGAGGCCGCCTCAGTTTAAGCTGTGCCTCGTTCTGTCAAATGGTAGCTGCATCTATGGCACACATCACTGGAAAATAAGGAGACTCAAGAAAAGAGACAGAAAAGTGGTGAAAAAGCCGCATGATAGCCGAAAGAAAAATGAGTTTATCACGGGTTGCCGTATCCTTAAATACATCTATGAGGGATAGAATAAAATGAGAAGGGAAGTCGATAGAGACATCCTCTACGAGGGATAGCAAATCAAGTACGAGTCTCTGTAATAGTGTTATAGTGAGACAAAGGATGAAGAATGAATGTCATCACCATGTTCAGGAACCTCTGACCTTTTGCAAAGGCTAAGCAATAGGTGTTTTGGGAGGTGAAGAGACAGAATGGATCGAGAGAGATTGAGAAAAGTGAAGCTGAAATTGCACTGAACCTTTAAATACAAGTTCATAATTCTTGATGGATCAAGAGCTATCGAGAATTAAAAACGCGTTTTCTAGCTGTCAAAGATCTATCGAGGATCTAACGAGAGGTGTCCACAGCAAAGATTCTCGATTGATCAAGGTAGCTATCGATCATCTAAAAGGTTTCTTGATGGATCGAAGTGGCTATCGAGAGCTTTTGAGAATGCGATAGAAAGTAGCTGAAATGTCTCGATAGATAGCCTAGCAGTCGAGAGGTATCGAGAAGCTATCAAGATTGCTTAAAAACAGTTTTTCAAGAAGATAAAAACACAAATATGAATGCAATCAAACAAGCTATACAACCAAAGATCCAAACAACATTTTAAGCTCTCAAAATCATCTCTTAACAAAACAATGTCAAGCACATAGATCCAAAACAAACACACACACACATAACAAGTCTAACCAATTTTATATTTCAAAAACAAGTTAAGACAGTTTAATGATACATTAACACATGTGTCCCTTGTGATGGCCAAATCACATTGCACCTGCACATGTATCAAAAGTAACAAAGAATATTGTGTATTGTGTGTGAAAAATATCACAAGATTGCATAAGTGTCTACATGTTATGATGATTTGAGATATGAGAAAATTACTTTAACTCACACACAATCATAACTGTTTGATGGGGACTATCACCTTCAAGATATATCCTATAACTCCCACACCTCCTAGAAGACACGCTTGCAATCATATATAAAGCATTTTGATTCTTTTTGCTTTTTATCTTTCTTTGCATCTTTTTCTTTTAAGCAAACCATGCATGGGCATATATAAAAGATAGAAAAGAAATACCCAATGATGTTAATCATTTGACATTCCACTTTTGCAATGCCGAAGCATACAAATGTCATTTCATGATTGGCGGGCAACAGTGGTGAGATGGTTATTTATGCATTTCTCTTAGGATTTTCTAGTCCTTCCCGTCAAAAAGAGTGATACGAGTGTTAAGCTCAAAAGATTACTTAACCTTACTCATCACAAACATGAGCCACAAAGCTCACTTGCTTAGTTATGCATAGAGATACTCATCTAAGCTACAAAAGATACAAAGTTTAGAAAACATTTTTTCAATAGCCATCCAAGGTACACAAGTATCAATGTACACAAACACACACTGTTTTTGTATTTTTCTGATTTTTCAATTCAATTTTTTTTATATGAAAAACAAAATAACGCAAAACTGAAAAGTAAACAAACAAAAACATGTTAAACAAAGCAATGCATGAAACTAGACTGACTCAAAACACGAAAACAAAACACACAAGTAATGCAAAAACAAAAACAAGAAGGGGAGAGAGAGAAAAAGTGACAGAATCACTTGGAGCCTTTTTCCTTCCACACTTTGGAAGAACTTTTCCGTTTAGCAAACCCTTGATCCGGCGGTGAGGGGGAAGAATTTAAACCGTTCAAGTTCGAAAGGAACATGAGGGCTTTGAGAAGATCTCCAAGAGGAGCAAAGGAGGATGAAAACTGATTCTAGTTTCTTGATGCGATTATGTTGTTGCTTTGTTAAGTGGCTAACCACTTATAAAAATTAGGTCGAGTATGTCTAGCTACACCACAATGATGACAAAAATGCTGCTTTTTCTGTTTGGGCTTTTGAGTATTTCCTTTCTTAGCCATAGGGTTCTTAATCTCTTTCTTATCAAGCTTGGGGGGTGCTCCCAAGATAGATTTATCATTGTCTATGTTCTCACTAGCTAATTCATTTTTAACATTATTTTCTTAGTTTCAACATTATTAGCAGAAGGAACAAAAACAGTAGAACTAGAATTAGCAATACTAGGAGAAAAGAAATCATACCCTAAACCGGTTCAATCGGAAGCAAATTTTTGAAGACTAAGCATCTCATCAAGTTTTGCACTTGAAGTTCTTTCCAATTGGGCTTTGACTTGGAACAGTTCTACCTCAAGCTTCTTGGTCTTCTCAACCAAAAAATTATTTTCAATTCTTAGTGCTCTAATGGTCTGATTTGCTTCAAAAAACTTTATGGAGATTTCTTCTCGTTCAAATTCCACTTCACTAAGCTTCTTGGTGGCCAACCTATACAACTTATCATGCTTTTCTGAGACCTTGTATAACTTTGCATAAGCTGTGTGGATGTCATCTTGTTCAGCCATCTTTTCAAACTTAAACTCCACCAATTCCTCTTCTTCATCCACATCTTCAACAATCCCCTCAGTAGGATTTCCAGTGGCAGTAAAGGCATTTAGGATTCCATTATCCTCATTATCAAAATCATCCTTAAGTTTAGTGTCGCTCAACGTAGCAGCAAGTGCCTTGCTCATCCTAATAGTCTTGAGATATGTAGGGCACTCTTGTTTCATGTGACTGAAACCTTAACATCCAAAGCATTTTGATCCTAAGGGAACAGTGTATTGACTGCCATCCCTAGCATCCTTCTTTCCTTTGTCTTTGTTCTTGAACTGTGAAAAACTGGATTGCTTTCGATCCTTGTCAAATCCTTTCATGTTGGCATTCTTCATAAACTTCTTGAACTGCCTCATGATATATGATTTCATCTTAGAATCTTCATCGTCTGAAGACTCATCAGTGTCATTGCTCTTGGCTTTCAAAGTCATGCTTTTGCTCTTGCTTGATTTCCCGATCCTTGTCAAACCCAACTCATAGGTCTGCAGATTTCCAACCAACTCTATCAAAGGAATTTTATCAATATCCTTTGATTCCTCAATTGCAGTGATCTTGGCATGAAATCTCTCGAGTAGAGATTTAAGCATCTTTCTGACAATCTTAGGTTCAGGAATGATTTCTCCAAGATTAAAAGCTGAGTTCACTATGCCCTTGAGCTTGGTATAGAACTCATCAAATGAATCATCCTTCTCCATCTCAATTTCTTCAAAGCTCGTAGTAAGCCTCTGAAGTTTTGAATCCTTGATAGCCTTGGTTCCTTCATAGGTTGTCTGGAAAATGGTCCATGCTTCCTTAGCAGTTTCAGTAGAGGATATTTTCTTGAACTCCTCATTCGTGATTGCACTGAATAGAGCATTCAATGCCCTACTGTTGAAGTTTGTTGCCTTGATCTTAGCGTCATCCCAGTCAGCTGGCGCTTCCGTAGACTTGGTCCAACCTATCTCCATATCTTGCCACACTTTTTCATCTAATGACTGCAAGAAAGCTCTCATGCGTACTTTCCAGTATGCATAGTTAGTGCCATCAAATAAATGAGGTATAATAAGAGGCTATCCTCTATTCATGACAAACAGGGGTCAATTGATCACATAGTAAAGATTAAAACTTAATCAGAGTATGCCTACTCTGATACCACTTGATAGGCCAAGAATGTATTGACTCCTTGTGATAAATTAACCAATTGATTTGGCCAAGTTAATTAATTAATTCAATTAACATGCAAAATGCGTGGTAGCAAAAACAAATCACCAATTAACTAAATGCAGTGGAAATTAAATTGACACTGTGATTTGTTTACGAATGGGGAAAACCTACACGGCAAAAACCTTACCGAGTGATTTTAAGATCACCACTCTCGAGAATCCACTATTATCAAAATAAGCGGTTACAAGTAAAGGAATCCCAGTATCTTATACCAACCTACATTTGAACCCTTACCCCAATATCCAATTGGACTTGTTTTGTAGTGACAATCTTTCATTTTTAATGCACGGCTCTCAGTATGTGACTAACCAATAGATGCGCGGATCCTAGTACGCGACTTAATCACCAACTAAAGAAAGATGTTGGCTGCAAAGTTCTTTAGTTCATCACATGATAAAGATCACAAAGCTCCTTGGTTACAAAACCCTAAGGTGTACAAACACAACAACTTCTTCAAGAAAAAGATGAACTAGGACAAATTTTGTCTCTGGTCACAATTTGTATGAACACAACTTTGCTTCACACTTGTGCAACCTTTTACGGCCCTTAAAATAATCCTTATATATATTTAGGGTTGTGAGAAAAAAAGGCCTAAACATGTACTCACGGATTGGATACAAAACAGAACTAAAAATCTGTTTTTCATAAATCTAGACAGATAGGGTATTTATCGAGCTAGCTATCGAGCTTCAGGCTTCAACAGCTTTTTAACCTCGATAGATACTAGCTGTTGAGTTTTAAAATCCAGCACTTTTTCACTTGTTTCTTGGATAGATTTGCATGGCTTTAACACTAGAACTTGAGACCTTGTTTTTTGAAGCATTAAACACATCATAGATCTACCAAATTACAAGTAAAGTGCGTTTTGTCAAATGATTAGCCAATTACATAAATAATTGACATATGTTCCTAACATGATTCATATATGTCCTTACAGACTACATGGCAGGACCAAGCTTGGCAATGGATCTCCAGTATCTACATCAACAGGGTCTAATCACTCATTTTTTGTTAGTACCTAATGTAGTGGTAGGCCAGGTTTTGTATCTAGCTGGGAAAGCCACAAAATTCCCTGTTTGATGCTTCCAGAAGCATATGTCTATTAATGAATAAACTTTGTAGTTTCTGCACTTTTATCTTATAATAGTTGTTGACTTAGTTTTACCCAAAAAAAAAAAAAAAAAACTCCATAATATAATATATTAAATAAATTATAAATCATTTTAAAATCATTATTAATATATTATACACTTAGATTAAGTTAGAGTATAATTTCTATCTTATATTAAAAAAAGAAAAAAAAGAAGAAGAAGAAGCTATGACTATAAAGGAGGGGAAGAAATGCATATAAACATGTCAATCCTCAAGGGGTAAAATATATATATATATATATATATATATATATATATATATATATATATATTTATTTATTTATATTCCCCACCGCCCCGCACCCCCCTCTCCTCTGGAATGTTCAATGGAACATTAATTCTTGAAGCATTGTCGAAATCACGATACAGCTTCCCACTTAAAACATCCGATTAGACAATTTAAAAAATGCCACTAAGTTCTAATCATCATATCATCAATCATACTATATATTAGTGGTGTTTTGTGGATAAAATATATTAATGGTGTTAAAACTGCCTACTCCAAATAGTAGTATATATATAGCAGAGTGGGAATAATTCGAGGATATTTAATTATCTCAGTCCACCTTCTCTTCAATCTAACCTGATAAGTCTATAGGTAGCTAAAATTTACAGAAATTTGGACCCAAATAAAATGAGCGGTAACTTTTATAAGAGAGTATGTGAAATTTTCAATGTCTGTAGTACAACATACTGATCTACTTCTGAACCTCATCTCATTAGATTTTTCCATCCTTGATATTTTGAAACTTATGTTCCATTTGTTTTTAAGTAAAATATTTTCAGGTATTTGGTGTGATATGTAAAATTTTTCATACAAACCATCAAATTGGTGGCCCAGTCATCAGATTCGCTAGTGCTAGAGATTTGTTGCTTGGAATGTTGAAACCAGTAGCTAGAACAATGTCTCCGACCACTAGACCATTGGTGACTACCGCTGAAACGACGTCTCTAGCCACCAGATCATTGGCAACCACTTTTGGAATGATATCTTAGGTGACTAAATTGCAGACATTGGTCATCAGAATTGCAACTCCAGCCACAATCATCGAAATGGAGGCTCCAACCACTAGACCTCCGGTACTTGCTGCCCAGTCCATCAAATTGTTGACCTAACCACAAATGGAAGAAGGAAGAGCCACTGTGTGTTTTTGTAAAACGTTTTACAAGTTTTAAAGGTATTACAAGTTTTAGAGGTAAAACTTTTTACAAGTTTTTATAAAATATTTTACAAATTTGACAATATTTTACATTCAAACAAACATATAAAAATAAGAAAACATTTTTCAAAAATATTTTACTTAAAAAAAAAGGGAAAAGTAATGCTAGGATTCTTTTGATCAATCAAATCAAAGTAGAGTGGCTAGTGTCTTTGTAGGAATTCTTTGGTTAAGCTTCTAAAGAGCCACAAGCTTTGAAAGTTAAAAAAAAATTTAAAAGCTCTTTCGGCCTGGATAAATGAACCTTCGGTAGTTGGGACAGCTGTTGAATTAACTTGTGAAATGGGTATCTTAGAGGCAAATATAAAGTCAGATACTGGTAACTCTTATGAGAGATGCTTTGGACTATTCATTTGTCTCTGTACCTAGGAAGATTGTGACCTTGCTAAAGGATATTCTAGGTTGGAAATTAGTGTTTAAATGTTGGATTTATGTAATGTCAATTCATGAGTATTTGATTATATAGGTCAACATGAACACGACACGTTTATTAATCGTGTTAGGATCCTTCAACCTTAACATGACTTATTTGTTAAATAGGTAACATAACACGACTCGCATTACTTGTTTAATAAAATAGGTTTTGTTAAGGTCAACATGACTTGACATTAAAGGAGAAAATAAGTTATATAGTTAGGGTTTCGAAGAGTAAATTGATAAAATGACCCCCAATTAAATAGGTGAAAATGGGTTTTGCATGTCTAACTCAAATTGAAACGTTTATCAAATGGGTCAATTTGGGTTGACCCAAATTTGACTCGAACCATCTAATTAAGGCTCAACCCTAACCTACTAAATTCATGTTGTGTTTGTGTCATCTTCCTAGGTCGTGTCAAATATTGACATGAATTTGCTAAGACTCAACCCTAATCAATTAATCAATCTTCGAGTTTTTTTATTTATTTATTTTTTATTTATTGTTTGGTACCCCCTTCCTTCTCAAGGTCCACTCACTTATATCTACTAATGCTTTTTAAGTAATGAAATTTATAAAAGAAAAAGGTCAAAACATTATTTTGATACTGCATACTATATGTCAAGTTTATTAATTGTCTCTCTGAACTAAGGATTGAATCAAATATAATTTAATTGTAATTTTTTAAGACTAAAGTGTATTTTTGGTCCTTAAAGTTTGGAATTGTTTTCATTATGGTTTATTGCATTTCAAAATTTTCAAATTTGGCCCTGCATGTTTGATTCCTTTTTTCCATGTTGGCCTTACTATCCATTTTTATTAGTAATTTGACTTTTAAGATTCCTTCATATTTAACCATTCCATGAAACAGTAAATCTAAAATGTTGTGGAATACAAGAATTTCATTGTTACATGAAGAAAAATATGTTACAGATTGTCAAAGTAGTAACAAAAATGAACAACAATACCAATATGAAAATAGAAAGAAACTTGAAGGGTTAGAATAAAAATTTAATTATTGTTTTATAGCATATGCAATTATTAAAACTCTTAAAGATTTAGTATCGTAGCCTATAAAAATAGGAGTTCCCTCCTTCCCCCAAATATTTGAGTTATTCAAAGAGATTAAATTCGGTCCGGAGCTTGCGTAAAGCACTACTTTTACACCAGCCAATGAAAACAGGCCACGTGATTCTCCTTCTAGATGTACATTCCTCTACTTCACTCTTTTGTTTTTCTCTCTCTCTTCCCGTTCCCTCTGTAACTCTCTACTTTACTCTTTGAATTTTCAAAGACAAAACTTTTATAATCTGAGTATCTATGACTGATTTTCTCTCACACACAAAAAGTCAGCCAACCCAAAAGCAGATTTTGTGTTCATAATCATCATCAAAGATCATCAAACACTCAAAAAGTCTCAAACTTTCCCTGTCATTGATTCATCCACCTCCATTTTGTGCTCAATAAAAGCAAATAATCACATCTTTCCCGCCATCTCAACCCCACCAAAACCAAACATGTGTCATGGACCTGGCCGTGGCAGAGCTAAGAGCACCGAAGCCAATTGGGTTTAAAAGGAGGCCGGTGGTTCAATGCATCATCACAGCCCTGTAATGTGTTACAAAACCCCTTTTCCCATTTTTTTTATTGTGAAATTTTAGTTTGGAAAAAGATAGTCTTTGTAGAATTTGTGATTTCTCTTTTAGATGTAAATTTTCTTTTGATTATGATGTGAAATGTGACGTGTTTATGTAAAAAGTTGCAAATTTGAGTTATGGGTTTCTGTCATTGTTGGATTAGTTTAAGGAATATTGTGAAAGATTTGCAAAAGACCCAAGTTGAATATTGTTGGATTAGGCCGAAGCTTGCATTTTGGTGTTACTTTTCTTTTCCTTCAACTTGAAGCATTGTTTCTGTCTCTGAAACTTTCAGATTTAATGCCTACTGTGTTGATGCATGGATCAGCAGGGAAGGTAAGTACCACAATAGAAGGAAAGCAACGTATTTGATGGTATGAAAAAAATAAAATAAAATAAAATAAAAGCTAGAACAGAGGGAAAGGAGAGAGGAAAAAAATCCAAAGAAAAAAAAGAGAAGAAAGCAGAGGAATGTTATATAATTTGAAAGAGAACTGCGTGACATGATTTCATTGGCTGGCGTAAAAGCAGTGTTTTACGCCAGCTTCGGACCGAATTTAATCTCTTATTCAAATGGTGATTTTTAATAAGGAATTGGCCAGTTAGTCTAATAGTAGTTATAGAGATAAGTTAGTTTTAATTTAACTAATTTCAATTTTTTCATTGTTAAATTTGCTTTTATATTTGTTAACATTTTGGATCATTCAATGGGTTTCAATTTTCTCAACTTGTAATCTCTTGTTATCGATTAAAAGATTTAAGATTTGAACTTCGCCTAGAATTGGTGTCTTTGCTTGATGATAAAAAGTAATCATCAAAAAGCGGACACCATATATTTATATTATATCGTATTTATAAAAAAATTTGGATCATTCATGTTTTTCAAGACTTTAGTACTTGGAAATTTATATTAAAAAAAGAAAATTTTAAAAATTTTGTTATGGAGATGGAAATAGATAAATTCATTTATGTGAAAGATCTTTTAATAACATAATTTTTTTTTGGGAGGTAAAGATTTCCTTTTGGTGACTCTCTTTGTACTTGCTAATATTAAATCATACAACTTTTTGATTAATATATTAGTTATCTTAAAAAAGATGATATATTAGAATTTAAAAGATGATATATAAGTTATCTTAAAAAATTATCTAATATATATATATTTATGCATGCAAGTATCTATGCAAGTGACTGAAGTGAGTGAGTGTTTATTTTGATTAATATATTAGTATTATAACTCGATCATACAAACAAAAATTCTTACTTCTACTTTTGGTAAATGACTAAAATAAAAAAGAAAGTTCAAATAATGTAAAATACACTATGAACGTTTACACCTCCAAAAATTAAAAAAATCAATTCAAGTTTTATGACAAACACAAAGTGTGCGGAAAATGAACACAAGCTATAAACAGAATTGATAAACAATCTAAGCCAATTAAAATCACATCCACAGTAGAAAATAAAAGGCAAAGATAAGGGAGGAGAGATGCAAACACAAGGACAACACAACGATGTGTTATCGAAGAGGAAACCGAAGCCCTCAGTGTAAAATCTCTCCGCCGCCCTATAAGCGGTAAGTAATCCACTAGAAAATGTAGTTAGGATACATGAACAGCAATAGACCCTCCAAGCCTAATCTACCCAATGTACCTAAGCCCTCCAAGCTTCTTGCTCCAACGAGGTTGCATCGAACCTATTTCGTTTCTAGCTTCCTGGATTCCGCTACTTGACCATAGCATCAACCAATGTGAAATTGGTTCCTTCCTAACTGCTTCCCAAAGCACCAAACAGCCATCTCACAGAAATGGATATGGTGAGAAAATGTTTTGGTAATAAGCCTCTGAAGGATTTGACAATGGAGAGGAAGAGAGTAGAGGAATTTGAAGAGTCTCTTAGGTAAAGATTGTGGATGAGTCAATCTTGTTTTTCTCTAGGGTTTTTCTCTCAAAAATTCTCTCTTAAAGCTGTCTTTGAATCGTGGGTAAAAGGGTATATATATAGTAGGGTGAGAAGGAATGTGAAAAGTCAGATTTTCCCAAACAGGGTGTTCTGGCGACTTGACCTCGCGGCTAGGTTGAGTCGCGAGTTCAAGCTGCGAGCAAACGGCCTGACTAGCCTGGGGCTTTTGTCCTGTAATGCAACAGCTGGCGCGACGCTTCAGTTTCTGGCATGCTTGGCACGTGTGCTTCAATCTAGCGGCTTGCAGTCGCGAGCCACCTGCGAAATCCAGCCGCGAGTCCCTGCTTCTTTGTACACACTTGAGCAATTCTTCACACTCTCTCACACACTACCCTTACATGATTCCCACCTAAATACATGGTTTCTAATTGCTAAAATACAAGCAAATTTGGTACGAAATAAAGCCAATAAGATGGTTGATTAAATTTAACCTTACAAAAAACAACTCTAAATTTTAAAAACCAAAATGAACTTTAATATTGTTTTAAGTATGCTTCAACATTACGCTTATCTCGTTGTTGTATCACTGTGCAAACGATAATTCTTGATGCGGAAGTGGTTTCTTTTCCCATCTATATTCCATCCATCTTTGTATGTATATCATGTGTGTCATGATGCCAAATGACCCACATGTGATCCCATATCACTTGTAATCATAAGTGAGCCTAGACTGCCTAGTGTGTATAACATGATATGACACCATCTATTAATTCTAATTTTTGTGAGCCTATGGCCTAACATACCACGTCGGCAATACAAGGACATAAGATATAAAAAAATTTATATAATAATAATAATAATAATAAAATACTCAATAATAATAATAAAAGATAGCATGCATAAGCTTTTATATTTTATCAGTAAAATTTAGTTTGGGATGAAGGACATCATAGAAAAAAAGTTGTATATATATATATATATATATATTTTTTGAAACAAAAACAAAAAATATATGACTACACAATAGAGAATTATAAGAAAAAGTTTGGTTAACCTCAAAAAGAATAATCCATGGCACCGTATGTTGGTGTAGATAGTAGAGAAATATAAGAGATTATAGTGTGGCTTAGACATGGGTGGCCAAGTAATAGTGAGAAAGCACGATATTGAAGATGTTGCAACTGTTTTTAGGATTTTTAAGATTTGTGTAGGGTTTTAGGGTTTTTACGTCTATTTTATGATCAAAAACTTTTGGTTTGGGTATGGTTTTTGAGTTTTTGGTTTAAATGTTTGTTTTATGGATTGTAGGGTTTTTGGGGTTTATTTTTAAATTAAATAAATATATTAAATAATAAATCAAATTAAAAAAATAATGATGATGTGAAAAATTGTGAAGCCTCTAAAGTGACATGGCAAACTCTCATGAGGTAAATAAAAAAAAGAAAGTCATATGCTTCAATTTTTGCAATGCATTAATCTATATATATATATATATAATCGAAGCTTTTGAATCTCCCACAATTTTCCACGTCAGCACAATATTTAAAAAAAACCATAAAAAAAAAATAAAATCAAAATAAAGCTTTTCGAAAACCCGATAAAATTTTCTCCCCTGACGCTCCTTCCTTAGTCCCACAAAACCCGATAAACTTTTCTCCCCCAACGCTCCTTCCTCAATCCCACGGCAAAGCCCACCTTCCATCCAAAGACACATCACTTCTTCCATCAAAAACAAAAATTCCTCAATCAAAATCCACCATACCCACAAAAAGTATGCTCTTCTCTTCCTCTCACTCTGTCTGAAATTATTTTTCTGTCCACAACTTTGAAACATTTCTTTGGTGGTCCAAGGCCAATTTACTCCAATCCACAAATCTCCACAAGAGAAGGACAACAAAGAGCAATACTACAAGAGAAGGATCAATGTTGAAAAAAGCACTACTACAAGAGAGGGATAACAAAGGATTTGATTGTGGGGAAAAGAAAAAGAAAAATAAAGAGGCAAGAAGAGATAGTTACAGAAGATACGGTGAGAAAGAGATGGAAGTTTTCGTACCTGTACCTTGACATCGTCCTGCCGTTCTTCTTCTTTTTTTTTTTTTTTTTGTTCCTCTTCATGTTGCTTTACCCAGATGTGTAGTTTGGTTTCCTTCTTAACTTTTTTAGCCTTTTAGTTTATAATAATATAAACTGTGCTTTTAGCCTTTTGGTTTATTATTATTATTATAAACTATTTTTTAAATAAATAAATATAATACTTGTAAGATCAACGTGTAAGATTTTTTTGTTGCTTTTAGTGATAGTTTTGAAGCAGGTGCTTTTAGCCTTTTAGTTTATAATAATAATAATAATTATAATTGTACATAAATTTTTATTGATAATAAATGTTTAAATCTTAAAGTTTTTAACAATTTATTTAAGTTTTGCCTAATAAACACATAAATGCATAAGTAAATATTTATATCTATTTATTTATATATAAAATTAGCGGTAACTTCAAAACAATTCAAAGGTATTATCTAAACATGTTTCTATTCAGTATTGACTCTCTTGAGATAGTCCCATGAGTAGTGGTATATTTTTGCAAAAGTGAAAAATGAAGCTTTTTGGAAGGTGCTTGATTTACAAACACCATTCCGTACTTATTTACATAGGTACCTTTTCATTCAATAAACATATTTTTAGTTAATAAGTACATTTTCATTCAATAGACATTTTTTGGTATATCTAATACAAAGAGTTATGACATTTTAATAAGCACATTTTAGTATATATATTACAATATATATTTTATATACCTATATATACAACACAAATTAAATTAGAGATTCAACATTCTGTCTCTTATTCCTTCTCACAAAAAAACTAATAAATAAAATAACATTTCTTTCTTCTGTCTAACTAATAAAACTTTGAGCTATTTCTTTCAATATATATATATATATATATATATATTTAATTTTATGCATTTTTGCTTACTGCTCCAACTAAAAAATAATGATTTTTTTCCCTAAAACTCATCCAAAATCTATTCCCGTGCATCACATGGGTTAGCGACTAGTTTAAAATATTCTTGTCATCATTTATCCTCCCTCCGTATTCTCTCTCCATGAAAACATGGAATAGTGAAAGAATTGTAAATAACAAATAAATACTCCATTATATATATATATATATATATATATATATATATATATATATATATATATATATATATATATATATATATATATTAATTGGATTCTTAATTTTGCACCACGTATTCTATTTAATTTTTAATTTTGTGCCAAGTGAATTATTAAGTGTAAAAATCAAATAGTCCAAATTTAATTAGATTCTAAAGTGGATTTCAATTGGAGTCCAATTTTCTGTCACATGTCCATTTATTTTTTTTTTTAAATTTTTGTGGTAAGTGAATTATTGGGTGCAAAAACTAAAGAGTCTAAATTCAATTAAATTCTAATTATATATATATATATATAATGAGAAACCATTACATATTTTAGACACGTATGGTTTTAAAAAAGTGTAAGCTAATACTATGTATAATTTGAAACTCTTCTAAAAAAAATGTATAATTTAAATTGTATAATTGTGATTGTTTTTAATTATACCCATGTATATGCATGAGGTTACACACTAATAATAATAATAATAATAAGCTCCTTTTCATGAGAATTCATATGACCTCAATTAAAACAAGCATTCTCTTTCTTTACTTTGAGAGGAAGATTACCTATTTTATGTTCATGGATCAAAAAGTAGAGATATCTTTTTGTAATTTAAAATGACATTTTAATAAATATGGAATTATAAATATTTTTAAATTGTGTGGAAATTTATATACTTTATGTAGCAAAATGATATATTTCTTTTAAAAAATTAATATAAAAGCAAAAGAAGACATAGTTATATATAGGAGTACTACTTACATTCAAGATATGTCACTTCCTGTTGAAAATAATTATGCCCAACATGGTTTTGAAACACAGACCGGACCGTACGGTCCGATCGGATTAATCACGAACCTCTCTCCATTCCGGTTCCTTTAACCTTAAGAACCTCTGTATGACAAAAAAGTATGGACCCGTGTGAACCGCGGTCAAACCGTACGATTCCTAAAATCGTGAACGGTTCTTACAGTCCTTTTTTCAGCTAATACCAAATAATTTTGGACTTTTTTTAGATCTGGAACCAAAGAATTGGTAAGAAAAAAAAAATAATAAATAGGGAAGAAGAATTGGACTTTTTCCACTTTCTCTCTTTTAGGTTTTGTATTCTTTTTTATTTATTTATTTGTGTTTTTCGAAAGCCTCTCCACGTGATTACATTGGAAAGGTAGAAGAGTTTCAGCCATTCGTTTTTTTCACCTTTCCAATGTGATGTGACAACTATCTTAATTCTTAAGTACTTTTAATTAATGTTTACAATTTTTTTAAAGAAAAAATCTGATACCGAAATTTGTCTTAGTTTTTTTTGTTGTAATTCTGATGGGATAGAGAGTAGGTAGTAGAGAAAAAATAATGGGTCTATATACAAGTGATATGTATTCAAATTTATAATTGGGCCAAAAAAAAATATAAAATTGTGTGATTCTAAAATTACTTTAATTGAGTACATAATTATTTTAATTTAAAACTATTAAATAATTTAAATATTTTATTTTATTTAATATAATATAAGTGTCCTTCTAATTTGTATATTATTATTGCTATCACAGGTTTAACTAATAAACATATAAATAAATAAAGAATACCATATCTACCTTTACTTAGTATTTGATATTTCTTATTTGTCTTGGGAAAGTTATGATATAAAAAAATACATTTGAAAGATAGATTCCTATATTTAATTTAATTATTTTAGTTAATTTTTATATTTATATTAATTTAATATAATTATTTATATTTAAATAATTATTAAATTAATTATGACGTCATTACGGTTCGACCTCGGTCCAATCTCAAAAACCTTGAACCTCTCCCTTTTACGGTTCATGGAACAATCCGGGTTTCAAAACCTTAATGCCCACAGTCAAAATCAAAGATAATTGTCAAAGAATAATTTTGAGTTTTTAGAATGCATTCTTCTTCTCCAATGTGCAAATAAAATTTTGTCTAAACACCTAATTTGTTAGTTCAAGCGACATATTTTTAATGTATAAAGTGCATAAGGTTTAGGAAGTCTCAGAATTAAGTGTTGCATGAAACAACAATGCAACATACTGAAACACGTAATATATATCCCTAATCATTTAAATAAATAAATAAATAAATAAAAATCTATCTAGTTTCATCTAACCCACCACCAATTGCTTTGTCCGAAGCATCCATAAACTTTCTAGTATAGAAAGAGGTCGTAGCAAATCAGCTTCTTTTTGAATTAAACCTATATTTTGTTGACATATTAGACAAGTCTTTAACCGAATTTTGCTAAAAAGCAAATCAAGATTTTGATTTAATTAAAAAAAAAGGAAAACAGGACACGTGGCAGGTATGATTAGACTTAACGATTACGACCGCCGACTGAGCATTAACAAACTCAAACTACCTTAACTACCACGTCAGTGCCCATTGCCAACGTCATTACATTGCACATAGTGACATAGCTAAGGAATCAGCACTTCAACTCAAGCCCCACGATACACACACACACACACACACACGAAATGTGGATTTTGGAATAAGCAAAGGGCCGCCCCAATACCAAAACATTTTGACTCTCTCGGTCATTTCCCTTGTGCCTCTATAACTATTATACTTCCCTTTGAACGCTGAATATGGTGAAGGAATGGAAAGTCTTGACTTGGTAACCACCATTATCCATCTCCAAAACCTTTACCACATTTTTTTCCAATAGTTATCTAGACAGTACTAGTTATAATCTGTCCTATCAAAATTGTAGCAAAATTGCAGTACAGAATGTTGTGGTCATAGATTAATTTCCTCTGAAAAGATTTCAGATGCTAATTAAACTTATTTATGTTTGTTTTGTGAGGAAAAATTAAAATTGAAAAATATTTATCTGCTATCTCCTTTGTTTCAATTGATAAATATAAAAATTTATAAGCAGAATGACAGAATCCTTTATTGTTATTAATATTGCATCTTATATTTTAAATACATAAAATTTTATAAAATAAATAATATATTAATTATTCAATAATTATTTTTTCCCCAAACTATATATGCTTGAAAAAAAGTGAACTCCCAAATTTGTTGAAAATTGCGCAAGCAAAATATTTTACCTATTAATACTTTTAGGCAAAAAAAAAAAAAAGGTTCGCCCAATGCCAATTAGCTACCACAACATTAAAAATTCATCATAGAAAACTTTGGATGATTGCTGCTTAGCAAAAAATAAAAAATAAAAAACCTGATATTATCGTGAGAAA
Organism: Quercus wislizeni; assembly: GCA_023055345.1. Taxonomy (NCBI): domain Eukaryota; kingdom Viridiplantae; phylum Streptophyta; class Magnoliopsida; order Fagales; family Fagaceae; genus Quercus; species Quercus wislizeni. The sequence goes on from JALGQJ010000003.1 coordinate 26,364,299, forward strand.
ATTAATAACCTAGATGTTATATGTCATATTACTAATAAATAATCATCCTTAAAATTTGGATGATTGCAGCTTAGTAAAAAAAAAATGAAAAGAAAAGAAAATGGATTGCGATATCGATAAATTTCAGATATTGAAGACGGGTCAAGCGATAGAACCTTTGGCCCAGAAGGGTCGGTACGTATTTGGTGAACTTCTCGTGAAAATGTGAACATACCATTAGAAAAATATTTAGAAGTTTGACTTGAAAAATATTTAGAAGTTTGACTTGAAAAATTTTCGTTTCCATGTTCACACCTAAAATAAACAATAAATCTAAGTAATTTCTAGATAATTGAGACAGTAGACAGTAGCATCCTGAAGCAGTCCTCACTTCTCACGATCAAATGCAGATATCATGAATTTTCAACCAAAGATTTGTATGCAAATCTTAATGGAAGTAACTTTCAGTTTTGCGTTGATATGATCACACTAATATTAGTAATTAGTCCATCAATGACAATTCAATACTAAGATTAGCTTCAAAGTGAAGGGATATCAAAGGGGCATTGACAGTATGGTAATAAGAAATTACTACTTTTTTGTGTCCTTTGGTGGGGAGACCCACATCACTGAGATGATATCTACTATTAAATCACCAATAAGATACACAAGTTTTCATAAAGTATATCAGATGGCAATTATTATTAATAGTAAATGATAAAATAATATCACTATATGAGGAGGTTTGATAGTAGAAAGTTCTCACAGTCTATTACTTTGCGAGCCTAAGATCATGGGTTCCATTGGTAGTACGCTTTATCTAGTGCTCGAGTGATTCTATGCTGTGTATGACAGGGTTTAAGTGGGTCAATTAATAAATACACATGCTGTAAGTCCCTTTATTTGTTTATAAATATAAAAAAAATAATAATAAAGTGACATCAATAATTTTTTAGTTTATAAAAGAAAAAAAAATGATGAAGTGATCAATAATAATTCTAGATAAAAACTAATAAAAACCTATTAATTCAACTATAAGCATTATTCTTACATCAAACGACAAGCAAGAATTTTGGAACTTTTCATCGATTATCCTTGGTATTATTCTTTTATGGTATTTACTTGCACAACATAAAAAAATTGGGACATGGTCCAAAGCAGTCGTCTCAATTCTCAAACCAATCCCTTTCTCCGAAAAAAAAAAAAAAAAATCTCAAACCAATCCAAAACCAAGAGTTGATACTTGATGCTTCCTACCTAACTTCTCTTCGCTGCCTTCCCACGCCTCAACGTTGAAATTCTTCTGTCTGTGTCTCTCTCTCTCTCTCTCTCTTTGCCATCTATATATACATACACATGGTTCTTATTATCCCTTCAAGACGTAGAAATAGATTAGATAGGTAGACAGAGAAATACAGAGAGAGAGAATCCTTGTGAAGCTATTTTTGGCTCAATAATAAGATGGAGAACATGAAGAACAACAACAATAACAAGAAGAATGGAAAGGAAGATGGGATTGAGCAGAACATGGGTGGTTTGCCTGTTCATAGCCAAGTGAGAAAGATTAAGCAAGAATCGGAGAAGATCATTGATTGGTCCCCAGGGCAGCCAGAGATGAGACCAGTGCTCCGGGAGATCACTCGCCAAATCTCTCGCTCACCGTTGGGGATTTCTTATTGATGTATCTGCTGGGCTGGTGTCTCTTTCTTGGATTGAAATCTTGGTTTTTGAATCGAAGATGGATGCCTTAGCCATCTTTTTTAAACGGGGTGTCTCTCTGTTTCCTCTGTTTTGCTCCCCTGTTTTGTCCAATAGTTTTAGGCTTTTAGCTCTCTTTTCCCTTGTATATAATTTTTGGGAATATGTTATATGGTAATATTGTTCCAAAACAGACTGACTGGTCTAGGGGATTACTCGAAATTTCCAGTTTTGATGGTTTCAGTAATATGTATTTTATTTTTGTCGATATATATTATGCCTTTCTTTGTATATGATTTTAGAAAAATAAACAGTATTCGAACCATATGATTATAATCACATGCCTTTATCTCCCTAGATTTTTCCCAATTGTCTTTAGTTTATTTTAGTTTTTTGTTAGTGTTAAGAAAAATAATCGATTAATATAAACAATTCACATCCAAATTGTTTTTATTTTTCTCTCCTTACAGAATTTCAATTGGTATTTCAAAAAAACTAATAAAGTACAATAAAAAACAAAAAAGCATAATAATAATAATAATAATAATAATAATAATCGGCAATAATTTATATGGAAGACAACGAATTTTACATAGAAAACTATACAAAAAAGGAAAAAAGCCACATGAATTAGTTTTTTTTTTTTTTTTTTTTTTTGAATCACATGAATTAGTCTAGTAAAGAAATACTTCCATTATAAAATAGTTGGTGTATAATAATGACCTCTAGTACAAATAGTGGAGGTTACCAAAATATCCAGGTTTTACCATTCTTGGATGACAAACATATATTCAACAAACTAAGGTGGTTTCCACCAACAACAGAAACTGATCTCATCAATTAGGTTTTGGCATTGATGGAGAACAATTGCAACAATCAACATCAATCAAACTCTTTTTGTCAAGAACAAGGTAATGAAATTTCATCAAAATCGGAGTTAGAACGGCCTTCCAATTTTAGCTAGAAAGTGGGTAGTATGTCGAAGAAACTGTGTTTTTTCCTTCACAAATTGCCTTTCTATGTTCTCTCTGAAATCCACACCAAATGGTGTGACCCACTCAAAGCCGAAGCAATCCGGTACTTTCCCACATGTCCTACTAAAAAACAGCCATATTTATTTTTATGTCTTTTTTTCAAATAATGGTAGTACATACCACCCTTGAAATCTCCCCTTCCTGTGTATGCGGGGCATAACTTTTTTTTGTTTGTTTTTGTATCATTGAGAAAAAAGGTTTATGAGGAAGATTTATGAGGAAGCTTCCGGTCAACAACTCAATAGGGCTAAAACATCAATACAGATAGAGTTGTTAAGGAGGAGATTAAGACAAGATTTGGTGCATAGATTATTAAACAGCATGAAAAATATCTTGTTCGTCTTTACAGGGCATAACCTAGTCCACTTTTCTTGTACAAGTCTCAAGCTCTTTCATGAGTATGATTTTGTCATCATATTTGAATCAGTACCGTAAGAATGTGTAAACTGTGAACACCTCGTTTTGCAAACAAGATTTGAAAAGGGCAAAAATGTAATTTAAATCCTGGACTAATAAAAACATCATTTGAATTGTTAATGAACATGAAATCAATCCAAAACGATATGCTAAATGCAACAATCAGACCACCAAATTAAAGACCAATCCACATCTTTGCAAATAATATATGATGAGTCGAAAAATAACAAGACCGTCATTTTGAGATATGACGACTCCAAGATGTGCTACGCATTCATTGCAAGCATTTATGACAAAGAGTAACGGATGAAGCAACAAAAACAAAAGAACTATCTACACTAGAGCCACTGTCGTATTCTTTCCCTAGCTTGGAACTTATTGCAAGTTTTACACCAAAGGCACCCTTAACTACATTCGTCCATTGACGTAGACGAGGAACTTAATTGCTGACTTTTTGCATCATCAATATACAATCTACATTTTAGTGTTTTGGGTGATAAAATAACATTTTAGCTATTTTAGCACCATCATTTTTGAATCCTCTTAATAATTTAAATTAATAGCCTAAGACTCATATTGTCTAATATTTTTAAGTTTGTGTTTGGGATTAGCTTATAAGTTAGCCTTTTATGTACAGCTTTTTAATTTTTAATTTTTTTTAAAAACTTTTTCTCATTTTTTTAAAGTACAAGTATACTTTAGCATAATTTTAACAAAAATTTAAATAATTTTTTCCCAAACAAACACTATTCATCATTTCTTTTCTTGGATTTAACATTCTTTCTAAAGAATTTTTTATTTTGGTTAAAAAAAAAAAAAAAAAGTTAGGAGGAGAAGAGTAATGTGACTTCCCTACCACTAAGCCACCAATTAATTGTGTTGGTTTTTCTAAAGAATCTTGAACATCAAAGGAATGCAATGTTAAGAAATTTCTTAGTTGGAATTCTTGGTAAACATGATAAGAAAACAAAGAGGAGAATAGTCGTTGTTGTTTGGTGCCTCCCGCTTTCTTTAGTCGTATCTCCCTCTCTCAGCCCCTATTCTCTTCTTTCAGAAGGTAAGGAAAGTTCCATTTTGACTTCTTGTTAGTTTCTTCTTTTTTGGGGCTGGGCTTTATATCCCACTATAACTTAGTTCTTAAGGCTCATAATAAGTGACTCACAAATCACAACTCACAACTCACAAGGTCTTTAACCCTTACTTTGACTAAACCATAAAATGTCACTTTCTTTTTTGTGTAGTGAAATGTGGGAAGATAATTTAACCATGCTAATAAATCGCATAATCAATGGATTCCATTTATATGATTTTTTTTTTTTTTTTAATTATTAAGGATATCCTTCTTTCGTAGATCTCCCTCTATTTACCAGAAGTGATTTAAGGACAAAGATACAAAATTCTTATTGCTCGGGCCTTGGAGCTTTAGCGTTGCCGTTTGTATTGAAGTGCAGGAATCAACCTATGCACGAGGGTAATTTAGTATCTTATGATTTATTGATTAAAAATTTGGACAAAAACTTTCAACAACACTGGGTCATTAGGAAGACTAAAGGGGCTATTTGGATTTGCTATTTCCATAACTCATAACTCTGTTTCCATCACAATAACTCAATAATGGTAGGACCCATGGCTGAGAAGTCCGTTTGGTTTTTGTCTTTCACACTAGGTAGCTTTTTTTTTTCCCTTTCACGCTAGGTCTTGGTCTTCTTCATTAAGGGTATTTTTTTTTTTTTTTTTCATCACTAGGTTCGGGGAGTTTGGGTTCTTCTTCTTCCCTTTTTTTTTTTTTTTTTTTCACACTAGGTGATCTTCTTCTTCTTCTTTTTTTTCTTTTCCCTTTCACACTGGGTCTAGTTTGGTCTTTTTCATCCTTTTTTTTTTTCACTAGGTTTGGGTTTCTGGTTTTTATTTTTATTTTTATTTTCTTTTTCACTGGGTTTGGTGAGTTTGGGTTTCCAGTTTTTTTTTTTTTTTTTTTGGTTTTGTTTTTTGTTTTTTTTTCCCACTGGGTTTGGTGAGTTTGGGTAGTGGGGGTTGAAGGAAAAAAAAAAAAAAAGAAGTAAAAATTGCACCAAGTTACAGGTATGGAGCCTATAAACAGTTAAAATTTTTGAGTAATGACAAGTTGGGTCTGGTTTGGTCTTTTTCATCCTTTTTTTTTTTTTTTTTTTTTTTCACTAGGTTTGGGTTTTTGGTTTTTATTTTTATTTTTATTTTCTTTTTCATTGGGTTCGGTGAGTTTGGGTTTCCAGTTTTTTTTTTTGTTTTTTTTTTGTTTTTGTTTTTTTTCCCCCACTCGGTTTGGTGAGTTTGGGTAGTGGGGGTTGAAGGAGAAAAAAAAAGAAGAAGTAAAAATTGCACTAAGTTACAGGTATGGGACTTAAAAACAGTTAAAATTTTTGAGTGATGACAAGTTGAGTGATGGTGCCAAACAGACTTCATGTAGGGAGTTGGGGTATTTTAAGTGATGAGTGATGAGTGATGAAAATTGAGTGAGGAGTGATAAGTGAGGAAAAAAAAATCCAAACAGGGCCTAAGTATCTGTTTGGAAACAACTTATCTAGTTTTTTGTTGAAAGTGTATTAAAGTATACTTGTATCTTGAAAAAGTGAGAAAAAGTAAGGTTTTAAAAAACTGTATATAAAAACTAAAAGTTAAAAGCTAAAAGTTGAAGCTAATGCCAAACTGTCTCTAAATTTGCAATGTCATTAATGAGAATAAGCTAGGTAGCTAAAAATAGTAAGGATGACTTAATACAGTTGGAGGCCCAAAACAATAATTTTAAGTGGACCTTTTTATATTTAAATAATATTTAATTAATGTTCTAGTATGCTATAATTTTTATTTAAAATATATTATTCTTACTTTTTAATACGATTAATTCAATTAATGGTCATTTGCTTGGATTCTATAAATCCATCATAATTGTTTTTTGAAAAAATACTAAAGATATTACAAATTGGATAAAGTTTAATTACAAAACTTGTTGTAACCTAAGATTATAACTTTACTCAATAAAATAAATATTATTACATATTTTGAAAATCTAACCGTTGAATTGCATGTTCTACCTACTCTTATTACACATGTTAAATTTTGTATCAATCGGATATTATTTACTATATGATCTATAAGTATATATATTATGCATAATTTTAAACTACAAAAACTTGCAATTTAAACAATTTATTAATGACATACTTATTAATCTTTAATTTAGAAATTTTGCAAGTATGGAGAATACAAGAAGAAGATGTAATCCAATGGTAGATTTCTCAAAATTCACTTCTAATAAAAAGATATTGAGTAAGTTTATAGTCTTAGATTACAATCAATTTTGTAACTAAACTTTATCCTTACAAATTTTATCACAAAAATCTTACAAATTGACATAGTGGCACGTTGGATCTTCAACAAAATAATGTGATACTAAATCATGATGCAGTCATAGGTCCTTCATATATCATTTGGGCTATTCAATTGACTAGTCGAACAAAGTTAGTGCATTTGGTAATAGAGGGAGGCAGTAAGTAATAGAGAAGCTGATGTGCCTTTAAGACTTGTTGAAAAAAACGGGGATCAATTGGGTGTATAAAGATGAAAAAAAATTGCTCGAACTTTCACTCGCTGGTCTCTATCCATTTCTTTCACGGCCTTTTTTGCTTAATGGCTTCTCTCTCCTCTGTTTTTGAATGTAATCCTTAAGAAAGCTCGGTCTTATATATATGTTGCCTTTGCTTCACCTGAAAATATTTTCCAATCATAAATATTTTTGAGTGTTTGGTTGTGCTCCTGAAAATGCTCCAGAAAACAAAATTTTTACCATTTTCTCACATTTTATCAGCTTCTCAATGGTTATATAATAAACAAATTCCAACCCAAAAATCGAAAACAATAAAAAATTATATTAATAGAGAGAGAGAGAGAGAGAGATTAGTTACCACTCGAGATCAATGACAATGCGAGATTAGAGACAACATCCAGTGACAACGCATGTGGTCGTCGTGAGATCCCTAGAGCTACTGTTGGTCAAGTTAAGAGACATAGATATAGGTAAAGGGAGGTAAAATAATTTAAGAGAGAGAGAGAGTGAGAGAGAGAAAGAGCAGTATCAATCAATGGTGGTAGAGAAGGGAGTAGGTGATGGCGAAGGACGGCAGCGTTGATAATTTGGGTGTGAGAGCATGGGTTTGGCTTTTCTTTAGAGAGAGTATTTGTCTCATTATGCAAGGCTTAAAATATTTAGACTGAAATTAGTGGCCTAAAATGATTTATGGCAAAATGCCACACATTTTACAGTCAATTTCAAGTTGATCAGCATTTTCAATCACATCAAAAGATACTTCATTAGCTCAATTGTTAAAATATCTTGAAGTACTTCAGGTGAAATGTTTGAAGCATACTTGAATTTGATTACGCATTGAATATTTGGCTTGATCATGGCACATTTGATATGTTACATATTTGGGAGAAGGAGTTTGACTTGATGTGGATTTTATTTTTCCCTTTCTTTTTTATTTTGAATTGTAGTTTTTTATTTTAGTTTTATTAATTTTTTAGATATGTTTCTCAGTGTTTTTGAATGTAAAAAATTGGGTTTGAGAAAGTTTGTTTAAAACTAAAAGAATAATTTCTAAATTTCATATACTTTTTAATAATACACAAAATATCATATATAAATTATATTAAAATTTTAATATTTTCTCTAACTTACCTTTTAAATTCTTGAGAAAAATTGTATTGTTTTCATTTTGGTATGACATAAATTACATATATTATATTTGTGATTATCCTTATAATAAACGAAATATGATTATGAAATACATTACTATTTATTAAATTAGTCTAAATTGCAAAAAATAAATTTAATAAGACCATCCTAAAAATATTATCACACGCAATTTGAAATAAGCAAAACACCTTTTTCATGAGAGAGAGAGAAAGAGAGAAATTAATATATATATATATATATATATATATATATATATATATATATATAATTAATTAATGTTGAGAATGCATATGAGATGAAATAGGTCAAACAACCGAAACAAAGGTTTTTATTTCAATTATTTACATACAATAATAGTTAAGGCCTAAAGGATGAGGATTGGAGATATCAACAAGTTGAAGTACAAGACTCTTGTGATCAATTGAAATATGAATTAAAATGTACAATTTAAGGAGTCAAAGGTAATATTTCAATTGTTATGACTGGAACAAATCGGATTTGACAATTATGCTTACTGAAATTTCTTCTCCATTCACTTAGAACTCATTATAATTTTTCTTAGTCTAAATCCAATTGATTTGCCTCCTGTGGGGTCACAAATTGTAGCCCACACCTAGATGGAAACAGGAGATGGGCCCAATAAGCCCAACACAATAAATTTGTAAGAGAGTGGGTCAAAGAATTGGGCTAATAGCGATCCTTACAACAGTTACTGAAGATTAGGTGCTTGGCCGAGGAGACTAAAACACATAAACAAGTTAAGATCTTATGTCCGAGGAGTAAGTTTTGGACTAATTGATGGATTCGAGTTAGGTCCGAGGGGTATGCACTTAGATAGAATGCTTTTCTTTGGGTTGTATTTTTCCAGATGCTACAGTAGTTATTTCTTGAAGTTTCTTCTATCTTTTTTTCTCGTCCCCTTCTTCTGGAGGTCTTACTCCATTATATAGTCCTTCATTGTTCGATCCTATCGTCCACTTGTCTGCCATCTAGCCTGGTACTTGAGTTTCCCACTTCTTCTCCCACAGCTTTTTGGTTTCCTGGGGGTAAAGATGATTTTAAACACTGTTAAGGGGTCTTCTCCACATAAATGCGGCCAGGAAAGCTGCTGTAATGCATTTAATGCGATGGCAGCAGCTTTTGCTCAAGATATTTCTGCATCCTTATCCCTTCCACCTGCATTGATAATCTATCTTCACCTCTGGAATTTCCTGGAAGCTGGACTAAGGGGAAGCCGAGGCTCCTCTCACCGACATATGCCAGACCCGAGGAGGGTATCCCTCTCGGATCAATATCCCTGGACACTTACGCGTTCTACTATTAGTTACAAGAGTTCCCTATAATTTCTTCTCCTCGGACGTATTGTTGATGAAAAGTTGTACCTGAGCCCACCTCATGGGCCCAGGTTTTACTCCCCCACACCTCCTTTCTACTGATCTAGCTTGGAAAATGGAGGATATTGTACAGTGCAATTCTCTCACAAATATTTCTACTATTTTTTTCAATTTTATTTTATTTTACTTTTAAAAACTTTTTTATTAAAATTTTTAGATTGAAAGTAAAAAAAAAGCACGTGGCTCAATCCGAAAAGGGATGTATTTGTATAGCCTCCTGTAGCCAATTTTTCCTGACTTTGGCTTTCCATTGTGATTCTTCATCCCTCCAAGCTTTTGGAGTTGCTTCTCTAACTTTTTAGTTTTTACTTCTCTCAGAAAATTATTAAAAACAAAAACCTTTTATCTTTCTTCCCCTGAGGACATGTCTGATTTAGGATGCGTTTGTATAAACTGTTGCAAGACGGTGTTTTGAGTTTAAAATGAATGTTTGTAAAAAAGTTCTAAGGAATTCTATTACAGAACATTTTAAAATTTTAAATGGACCCTTGAAAGGATAAGGGCAAAAAATCTAAAGGGAATACAACTACAAGGATATCAGTTTATTTATTTATTTTTATACAAGATAAAAATCATACTCTAGCCTAATCTAAGTGTATATATGTGTGAAATTTTCTTCTAGAGACTTGAAAACCAGCCCTTACCCTTCACACCCCACAAGCTTTGTGGCAACATTTAAAAGACTTCTCTTCAAACCTGGAGTTACCTTAGGTTTTAATAGGAGATTTTAATGACATGCTTAATGTTGATAATAAACTAGGAGGTCTTTCCATTAATCCTACTCGTATTCGAGCTTTTAGAGAATATATAGATATTTGTAAACTTATGGATCTTGGTTTTCAAGGTCCTAAATTCACCTGGACCAACAAACACCCAAATTGGCATAATAATATAAAGGAACGTCTTGACAGAAGTTTAATCAATGCTAAATGGAAATCCCTTTTTCCTCAAGCTGAACTTTTACACCTTCCTAGAACAAAATCAGACCATTGTCCTGTTTTTCTCAATACAAAGTACAAACCCTAAAATTAGAATTTCTCGTTGTTAGAAAAACTGAATGATTGTATTGTATTTCTCAAATAATAGAATATACATGAGTGCCTTTTATATAGAAGGCAAAGTGTGTAGTACAAGTAAGTGTGCTATACAAGTAAACAAGGTGGGCCTAAAGCCTACATACCCTAATACACATTAACAGCCCCCTCAAACTCAAGGTGGATGTGAGACCAACTTGAGGTTGTCAACCAAAGTACAAAGACATCCTTAGGATGTGACTTGGTGAAGATATTTGCAAGTTGATTTGTAGAGGAGATTGAGATCAGCTTGAGAGCACCATGGACAAGATGATAACGGATAAAATGACAATCAATCTGATGTGTTTAGTCTGTTCATGGAAGACATCATTGTGAGCAATATGAATGGCACTCTGATTGTCATAATAAAGAGAAGTGGCAGAGGATGTAGACACACTTAAATCTTTGAGAAGCCATCATAGCCAAATGAGTTCAGATGTGGTATCAGTAAGGGCACGATATTCTGCTTTAGTACTGGAGTGGGCCACATGAGTTTGTTTTTTGCTTTACCAAGAAATCAAGGAAGAACCAAGAAGAAAGTAATAATCAGTGGTGGACCTGCGATCAGTGGGATTTCTTACCTAATCAGTATCAGAAAATGCACAGAGAACAAGAGGAGACTGAGCAGAGTAGAAAAAGCCATGGAAGAGAGTGCCTTTTAGGTATCGAAGAATGCGCAGAATAGCAACATAGTGAGTCGATCGTGGAGCAAACAGATACTGGCTCACCTGGTGAACAGCATAGGAAATGTCTAGATGAGTGATAGTGAGATAAACTAGGCTGCGAACAAAGCATCTATAAAGAGAGGGATTATACAATGGTTTCCCTCTTATGGGAGTCAGATGCACATTAAGCTTAACTGGAGTGTAAAATAGTGTCTTTATCAGTGCGACGAAAAAATAAGGCAGAATCATAATGACTGGCCATGTAACCCAAGCGAGAGATGGTAAAACTGAATTTGGCAAACCAAGTTCGTGGAGCTTGTTTAAGGCCATACAGTGCACGTTGAAGGTGACAAACCTTATTTGATTCAACAAAGAGACCAGGAGGAGGTTGCATGTAACTTCTTCACTTAAATCTCCATTAAGGAATGCATTTTTGACATCCATCTGAAAAAGGTCTCATTTACTAGCAGCAGCAACAGCTAAGAGGGCACGAACATATGAGATACGAGTAACCGGAGCAAAGGTCTCTTCATAATCAATCCCATAATCCTATGTAAAACCTTTTGCAACAAGATGAGCTTTGTAGCGCTCAATGGAACCATCAGAGTGAGTCTTAATCTTGTAGATCCACTTACAACTAACCACATATTTCCTAGGGGGGAGATAGTCTACAAGAGAATCAGGAGCAGCTACAAAAGGATTAGGAGCAGCTACAAAAGGAATATGTGCCTCATCTAGAAAAAGATCTAAGACAGAGGAGGAAGATAGGGAGGCACGGAAGTGAGAGAGCTCGACAAAGAAGTAATGTTCTCAAAAGACAACATTACGGGAGACATAAAGACGATGAGAGACAGGATCATAACACCGATACCCCTTTTGAGTTTCACCATAGCCAAGAAAACAATAAAGCCTTGACCGAGGCTCAAGTTTGTTATGCTCATGTGGTTGAAGAGGAATGAAACAAGCAAAACCGAAGGAGAGAAGGTGGTGATAGTCTGAAGGTGACCCAAAAAGGTGCTCATATGGAGTTTGATTGTGAATAATAAGACTTGGAATGCGATTAATAGCATGAACAACGTGAAGAGCAGCTTCGCCCCAAAAAGGAGAAGAAACTTTGGCAAAGAGAAGGAGAGCACAAATAGTGTCAAGAGTATGACGAAATTTTCGTTCGGCTCTACCATTTTGCTAAGAGGTACCTGGACAAGTTAGTTGATGAATAGTGCCATAGGAATGTAAAACAGCTTGAAAAGCATATTGAGTGTACTCAAGAGCATTATCAGATCAAAAAATTTTGATTTGTTTGGAAAATTAAGTTTCAACCATTTTTTTAAAATTATAATATACTTGCAATAATTCAGAACGATGTTTCATATGAAAAATCCAGCTATAGTGGGAATAATCATCAACAAAGATAACAAAATATCGGGATCCACCAATACTAGAGATAGGAGAAGGCCCCTAAATATCAGAATAAATAAGGTCAAAAATATTAGTGGATATTGATTTACTAGAATTGAAAGGCAAAACTGGTTGTTTTCCTAATTGACATGAGACACAATCAAAATTTTTTGTAGATACTAAACCTAACAAATCTCTAGAAGCCAATTGTTGTACTGAAGAGGAAGATGCGTGACCAAGTCGAGCATGCCAAAGTGCAAGGGAAGGAATTGAAGAATCTGTAGCAGCTGCAGCAACAGAAATAAGAGCAACAAGTGGAAGACAAAGGTTGTCCACGGGAAACATACGTCTAACTCTGGGACCGGTCCCAAACTCCTGTCCTGTCCTTGGATCCTGCAAAATACACTCAGAATAATCAAAGCTAATGCGATAACCCAACTCAGCTAATTGTCCCACAGAGAATAAATTGTAAGAAAGGTCAGGAACATTAAAGACCCCAGGAACCGAGAGGTTGGAGGTCGAAACAAAACCTATATTATGACCAGACATTGTGGAACCATTTGCTGTGCAAATATTAAGAGGGTGTGGTGCAGGTTTAATTTCAGAAAATAAGGATGAGTGAGGTGTCATGTGATTGCAACAAACAGAATCCATAAGCCAAGAGGTAGGAGACATACTAGATAAAGCTGAGAGAGAAGATGAATAAGATGCATTACCAACCATATGAATAACATTAGCGATGATGTTTACAAGGTCATCTCTGGAAATGGTGAAAGTGGATCTAGAAGACTAAGCAGCCATGGGTTGGACACTCTCAGTGTTAGCAAATGTAGTAGAAATGGAAACAGCTGATTTGTTGCATTGATAGTAACTCTCAATATTATAGCCAAAACTTTTGCAAAAATTGCAAAAACGTTTGTTGGATTGTCAGCGACGACTGTTGCAAAAGGAAGAAGACTTATCCTTATTCTTCATTTAGAAGCAAAATATGCAAAAACAGACTGTAAAAATGAAATCTACCATAGTCAACTCTAAGAAAAAGCCAACGGTCAACAACCAAAGTCAAAGTCAACGGTTAACGGTCAACTCTATGATGATGTCAGCAAGATGACATAAGCTAGGGTTGACGTGGATGTTGACGTGGCAGTGATGACATCAGTAGGTGACTAGTGGCACGTGGGGTAGGTGAGGCGCGTGGTTCAATCCTCACCAAAGCTTTGGTTGGCGCGTAAAGGCGCATGGAGAGTCCGATGAGGCCGATTCTTCTCCGATGATGTAGATTGGAGAAAGACGATTCCGATGACGGTGGCGGTGAGTTGATCAGAGCAATACTGAAGGCGCGTGGGCACGTGAAAAAGTTGTGAAATCTTTGACCGACGCTTGGCGGCGAGTGGATGGTCAGATGGTGATGATTCCGGTAGCTTTGCGTAGATTGGTTGAAAATCTACACGTTGTTATTTCTTATGTCTTAATTAAAGGTCCGATGTGGAAGACCCAACGGAGGTAGTGATCTTGGTGGCGGTGATCGAGCTTTTGGCGGTGAAGATTCAACCTTGGCACCTCTGACGGTGGTGGAACAGTTAGGAGAAGGCACGGAAAAGGTTTATTGATCGATGAAGTCGAGGTAGCGGAAAATACCAACAAAGACAGGACTGCAAGACACAAGAAAGTTAGAGCAAAGGCTCTAATACCATGTTAGAAAAACTGAATGATTGTATTGTATTTTTCAAGTAATAGAATATACATGAGTGCCTTTTATATAGAAGGCAAAGTGTGTAGTACAAGTAAGTGTGTTATACAAGTAAACAATGTGAGACTAAAGCCCATATACCCTAATACACATGAACACTCGTAAACCTTTTAAATTTGAACAAATGTTTATATCTGATCCTTCTTTCCCTTATCTTCTTAGTCAATCTTGGCATGAATCAGCTTTTGCTTTTATCCTCCTCTTTTGCTATTCTGTCTTTTCAACACCATTTAAATTTTTTAACGTCCAAAATTATAGATTGGAATCAACATCATTTTGGAAATATTTTTCTATGTAAAAAACGCACGTATGCTCGGCTTAAAGGTCTTTAAATTGCATTGGCATCTAGACCTAATGCATTTCTTTTTCAGCTAGAAAAAAATCTTATATTAAAGTATAACCAAATTCTCCACCAAGAGTTTTTATTTTGGCAACTTAAATCTCGGATTACCTGGCTACAACAAGGAGATGCAAACATTAGATTTTTTTCATCTTTCAACTCTTTAGAAGAGAAGTATGTCCCGGTCTTCAACTCTTAGAGACTCAGATGGTATTTGGCATACTGATGAACTTCTTCATATTCACATAAAATCTTTCTTTCTTAAACTTTTTAATTCTTCCCCTCACCAACTCCCAAACATAACTACAAATGTTTTCAAACAATTACCATATAACCCTTTGTTTTTTTTTTTTTTTTTTGAGAAAGAGTTTCAACTTATGGCGTCCGCTCCTAATGATAGTTCTATATCATCAGATCAAGACACCAATCAGTTTTTGATATAGGTGGGGATTGAACCCTAGATCTCTTATTCAACCATTAGAGACTTTACCAGTTAAGCTAGCTGGAACCCATCATATAACCCTTTGTTGAGCTCCAAAATATTACAAGTATTGAAATCTAAAACTAAACGGGCCCTCAAAAATAGGCAAAGCCTAATCCACTAGCCAAGACCCACTTAAGATGAGTAAGAGGAGGCCTAAACCCATGAATGGGCAAGCTTTGGGCCTCAGAAAAAGAAGGAAAAGGAAAAAAAATGAAGCTCAGCCTAGCCTTTGTAAGGAGAGTTTTCTGAGAACCCTAGAAAGGGATTGGACTAGGATACCTTGGGACTACCAGAACCATGAGATCCTCGAGAAATGCAGGAAGGGATCAGCTGAGATTTGGACAGTTTAAGGGAGCATGCTTATGGAGACAAGGAACAAAGATAAGCATGTCCCATTAGCTACCTATGGCTCAGAAAAAGACTGATGACTTAGGAATCAGCACTTGATAAAAAGAAACCTGGTACCTTGAGGAACGTAGGAGGGTGAACCATAAGGGAAGGTGGTTGAGAATTTTTCAGCTTGACAGGGAGGAATCTACCAATTTAGAGAAAATGACGAAAGGAGAAGCAGCCAAAAAGTGGGTCCGAAAAGAAGCATCTAGAACTTTTGGGAAAAGAGGATTGAAAGTTAGCTCTTAGGACCCCCCAAAAGAGGAAGGTCAACTGGGGACTTTTTGGAGGGAAATTTCAAAATGAGAATATAGTGAGAAAATAAGGAAGGGACCAGCCATTAATGTTGCTGACACAACATTGGTTTTGGTATCCAGGGCAGCAAATGAAGGGAATCAATGATACACCAAAATCCCTAGGAAGGTACTATAAAAGGGGGATGAAGCCATCAGCAAAAACCATTCAGCAATAACTAATTAGAGCTAAAAAAGCCTTTGAAAGACTTCTTTAAAATTCAAAAAGGGAGAAAAGAGGGAAAACACTGTGAGGGATTCTAAGATAGGCACTAGAGGATACACCTGGATTCAAGGGGATTCAAACCTCACTTGTCTTAGAAGCCCACAAAAAGCTATCTAAGTCTGTGACTTTTGAACTTATTTGAACCTTGTGATATATCCTAGCAAAAAGAAGGGCCCAATGTATTAAAACTCAATATAATGAAATATCATTTATTTTTTGAGGATCCCTAACGTCCCTAGTTGCTTTTTCTTTATTTCTTTACTATTCCTTAGTTGTTTGCTTTGTAATATATATATATATATATATATATATATATATATATATATATTTGCATGTATAAATATGTATTTGTTGTAGGATCCATGTTTTGTGCACAACTTGGTTTGTAATCAGCCTAAAACAACTGTGGTGAACCAAGCTCAGTCCACCAAACAACAACTACAAAACTCTTTAGGGGCCTAGGTTCCTTGATTCTACTTGGGCCTGGGGACTATCAAAAATAAGAACCCACACCCTTTTACTAGAGGACTTAAGACCCTTAGTAGCAACCTAAATGCACTTGAAATATTATAAATTTTGATGCAACTCCCTCCTTTGAAAGCACTAGGATCTGATGGATATCATGCTATTTTTTTTCAATATTATTGGAATATTTTAGGTGATAACATCATTCCTGTTATCCAAGAAATTTTGAAACTGGTAGTATCCTAACAAACTAGGTCATTACAAATATTGTTCTCATTCCTAAGATTGCTCACCCTGAATCTGTAACTCAATTTCGTCCTATAAGTCTTTGTAACACTTTATATAAGTGGGTATCTAGGATCATTGTTCAACGTCTTAAACCGTATATAGCTAAGATCATTAATCCTTATCAAGTGGGATTTGTGCCTGGTCGACAGACAAGTGATAACATTATCCTAGTTGAAGAAATTATTCCTTTTTTAAGAAAGGAAAAAGGTTTGGTTTGTTATTTAGCTCACAAACTTGATCTTGATAAAGCTAATGATCGTCTTGAATGGAATTTCAGTCAAGATATGTTAAATTATTTCCACATTCCTCGAACTCTTAAAAACCTCATTTTAAATATGATAACTTCTACACGGTTTAATATTTTATGGCATTGATTGGCTCTTCCAACCTTTCCTCCTTGTCATGGCATACGACAGGGCGACCCCCTTTCACCCTTTTTATTTATTTTATGTTTGGAACGTTTATCGATCCTTTTGAATGAGGCAACTCAGAGAAAATGAATCCAACCTATGACTTTTTGAGATCAACTAAGAATATCCTATCTCTTCTTTGTAGACGACATTTTCCTTTTTGTAAAAGAAAAACAAAGTGGATGTCAACATCTTAAGGATATTCTTGATAATTTTTGTTGTTGGTCTGGTCAAATTATTAGTTCACACAAATCCAAAATTTTCTTTTCCCGAAATACTAATAAGAGATCCAAGGAGATAATATAAGGTATTTTTGAAATTCCTACTACTACTCAACTTGGTCATTACTTGGGAACACCTATTTTCACCTCTAGAAGAAATGCCAAATCCTACCAATATTTAATTGATAAGATCCAGAAACGTATTAAAGGTTGGCAATCAAAATTCTTATATATTGTTGGAAGAGTTACTTTGATAAAATCAACCTCAGCCATACCAATATATTCTATGCAAATAGCCTTGTTACCCCCAAAAAGTGTATAAAACCATTGATAAGATGAATCAAAACTTTTTATGGGGAGATTCTCAAACACGAAAGAGTTGTCATACTATAGGTTGGGATATGACTACAAAGGTAAAGAACTGGGTGGCTTAAACATTAAAAAAAAAAAGAAAAAAAGAAAAAAAGAAAAAAAGAGCCATGAATACTGCTATGCTTATAAATCAAGCTTGGAGACTTTGGATGAATCTGGATTGATTTGTGGGGAAAAGTTTTGAAAAGAAAATATTTTCCACACACCTCTTTCAAGGATAGTCAAATAACCCAGTTAGCTTCTCATATATGGTTAGCTATTCATTTGGTAGTTGCAATCTGTTTAAAAATATGTATTGGATTTTTGGAGATGGAACAAATATAAACATTTGGCATGATATTTGGTTTCTAGGGGGCCCTTTAAGAAAATTATTGGAAGGCCCTTTGCAATATAGGGAAGAAAACAATAAAGTTACCACTCTTAGGCAAAGCCTAAACTAGGATTTTGATAGTTTATCAATGCCTATACCAGAACAAATCAAGTCTATTATTCAAGGTATTTTGGTTTCACTTTTTCAAAATACTCTAGATAAATTAGTTTGGTTAGAAAATAATGGTTTTTATTCCGTCAGATCTACTTTTTGTGGTGTGCCTTTTTGTAGTGTTGGGCTGGGCTGACTCTGCTATACTGGGCCCAAGTATTCTGAGTAAGGGAGTTGAGACTGGTCCAACTGCAACTCACTATAGTCCGGCTTGTGCACAAATTATGCCTCGTTTGCCAAGAACTTCGTTCATATGCCCATGGCAGGCGGAGCTACTTTGAATGAGTCATGGCAAGTAGACATGATAATAATAATAAAAGAAAGTACTTTTGCCTTTTGACAAAGTGAATAAATAATCCCCAATTAAAATGATAATCACAATGATAAGAAACACCTTGTAAAGAAAATGGTGGAAATAAATAGGTAAGACATGAGTTAGCAAAAGAAAGGAAAAGATCAATCTGTTATGTCAAGTTATGTCACAGGACCAAGACGAAGGAGGGAAACCATTTTCCTCAATGCGAATAATCTCCTAGGGAAAATCCTGTAGTGGAAATTAATCACTTTGAGGGAAGCGGACCTGAATGGCTTGTGCCCAAAAGAATCATTTGCTTTTGGCAGAGAGCAGGACTTTTAGAGGGAAAGTGGAGATCAACCTATTGGTGCATGCCTGCCATTCTATCTCTCTATTTTCTTTCCTTATTTCTAATTTTCCTTTTCTCTTTCTTTTTCTCTTCTTTTCTCAGTACTTGTTTCCTTGTTGTGATCTTCTCCTAGAGGTTACTATTACTGTGATCGTGATTCCTTTATTGTGCACGGCAAGGGTCCTTTATATAGTGCTTGCCGTGACTGACTTTTACTATTTTAGCCTTCAACTACCTTTGTCTAGTCTAAGTGTTCTTACTGACCACCACTGGTTTGTCAACTACTCAACCAACACCACTTACCTGTGTTGGTTGTGCCACTCCTTATCACCAAACAAGGAAGACTATTTTGTTTGTTTATTTGTCGTGGCACTCTTACCTGCTACGGTATAGGTGCTCTCTCTCTCCATCCCTCATGGCATGCACCTAGTGGTTCCAACTCATCCTTGCTTCTTTTGGGTAGTATGTCATCCTAGCAGGACACTTCCCCTAAAAGAGTCTGTGTAGGAACCCCAGAATAGGTTTTCCTCTCTTCCCACCGCTAGACCATTCCCTCTTACCTCTGACTCATGACCCACCACCTCTTGTATTGGTTGGGTATAGGCTGGTAAAGTCTGGGCCTTGCGCGTGCTCAACTTTTGCGTGCGTCCAAGAGTTGCCCGCTGCATTTGCCGTGGTTTGGAGGCTCGTCTGCACATCCTGCTGCCCATCCTTGACTTCTTATGGCATGAGCTATTTTCTAATTCCTCTTTCTCTATGGCCCACTCTCTTTAGGGGCTGGGCTTTGCTTGATTGTGGGTTTTTCTTCCTTCAGCCTATTCTTTTGTTCCTTTCTGCAATCTTGCTACCATTTCTTGCCGTACCACTTTACTATTCCTGCTGTGTCGTTATTTGACCCTAGCTTGCTGGGCCTCTTTGGGCCTGTTGCTTATTCTTCTCTCAATGACTCAATGTGGTCATTTGGGCTTTATATTACATTCCTTATGGGCTCTTTTGTCCTATTTATTTCCTCTTGGGCATCCTTGGCCCATTTGCTTTCCTTGGGCTTCCTTGGCCCTTTTTCTAACTCTATGTTCCCATGGGTTTTTACTAACTCCTTTGGACTTTTCTGGCCTAATTACCTTATCCTTCATCCTTGGGGTTCATAGGCTTGCCATTAACCCCTTACTTTCTTTGCTTGCATTACTTCGGGCTTGCTGTGGCCTATTCTTATTTTTCTACATCACATACTGCCCATGAGTTTGCTACTTTTCTCTCTCTCGGGCTCCTTTAGGCTTATTTGCTTCTTCAAGGCCCATTTGTTTATTTTATAGGCCTATGATCCATTATTCCTGCCACTTGGGTTTAATGGTTTTTCTATCCACTTACTAACTCTTTTCTGCCCATGTTGCTAGGTTTCTTCCTTCTTCTGGGCTTCCCAAAATAAGCATCAACACTTTTCAATCCACTTATTATCCAAAATCAAAATCTACTCAAGCCAATCAATGAAAATGGATTTGGCGGATTCCATGTCCAAAAAAAAAATTCAAATTTTCATTTGGAAAGCCCATCATGACTGTCTTCCTACTCACAAATTTCTATCTCGACATCAACATGGGATTAGCCCCATTTGCCCTAGATGTAATCAGGTTAAGTCCACAATTCACATACTGCAAGACTACCCTTGGGCTATTTAATACATGAGTTCATTTCCTGGAGTTTGACCCTTAAAATTTTTCCAAGAACTCTTGCAAATTTGGCCTAAGAAAAATTCTACCCCTCACATTCTTAATTATGAAAATCGGCCCCTTTGGAAACTTTTAGTTTGTTTTATCTGTTTAGCAATTATGGTTGTCGAGAAATGAGAGGGTTTTTAAAGCTTCTTGTAGCTCTATTCCACAACTAATTCACAAAACCACTCATTTAGCCATTGAATTCTTCTACTCTTCCTATCCTTTAAAACATCAAAAAAATTATATTACAAAAAACATCTTTTGGCAACCTTCCTTAAAGCCTTTTATCAGTTTAAACACAGATGGGAGTTCTTTTGGTAATCCAGGTAGAGTTGGTGGATCTTTCGTGATTTTAATGGGTTTTGGCTAAAAGGTTTTTCTATTCATCTAAGAACAACTACCAACAGTAGCGGAGCCAGGATTTAACCTTGGGGGGGGGGGGGGGGGAGGGATGAGGATTCATAACTAATATACATGTGTTGATAGGGGTATTTTTGACAAAGATGTAATACCACTAGACACATCACACAAGGAAGCCAACAACGCCTACAGGCCCGTCAGCTCCACGAAAATAAACGGAAGATCCAAAGCAATGACAGCATGAGCGACGACCCCACAATGATATCCAACGAGTGCCTCTATAAGCCGATGGGAAACCCTTGGACGGGGCAAAAGGCCGACGAGTCCAGCGTGGCTTGGCTTGGTCCCCACAAATACCTATACATGGAAGCATCTTGCATGACATGCAAGATAAAACCCATTGCTCACCTATATCTCTCTCATATGGAAAGGCACCTTAAAATCTTGGAAACCCTAAGGGCCAAACCCTCTTAGCAAGGAAAGATCCCTACTTCGAAGGGATTTCGATTCACCATTCACCATTATATAAGCACCAGACCTCCACTTTTCTGGGGTACACAGAAAATCCCTAGCTCTCTCACTATAGAGTTCTCAGAGATTTCTTATTTGCTAATTTGACATTCAGAGGGTTCTTGGCTGATACCACACTGGTGCCTTCTGTTTGGTTCTTGTGTTTTTACTCCACAAGTATTCATTGGTGTGACTTGGAGCCTACAACTCACTAACAATTTCAACACATCATCATGTGTCTCCATAAACAAATATATATTATGTATGCAACATACAACACATGCATCATATATACAAAATATTAACCAAGCTTGACAATTAAATGCCAGTAATATGAATAGTAAGTGATCATTCAATATTGAAAGATCCCCTAAAATCATTGCATATCATTATATTGTGTATATTTTATTAGTTAAAAAAAAAAAAAGAAGATAGTCATGTTGTATTGTAATTTTTTACATAGTTAAAACTCCATTTATAATTCTCATATAATGATTTTTTTTATAGGATCATATAATGATTTTTAATAAATCAATAAACCTAAAATATAGTTTTTGTGAAACTTAATATGATTAGATTATAACAATTTTAAACCACATAGTAGCTCTTTGTGCAACTACATTTTTAGAGTTTAATTTTAAAATAATATTAAATTATGGAATTTGTCATGTAATTGTTTCCAAATTTTATTGCTTAATACTTTTGAAAGGAAACTTTTATTTGGGTGGTATTTTCATCTCTTCAATTAAGACTTTTGTCTGCCACCGTGCACCCTTGGTGCGCTGGTTACTCCACAAGTATAAGTGCTTGTGGGGTGTTCGGGGTAAGGACCATGATTTAAGTCTCCAAGAAGGAGTTTTACAAACATATACACCTAGATTAGGCTATAGTAGAATTTCCATCTTGTATTATTAAAAAAAAAAAAAATTCTTCTTTATTTAAGTTTATTTTTTATCATTGTTTATTTTTTTAAAATAAATTTTGAACTTTAGAAAATATTGGTAAAGTTAAAAAAGATATGAAGATATATAATATATCATTTGAGTTTGACTTTAAAAAAATATAGGGAGATATATACAAAAAAAAAAAAAAAAAAGGATGTACATGGTTGCTTATTGTGGCTCCACCACTTTTTATTTTGAAACGTGTAGCTAAAGGGGTTTTCAATGTGGCTCATTACACACGCACTATTTATCATGGTTTCAATTAAATCTCAACCTTTTATTGCTACACACATAAGAAAGGGGAAATTTTGGGTAGGGTCGGGGGCAACTGCCCCCTCTCAACACCCCACTTCGCCCCTGACTACTAATAACGTAGCAAAATTAGAAGTTGTTTGTTTTGATTTAAATCTAGTTTGGAATCTAGGGTTTAAACATATTAATTTATAAATAGATTCTACTCGGATTATGAAATGGCTAACACATGATGGTACTTACGCGCCACAACTTTATGTTTTAAATAATGATTGCAGGTCCTTTATCACTCATGAGTGGATTGTCCTTCTTGCTCACATATAGTAGGAGGCTAATGGCAATGGTGTGGCTGAGGGACTAGCTAAAAGTGAAAACTTGCAAATAGATAGAATGTTTGTATATGAGTATTGCCCGAGTTTTGTATATGAAAAATATCTTAGAAATATTTGTTAAATGGACACTATTAACAAGTGCTATGTAACAAACTGTATACTCTCCTAATGTGTATGTTTGAATAAATAAAACTTCTCTTTGTTCAAAAAATTAAATAAATAAAAAGAAAGCCCATACTGGAGTAACAAAGTTAGCAAAACATGGTTGGGGTGACACATATCCATATCTTGATATCATTAACAGAGTTTATGATGACTATCTTCGGTGGGTTGGCAGCACAGAAATTGTTGAATTAGAAAACAGGAAGGTTTTGACATTGTCCCATTACGCATTAGATATCTCCTCGAATCCATGAGAAAACCTTGTATGATGGAAATACGTGATACAGACCATTTGTGGGATTTTTTGACTTAATAAGTGCTTTGTACGCCACATTTTTTTGACTGGGGCTCAGCCCGTGATTCACCTGCTGCGCAAATCACATGGATTGCGCTTTGCTCAATGTGCACCATTACATCGCCTAATAAGTGGCATTATTTTTCGAAAAAATTTTAGACTACACTCTACCATGTAACAACTCTAATGCTTCGGGTTATAGACCATCATGAAAAAAAAAAAGTAAATTCATGTAAAAATAAGTAAATAATAAGAAAATATTTAAAATTTGTCACATAAAATAGTTATGAAAAATAACACAATAAAAAATGTGATCTCTTATTTTTTTTCAATAGCAGTAGACTTTAATAATATGGAAGCAACTCAAGTATCAATATTAAATAAAAATAAAATAAAGCTTGTAGAGCATTTATGTTAGATAATGCAAAATAGAAAAATAGCTTAATTTACACATTTCAAGTCCCAAATTAACTCACATTAGTCAAGTTAAATATATAAATTTGCGAAGTTGCTATAATAACCGTGTAAATTTATACTGACACTATTCATTTTGCATTTAGTTTTTTTTTTTTTTAATCTTTATTTATGTATTTAAAGATAAAAGGGAAAAAAAATGGATGGTGGTTGTTGCGAGTGAAGAAAGAGTCAACAATTAAAAAAATAAAAAAAAATTGATATTTTAGTAAAACAGAGTTTAAAATAGATAATTCGATGCGATATTTGATTTCTTCCGTTGCTATCTTAAGTTTCTTTCAATGGAGTTCCTTTCCATCCATTGGTCTAATTTTGAATCTTATTTGCTTAATAAGTAATAACAAATATGATAAGGGCTAATACTTGCCCTATACAATAATAGAGAATAGGGATTTGAGGAACAATACTATAGTAATGAATTAAAGCGGAGATACATGCATCAAGTAGGATAATACATCATCAGGTGTGGCTTGATGCATTTGGGGGCTTAAGGAGAAAACTACTACTAATTAACATGAACCAAGTAAAATTTTTTTTTCTTATTTTAAAAATCTTATATACACAAAAAATTTGTCAAAATTTTTCATACTTATTGATGTGATAAATTGATAATAGTAAGTGAAATAATGATATTAATAAAAAGTTTATATACACAAAAAATTTGTCAAAAATTTTCAGACTTATTGATGTGGTAAATTAATAATGGTAAGTAAAATAATGATATTAATGGTGGATTTAGATGAGAACTAGTAACTCAACTATTGTGAATAATTTTATGATTTTTTTTTTTGTATATTGCTATCTTCTTCTTCTTCTTCTTCTTCTATTTTTATTTTTTTTTATTCACAATATTTTTCACAACAAATACTAGGTGTCAAGTTAATTCTTGTTTTCTTTTTGAACCCACCACTATAATTTTTTTTTTTTTTTGCCAGGCTATAACAACCTACTACTTATCATTTATTATAAAAGTATTTAAAAAAATGTTGTGGACATAGCATTTCTCTATCTTTCTTTTTTTAATTTGTTTTTCATTTGATAAAAAAAATATTATTTTATTTATTGGTTATAAATAAATTAAAATTTAGGGGACTTTTTTTTTTTTTTTTTGCTTGGGGCCTTAAGCAACTGATCGATTGCATTTAACATTCAGCCGGCACTGCACATCATATTAAAGTTTCAATTTCCAGTCATTTACATAAGAAGAAGAGAACTACGTAAAAGAAACTGGCAATCATCTGGTTAAGAAACCAACTAGTTCACCACTGCATACCCTTGGTGCGATGATCACTCTACAAGTAGAAATGCTTGTGAAGTGTGGGGAGGTAAGGGCCGGGGTTCAAGTTTCCAGGAGGAAGTTTCATACATATATACACTTAGATTAGGTTAGAGTAGAATTTTATCTTATATAAAAAAATAAAAATAAAAATAAAAAGAAAAGAAACGAAACCAACTAGTTCGAATAATAATTTTATCATTTATTCCAAAATTAAATGGGCAAACACTAAGATAAAACTATTAAAGTAAGATGCTGATTGACGAGGAACAAGCCTCTACATAAGATAGCAATGAAAGAAATCAACCATCACAAAAAGATCAATCAGACAGGACAGGTTGAATAAATCTTCTTTATGGTTTCCAGAGGATGGTGGTCTCTGCAATCATGGAGGTGACTACATATGGATCCATGTTAGAAGCAGGCCTCCTGTCCTCAAAATAACCTTTGCCAGCTTTCTCTGTCTCTCTGCCAACTCTAACTGAGGCTCCACGGTTTGCGACTCCCTGTTGATTAACCAAACAGTAAGGAATTGATAGTTAGAGTTAAAATTGATAATAGTGTGATTCTATGGTATTAAAATCCAAGCAATGCTATATACAAAAAACATTTGACAACACTTTTGACAAGAGCTGAACTTGCAAACTTGTAATAGTTCTCATCTGGATTCACCACTGATATCACTTTTTCACCTACTTTCAACAATTTGCCACATTTGTCAATAGACTTCCTCTTAAAATCCAATTCATCTTGTCCCCTCTTATTTCTTTCACTGATACCCAATTCAGCATAATTCATAACAGTAGCATTTTCAAAGTAAGAGAAATTTTACCCAGGAGAAGTTGTTGATGTCTGCTGTTTCATGCTTTCCAGTGAGACGGCGATCATTGCCTTCCCCGTAAGCTGCAATGTGTTCCTTGTGCCTCAACTCGAGCTTTTCAATGGCTTTTTTGATCACATCATACCCCCCATCACTTCTCATGGACTTGGTACTGAATTTACCATATTGAGCCAAGAAGTAAAGGTATTAGAATCACATGCACAAGTTAATAAAAGTTCTTACTAATAAATCACATATAATACCTGTAGTTAGTGTGAGCACCAGCCCCATTCCAGTCTCCCTGGTGACACAGTGTCTCAACAAAGTTAGTCCACATTAAAATTATAAGAATGCCTAACCATGTGTGCGCTCCTCAAAATATGAGACTAAATGACAATCTAACCTCAATAGGTTTAGGATCAAAGGAAAGCGTCACTCCAGCTATCTCTGTAACCCTCTGTATTTCAAAGAAAATTTCATTAAGGAACATTTCCTTTAAGTTTAGTTCAAGTAAAAAAATTATGATTATCACAATTAAACATCTAATATATGAGGAAAACTGGATTCAATTACCTCTAGAATGTAACGAGCAACCCAAAGCTGGTCTCCAGAAGAGATACCAACAACAGGGCCAACTTGGAACTCCCACTACAAAACAGATTAAGACATTAAGATTTGGAAAAGTAATCAACAAATTTAACATATACATTGGAAGCCAATAAGATTTTGGAGACGATTAAAACAGTAGAATCTGATAAAAACTAAAACAAAAAAATTGTTTTACCTGGCCAGGCATCACTTCTCCATTGATGCCACTTATGTTAATGCCAGCATGAAGACAGGCTTTGTAATGAGAATTTACAATATCACGGCCAAAGGCTTTGTCAGCACCAGTACCACAGTAGTATGGTCCCTTTAATCAAATATACACTTCCAGTTATGCCATGTATAAACAGCATGGAATATTATTCGAATAAAAAAGAGGAGCATAAGGTAGTAAATTACAACCAGGATCACTCTAATTCTAATGGAATATAGTACCAACATCATGCCTTTCTTTTATCAAACAAGTTCATGTGTATATATATATATATATATATATAGAAGTCCCTAGAAAAAGCAAAATGAGACCAGTATTTATAATTTACATTGAAATTTGGCAAGAGGGAAATCCATAAACATTGGAAACTAACATAAATAAGGCACAAGTTGAAGTCACAATTTTTAAGTTGAAAATTGTGTGTCTAAAATTGTGCAAAATTACACACAATTTGAAGTCACAATTTCAATTGTTTTTTCGCGTGTGTAAAATAACTTATGTGTAATAAACACTACTCATTTTTTTATAAAGTTCAAACTTCAAATTTGAGAGGAGATAGACTTGTAACCTGTGGTCCAGGATAACCACCGAGAGGCCACCCAATAGGCCACTTCACTTCTTGTCGCAACAAGGTGTACTCCTGCTCTATACCGTACCTGTGTTTACATTAAACACGTCAAACATAATAGTACCCCAAAGGCAAAGAGAGAAAAAGGAGAGAAGTTGGACAAGAATGAAACACTCGGAAACTATAAATTAGACCGTACCAAGGTTCTTCAGCAACAACATCAGGATGGCTGAAAATTTTTTCAGCTTTGTACCTCGCATTTGTTGGAAGAGGCTCTCCAGCTGGAGTGTAGGTATCACACATAACCTATGGATTTAAATTTAGATAAATAACTAAATAACATAAATTTTAAACATACCACAAAATGGATTGCTTGATTAATAAAACAAAATAAGACCTTTAAATAAGTGAAAGGGACTTACAAGAATGTTATTGCCCCCCCTAAATGGGTCCCTGAAAACTGCTTGGGGACTATATTTTAAAGACACCAACAAAAAGTAAATCCACTTGTATATTAAAAATTAAAAATAAAAATAAAAATAAAAGAATGAAGAAAAAACAAAGAAGAGAGAAAGTGGCAGAATATACTATAAGATGACTTCACTGTCTTCCCCAGAAGCCTGGCCTGTGCTGGAACCATCATAGTTCCACTTTGGAAGCTTTGCAGGATCAGTAACTGGCTCAGGAAGAGTCTGTTTATAGCAAATTGAAAAGCAAAACAACAAGTTTAACATTAACCATAACAAATAAATTTTTCTCTAAAAAATTAATAAATATTATAGAGAATAATTAAAAATGGAAAAAATAAAAATAAAAATAGTTACCTTGCCTTTGCTTCTAATGTCCATGCCAGATCCACCAATCCTGTTCATTAATTAATGCAAAGATAACATAATAAATTTAATCCAAAAATAAAATAAATAAATAAATCATTTGACGCCATAAATTAAAACTCTAAAAAATAAAATGCTAGTAATATCCTAAGATAGAGAGCTGCAATGATTTTGTAGAAAGAGATATTAAAACCTAGTGACATGAAGACAAATATATATATATATATATATATATATATATATATTAAAGTTTTTATCTTTTTGATAATTTAATAAATGGACAGGAAGCTTTGAGGTTAACTATAAAAGATGTTGGTTGAGTTACAAAATTTTGAGCCCGTTTGGTATATATGTTTAAAAACTAAAAATTGTTGTTTAAAAAAATTTGTGGAAATATGTGTGGGTGAAAAAGTGTATTGAAATGCGTGAAATGTTGTTTAAAAACTAAAAACGGTTATTTAAAAACACAAACCAAACGGGCTCTTTTAAGTCTTGATTCGACCTAGATATATATATATATATAAGAAAATTGCTCTGCTAAAAGGATTTTTCTTTTCACCGAATGAAAATGGAAATGTAATCTATTTTAAAGGGGAAAAAAAACAAAGAAGAAACGAAAAGAGACATTAAGAATTGAGAAAGCTCACCATATGTACTCCGCGATCACCTTCTTAGTGGTGTCAGTGAGGTTGAGATTAAGAAGATCTGAAAGAAGAGACATTTCGACCTAAGAAGAGGAGACTGAGAACGATAGGAACGGATCTACAGATTCTAATGATAAAAGACTAGCTAGTAATGTATTTATACGAGTGTGAGAGTGCAATGTAGAGACGTGAATATCGGAGTAAAAAACCTGAGGTGAATATTCCAAAGAGTTACGTGGTCCAATATTAGTGTTACAGATCCTATATTTGTCACGTAGGGTTACACACGTACGGTGATAATGGTCACATACCTTTTTAAGCTAACTTTGAACTGTAAATGAGCTGTGTTGTCATTGGTGGGCCTTCTGCTTGGGGCCAATAGGGCCCATGTGAGTAGCCCAATAAAACTTTTTTTTAAAGGACCAGCCCAATAAAACTTAGTTCTAGGGTTTAGCTCGTCAATTTTTTTTTTTTTTTAAAATAGAGTGTGCAATTGGCATTAGAGTTTTACTCATCTTATTTTACTATTCAGCTCATTTTTGCTACTATTTATGAATCTCACTGCACTTTTTGGTACTATTTATAAGTCCTATTATACTATTTCAACTAACTTTTACCTTTATCTATATTATTTTCAGCAAAATGTTTTAAGTTTCAGGTAATGCTTTGTTTGTTTTAATGGAAAACCTTATATAAAGATTGTTTTTCATGTTTTCTAGTATTTGGTAGCATTAGAAAAAATGAGTCAAAGGAAAACTATTTTTGGTTAACATAAAAAGTATGACTTATTTTTAGGGATTTTTTTTTTTTTTTTGGTTTGGGGGGGGGGGGGTAGGAACAACCCTATCTCACAGTAAGATAAATAAGGAAAGTTAGGAGATTATTTTTCAACTCATTTAAGGTCATTACCAAACATAGGAAAATGAAATAGTTTTATAGGAAATACTTTTTAGAAAATGACTCATTTTTCTAGAAAACACAAGTTCATGCATTTTGATGCATCTCAACAATATTCATGCATCTTAGAATATGTCGATTGCATATTATTTATTTATTTATTCATTTTTACTTTTTATTTAAAGTGTTTGCAATCACTAACCTTTCTTGTCTTTAGTTTATTAACTTTACATTGTATTTGGATGGAGGGGAATGTGGGTGTTTAAGGGAATGAGGAAGAGATTTGAAGGGATAAGATATCCTTCGAAGTTCAAACCCGTCATTTTTAATTCTCCAAATTAGAAGAATTTAGAGGACCTTGGGGGAGGGGGGGAAGGGAGGGGTTCCACATTTATTTAAAAATTAAACTATCAATTTTGTTCTTAGGATGTGAATTTATATTTATTTATTTAAAATTGAACAAAAAAAAAATGATATAATTGTCAATTTATATGATTCTTTATATTATTATTATGTTTTTAGCCAAATATGATGTCTTATCATTTTCCCTCATGCCTATTTTAATTTTTAAAACATCGAAACAATGAAGGCACTACAAAAAAAGAGTCTACTAGCGAGGACCATATGCCCTCGCAAAAATTCAAATATTGTCGCAAAAGGTTATTAGCGAGGGCATATGGCCCTCGAAGGCCGTCGTATTTGCTCTTGTTGTTAAAAGAGATTTTGCGACCATACCGTCGCAAATAGATAATTTACGAGGGCAATCCACCATCGTTATTGAAAAATTTTCCCTCACAAATGTATTACCAAACGACGAGAAAAGTCGACGACTTACTTTTAGTGAGAGGAAACAGTCGTCGTTAACAACTATTTGTGAGGACCTTCATACCCTCACAATTAATTATTTGCGAATTTCAAATTGTTGGCATACCTTTTAGAGACAAATAGTGTCGTCGCTAAAATTTATTAGTGGCGGGCAACAAGCGCCGCTATAGGGCTTATTAAACAACAGACTCTATGCACCTTTTAGCGGTGATTACGCTAGCCACTATATGTGTGAAGCTTTAGCAACGGGCTATAAACGCCGCTATAGGTCTTCAATTATATCATAATTTTAAACATTTAGCGACGCTTTTTGCCCATAGCTATAGGCTAATTTTTTTTTTCTCTTGGGTTTTAAAACCACAGTCCTATTACAAACAACTTGTAATAAATTTAGTTCTACTAAAATAATACCACAAATGTAACTAATTAACAACACCACAAATGTCTCCAAACTAACATTATATTGACATAAAAATATATTATCAAATACATAACATTGTCTATAACCATCATCAAAGTTCCAAGCTAATACCACAATCAATGTTCCAAAGTGTTTAAAAATATCCTTTCACACTTCCAAAATATGCAGTTGTTCAAATGTAGTTCTTTGTACACAAAAAGTCATCAAACACCAACATAAAACTTATAAGCAACTTGGTTGATGGGATGCAGCTGATGATTTTTGGAGAGCTGGAGATTGTTGGATCGAATGAACGTCCTACATACAACCAAGATTACTCAATAAGTGCATATAAATGGATCGAATAGAATGACAAGAAAATCTTAGAGATTTAGGACTTTTCATCTTGCTCATTCAATAAGTGCATACAAACCAAGATTACTCAATAAGTGCATATAAATATTAGCTCATCAAGCCTGTTAAGACTTTTCCATGATTTTGTTTGGGACTTGATATGGTTCTATGTATTTAGTTGGGCTTCTTCATTTAATTTTATCAGCTATTTCTCCACTGCAACACCATTAGCATGTAATGGATATCTCAATACATTTGGTAACTATAACATCATTACCAACAATATTCTTTAGTAATGGATATCTCTTTAAATATCGCATTTCAATTTAGTGTTCCACATGTGTGAAAAAGATAGAGAAGGCCCTAAAATGAACTAATTAAATAAAAACAACTCAACAAGAATCATCTAAAATTTCCTAAAACAATCAACACTCCTAATATCAACTAAAACCACCTTATAATTTCATGCAAGCCACCTGCTTGCCCCAATTCAAAAACTCACCACAAATAGAGAGAGAGAGAGAGAGAGAGAGAGAGAGAGAGAGAGAGAGAGTACCTGAAGCAAGAGGAGATAGATAGCTGCTCTGGAAGTGTGTAGTAGTAACTAAATTAGGCAGGTTGCCTGTGGATTAACCAAATCCAAACTAGCACACAGACATGAAAAAAAGGTAGCAAGAGACAGAACACCCAAAATCCACAATACTCTTTTCATTTTTTTTCTTAGAACCCATTAGAAAAAGAAGCACAAAAAAAAAAAAATAATAATAATAATCAAAGAGAGAGTACCTGAAGCAAAAGGAGATAGATAACTGCTCAAGTGTGTAATAGTAAGTAAATTAGGCAAGCTGCCTGTGGATGAACCAAATGGAGAATATATTATTGGATGATTTTATTTTATTTTTGATAATCTATATTGCAGACAACATATTCTTAAATCCAACTCCTATGCAAAGCAATTAGGACCAACAAATTAAGACACAATACAAAAAACAAAACACACCCATCTGCAAAACTGGACAAAGAAATGAGGATGGTACCAACTTTGTTGAAATTTAGGGTAACGTTTTCACTTTTATTGAAGCCAATTGAAGTTGATTTTATTATGCTAACTTCAACCTACAAGAATGAACCAATTAAAATATAACTAGTGGTTTCTGACAAAGACCTAGTATCTATATTTTTCTCTCTGCCAACCTTTGTTTTTCCCATGTTACTATTTCTTTGAATTTTGTTTTCAGAAGTTGAAAACATACTCTTGTTTGTGGGGAACCATATTAAACAACTTTCCAACCAAATTAAACTTACAAGTCCACTGTCACATCATCCATATTAATACCTAAAAATCTTTGGCTTACAACTGCTCTTTGCACATCCAACTACACATCACTGATTCTCCCAGGGAATAAATTCCACTTACATAGTGTGCCCCACCCTCAATATCAATTGAACTTCAATCAAAATTTGTAATTATGAAACCTATTGATTCAAACTACCACATGAAATAAAAACTGAACATTGATATCCTTACCAAGCGCCAACTTTAGGCACAAGTGTTTGTCTAGGAGAAATTCACAACATGATTGATCAGCCCTAAAGTGGCAGTACATGTGCATGTGCTTAAGATAGCTTAATCAAAAGACACATTGATTTTAAAATGTATATTACACTCATCACAGTCTCATAACATTATTGTAATTGTTAGGATCGAAACGATTTTATTATATTACATAGTTAGCAAAGAAAAATTATATATTTAGTTGGCAAACCATCTAAAAGATAGTCTGGGGCTACATAACCCAAAGTTCCTGAAAGCTTAATGTTGTTCCTGTTTTGGGCCCCATTGGACACTACAAGACCAAAATCTGAAAGTTGATTCCAAACAATGTGAGAAAGAGAGAGAGCTTCAGTGAGTTAAATGGAAGATAATTAAAATGTTCAATAGCAATATATATAAGACAAATTCAAGAATTTTATAAAGGAAATCATAGACTACAATGTTTTTTTAAATAAATTTTACCTTGGCTTTGAAGTTGGAATCCAAAAGTATAATTGGTCCTTGTCGCAAAAGACTAATCCCTGTAGCCTAGGTGTCTACTCTACTTTCCAAAGAAAATAATAGATGGACACTAAGAACTAAAAAGGCATCATCACAAACCTTTAACCTATGCTTGTTAGATTTAAATCAGACTACATATATCCCAACTCTGATCAAGCAAACCAGAATGTTCTTTACCAAATTAGAGAGCATTTTTACAAAAAAATTTTAATAGACAATTCAAAGAACTATTTAAAAACTTGAGACCAAGAATAAAATAGCTTTCATCTAACGCTATACATAAAATGGGTTGACAGAAAATTGCAAATCAATTTTCATATTGGTTATCTCTAAAAAAGGGAACATGAATTGGCAGGTGTACTGCTTGTTAGACATTGAGCTTGAGTCCAAGCAAATGAGTCTCTATATAATCAACCAAAGGGGGAAAGACCTTAGCTTTTCTAAATTGCCCACACTTGCTCCTACTTAGCTTTTCTAAATTAGCTCAAAAATATCCAATTAAATTTCTACCAAAAGCTCAAACAAAAGTGTATAAATGTCTACTAGAAGCTCAAACAAAAGTGTACCTGGTGTTGTAGTCAGTGATAGTGTTTGTTGGTTTAACCAATTTATCTAGCACGACCTGGAAAAATTCAGTCATGGCTAATTAGAAATCCAAGAAAAATAATGTTAATTACCAAATCTTGTATATACTGTAGGAAGAAATAAATATGTCCACACATAATAAATAAATAAATAAATAAACATGTCCTCATAATAGACCTACAAAATGGAAATTTTACAAAGTTAGATTCTACAAAAAGAAGAAAACATTCAGGTATTCTATCAAACAATTTCCGTGCATGTAATAAAAAGTTTGTTAGTTAAGTCCACCCCAGCAACAACAAATTTTTTTGAGAAAAGGGGGTGATTGGTAGAGAGAGAAACAAATTAAACTTTATAGAATAGAAAATAATCAAACCTTGAATTAGAAGGTGAAATCAATGTGACCAAAACATACTCCGATTGAGTCAGGGAAAGTAGCTATGAGAAGGAGATAAAACGCTCCAAGCAGAATGGCATCGAAGGAGTAAAATGCTTGAGTGTGATATATAATTGGCTGAAAGGATAAGGGAAAGTGGCTGGATTGAAGGCCAAAAGACCAAATACTGAAACCAAGTTGCACCTAACGGCGAGATTGGAGGTCGACGACAACGGCGGCAGTGGCTAGCATCAGTGGCAGAGGTAGAGGGTGGCTATGCAGTGGGTGGCTGTGCAATGGGTGACGGTGGCAGATGGGTCCGATGGGGGGGGGGGGGGGGGAAGAGAGAAGAGGAGTGAGGGGAGAAAGAGAGATTACCGTGAGAGAGAGTGTGAATGAGAAGGAGAGAGCTCATGAAATCCCTAAGTGAAAGACAGAGGGAAAAAATTTTGGGGAAATTTTGTGAGAGGGAAAGAGTGGGAGGGAAAAATTTGTTTATTGTAGGTGAAAAATAATTTCAGATTTTTTGTAATAGATTTAAATGAGAATCAAAAACAACTTATTACTTAAGATTTATTGAGAAAATATTGTAGACATTAAACCCATCAACTTAATAAATTAGAGCCAACATGATCTAACCCAACACAACACTTTAAATTTGTTTTCATGAGTTGATAGATTCTCTTAAAAACGCACAAATTGGAGTTGTTGACAAAACTTTCAATCTAACCCATACCACGTTATTAATACTTCTAAAAAAATATGTATATTTGAAATCATTTAGTTTAATTATTTAGCATTTAAATAAATAATAAATCACATAAAAAATTTTTAAAAAATAATTTCTAATTTTTTTAAAATAAAATAAGATAATTAAATTAATTTTTTTATTCCTTTCATTATTATTAATTTTTTGGAAGAACATGTTTATGTTCTTTGTGTTCTTCCCAAAATATAACTCATATTATTAAATAAATAAAAATTAATCAAAATAACATTTTATTAAGCATTTTCTCACACAATCACACACTCAAAAGAAAACTTTAGCCCTAAAACCTCATTCTCAAACCGATCTTCCAACTCTTCTTAGACATTCTCAATCCTTCCTCTCTCTAACTTTTCCAAAAATATTAGATCTCTCTCTAACTCCATGACCAAGCACCGCCACCTTCGCTCATCACATCGCCACCACCAGATCTTTCTTTAACTCCATGACCGAGCACTACCATCTTTGCTCTTCACTCATTGCTCATCGATCCGCTCTCTCTATCTCTCAATTTTGCTCAAAATTAGACCCAAATGTCTCAAACTTCTCCTCTCTCAGATCGGTTTCTCTCTCTTTCTCTCTCTCTCTCTCTCTCTCTCTCTCTTAAACCGGTGGGTCTCTCTCTCACTCAGATCGATGTCTCTCTCTCAAAGATCAATACTTCACTCTCTCTTTCACTCAAATAAATTTCTCTCTCTTGATGGATCTCTCTTTTTGCCTTGTCCTTCCATGGGGGTGGTGGTTGGTGGTTGTGGAAGTGGCAATCAATTGGGTCCGATTGTGATTCGTGGGGTGGGTTTGTTGATTGCTTGGTTTTGGTCTCAATGGGTTTTGGTGTTTTGGAGTTCGCTGGGTTTTGTTCTCAATGAGTTTTAGTGCTTGGTTGCTAAGAAAATGCAAGAAAAGAAACAAAAAATCAAACTCAAATGTCTCAAACTTCTCCTTTCTCAAATCGGTTTCTCTCTCTCTCAAACCGGTGGGTCTCTCTCTCACTCCGATCGATGTCTCTCTCTCAAAGATTGGTGCTTCACTCTTTCTTTTGCTCAAATAAATGTCTCTCTTTTAGTGGGTCTCTCTCTCTCTCTCGATGGATCTCTCTCTTTTTGCCTCATCCTTCCATGGTGGTGGTGGTTGGTGGTTGTGAAAGTGGTGGTCAGTTGGGTTCGGTGGTCAATTGTGGGGTGGATTTGTTGATTGCTTGATTTTGGTCTCAATGGGTTTTGGTCTTTTGGATTTGAGATGTTTTGGTGTTTTGGTGTTTGCTGGGTTTTGTTCTCAATGGGTTTTGGTGTTTGGTTGCTAAGAAAATGCAAGAAAAGAAATAAAAAATTGACTAATCCAATTTTATATCTGTGGTAATGAGGATGCGTGCTGGTGAGGATGCATGGTGGTGGTGGTGTTTGGTTCCAATGAGACTTTTTGGAATTTTATGTGTATCTTTGTCATTTTAATTGTTTTACTGATATTTCAACCTTTTTGAACTTTTCAATGTATTTTGCATGTTTTGAGGAGTATTTTGGAAATTTTTGAGATTTTAAGGATATTTTGATCATATTAGGCATATCAAAGGTATTTGAATCATTTTAGTCATTCGTGTAGTATTGTGGTTGTACGTGCCCGAATTCCCTTAGTGGACTGGATTCAGAATTGGGCTAACAATTAATTTATAATGTGGGATATGGATTTCATACTATGGGTAATTCCTAACCAAGCCTAGATTATGTGTTGCTTTTCCTTAGTAGAGCTCTCTTCTCCCTTTAAGTTACTCTCCCTTTACTAGTGTTCTCTCTCTTTCTCTTGCTCTCTCTTTTGCTCAAAACGACCAACCCCTTCTCTCTACTCTTTTTTCCTATTTATAGCTTGAGGTTGGTGGGGTGCTTATGATTACCTTCTGGTCTCACTCGTGTGGGTGGGGCCTGATCTGATTATTCTTGACAAGGAATATGCTTCCTTGGAAATAGTGGTAATGGCGTTGGAACTGGTTCTAGCCTCCAAAAGGTTGCTCGACAGTGATATTCCCCAAGGCAATACCGAGCTGCCGAGGTCACAGGCTGCCCCTAGTAAGTACAGCCCCCGACCAATCCGTACATGATCAACATGAGCCTGTCTAACTTTCGATCAATGGAACGGGCATACCATTAGGTTTGGGCTTAAGAAAGTCTTAGGGGTGTGTCTAGGGCAACGTCCAAGGCCCAATGGGCTTGAGGTTGTATGCCGTACAATGGTTATTTTGAAGAGTTAGTGTTATTGAGTAAAGTCAATTATTTAAAAGTTATTGAATGGTAAACCATTTAATGCCCACTTCAAATGGGTAATAAAATAGTGAATATCATTAAACCAATTTATCAAAAGATAAAACTTAGGTACAATACATTAGGTGCACTATATTAGGATCTCCAATTGAATTCAAATGTTTGGCTGCATTGAATTTAATTGTCATTGGAAAAGACAAGACTATTTTTATTTTTATTTTTTTTTTTTTGTTAATGCCCCAAGGTTTTGAATTCAATTTATAAAAATAAAAAAATAAAAAAAACACCCCCTAACGTACTACACCTAAAAGACTGTACCTAAAATTTACGCTTTATTACATGGGCAAATTATTACCAAGCATAAATTTATCTTGAATCTTTTGTAGAAAAATATTTTCAACTAGTCTATTATATTTATTAGAAAAAAAAATATTACTAGAAACATAGTAATCATTTATTTATATTTTGGTTTAATTTAACAAATTATTTCATTCTAGTCACTAAACCAATACACTTAACCCCCTTTGTTCCACTTTGACTCAAATTCCAATCGATTTTGGTTGTCTTAGCCATTTTTAATCAATTCGGTAGGTATGCATTTAAAATATTATTTTTGTTTAAGTTATAGCTTCACATCTAATAATTTTATTTATAAATTTTTAAAAAACAAGATAAAATAAAAACTACAATGAATAAATGTTTGGTAAATGTGTTATGAGAAGCATTAATTTATAATTTGATATTCTAATGATTAATTCGAAAGGCTAATCTTGGTCATTAAAATGATTTATTATTAATGGGTGTATATTTTTAACCATCACAAATAATACACTTTTTGTGAGGAAATTCTATTATCCCCAGCAAAAAGTATGGAGGGAAAAATTTCCCTCCAAAAGTTTTGATATTTTAATGATTATTTGCAAAGGCCAATCTTAGATATTAACCCTCACAAATAATATCCTTTTCACGAGGGATTTTCATTGCCCCTCGCAAATAATTTGACGAAAACTTTTATCTCCAAAGAGAGTTTGTATTTTAATGATTATTTGTGAAGGCCAATCTTGGTCCTTGCAAATAATATAGTATTAGTGAGGGCATATTTTTAACCCACAAAAAAAATAAACTTTCTACAAGGGATTTTTATTGCCCCTCAGAAATAATTTGGTGGGAACATTTCCCTCCAAAAATTTTGACATTTTAATGATTATTTGCGAAGGTCGATCTTGGTCCTCGCAAATAATTTAGTATTAGTGACGGCATATTTTTAACCGTCACAAATAATACACTTTTTACGAGAGAATTTTAATTGTCCCTCGAAAATAATATGGAGGGAAAATTTCCCTTCAAAATATTAGTATTTGTGACGGCTACAACACATAATTCCGACAGCATTTTTTGTTGGTCACAAATGTTTCACATTTTACCAAGTATTTGCGAGGGCTTTATTTTGCCATCGGAAATAGGATTTTTTGAGAGGGCTTTTTGGGTCTGTCAAAAATTCTTCGTCGCTAAAAGGCATTTTTCTTGTAATGGTATATATCGCCCCCCGCCCCTCCCCTTCTCCTTAATCTACTTTCCCCTTATACCCTCTACTCTTTTGTATCTCCAAACTTCTAAACA
Organism: Quercus wislizeni; assembly: GCA_023055345.1. Lineage (NCBI taxonomy): Eukaryota > Viridiplantae > Streptophyta > Magnoliopsida > Fagales > Fagaceae > Quercus > Quercus wislizeni. The sequence continues at coordinate 26,403,186 of JALGQJ010000003.1, forward strand.
TAATATTAATTTTGGATTATGCAAACAATGGTTGTGTATATTATTTTTCAATTTTCTTTGGTTTGAGTAGATTAAGTACTGAACAAGGGCTAATTGACTTGCTCTCTAATATAATTGAGTAAGTCTTGTACCTACTTCTATAACTCTTTTTTTTTTTCTAAGAGCACTAGCGTTAGTTGTGCCATCCCAAATATCATTTTAACATACAAAATCTTACTTTATCTATTTTACCACACCATTTTACAATACACTTTGCATCAAATATTCTATTTTAATGTTACAACACATTAAAATAATATAAACTAATAAAAAAAATCATTTATTAATTTCTCTAAAATGCCTCTCTTCTTTGTACTCTAAACTACTACCCACACACCATCTCTCTTCTCTCTACTCTTTGAAAACCCATCCACCACCCCTAACCACCAGATTTTTGCACACAAACATATATATATATATATATATATATATATATATATATGTAACATAAATGCAAAAACCCACACAATAACTCCAAACCCACAAATCCAAACCAACTTCCAAATTGGAACCTGATAAGGAGAAAAATCACCCTCATCCAAAAGAAGAGAAAGCCAATTTCGTCTATCAAGACAGCTTCTTCCATCAAGCTAGTATCGTCCATGTGACGAACAACTATAGCATACATTAAATGAGTTCCCCATAAATGACATGAGTAACGATTAACGTGCCAAACAAGAAAAAGTGTAACTGACAGACCAATGGGCAGAAGACCATTGAAGTCTATTACGCCTCCGCATTCGTTACTGATGAATTATTAAGATTGATTATCTCTCGATGAAAAAATTAAACGATATTCAATGCAAGGCGTAATGTACGGACATCAATGACGGACGAAGCCATAAAAGACATTCAATGCCTAAGACAGCTAAGGAGTAATGTACGGGTACCAATGGATGAATAGCTGTTGGCAAACAATAAAAGCCAACCATAAATACCAACGGCTCCATATCTCAAGAATGCAGATATTCATTCAGACAATGAAGACAAGGGCTATAAAAACTCACTCAAACCAAAGGCAAAGGGACACACAATTCTGATCCCAAAAACTATTCTCAAGTTGAACTCTTTTGCAATATACTTCAATTGAATCTCATTCTAACTTAATCATCGAAGGGTGTTTGGCAAATGTCACACCGGTGTACCCATATTTCTCGATCTCATATTTTATTGCAGGTTCGTCTCTAGACAAAGCCAACAACTTCGTCCATCTGTATTGATAAGGAGAGAAGAACATCACCAAAAGCTATAAAGCCAGAGAAGAACAACACTAACAGGTTCGTCTATAAATGAAGCCAACGCCTTTGTCCATCCGTATCGAATAGGAATTCATACTAACGATTTTTCGTATCATCAGTTTGGCGCCATCTGTGGGAACCGTTTGCAAAGCCAAATAGTTTCCCTTTTCTTGATAAAAGAATTCCTCTCAATACTAGGTGGATTCCACAGCCCAACAGATTTTTAGGATCTCAAGGTTGCTGTGTTGACATCATCCATCTACACAAATGAAGAACTCAACTAAGGATTTTCAACATTATCAGTAAAGACTGGGTGATTAGCCATCGCTTCACTCCTAAGATAAAAGGACATATGGTTCAAACTCGATCAATGACATTAGTTAATCCAGAAATTGGAAATCCTTCCACTACTATAGAGAAGCAAAAACAGATGCTTTCGGCTACCATTGAACGACTTACCCAACAGAATGAAGCCCTAGTGCAATAGAATTAAGCGCTGGAAGAACGAATCAAACAACTACCAAAGCCATAACCTAAAGTCAACAACCACTGTCGATGCCTGAGCCGCAAATGGCTGGAAAACCGCCGTTGGGCCTTCGTTCGACCACCCGTCTTGGTGATGCTCCCGCGCAGGTGGGGTCCATTGAAGGCCCCTCTCGATGATGGCGTTGTTCATGCAGTGCTTCAGGTGCCCTCTTTCTCGATAAAGCAAGGTAGGTCTACCTTTGGAGGTGTGGTAGGAATCTTGGCCAAATTTTAGGTGATTACCAAAGGTAAGTGAAGTCGCCACCAATCATTGGGTTTTTCTAAAGTGTGATTGGTCACCTATTTCTAATTGATTTTATTACCAATCCTAGGCTAAGAAAATCGGTAATAAAATGGCATTTTTCCTTATCTAATGTGGATGGGAAAAAATCTTGATTCTTGAGTTCGGAAGTTTGGTTACGTGTGGGGAAGGTGTTAGGCACGCCATAATGCATGTCCAAGGATAGTCCTTTGTTTTGATGAAACCTTAATTTTCGGACATTAGCATTAAAAAATATGATTTTGGCATTGGCTTTCGGGGCTTTGCATCCATGGGGGGCTTTGAGATTTGGCTTTTGAATGGGTGTGGTCCAAATCTATGCTTTCCTAAGGCATCTGGGCAAAGTACTAGATTTCCACGGCGAAAATTTGGTGACATGTCATCTTACTTTCGCGGTGGAAATTAGGCGTCGCTTTGCCTTAGCTGACATGGACTGTGACAATCACACCGAAAAAGGGGGAGCAGGTATATTTATACATACATTATGCATAATGCAAGCACATAGAGTAGGAAAGTAAATGCCTACATCCCTAGAGCATGGCCCAAAATATAGGTGTAGGAAAGTAAACAAGGGTCACCATACTCTAGAGATAAGGACGAATGGTACATGGCATGATATACCTAATACAACCCATCTAAAAGAGAAAGGAGATGAGAGATGGTAGACCCCTAAATCTACTAAACATGGCTACTTGGCTTATATCCATATGCTTGCATCGTCGCCCTTTTTGCTTGCACCTAGGAGACCGTGCCCTAGCTCCATGTGTCCTCGCTTCATGTGTGTACATGCAAAGGCAAAGACAAGAAATCAGCAGACAAGCAATGGAAAGAAAGAGATGCATAGATAATGCGCAATAGGTATAAAGCAAACAAGCATACAAGCGAAGCAAGCCTAGCATGTGGCAGGAGACATGACAAGCAACAAGATAAGCAAGCGAATTAGATGGTGTTCACGGGGGAACAAATGTAGGTTTGGATCGGATGTCAATGACATCATTGTGTTGAAGTATGGATGACACACTAGCAAGCAAGACTTATGCATGAACATGTAAGCAAGCATGTAAAGAGGCATAAAAAACCTGAAAAAAATCATTTTTTCGGTCTAGAGGTGCCTGGGGCCTTTTATAGCCCTGGCATGGATTACAAGGCGACGGCCCTTCAAGGGCCGCCGCCTTCAAGTGGTCTCAGATCGGGTTGATATTGACACCCTTGAATAGATCTTGACTTACTATTTATAAAAAGGTATGGAACTCGGAAATTCAACCGTCGGATCAAAAGTTATGGCCCCTGGAAGTTAGCGGTGCATCTATTGACGCGTTAGCTTGGGTTTCATGATATCTCGGTCATTCTAACTCCGATTTCGACCCGTGAATAGTTGTTGGACTAAGAATTTGATAATCTTTGCAATGGCATTGGTTTCAACCCGTTTTGACAACCAGATCAAAATTAGGGTTTCTAGGGCCTGTCGGGAGTCAACTCTAGGTCAAACTTGGTCAAAGTTGCCAAATATCTCTGAGGAACTCGGGTTTGATATAAAAATATGAAAGGTATTGTTTTGAGGAGATTTTGACTTTGTTTGACTTTCGGTCAACCTAGGGTTGACTAGGGGCATTTTGGTCATTTTAGTCGAAAATGGCACTTTTGGTGCTCTAGTGTCTGAATGGGTTGCGCCATGTCATTTTGGATGTTCTCGCAGCCCCGCGGAGAGAAACTAATATTTTTGGATTTTTTGGGGTTCGGTATGCAAATCGAGAGCGAACAAAATACGGTATCGACAACCACCAAGAGTGCAGCAACTATCACTAGCCAAGGAATGATCGTCGTGAGGAAGATGAGGCTGAGAGCAACACACCTAGTAAGCGAACTAGAAGAGTAAATGCACCACCTCGCGAACCAGAAGCTAGCAATGCACAATGGGAGGTTGAGATGAAGGCAATGAAGGATATGATGGATCTTATGATGAATGCCATGAAATGACAAACATCAACACTTGACGACCTGGTACATCGCACTGACTCTCCCTTCATAGCACAAGTCACATCTTGCCCTCTTCCACCTAAGTTCCAGATGTCATCCTTGGAGACTTATGATGGGATGAAAGATCCACTTGACTATCTTGAATCTTTCAAGACTCCCATGCACCTCCAAGACGTCCCTAATGAGATAATGTGTCAAGCCTTTCCTACCACCATGAAAGGGCCAGCACGAGTTTGGTTCAACAAGATCAAGCCAAACTCTATATCAACCTTCAAGAAGTTAAGCAATAGCTTCATCACCCACTTTATCGTGGGGCAAAGGCATAAATGCTTAACATATGCTCTAATGAAAATCATGTAATGAGAAGACGAAAGCTTGAGATAGTACGTGGCCCGATTCAACAATGAAGCCCTATTGATAGACAAAGTGAACAAGATGGTCCTTGTAACAGCTTTCTCTAGTAGGCTCAAAGAAGGAGAATTCCTCTTCTCTATGCTAAAGAATGAGCCGAAAACCATGGCTGAAGACCATTATTGATGAATAATTAAGATTGTCTATCTCTTGATGGACGAATTGAACGCTATTCAATGCAAGGCGTAACATACAGACATCAATGACAGACAAAGCCATAAAAGACATTAAATTCCTAAGACAACTAAAGAGTAACATACGGGCACCAACGGACGAACAGCTATTGGCAGACAATAAAAGCCAGCCATTAATATCAACGGCTCCATATCTCATGAATGCAGATATTCATTAAACGCTATTCAATGCAAGGCGTAATGTACAGACATCAATGACAGATGAAGCCATAAAAGACATTAAATGCCTAAGACAGCTAAGGAGTAACATACGTGCACCAATTGATGAATAGCCATTGGCAGACAGTAAAAACCAGCCATTAATACCATTGACTCCATATCTCATGAATGCAGATATTCATTCAGACAATGAAGACAAGGACTATAAAAACCCACACAAACCAAAGGCAAAACGACACATAATTCTGATCCCAAAAACTATTCTCAAGTTGAACTCTTTTGCAATATACTTCAATTGAATCTCATTCTAACTTAATCATTTGAGGGTGTTTGGCAAACACCACACCAATGTACCCATATTTCTCCATCTTATAACTTATTGCAAGTTTGTCTCTGGACGAAGCCAACAGCTTCATCCATCTGTATTGACAAGGAGAGAAGAGCAGCACCAAAAGCTATAAAGCTATAGAAGAACAACACTAATAGGTTTGTCTCTGGACAAAGCCAATGCCTTTGTCCATCCATATCAACAAGGAATTCATACTAACGATTTTTCGCATCATCAGAACTCATCAATCCAAACCCACTACCAACCATCAAGACCACCAAAACCAGCCACCATACCCCAATTTAAATCAACACATAACCACTAAAAAAACCCACAAATACAACCCCAAAAAACCACCACCACAAAAAACCAACAACTCACCACATTCACTTCTCAAAACCCATTCCATAAACACAAACAAATCTAGAAAACCCCTAACTCACAAATCAAGGAGAAATTCAACGGCATGGCTTGATGAGGTGGGTGAAGCGAGGCCATTGACGTGGCGATTTAAGGCCGACAAGGCCACCTGCATGGCCAGACAATGTGGCCAGCGTGGTGAGGCTTAGAATGAGTGAGAGTAGTAGAAGAGACAAATAAATGTATTCAGATCCTCTTGAAAGGAGAGAGAGAGAGAGAGAGAGAGAGAGAGAGAGAAGAAAGAAAAAAGAGAGAGTGATAGAGAAGAGAGAGATTGGTTTGGAGAAGGAAAAAGAAAGAAGAGAGAGAGGAGAAAGCAAGAATTTAAAAAAAAAAAATTTACTACAGCATTTGTGACCATATTATTCCAATTTTGGAATGGTACTGTTCACCTATGCCAAATTATTTTTCATTTAAAACACCTCATGTGAAAGGTTCATTAGTGTTTAGTGTACCAAATGCCAAACATTCCAAAACACCTCATGTGAGATGTTATTTAGTGTTTGGCATTTGGCATACCTGATGCTAATACTCTAACAGTGTCATCTATTTGGATATGATGACCCTAGAACAAGGTCTACACAAATGCTAGATGTCACTCACTAGAGGTAGCTTATTAGGCAACTTAGTAGGAATTACATCTTTAAATTGTTGCATGAGTTGTTCCACTTCAACTAGTACAACTAGAGCCTCAAATTCTAAGGCATATAACAATACATAAATGCTTCCTAATCCCACGCTTTCTTCAACATAAGTCTTAGTCACAAAGAAAGAAGGATTAGGATTAGGATTAGGGTACTTAGCTTTTTGCTTTAAAAGAAGTAAGTGAATTTCTGCCCTTCTTTTGTAAGGTTGCAAGTGTGTTCCTCCTTCCATCTGTGTCAAATTGCAATGGTCTGCCCAAAACAAGGTGGCATACATCCATTTTGACTATGTCACAGAGAACTTCATCCTTGAACTTCTTTTTATTGAAAATGATACCAAACATCTCTTAGCCATCTTAATTGTATTACACTTCTTAAGCAAAGACGGTTTATAAGGGTTAGGACAACCAACTGTTTGGCGATCCTAGTTTGTATCACACAAAGGTGATTATAAATAATTACATTAGGTAATTAATGAAATTGTGTTTTAGCACATGTGTATCACACAAGATAATCATAAATAATTACACAAAGTAATTAACGAAGTGTTGCTCATAGTAGTTGTAATGATATGCTAGGAGTCAAGGTTTTTCGTTGCAACCACGATCTAGTCTTACTCTTATAAACATTCGAAAGGTTATATGTGAGAAAGTGGACCCCACAGGACCCATCAACACTTTATTTATGAACCTCAAGTGCTAATCCAGAGACCTTGACTAGGAATGATAACGGGTCGAGTTTAGGGTGGGTTTCTTTATGCCCGAACTTGCCTCGCCACCCAAACCCACCCTATTTAATAAACAGTTTTTTTTAATCCCTAAACCTACCCCACAGGCCTTGCCCAGCCATGCCACTTCAAGGCCTAATCCGTGGCCAAAAAATATATATATATATATATATATATATATATATATTTATATGTTTGCTTGAATCTTTAAGCCCTATATAGTGGCCCAAATGCCAAATCAAACATAAACTTAAATAATAATAAATAAATAAATAAATCACCTATTAAACATAAATCCCACAAGTCCAAATCTAGCTAAGATCACTTATTAATCATAAATCATAGCTAAGATCACCTGTTAAACATTATAAAACAAAAAAGCAACAAAATAAATCCCATAAGTCCAAATCTAGGACTGTAGACACCGCATTTTGTACCCTTAATGACTGGAGCCATTCCACAATGATGTTGGAATTCTAATGCTCGAGGTTGGTTTAAGGCCCAATTGGATAGAAATTGACTTGAGGAAGTGTTTTTGGGAAAATATAACTCTTTTTTTGGAAACTAAAGACCACGAAAACCCTAAGGTATGCGTATGCCTACACGCGTATGTGCATGCATGCTCAAGCTCTATGTGCGCATTCTTAAGCTCTGCATGCGCATACTTCGTGCATGCACGGGCATGCATGTGCATGCTAGCATTCCAAAAACCAAAAAGGAAAAGTTTTCTACATTAAAACTTGGTTTGGAACGAATCTCAGATCATTTGGGTGTCGCCTCAAACCCCTATTTTTGACTATATAAAGCCTGAAATGGTAGATTTTCAAAGGAAAATGAATTTTGGAGGAAAACACACAAGATTCACTAGAAAATAGTGAATCAAAGAGGGAGTTTTTCACAAAACACCATCAAGTCAATATTTTTCTAATTGAGACATTTTCTGGTCTTGATCTTTGAGTTTCAAAGGTTTACTAATTGATTTTGATTTGGTTTTGACTAGATTGACTGAGGGGAACGGTCAAAATCATATTAAGGAGCCTGTGTTCAGAGGTAAAGATTCTAAGCTTTATCTTTGTTTTTCTCTTGCTTTAATTCTTGTTTTATAGGTTTTGTTTGCTTTATATGTGCGTTGATATGCCTGTTTAGCTTAGGTTTATTTGGCTTTTCTGTATTAAGCATATTAGGTTGTTAGATTTTAGATTCTGCTTATTTAGTGTTTCTATTTTCTGGGCTAGGATTTAGGGCATGTATGCGCTTGCATGCTTTTTGCATGCGTACGCATACAACTGGGCTACGCACGCAGACCCTATATATACGCACGCATATTCATGCCTAGAAACCCTAATCTGTGCCTATTGTTTTTGTTATCCTTGTTTTATTAGCGCAATATGCCTTTGTCTGAGTTGTTTTTCACATCTATAAGCCTTTACTTCTCTGTTTTGCTTGTTTCATCAACTGTATTTCAATTAGGGTTTAGATTTATTTGTTTGCTATGAGTGTGCATATGAATATGAACATGCATTGATACATAGGTGTTGTGATGTAGTGAGGTAAGTAAGGTAAGTCATGCATTTACATGAACATGCATTGACTTGAATATGATATTGTTTTGGTTGATGAATATGAATATGCTTGCTTGTTTATCTTTCCCTTGATGTTTGAATACCTTTGACATGTTTGTTTGATCCTGTCATGTGATGTTTTTGCCCTTGGAAATATATGATATGATGCCATGATAGATGAATGCTAGGTCTTTGGATGAGTATGCCATGTTTGTATGTTTAGATGCATGCTAGGGTGTGTGTGAGTTAGAATAACAATATTGAATTTGCTTTTAATGGGATTAAGATATGGAACATAATAAGTGGAAGCCAACCTATAGGTCAAGTGGGGTTGAGTGCCAACACCTTCCTATCCCCATATCTAAACTCTGAACACATGCTCAAATAGTAGATTAGTCATTTCACGAATGACACTTATATATGGTTCTTAGACGTAATCTAGATGGTGACTCCATTTTTCTCCACCATAGTCCACCCTAGGCCAAAGCGTACTCACCCATTGCGAGGATGACACCACACCGTTGCAGGTACTTGCACCCACAAGGACCATTACAACAAATTCAAAAAGCTACAAAATAAATCCCACAAGTTTAGGATCATTACAAACTAACAAGTTAATCCAACAAGTCCAAAAAAATTAAAAAGCTACTGAATTAATCCAACAAGTCTAGGAAATTATAATAGCCCAAAAGATCACCAACATCATCAAAAACAAAAGCTAGAACTTATCTTCTTCAACATAAAACTAATCCTCCACAACTATGACAATACTTCCATCATCTTCATTAAAATCCACATCATCAAGAATTGTTTGAATTGTACAATCTCCTAGCATAGTCGAAGAGAACCAACAACAAAAATGAATTAAAAAAATGGAATGAACTTCATTAAATTATAACCAGCAAATATAAAAATACAATTTTGATTTCATTTTAAAAATACAATTGTTAACCTTTGATTTCACTCCATAATCAGTTCTAAGCACACATCAATGACTCTATAGTTAAGATGAAGCCGACTACGGTGTGGACTTAACAGTCTTCCACCAGTACTAAAGGTAGATTTTGAAGTAACAGTTGTAATAGAAATGGCTAAAATATCCCTTACAATCCTTCATAAAGTAGGATACTTGAGACCATTATTTTTCCACCATGCCAAAATATTAAAGTCCTCATTCCTCTTCAACACTCCCTCATCAATGAAATGATCAAATTCCATTCTAGTACTCCCATGTTTTCTTAAAGTATTTAAAGTATTGTTGACAAACAAATCAAAAGATGACATTAAGTTTTAGAACCTATATTTAATTTGTGCCACATCATTTGAAGTACTTGCAGGCATATGAGAACTTCTTTCATTATCTACAGGGGACTTATCTACATCTTCATACTTATCAAGCAATTCATAAAAAAAATTCTTAATTTTTTCTATCTCCAAATTAGAATTTTTACCATAAATATTACGATAATAAAACTTCAACAACTTCATCTTATATCTTGGATCCAAGATGGCAGCAATAACCATAACAACATTAATATTAGCCCAATAAGAATTAAATTTAGCAAGCATGCTTTTTGCCATTCTACTTCTCATCTCATTTGAGGACAAACTCCATTCATTTAATGTTATTTTCAACTCACAAACCAAAGTAATATACAAATTAGTTGTGGGGTATTTAAGACTAAAGAATAACTCAATCACACTATAAAACAACTCCAACCTCCCACAAATGTATTTGGCTACCTCCCAATCATTATCAAGTGGCAAACAAGTATAAGATGCTTCACGTTTAGCCAAACGAGAGAAAAAATCTTTATAAATCAAAGCAGTAGAAAGCATTAAGTAAGTTGAATTCGAATGTATCTTACAATCTAAGACTAACTCTTTGGTGCATTGAACATGTAATTGACGTGCATTTTCATCAAATTTCTGCCATGGTGACCTAGTCCAATAAATCACACTATCACGAGTCCTTTCAATACCATTACCAATAAGAGACAACTCATCTTGAACAATCAAATTCAAAATATGTGCAGCACACTTCATTTGCAACATAGACCCACTCAACATAAGAGAACTAATATCAAGCTTGTTTAAGAGAAGTCTCATCTTGGCATTATTAGTACTACAATTATCAACAGTTATTATGTACAACTTCCTGTTAATATTTCACTCTAAAAAACAATCTATAAGGACATCAGCAAAAACATTTTTTGTGTGGAGAAGGAATACATAAACAAACCTAGAAAAATAATAGGAATAATTATAACATAACTCAATAAACACTATAATCAATGACATATGGTATAATTCATATGGTTTAATAAATTTAACATTCATAGTATCAAAGAATTACCTTAAAGCCCGGCTTTGTAACGTCCAAGTGTGATCGATAAAGTGAGCAGTAATGACCATGAACTCTCTCTCTTGGTACTTGAAGTCCACATATCAGTTGTGATTACTATCCTACTTCCATTCTTATCCATCATCTTCAAAACATTCTCCCTCTCATTATCATAGATTTTAAGAATGTCACTCTTCAAAGTGTTTTTTGAAACAACTTTAAACAAAGGTTGAAGAGAACCCACAAATTCTCTAAACTCAATGTGCTCAACCATTTAAAGTGGGTATTCATGTAGGATGACCATACAAGCAAGATTACTCCCCACTTTTACTTGATTATATCGATAAGGATTTATACTCATCATTCCATCCACCTTATTTTGTTGTTTAATTAACACTTGTTATTGCATATTCCGTATATTTTTAAACTTTAGCCGTGGACATCTGCCTAAATGACCACGCAGATGGCTTGTGCCTTGTTTAGAATCACCCAAGTAAAGCTTGCCACAATGATGGCATTGAGTTTTAGGTTTCTCATTAACTTTCTTCCTAGTAAAATGCTCCCAAACATTTGAGGTACACCTTTCTCTTCCTTTTCCTCTTCCTCTACCTTTACCACCAAGTCCACCACCAAGGATTGTGGACTCCTAATTGGTTCAAAGTTTGGGAGTTAGGAATTCTATCAATCAAAAGAAATATTCACAAATTAGTATCACTATACACACAAATATCAATTAAAAAAACTCCAATTATAATTACACATGATTATCTACAAATTAATGCAATTACTCATTATTTAATGGGCATAAAGGTGATGGTGATTGTGAGGGTGAGGGTGAGATGGCAAAAGGCAATAATAGCGAGGGTGATCGTGAGAATGGCAAAGGAGAACGCATAGTTGGCAAGGGACAACGTGTGGTTCTCAAGGGAGAGCCACCTAACGAAGGAGAACTAGATTTTTTTTTTTTTGGTCTCCCATTTCCCTTTTAGGCACAAATACACAATAATATCACACAATTGACAATTCAAACAAAAATAATGATCTATTTCAACAACAACAAAAAAGAATAACAATGATAGATTACTACATTTGAACAACCATAAACAAAGGAAACATTCAATTTTTAATGAAGCAATAATTTGGATACGGGGTTCAAAAGATTATGATGATTACAAAAATAACAGCAAGAAACAAGCTATATATATATATATATATATATATATATATATATATATATATATGTATATGTTTCTTACATATAAGGAAAAAAAAATGCTAACACTAAAATTAATTGGACAATAAACATAAAACAATATGCACAGAGGGGGGGACTGGCCTTTGTCTTTAAACAATAAAATTAATAAAACAATAAACATGTTAATCAATAAACAATATGCTAATTCCGTCTTTAAACAATAAATATGTTAATCATAAAACAATACGCTAACATTAAAATTAACATAAACTTGCATTAAAACGATAATATATTAATTGGACAATTACAATTCACAAATATACATGTAGGAAACCAAGTAATGAACCTAAAGTTATAAAATAAAAAAAGTAAATTATGGAGAACAACGAACCCAAGTTATGATGACAGAGCCACAGAGGGGAGCTAGCCTTGAAGTCGAGTTGGAGATGCAAGGATGAGGGAAGGCTTAAGGGATATGGCTGGTGGTGAGGGAACGAATAAGAGTGAGAGGGAGTGAGGGTGAGGGGGGCGGCAAAATGAGATGAGAGTGAGAGTTAGGGTTAGTTGGTTAGAGTTAGGTTAAGTGGTACGTATATAGTTAGTTTTTTGGCGTAAATGCACTTTTGGTCCCTACATTTTGGGCTGATTCTCGATTTTGTTCCTAAATTGATTTTACTCCTAGGTCAGTCCCTAATTTCAAAAAATCATTTTTATTTTGGTCCTTGCCGTTAACCCAGTAACAGAAAAATCTGAAGTGGCAAACGGAATGTATAGGTGGCTGTTAGATGTTGATGTGGCTAATAAAATAATATTAAAAAAATTTATTTTGCTTTTAAAAATGACAAGACAACATTTTAATTAATAAAAAAATTCAAAAAAAATTTAACTGAAAAAATTCAAAAAAAAAAAAAACTTTTTCAATTTTAAATATTGAGAAAACAATTTGTAGCAACTATTTCAATTTTTCTTGAACTTTCTTAAGAAACAAACATTAAGTTAACACCCCTTCTCATTCTAGGCTGGCGTGTCTGTGTTTGTGTTTGTATCTATTTCATTTTCTTCTTTCTTTTAAGATAAACCAAAAAAGGTAAAATCAAAACAAAAATAACTTAATAAATAAATATTATTGGTGAGTGTTTGTGTATGTATCTTTCTTCTTTTCTTTTCTTTTTATTTTTTATTTTTTTTATTTTTTATTATTCCTTCAGATCCTCTCTTTCTCTGTTTTTTGGTGCGTATTTGTGTTTGTATCTTTCTTTGTTCAAGCTTTCTTTTCTTGTATTTTCAATATGATTTTATGTAATTTTCTTTCTCATTTTTGTGGGAGATAAACATGATGTTATATCACCAATTGAAGGAATCTTGGTACCTAAAAATAAGGAAAATATCCTTCTTTATAAATAGGAGAGTTATACCTACCAAAAGAGGACTAGATTTTTCACATACTTAGAGTGAAAGTATCTTAATGTTAGTTTTCCACCCCTTGCTCCCATAGCTATGAATTTTACTTATTATTATTTTTTTACATATTTATTATTTCACATCTCTCTTATTTTCTACATATTTATCACATCACATCCAAAGTTATTAGGATTGTGATCATACACAGGATTAGCGGTGACAAATTTTAGTGACGAAATTTTTTTTGTCACCAAAAAGTAATATATAGTGATGAAATTTATATTTCGACACCATTTATAAAAGAATATATAACAATTGGTGATGAAATTAAAAATTCGTCGCTATTTGTTGTATTGAAATAAGGGCACCAAAGGTAAAAAGTGGGCACAAAACTAAATTAATCTATAGTTTTGAAATATTTTGTCTCGAAAATTTTAACTTTTTGACGACAAAAATTTTGTCGCAATAGGGGTTGTTGGAACATTATAGGCGACGAAACCAATCATTGCAAAAGGTCACCAATAGTGACAGAAGGATTCGTTCCTAAAAAGGTCACTAGAAAAGTATAGTCGACGAAACCAATTTCATTGCTAAAGGTCACCAATAGCGACGAAATGATTTGTTGCTAAAAAATCATAGGAACAGTATAAGCGACAAAACAAATTTTTTCGCTAAAGATAACCAATAGCAATGAATAAAGTCGTCGCTAAATAATCACTAAAACATTAACATAAAAGTCACTCTCATTTTTAGCCAAACGGCCCAAAATCCACTATCTCTCCCCCTTCAGTCTCTCTCTTGATTTCCCAAAACCACTTCTACCACTAGGGCCAATATTTCCCCTAGCCATTGGTGCCACTACGCTCTACCGCCACTAAGATCCAATCTCCTTTCAGTCTAGCCGTCACTCACTCTCTTGCCCCCCACTCTCTCTTCTCTCTACCGCCGCTGATCTTCGATATTTCCCCCATAGCCACTAATGCCACCCTACCCTTCCTCTACCTCCACTAACCCCAATCTCCTCCCAAGACATTCCCACCTTACTCTCTCTCCTCCCCGTCTCACTTTAGCTCGATCCGATATCTTTGCACTATGCCATCACCACTACCTCCCTTTCTAGCCACCACGGCTGTCTCCTAACCTCTTTCCCTCTCTTAGCCACCTCACACCACGGCCAAGTATCTCTCTCTTTCATATGTTTTTCCCACTATGTGTATGAGTGTTTATGATGACTAATTTTGAAATATGTTTGGCCGTGTGAGTGTAGAGTTCAAGAAAATTATCGGTGTTGGAAAGAATTGTTAGCCGCAATTTTCTTCCCAGGAGATTAGGTTAGGGTTTATGTATACGCTTTTGCATTGTTTTTTGAATTCTGTAACAATTTGTTTGGCTTATGAGAATTTGGAGGAAAGGAAAGGAAAAGAAAGGAAAACCGTTTGATGTTTTTAGTTAGAGTTGTAATTTTTTTTTATTGAAATGATAGCACTATTTAAATGGATGGAGAAATCATAATTCTCTTTTACGCTTATGTATTTTGCCTCATATTTATGATCTTGTTTATCTTGGTGATTCTTGATTGTTTGTGTCTATTTATTTCATGAAAGACAACATTTATCATTTGTAATATGACTTTAGCTTTGATCTAGTTGTGAGCGGATTTTGTGTTTATAGAATAGGGTTTGGGTTTGGATTGGTAGTTTAAGAGATTTTTTCAAATCTTCATTCCATCATTTCAAAGCTATGATTAGGATTGTGTTCTACTGGTTGTTGTTGGTCAACATTGAAAAATAAGTAATTTGTTGGTTAAATCATGTCTTTGTTTGATGGATATGTGTTATATGTTATGTTTTATATTATGTGTGCAAACGTAAATGCTTTGTTTTGAGTACATGTTAAATTTAAGAAATGGTCTTGTGCAAACTTATATGGTTAAATCATGTTTGTGTTTGGTTTAATGTGATTTTTTTTTTTTTTTTTTTTGTTAGGGCTTTTATTTTTATTTTTATTTTTTTTTGAGGATCCTTTTGCTTACCCTATATTTATGGATTGGTTTGTGGTACTTGATTTGTAGAATACACTGTCTATTTGGAATTTTTTTACCTGTTCTCTGTGGGTTTCGAATGGTATGATGTTAATTTCTTCTTCTTAATCTAATCTTTGGTCTTTTACGTTTTTTTTTCCCCCACATATTGTCCCCCAATTTGATTTGTATTATGGGTTTGGGTTTTTGAATATGTTGCAGTTCTTGAATACCCATTTTAGCACAACTTCAATCAAATTGCCCTGTAAAGCTCGATATTTCAACAAAGATATATAGTAAATGTTCGGTTTATCTTATTTTTCTACAAATAAAATAGGATGCAATGATTTTTTTTTCTTGGTACCATTTATTATTTTTAGAAATTTTGGATAAATTGGTTTGTGGTGGGTTGTGGCTTGCATAGTGTTATAAGATGGTTTGAGTTGATATTGAGAGTGTTTATTATTTTTAGAAATTTTGGATAAATATTGTTGAGTAATATTTGTTTGATTTTTTTTTTTTCAATACTTGTAAGCATTTTATATTGGAAGCATTATATATTGTGATGTCGATAGTTGAATTTGTGGTGAGTTGTTGAGTTGGAGCAAGCGGGTGCTTGCATGGTGTTATAAGGTGGTTTTAAATTGATATTGAGAGTGTTTATTATATTTAGAAATTGTGGATGAATATTATTGAGTTACTTTTGTTTGATTATTTTAATTTTTTTTTTCAATATTTGTAAGAATTCTGTATTGTGATGTTGATAATTGGTTTTGTGGTAAGTTGTTGAGTTGGCGTAAGCAGGTAGCTTGAATGATATTATAAGGTAATTTAAATTGATATTGGGAGTGTTGATTGTTTTGTATATATATTTTTAATTATTAAGGTATATATAGATTTGAGTATGGTAAGCATTAATCAATTTTTAAACTTCCGATTACCTTTACACTTAATTAAAAGACTATGGTACTTGTAAAAAAAAAAAAAGGGTTATGATATATTAAGTGAATCATATATTAGTGGGGTCGGGCTTTATCTAAGTATTAAGGTATATATAGAATTGAGTGCAACGTGACATAGAATTTTGCATTCTTAAATGGGATAGGGCTTTATCTAAGTAGATTAGAGACTTAGATGTTTAAATACATTATGCATAAATTGTTATTATTTTGCTAAATTAACATCTAAATTACATTTGTAATCTGACATAGATAAAAGTTGGATGACACTAGGTAAGACACCTGATGACAGATTAAGTGAACCATATATTAGTGGAGTGAATTCATTTATTGATTTTACAATAGTGGTTGTGGACTCAAGTGGTAATATTTCTTGCCCGTGTATTCAATGTGTGAATTGCTATCAACAATCTCATTATGTTGTGTGTGTCCATTTGCTTCGTCATGGGATTATGCAATTTTACACTAAATGGTTTGATCATGGAGAACCTCGTTGATAATAGCTTAATTTTACATATTTATATCATTATTAGAAAGCATTATCATACATATTTTAAGTTAATTCGTGCATTTTATATTTGGTTTTAGAATAATGCTGAATAATCAATTTTGTGCTTAATTGAATATCAATGCGTGAAATTGTCTTTTGTGGAGGAATGAAATTAAATGAGCGGATTTGTGCAAAGAAGAATGCTAATGGATTTTACTTTTACAAGAGCCATAATGAAGTCAAAGTAGACCAACCCAATGAAATTTAAACTCAATTGGAGTAAGGAATCAAAGGAAATTTGCACCAAATCCAAGTCCAATTTGGACTAGTATTCCAGCTTGCGCACCAATTTGTATTTTGGGCATAACTTTCAGTTCATATGTCCAATTGAGATGATTCAAGTTAGGCTAGAAAGTTATCTTAAAGGCTACAACTCTGTAGTTTACTAAAAGTTCGAAATCAAAATTTAAATGGGCCAAAAACGTCGATTAAGTGAAACCTAAAAACCTGGGATTTTCTCCAAAAGGGAATTCAACTTGTAATAAGATTTTTTGACCTATTTTGTAATAGAATTTCTTGACCTATTTAAAGGCTTTTTAGGGAAAAATTCAGAGGAGAGCTGTCGTAGAATGTAATTTAGGTTTTCTTAAAATTTCTTTACAGTCTTTAGAGTTTTATTTGTGTTATGACTTGCTAGAAGTCTTGCTAAGGCAAGGGGTGAAACCCAACCATTTATTGGTATGTTCATAACAATTATTTTATGGTTTTAATGCTTATTTTATTATGTTTTTGATTGATTTACTCATCTAGAAAAGTGTTTAGTTTTTATAATTCTTTGATTTATCGTAAACTCCGGGCACGTTAAATACTTAGTATTCCCTGCAAACTAATTCGCTAGTTTTGTTTTGCCTAAAATCAATCAATTTCATGAAATTACCTTAGACAATTAATTCTCGAGTTCCTATTGTTAAATCATCCAACTAAAATCATCATTCGTATGAATTTTAGTTGAGTTATAAAATAAATATTGTTAAGACTACCAATAGATGTGTTTTGTGTGGATCCCTAAAGCGCTTTAATATATTGTTATTTTCTCTCAATTTAAATTACCTTTACTAAACCATCAAAATCTCTACAATTAAACTTTATAATTTTAGTTTTATTTTCTTTTTGTTTGCTAATCAATTCCCTTTTCCCTGTGGATTCGACCTTGGACTTATCGAGTTATTACTTCACAATAATCTTGCACTTGGGAGCATTATTTAAGTCGCAACACTCGTGTATCGAACGAAAATATTCATGATAATGAAATGTTGGATGGTGATCATATGGATGGTATAAATGCCTTGGTGAGTGACTGAATTAGAGGAGAACCAAGAAAAGCAAACCAGGATAAGGAAGTGTGTAATTTTGAAAAATTCGAGGAAAATGCAAAGCGTGAGTTAGATTTGGGTTACACTGATTATTCTATATTGATGTTTGTTATTGAGATGTTGAATGTAAAGGTAATTACCAACTTGAGTAATAAGGGATTTGACATGATACTAGAATTGTTGATTAAGTTTTTATCAAAAGGTAACTTGGTTCCAAGGTCAACTTATGAAGCAAAGAAGATATTACGTTACTTGGGCATGTCATACAAGCATATTCATGCATGTAAAAATGATTGCGCACCATTTTGGAAAGAAAATGAAAATCTTGATAAATGTTCGATGTGTGAGGAGCATAGGTACAAGGATACTTATGCTTCCCATTGACACCGAGACTGAGGAGATTGTACATGTCATGACAAAGAGCTAAGGACATGAGATGGTATATAGACAAACATGTGAACGATGGGATAATGAGGCTATTGGTTGATAGTGAGGAGTGAAAAGTTTGATTTGCAACATCTTGATTTCATCATTGAACCTCGCAATGTGAGGCTGGAGTTGGCTATAGATGGATTCAACCCTTTCGGGAACATGAACAACAATTATAGTATGTGGCCTGTCATACTTATCCCATATAACCTACCGCCTTGGTTGGTTATGAAGGTGTCATATTTTATGTTGTCTTTACTTATTTCTAGTCCCCGTCAATTAGGAAATAAGATTGATATTTACTTGAAACCAATGGTTGATGAGTTGAAGGAGTTATGGGAATATGGTCAAAAACTTACGATGTTTATAGTGAAGAGAATTTCCAGATGCATGCAACTTTGTTGTAGACAATACATGACTATCCAGGATTTGGTAATGTGTCTAGGTAAAGGACAAAGGATTATCATTCTTGTTACACTTGCAACGACAAACCATATTCAAAATATTTGGAAAGTAAAATTGGATTCATTAACCATCGAGCCTATTTGGCTATGGATTGCGAAATAGTTAGTTCCACAATGTTTTATTAGAGAAATGGATGAGATATTTAGAGTTACAGGTGGAAAAGATACAAGAGTAGCTAGATAGAATTCCAAATTTAATTTTAGGAAAGAATCCAAGTAACAAGAAGAGACCACATCAACTTATTGGGGAACCAAATTGGTCAAAAGTAAGTATTTTGTACAAGTTACCATACTAGAAAAATAAGAAGCTTAAGTTACCATACTGGGAAAAAGTATTTTGTACAACATTGACGTCATGCACATGGAGAAGAATATTAATGAGAGTACTTATGTACTTTGTTGGGCATTGAGGGTAAAAACAAGGACACAGAAAAGGCACAGATAGACTAGCAAAATACAAATTTTAGGCACTAGTTGCATCTGTATCAACATCCTAATGGTCATATGAGAAGCCTCGTGCTTTCTTTTCATTAAAACCTGAACAAAGGGATGACTTTTTGAAATCAATCAAGTGTTCAGATGGCTATACGGAAAACATATCGAGGTTAGTGAATGCGAGAAATGGTAGACTATATGGTTTGAAAAGCCACAACTGTCATGTGCTATTACAACAAATTCTTTCAATTGGGTTGCAAGGTTTTGCACATAAGGACATTAGTCTTGTATTGTTTGAGTTAGACAGCATCTTTCAAGACCTATGCTCAAGGACCCTAAAGCGGAGTGACTTGGAGAAACTAAAAGAACGTATAGTTCTCATACTATGCAAGCTCAAGAGGTACTTTCCTATAGCATTCTTTGATGTTATGGTCTATCTTGTTGTTCACTTGCCTCAAGAAGACATTCTAGGAAGATCGGTACAATATCAGTGAATGTACCCAATTGAAAAGTAATTAGCTCCATCGTTGCATCAATTAATTGTATTTTTCCCATAGAAAAAAAAATCTATAAATTTAGCTGCATATGTAATCATACTCCCAATGCTTTTTTCTCATAGGTTTCTTAGAAAATTGAAAAAATATGTTTCCAACCGAGCCAAACCAGTAGGTTTGATTGTAGAGCCTTACATTCTTAAAGAATGTATTAATAACTGGTCATTGTATATTGATGGAGTCAAAACTGTGCATAATCAAATGGAAAGAAATCAAAATTTTGGTGAATCTAGCGAAGAATTGACAGTTTTTTCACAGACAATCCGACTTACAGGGGTAGACGGAATAAAATATTTCGTCTCTTTATATAGGAGCACATGTGAGAGCTTTTCATTATTAGTGTTAACAAAACCTAACATAATATTTTTAAATCTCCCTTGATATGAGAAAGCCACTTTCATACCTTTGATTTTCTTTAACTTCTATTGATATTAAGGAATATTTGCCAAGAATGCGGAAGAGTTTTTGGCAAGATATCAGATATGATAAAGTAAAGAAGGAAAAAGATTTTTTTGAGAAGGAGGTGACTTTCAGAAAAGAATGAGAGGAATTGTGGGATATTTAGATGATCTGATGGTAAGTTATGTCTCCTGCCACCAACTCACATGTGCTAGGAAAATTACTTGGGCTTTCAAACTAAAGTTCATGGGTTTATGTCTTTAACATACCCAATAATTTTTAAAATATATCAAACATGATTAGTGCTGCAAGAAATACTCATCAAGGCCGTAACTCAAGCCATCCCAACATACACTATGGGTGTGTTTCAGCTACCTGTAAAACTTTGTGATGATTTAAATGCTCTATGTGCTAAATTTTGGTGGGGTCAAGTTGGGAATGAAAAGAAAATCCACTGGAAAAGTTGGGCCACTCTTTCTCAGCCAAAAAATGAAAGTGGAATGGGATTTAGAGATTTGAGATTATTTAATCTTGCAATGCTAGGAAAACAAGGGTGGAGGTTGATACATGAGAAGGACTCACTTCTTTATAAATGCTTTAAAGCTTGATATTTCCCTTAGTGCCAATTCCTAGATGCAACTCTTTCTCCTAACAGCTCCTTTGTATGGAGGAGTATATTGGCTGCCATGCCAATTTTAAAGAGTGGTTGCTGTTGGAGGGTGGGTAACGGTGAAGAAATTCGGGTAAGAAATGATAAATGGATACCCAATTATCCATCCAATAAGGTGCTACACCCGGTGGTTGAGGAAGTGGAGGATTGGGTAGTTTCAGAGCTTATAGATTCGGATTTAAATTGTTGGAGGTGAGACATTATCATGGAGAACTTCTAGAGAGAGGATGCAAATGCTATTTGCAAAATCCCATTAAGCCGAAGGAGGGTAGCTGATTCAGTGGTCTGGATGCACACAAAAAATGGTGCATATTTGTTTCGGTCTGCCTATCACGTTGCTAGGAGAGTGATGACTACTGAGCACTGGGCAGAGAGTTCTAGAAGTGCAGAGGGACAGTAGATATGGAAGACTCTTTGGAGATTGAAAGTTCCTAGCGAACTAAAGGTTTTTGGGTGGAAAGCTTGCTAAGAAATCCTTCCGACCAGGGTGAGCCAAGCAAAATGAAAAATATTAGATGATGACAGGTGCCATTGCTGCAAAAGAGTTGCTGAGACTTCCATCCATGCTGTTTGGGAATGTGGAGCTGCGCAAGATGTATGGGCTGGAAGCATCACTTCACTGCAAAAATGGACTACGAACTGCCATGATTTCAGGTTTTTATTTAAGTCTTTGATGAGAAGATTACCGAGGGAAGAGTTGGAATATTTTCTGGTGCAAGCGTGGATGATATGGAGCCAAAGAAATGCAGTGATACATGGTGGACAATTAAAGGAACCAGGCTGGCTGAACAGGAGAGCTAAAGAACGTCTTGGTGAGTATAGGAAAGCGCAAGTTACTCTAATGGCTACGAACATTCCAGCAGGCAGCTTTGTATGGCGAGCTCCACCATCAGAGGAGTATAAAATGAACTTTGATGCTGCTGTTTTCTCATACCAGCAATGCTCAGGCTTTGGAGCAATCATCAGGAACTCAAATGGTGAGGTTATGGTGGGAATGTCAGCTAAGGGCTCCTATGTGCATAGCAGTGAGGAGGCTGAGGTCATGGCGTGTCGAAGAACGGTTGAATTCTCCAGGGATGCAGGGTTTTCTAGGTTGATAATTGAAGAAGATTGTCTAAACGTCATGAGAGCTCTATCTGATCCCACAGAGAATAGATCGCTGCTTGGCCATATTTATGATGATATCAAGTTCAACCTTAGAGGAATGCAGGTCCTATCTTTCAATTGGGTAAAAAGAGGTGGAAACATGGTGGCTCATTCATTAGCGGAACATGCTAGGAATTTACTTGAGGATTTGTATTGGATTGAAGATACTCCATTGTCTGCGGCAAATACTTTGTAATGTGATTCTTTACATATCAATGAATGAGTATTGCTTTGCCTTCAAAAAAATAAATAAATAAATAAGTAAAATCAATAATTAAGGAGCTAAATCAATGTGAATTCCAAGTAACTTAGTTTGAATTATTTTCGGTACTTAAACAAATGCCGTAGTAAAAATCATAAAAACTATCTCTTCTTCTAATTATAAAATTAGAGATATGATTGGGTTTATTTATTTATTTTTATGGTTTATTTATACTTGACTCCTCGTCTTTTGTATTGAAGAACTCACTTAGCACAAAAGTCAATAAGTTTAAATAGGATACGTGCAGCAAAATAATAATCCAATTAAAATCTAATTTGTATTATAATTATACTTTTTCCTATGCTTCAACTTTAATATAATATAATATATAGGATAGAATCAAGTTACATTTGGTGCAACCTGAAGCAATATTACACTATTCAATATTTATCATTGGATGCAAATTTTGAAAAATTCAACGATGAATTATATTTTTTTTCCTAATATCCTTTATACTTACTATATTTCAAGAAGATCAAAGATCAATAACTATATCATCAATCAAATGTATAAATATCAAAATTTTACAGTTTAAAATTATACATAAAAGTGGAGTTTATGGATGAACGGTAAATAACATCCGATTGGCATGAATTTTGACATACAAGTTAAAAACATATAATTCAACGATGAGATTTTCAAAATATGAATTCAATAAAAACTTATTAAGTGATATAATACTACTTAGAGTTATAATATATATGATACGTGAGTTGGAGAGGGAGGGACAAGTAAAATTGACTCGTTTTAGTGAGTTGCAGAGGAGACTTTAAAAAAAACGTATAATTTTACTAGAAAAATGTTATGTTCACAATATTTTCATAATAAATATTAAGTGGTAAACCTTTACTAGTTTTAATTTGAGCCAATTGTTCAATTTTTGTAAATTGGTCTAGGCTAATTCCCATATTTAATTTGCTAGCTTTTTTTTTGTTTGGGCCATGATTAAAGATGGGATAAGACCATGATCCTTTTGTTTCTCCCTTGTTCATGTGGAGCAATAAAGTCATTATTCAACAACAACAAAAAAAAAAAAAATTGAGACCACCATTAATTTTTTTTTTCCCTTTACTGATAATAATTAATAAAAATTTGTCACTTAAAATTTATTATGAAATTATTTTTTTATGAACTATTGTGAAATTATTTGTGGATATAAAAGATTGGTCATTTTAATGTTAGTCAAAATTGGGCTATAAACTAGAGCTAAAAGTTGTGTATAGTATACTAAAATTAACCATACGACTATACGAGTAGCATAGTGGCCGCCACGCATAATATACCCTTTGACACGCAAAAGCTGACTACGAGATTGGCGAAATGCTTCGCTTCGGCCGCAAGGCACAAGGCACAGACTGGTATATATAAATAAGGTTCCAACTCAGATACATTTTTTCCTAGTTCCTAGTCCTTGTGGTCGGGTCGGTTTATTCCTGAAAGAGAAAAGAGAAACCCACTAATAACGAAACAAAAGCATTTTAACTTTGCAAAGGACCTGGGGCCCACCTTGCTTTGTTGTCTCTCACCATCGCAACATAAAATCCGCGAGACCCAGCCACAACATTTACCTCTCATCAACACACTCACAGGGAGCCAGACAGACAGAGAGAGAGATCTTTATCCTATTGATCAGGTTTTTTTTCCTTTTTTTTGTTTTTTTTGCAATTAATCTTTTGTTTTCTTGATTCTTTTTCTTGAATCAGAAAGACTAGTTAGGGTTTGGTTGCCAAGAAAATATGGGTCTGGGTGAACAAATTAGGATTTGGGGAAATGGGTTTTTTTATTTTTTATTTTTTAATACATATATTAGGACCAGAGAGCGTAGTAACCCAAAAAGGAATAAAGAAAAAGAAGAAAAGAAACAATTGGTTTGGAAGCTAGAGCTGCATAATATTATTGATTTGTCACTAATTTCTATTGGTAAATAAATGGATGGTTATGATTTTTGTTTTTTGTACAAATTCTTGATCTGATCCGATTAATCACCATTAATAGACTGCTAATTGTTTTCCTCTTCTTTTTTATTATTATTTTTAGATTTTTGGGTGCAGTTATAATTTAGGTGTTGTTTAATTTTGAGTTTGTTGATACAAGCTTTGTGTGTTTGGAATCACAGAATATGAGCTCTCAAGCTCCAAATGATAGAAGAGATCATAGGACTAGATTTCCTGCCCAGGCTGCTCGTCACCAGTGGATCCCTAGAGGATCCACGGCCACCACTGTTGTGAACCAAAACCAGAACCAGAACCCAAACCCAAGCCCAATCCCAATCCAGAATCCAAACCCACCATTGCGCTTCAGTTACAACTACAGAAATGGTGGGGACTCGAACTCTAGTTCTGCTCCACCCGAGAGTCGGGCTGGAGGGAATAATGTTCCGAGGGGAAGGGGATACATGGGTTATCGGCCTTTGAATCAGAGAAAGGATAGGGAGACTCAGGTGGGGAAGGGATTGAAGGACTTGAATTTACCTCAGCTTGTGCAAGAAATTCAGGAGAAGCTGACGAAGGGCACCGTTGAGTGCATGATTTGCTATGACATGGTGCGGAGGTCAGCACCCATTTGGTCTTGCTCGAGCTGTTACTCTATTTTTCATCTGGTTTGCATCAAGAAATGGGCTCGGGCGCCTACTTCTGTTGACTTGTCTGCGGAGAAGAGTCAGGGATTTAATTGGCGGTGTCCTGGATGTCAATCGGTGCAGCTTACATCGCTGAAGGAGATTCGGTATATTTGCTTTTGTGGAAAGAGGCCAGACCCACCTTCTGATTTGTATTTGACGCCACATTCATGTGGAGAACCATGTGGCAAGCCACTTGAAAGGGAACTAGGTGCTGGTGAGAGTGAGGAGGATATTTGCCCACATAATTGTGTTTTGCAGTGCCATCCAGGTCCATGCCCTCCTTGTAAAGCTTTTGCCCTGCCCCGTTTATGTCCTTGTGGGAAGAAAACAATTACAACACGGTGCTCTGATCAGAAGTCTGTTCTTACTTGTGGTCAGCGTTGTGACAAGCTTCTTGAATGTGAGCGTCATAGGTGTGAGCGGACCTGCCATGTGGGTTCTTGTGATCCATGTCAGGTTTCAGTCGATGCCTCTTGTTTCTGCAAGAAGAAGATGGAGGTTGTTCTTTGTGGGGACATGTCTGTGAAGGGAGAGGTGAAAACAGAGGAGGGTCTTTTTTCTTGTAATTCAACTTGCGGAAATAAGCTTTCATGTGGTAATCATGCCTGCTGTGAAGTTTGCCATCCTGGATCTTGTGGAGAGTGTGACTTGATGCCAAGCAGGGTTAATACATGCTATTGTGGGAAAACAAGTTTGCAGGAGGAACGACAGAGCTGTTTGGACCCAATTCCAACCTGTTCTAAAAAATGTGACAAGCTCCTTCCTTGTGGGATGCATAATTGTACAGAGTCATGCCATGCAGGGGATTGCCCACCATGTTTGGATAGAGTTTCTCAAAAATGCCGTTGTGGATCAACTTCTCGAATTGTGGAATGCTACAAAACAGTGATGGAGGAGAAATTTACTTGTGATAAGCCTTGTGGACGGAAGAAGAATTGTGGAAGGCACAGGTGCAGTGAGCGGTGCTGCCCGCTCTCTAATTCTAACAATTTTCTCCCTGGGGATTGGGATCCACACACTTGCTCAATCCCATGTGGGAAGAAGCTACGGTGTGGGCTGCATTCTTGTCAATCACTTTGTCACAGTGGCCATTGCCCTCCCTGCCTTGAAACAATTTTCACTGATTTGTCGTGTGCTTGTGGGAGAACTTCAATCCCTCCTCCATTGCCTTGTGGCACACCTCATCCTTCATGTCAACTCCCGTGTTCAGTTCCTCAGCCTTGTGGCCATTCATCTTCTCACAGCTGCCACTTTGGAGACTGCCCACCTTGTACAGTGCCTATAGCAAAGGAATGCATTGGTGGACATGTTGTCCTTAGGAACATACCTTGTGGGTCTAAGGATATCAGATGTAACAAGCTCTGTGGGAAGACCAGGCAGTGTGGTATGCATGCTTGTGGCAGAACTTGTCATGCACCACCTTGTGATACTTCTCCTGGACCTGAACCAGGTTTAAAAACTTCTTGTGGGCAGACATGTGGTGCTCCTAGGAGAGATTGTAGGCATACATGTAAATCACCTTGTCACCCATCTTCTCTTTGTCCTGATGAAAGATGTGATTTCCCTGTCACAATCACTTGTTCTTGTGGCCGGATAACAGCAACTGTTCCTTGTGATGCTGGAGGCAACATTGGTGGTTTCAGTGCTGATACTTTATATGGAGCTTCCATTATCCAAAAGTTGCCAGTGCCACTTCAGCCAGTGGAAGCTTCTGGCAAGAAAATCCCACTTGGACAAAGGAAGCTCATGTGTGATGATGAATGTGCTAAGTTGGAACGTAAACGGGTTCTAGCAGATGCCTTTGATGTTAATTCAAACTTGGATGCCCTTCATTTTGGAGAGAACTCAGCTGTTTCTGAAATTCTTACAGACCTCTATAGGCGTGATCCAAAGTGGGTATTGTCTGTGGAGGAGAGATGTAAGTTCTTGGTACTTGGCAAAAGCAGAGGAACTACAAGTAGTCTTAAGGTTCATGTTTTTTGTCCAATGCTGAAGGATAAGAGAGATGCGGTAAGGTTGATTGCCGACAGGTGGAAACTTGCTATTTATTCTGCAGGTTGGGAGCCAAAGCGTTTTATTGTGGTTCATGTTACACCCAAATCAAAACCCCCTCCTCGTGTGATTGGGGTTAAGGGTTCCACCAACATAAACACACCCCATACCCCAGCTTTTGATCCTTTGGTAGACATGGATCCCAGACTCGTTGTTTCTTTTCTTGATTTGCCAAGAGATTCAGATATAAGTGCATTGGTCCTGAGGTTTGGTGGGGAATGTGAACTAGTTTGGCTGAATGACAAGAATGCATTGGCCGTATTTAGTGATCCTGCTCGAGCTGCAACTGCTATGAGAAGATTGGATCATGGGTCAGTATATCATGGAGCTGTTGTGGTTATCCCAAATGGTGGTGCAGTAGCGGCATCATCAGCTACTAGTGCATGGGGAGGAGCCAGTACTGCCAAGGAAGGGGGATTAGTGGCAGCTATGAAGGGTAACCCATGGAAGAAGGTTGTTGTTCAGGAGCCTGGTTGGAAGGAAGATTTATGGGGTGATGAAGAGTGGCCTGCTGACAATGCAGATTTGCTGGCATCTGCATGGAAGAAAGAAGCTCCAATTGCTGCTACACTAAATCGGTGGAGTATTCTAGACTCTGAAACGTCTTTGAGTTCATCTGCTGCACCTCTCAGAATAGAGGATCCTGGAAAACAGGCTGCAAGTCATTCAGGTCCAATGCTGGAATCTGATGCAAGTGGTTCAAATTCAGCCGGGCAGCATCAAGATAATTTTAGTGGAACAGAAATGTCTGAGGTGGTAGATGACTGGGAGAAGGCTTATGAGTGAGTGAGAGATGAACAGAAGTGCATAAGTTGATTTTTGAGAAATTGAGGCTTGTGGACAGGAAGATGTGGATTCTAAATGGCCGATTTGCCCTTTTCAGTATATTCTTTTTTTTGTCTTGTTGGGGGCAACTAGTATTTCAAAAAGAGAATTGTAGTGGTTTTTTTTTTTTTTTTTTTTTTTTTGGGGTTAAATCACCTCTTGTTTTATGGGTGTTTTGATATAAAATTTTCTCCCCTTGCTTTCCTGCAGTGAAACTGTGAAGGCAACATGTATATTTGTCGTTTGGAAGGACAAAGATGCTATGGAACTGGATTTTATTAGGATGTTGGTTCAGTGATGTTTTTAAGCTCCATAAGCATAGTGGTTTACTTCGGTTGAGTAGCCATGTTTAAAATCTACAAACGCATCTTACAAAGCCCAATCACAGTTAGCTTAGGAGCCGCCATCTGTTTCAATGCATCTGTGTGAAAAGGAATCTTGATTTCACATTTATCTTCCAAAAATATCTACACTAACTATATAAAAAGAGCGAATGCTCTATGAACAGTGACTTTCGTTTAGTCAAGTTTTTGTTTGTGGAGGGCTAAACGATGGGTTTGGCTGAATGATAAAACAATAAAAAGGAGAGAGACAATAACAATTAAAGGGAGTGAGGCGAAAGGGTTTGGAACTCTCTCTGTATCTCTTCTCCCTCTCTTTTCTCTCTATCATTTTAGGACGACATGACCAAATCGCCTCAACCACAAGTCAAATTTCTATCCCAAAAAAAAAAAAGGGAAGAAAGACTAATTTTTCCATTAAGTATCTCTTCTTTATTTTATTTTTTTTCCTTGTTTCTTCAAAATTTCCTTTTTTTTTTTTTTTTTTTTTTTTTCTTAAGATCTGTGTTTGTATTTATTTCCTTGTGGGTTTCAATCTTTGATTGTTTGCTAATACGGGTCTTTTAGGTTTTGATAAAAAAAAAAAAAAAGGAGATTTAGTTCCATTTTGGGTATTTTCAGCTTACACAAGAAACAAAGATGGGAGTGGGTGAAAGCGACAAATAGAGAGGGGTGAAAGACGAGAGATGTCATTAGTGATAGCAGAGCTGAAAGAACTCTTGAGTTTCTCTCACCGAGCCACACTCTATTTGCTGAAAGAGCAAAGAGGGTTTTGCCTACTTGGATGGAGAGGGCTTTTCAACTATTGTACGAATCAAAGGTCTGGTTTGTGGCTTTGGTTTTTCTCTCAACTCATACCACAGGTATTTACATTCTCTAAATTTATCTTCTTTATGATTTCCTTGATTTCTTCTTTTCATTTGCTTATATGGGTATTTTGGGTTTCCTTTCCTCTTAACTTTTAGCTGCTGGTTTCTCAAAAAAAAAAAAAAAAAAAAACTTTTAGCTGCTGGGTATGGAGTTGTGTGCGCGTGGGTTTCTCATTTCTAAAGATATTGAAAGAGGGAGAGAGAAACAGATCATAAAGAAAGGGGATTTGGTTCCATTTTTGGTATTTTTGGCTAACACACTATAGGTAAGTGCTCTCTCTCTCTCTCTCTCTCTCTCTCTCTCTCTCTCTAATATTTCCACTTTGAAGTTTCACTAATCATAATTTGGTTCCATTTTTGCCTAATCCCATATCATTCTCTCTATTTTTTAACAACGGGAAAAATTAGACTGATGATACAGACCTATACACTAGAGACAAAACCAATTTTGCCAAAAAGAAAAGGTACCTACTCCATTCGATCGTAAAGTCGCTGTTTTTCCATCAATTTCATAGCAAAATTTGTGCTTTATGTTTCTCTCTATGCATATAAATGAATGATCCTACCTGTAGAAAGAATTAAAAGAACCGTACAAATTATAATGTTCTAGAATAATCACATAAATTATACATTCATTAATATAATTATCATACATTACTACATCTATTTGTAAGAATCATTTAAAAAGGCCAAAAACCTCAAAATGTGACACTATTGGGATATTTTTTATTTGAGTCCAATTGATGCTCTCTCTACATTAGAGTGGAAAAACTTGATCTATTGGGATTTTATTTTTCATTTGGGTCCAACTGAGCCTTCTGTCAAGTTAAAGAAGATTACAAGAAACTAAGGTCATTTGGGATCATCAAAATCGTTCGATCCTACTATCCTGAACGATCGCAAAGATTCTTGAAAGATCCGGATCATTTTGGGTAGGTGAGATCGTAAAATCGTAGGATCTAGATCGGAATTTTGACAACCATGCTATCAGGGCACTTGTTAAGAAATATTTAATTATTTGTTGCAACCAGTCGCGTGTTGTTGTGTAATGTACGGAAAAGTTTAACATAATATTATTTTTTTATCACTTTTATTTCGTGTATAAATATGAAACTCAATAAATATGATAAATATTTAAATATTTATTATGATTGTGTTTATTGTTTAAAATATAAAGTCATACATTTTATGAAAAATTATTAGGTACTTCCGGAATACCATAAATGTGTAATCCCAATTTTCACATGAATAGTGGGTCTCACCATGAATTTAATTAGTGTAATCTACCATTTATATGAGAGGAGGGAGTATGCATTTATGATACTCTGGGAGTACACAATAATTTCCCACATTTTAGTATTAAGCATTTATTATGATTGTGTTTATATTTGAAATTTTATATTCTAACATTTAAAGAATATATGACATGCTGAGATTCTAATAAATGGTTTAAATATATAACAAAATTTAAATTTATTGATGTATAAAATTAAAAATTTTAAAATTTTAAAATATATAAAAATATTGATGTATAAAATTGTAAAACATGTCATATTTCAAAAGAAACTACAAGTTAAATTTTCTCCAAAAAAAAAAAAACTACAAGCTAAACATATATATATATATATATATATATATATTTGTTAAAGAAATATGATCCACTGATTTTTTTTTGAGAAACCATGATTCACTGAATTGAATAAAGTGTTTTTATGTAATTTGCTTTTGATATGTTACGACCCATGCTATGTACGGCATAATTAAAACTTTAACTAAAAATCGGTAACTATATGTTTCAAAAAAAAAAAAAAAAAATCAGTAACTATATCTTCTCACAATAAAATAAAATAAAAAATCGGTAACTATATAATCAGAGGTGGAATGTGTGTGGAGAGGGGGGGGGGGGGGTGTGGGGTA
This sequence comes from Quercus wislizeni, assembly GCA_023055345.1. Taxonomy (NCBI): domain Eukaryota; kingdom Viridiplantae; phylum Streptophyta; class Magnoliopsida; order Fagales; family Fagaceae; genus Quercus; species Quercus wislizeni. The sequence goes on from JALGQJ010000003.1 coordinate 26,434,455, forward strand.
CTTTTGCTAAGTTTTTTTTTTTTTTTTTTGAGAAACAGTACTTTTGCTAAGTAAAGAAGGAAAAATGATCATGTGTTTTTTAGTTTCATGAGCATGTGGGTGTCTCTGTTTGTTTAACTGTAAAATCTTGGCCATGACCCTCCTTCACTTTTCAAAAATCCTTCCTCTCTTTTGTATTTTTGGTAAAAAATAATAATAATTTTGGACATAAATTTAAATAATGGCCCTCTTAAGTTTTCACTAAAACCATGTAATGCATTTATATAGTTGAAATAATGCATTTTTTTTTCCCTCTAATTGCTCTTATGTCATACATATCTCATTAAATTAAACTGTATTTGATTTATAACATATGTAATTTAATTATGTTTTATTTTTATTAAATTGACTTATATATTTTTAGACATATCAGGACTTACTTTTTTTTTCAAAGATGTAAATACTTAGTTGATGTAAATATTTTTGCTTACATAAGAAAATATTATATGTTAAATCAAAATTACAAACATTCTTAATGTATAAGCAATATATGTATATATATATATATATATATGTGTGTGTGTGTGTGTGTGTGTGTATAGCTTGGCCCCCGCTGACAAAATTTTCTTGCTCTCTGTCACTGTATATGATAATGAAAAAAAATTGAAGAGTAATGCTACAGCCACAAACTATTTTACAATATTTTTACAAATTATTGATGTGGCCAGTTTATTATTGGTTTTCATTTAGACCCGCAATTAACATCACTTTTTCATTTACCAATAACCACTTACCACATAAGCAGTTTGCGAAATTTTTGGTAAAAAAGTTTATATCTCTAGTATTACTCAAAATTGAATATATTTAATAAGGAAAGCAAAGTAAAAGAAATCGAAAATGAATAAGTTACCATAATCATTATGTCTAAGTAAGAAAATGGTTATTTTTCTTAAGCATTATCTTGCAAGAATTATAAGCTAATTGCTTTTTTCTTTTCAAAATTAGATTTTGTCTATCCAAAAAATTGATAAAACAATAGAAAAAATAAGAACAATTAAGCTATTTTTTCTATCTAAAAAACCGTTGCCATTTGGTGCAACTACTTGATAATTAAACTAAATATCTATTTGGTGCAATCACAATTTCTAAACCCTATTTTTAATTTTTTAAATCCTCATGAAAAGTGAAGTAAAATAAAACAAAATTGAATTAAGTTACCATAATTTAGTATTAGTAAGAAAATGTTTATAATTTATTTTAAGGATAATCTCACAAGACATATGGGATAATATGTTTTTAGATTGTGTCTATCCAAAGAATTGATAAATTAGTAGAGATAATAACAATGAAGGTATTATTTCTATTTAAAAAATTTTTACAATTTGGTGCTAATAATGAAATGGGATATCCACTTTTTTATTTTAGGAAATGGGATATCTACATTCCACTTGAAGCAATCATATAGTTTCTAAACCCAACATAGTAAGTATATATTTATACTACTATTTAAGAGGCTTTCCCTGTTTGGATTTCTCATTTTTTTAGTTCAAAAATGTCCCTACACCCCTATGTTTAAGTAGAGACAAAATAAAAGAACAATTCGGTAAAATGCAATTCTAACTTTCACTAAAACATTTCCTAAAAAATAGGGCAAGTTTTCTGTTAATTGTCAAATTATTTTATCCACTTATAAATTAAATTGTCAAAATAAAAATTATATATATAAAATAAAATCACAGAGTTTTTTTTTTTGCTAAAAGAAAAGCCTTATCGCACGCGCAAAGCGCGTGTGATGAGGCTAGTATGATTTAAGATCTTGTAAACAATTGGATAATATTTTTTGAAGACACAAAATTATTTAATGAAATATCATCAAATAAGCCTTAAATTGTGTTAAGACTTAAGAGTTGATCCAATAAATTTTTTTTTTTTTTTTTTTGCTCTCTTTATATTTACCATTTTTTTTTAATTGTATTTTTTTTTTTCTTGTTGGCTAAGTAGTGTTAATTTAACCAATGATTAAACATTATGCAAACGGTTATTTTGTGTTGGCATTGGGCGGACGAGTAAAACGAAACAAAAAAAGGTAACGAAAATGAAGGAGATCCAATATAAAATGGTAGAAGATGTCAAGATGATTTGGAATAACGTAACATGTCCACCACTTCTACTTCTTTCTCCTCCCCCAACAACAACAACGTGAAACGTAAACGTACATGTGATTTTGATTTGTTTTGATTTGCTGTCAATTTTTATTTTGTTAACAAAGAATGCAAGACATATGTAAAGCCATAAAACCAGTCAAAATCATGCAAACAAAACCATTCATCACATTGCATGTGCACTGCTCCTACTTCTTTCGATCACCTCCATCCCCACAAACACTTAGCCATGTGGTTTTAATTAATATCTTTATCATATTCTCACAGATTTTCTTCTCTTATATATTTCTATGTTTCCTTTTTTTTTTTTTTTTATACATATGTTAGCTTTAATTGAAGACTCTCCTAGGTGTCACTGTCAGTCCAGCATTCCCTCTCTTCCACTTATTATATAACTATTCAGAAACAAACAGTGTTTGTTCTAGACTCAGCCAATCCAATCAATAAGAATCAGCAGTAGAGAAGAATTGGACAATGTTGCAGTCTCTTTCTCTGGGGAGGATCATCCACTTTGTGATTTCTGTTCCCTCTATGGTGCATTATTGGTTCCACCGTTTGGCAATCCCATACATGTCTTTTACATGCATATAACTTGGTTCTCTTCCGAAGTTCATCTTTTCATTATCTTCTCATTCTATCTATCAATACATGGATTCTCCACAAAGCCTTGGTACCTTCTCTGATGAGTTTAAGGTAATTGGGTTTTCTTTTCTAATAGTAATTTATTGTTTACAAATAGATACATAAACTTGTAGAAGCAGTGATAGATCTTTCTCTCTATTATTATTATATGGCTAAGCAAGGAATTTGGTAAATATTTCCTCTTTTTTTTTTTTTTTTTTGGGTGTTCAAATAAGAAAAATGATACTACTTTGATGTTTGCTTCACCATTAATTTTGCGTGTCAATTTAATGACATGCAAAATTATAAAAACTTTTGAGTAGGGGGATGGTTCCAACTTGTACAGCCATCAAGTAGCTCCAGATTAACATTATTGAGATATATAAACTGTTAAAAAAATACAATTTCTTATAGAATTTCTCTTTGCTCAAGAAATATTACAGAGGGAAGATTACTTTTGTTTAGAGAAAGTAGTTTTACTTTTACATAATAAAAAATAATTGGAGTGTATTTAATAATGATCAGTTCCTTTTCCCCTCATCTGAACAATAATTTTATTGATGGTGCAAACTTGGGCTTCATAACCCAGGGTCTAAGATATAAATGGTATTCGAATAGAAATATGACTAGTATGCTGCCCCTGCACAATTACTGTTCTGTAGGAAGATACTGGGATGTTGGCAGGAGTCTCCAACCTTATACTTTATACTGTAGTAATGAAATTGTCCCTATACATTTTTTTTTCTTCTATTGTATTTATACCATTTTAAAGTATCTGAGTGATTGAACAAAAATCTGGAAATGATAACACATTACTTTTCTTGACTGTTAATTAGGCTGAATTTATTGTAGATGTTTTTAGTTAAGAAAGAAAGCAATGGCTTAGCAGCAGTTCATATGACACTGAGATAGCCCAGGAAATTCTAGGACTGTTTAAAATAGTATGTACAAACGAGATCCTATGCCATGGTAAAGTTTCTGCTTCATGTATGAAAGCTTAGTAGCACAAAGTTCTGTTATAGCTTTGACATTGAGCACCTTATCTAATGTATGGGGCATTATATAAAAGTTTCTATAGGAGATTCTTTAAGAAAGGCATGGGAGTATTATACTCCAAATAATGCTCAGCGTTGACATAAATTCTCATGTAATGAGTAGTTTGTTAACTAATTCAAATACAATTACAAGACTGCTATTTGTTCCTGATCAAGAAGATGTTTATTAAGATTGAACTATTTCTTAAGGGTAGAACCGTAGTGTAACCCATAGGTGTTTAAAGTTGAATACGTGTGCATTTATGCCTTTTTGTTACTCTAAAGTAAATGCTTGGTCTACTAATTTGGTTAGGTTTAAAGCTCTTTCAGCATCATTCTCTAATGATCCATTTTTATGTCTACAATAAAGATCTAGGCTTTGATGCAAAAAATGGGAACAGACGTAGCAAATAATGGATGAATGAAACAGATATTTAGATAGCTTGGCCTTTTTGAATATATCTGAAGGCAAAAATGTGAGGAGATATTTATTAAGTCTGTTAGTTAATTACAACTGCAGCATTTTCTCATAATTTTTTGGTAGTGTGATCTGTGTTTCTAACTTGATAATGTGCACAGCGGGAGACATGGAAGCACACACTCCTTTTCTCATTTCAAAGCCTTGGAGTAATTTATGGTCAAATAAGTACAGCTCCCTTATATGTCCTTGGGACAATTCCTGCAAATGATCTCAAATCAGATGAGACTGTATATGAGCTCTTTTCCTTTATTTTCTGGACAATGACCATCATTTCATTACTGAAGTATGCCTTTATAGTTCTGAAGGCTGATGATGATGGAGAGGGTAATTTTCTCTAGTACTGTAAATCATTTTAGCAGGATTTTGCCTCGGAAGAATTATTCACGCCAACAAAATTATTGCAGGTGGTACTTTTGCTTTGTATTCACTATTATGCAGGCATGCCAAAGTAGGCCTGCTTCCAATTGACACGAGTGCTAATGAGGTTATGCAGTATGAAGTGAGAAGCTCTTTCAAGGTCAATGTTAAATCAAGGGCTTGGAGGGCCATAGCAAAACATAAAAGTAGTCACTACTTTATATTGTTCTTGGCTCTGTTTGGTTCCTGCATGACAATTGGGGAAGGAGTGCTTACTCCAGCTCTCTCTGGTTTGGCATTTTAGATTTACTTTCAGCAGTTTATTTCTTCATAACATGATTAATTTGATTTAAGCGTAATTTAATTGTTTTCTTTTTCTTTTATTTTTTTCAGTGTTATCAGCTTCATCAGGTATTCAGAGATCATTGTCGTATATGTCACATAAATGTAAGAACTAGCAATAGGACATAAATTTGATTCAAGAAACAAAGGATTACTGTTATGCATTATTTAATAGGAATGTCAATTATCAGTTTCATTTTATATTATACCTTGTGGCTTTCCAGATTTTTCATCCCAAAGGAAACAGGAGTCCATCTCAAACGCTTTAGAAAGATGTAAGTACGCTACCATGTAATGAATCAGATGTAATGTACAAATAGTTTTTCGTCTTTTTATTTCCTATGAAACTATAATTAGTGTATATCTGATACTTAATTCTGAACCTAATTCTGAACATCATATTTCATTGTATGTAGCACATTGCTTATAAGTGACACCTAGCTAAACATGTCCTCCTTTTATTGATTCTGGGCTCTGATGCTGTGCATCGCTTGTATCTGTGCATGATCAATTCATGAAAAATGACTGATTTTTGCATTGATTGTCAACCCACCACAACCCTCCCGCCCTCCTCCTTTGGCCAGGATTGAGTTTATTAACTTTTCTTTTTCTCAATACTTGTTGTGAATCTTTCTACTAAAGGTCTTATACATTATACTTGAAAATGTATCCTTCAATCAAGTGCATGCTTGCACTCTCGTGGAATATGTGCTTAATTGTGCTTGACCCTTTTACCAAAATTGGCCTAGGAAAATTTCTTATTGTAGCGATCCTCTTTTCATCATTATTGATTTGGTTCTTGTAAAAAAAAAATTGAGAAAATTATTTTTATCTTTGGTGAATCAGAAAGTGGTTTTGTCCTAACTCCTAACCACTATATCTAGTTTTTGTTTCCATCATAGGAAAGTGATTCAGTATTATTTTTTATTTTTCTGTTCAAGAGAGAAATAATTTATTGACAAGGTAAGTTATTTTTAAAATTTTAGTTGGTTTAAGAACTGTTTTATTCAAATCGTTGTCTTATGTAATCTTATAAAAACACTTTTTATTTATCATACCTCTTGTGGACTAGAAACTTGCAGTCATGATCTAGCCTTCTCTTTCCATTAAATGGGTTCTAATCGTCATATAATCTTTATACATCTTTGGAGCATGAGTACATCTAAACCATCTTGAGTAATTTACATGTTTCTAAAAGATAAGACATACAATTCTATTGCTCAAATGTTTCAAAGTTTCAATTAGGTGAATGTGACTCCTCTTTCTAGATGACATTTCTCTTATAGGGTTACTCATGGATTTAGATAGCTCCCTTACTAATCAGCCTATTTCCCTTAACTTTTACTATTTGTTTCAGATGTACCAGTTCCCACTGCATGTGCTATATTGGTATGCCTTTTCATGCTGCAGCACTATGGGACTCATAAGATTGGATTTATGTTTGCTCCAATTATCATTATTTGGCTTCTATTTATTGGTGGAGTGGGCATATATAACATCTTTTACTGGAACAAACAAATCATCCATGCGATCCTCCCAGTATACCTGTACAGATTTGTGAGAAATACTGACATTGGTAGTTGGAGATCATTAGGCAGCATCATTCTATGTGTAGCAGGTCATTTCTTTAGTCATGTTCTCATATTGTTAATTATTAATATTGGTAACAGAAAAATGTGCTTATTTCTTTATTAGAAGGTTCTTGGTTGCTTCACAAGATGCCCTACTTTTGCAGGATCAGAGGCCATTTTTGCAGATCTCGGCCATTTCTCAAAGAAATCAATCAAGGTATTCAATACAGCTCTCCTTTTTTTTTTCTTTTTTTTTTTTTTTTTCCCTCCCCACTTTTAGGATCTATACATCAGAGTTACAAAGAATTTGTGGATGATGCCTCTGCTGCAGATTGCATTTGTTTGCTTGATTTATCCAGTTCTTATTTCATGCTATGCGGGTCAGTCTGCATATATGTCCAAAAACTTGCATGTTGAAGATTTTAATAATCTCACTGAATCTGTACCTCGTAAGTTGTTTACTTTGCTTTCATTTTTTACTGTGGTTTCTTTATCTGCAAATTGTATTTCTGATGCACGGGAGCACTTTGCAAGTCCAGGGTCTATTCGCCATTTCTTTAGTGTATTATCCCTATTTGCCTCAGTTGTTGGAAGCCAAGCAACCATAACAGCCAGTTTCTCCATCATAAACCAGTGCCTGGCACTTAATTGTTTTCCAAGAGCCAAAGTTATTCATACATCAGATAAGATACATGGGCAAGTATACATTCCAGATGTCAACTGGTTATTGATGATTCTCAGCCTCACAGTCACAATTGGTTTCCATGATATTGTGAGAATTGGTAATGCAACAGGTACACGTTCCTAACAATATCCCATGATTTTTCAAGAAGATAATTAAAGTGATTATAGATTTAACATATAGGACAAAAATTTATGACTGGAACAATTTGGAACTAATGAGTAATGACATGGTCAAGAGGATTGTCAAAGAAAAGTTGATAAAAAAACATTTACAAAAAAAGTGACCAAAATATAAATGTAAGATGAAAATTGAAATAGTTGTTTAGTTCTAGAATAACTCCTGAAATTTTCTCAACTTATATCTCACAGGTTCGGCTGTAATTTCTGGAATGCTTATAACAACTTTTCTGATGTCTCTTGTAATTGCTCTGTACTGGGAGAAGAATTTTTTTCTATCTGCATGTTTTCTGATATTCTTTGGCTTCGTTGAGACCATGTATCTGTCAGCTTGTATGCTGAATTTTCACAAGGGAGCCTGGTATCTGGTTGTCCTTCTGGCCTTGTCATTGACATTAATGCTTGCATGGCATTATGGAACTGTGAAGAAATACGAGTATGATTTACAAAACAAGGTATCCACAGAGTGGCTTACAGAACTTGGTCCTGGCCTTGGAGTTTCTAGGATACCTGGAATTGGCTTTATTTACACCGATATAGTGACTGGAATCCCAGCTTTCTTCTCACATTTCATTGCCAATCTACCTGCATTTCATCAGGTGCTCATTTTTGTTTCCTTCAAGTCTTTAGCTGAGCCTCATGTCCCCCCAAGTCGAAGGTATCTTATAGGCCGGGTAGGACCTAAAGATTATAGAATTTATCGTTGCATTGTTAGACACGGGTACTGTGATCACATTAGGGATACAGATGACTTCGAGGAAGAGATCATTCGTTCAATTGGAGAATTCATTTCCATGGAAGAAAGTGATTTCGAATCCTTGACGTCTCCCGAAGGAAGAATGATTGTTATTGGAAAGCCATTGCCAGGACAAAATGCTTTGATTCCGCTAGATGATACCGACTCAACTGTTGGTTCTGCTAGCTTGGCAAACAATGACTCTCAGATAAGTCCATTGGATAAAATTGGTGTTCCTGTAAAGAAAAAGGTCAGATTCATGTTGCCTCAAAATTGTCCTCAAATGCGGGTATCTGTCAGGGATGAGCTACAAGAACTAATTGATGCCAGGGAGAGTGGTACTGCATATTTCCTAGGCCAGTCACATTTAATAGTGCGTGAAGGCTCAAACTTTCTAAAGCGATTCCTGATCAAGACTTATATTTTTTGTGATAAAAACTGCCGACAACCTCCAGTGGCCCTGAACATTCCTCATGCTGCTCTAGTAGAGGTTGGTATGGTCTATACCATATAACTTGTACGCCATTGTATTTTAAGTTTATAACAGTGTAGACAATGAGGAATAGACTGAGAAAAAAAAAGGGGGGGGGGGGGGGGGGGAATTCCCTGATTTATGTAGTAGTTTTAAAGGATCTAAAAGGAGAGGAAAAAAGAATTATGTGTGTTTGGTGAGCTTCTTTGTTTTTGTATTTGTTGACATCCCAAGTATGGGGAACAAAAAAAAGAGTATTACTTTAACCAAGGTATGTGGTCCGAACAACCAAGCATGACCAAGGTTCTGTTTAACACTTAGAAGAATGATATGAAGTATTAATTTACCCATAGTATGTGGTCAGATGAACCAAGCATGACTAAGGTTATGTTTAATACTTAAACCAATAATAGGAAGTGTTAATTTACCCAAGGTATGTAGTCCGAGAAACGAGGCATGACCAAGATTCTGTTTAATACTTAAACAAATAAGAGAAAATATCAATTTACCCAAGGTATGTGGTTTGAGGAGCCAGACATAACTAAGATTCTGTTTGATACTTAAACAAACGTTAAGAAGTATAAATTTACTCAAGGTATGTGGTTCGAGAAACCAGGCATGACCAATATTCTATTTAATACTTAAACAAATAATAGGTGTAACGCATAATGTCATAAACAAAAATATGGCAGAAAAGACTTTCATTAATAATAATACATTTATAGGTTATTTACATTATATGGATACTTGTGTTGTAAGTATGATTGTTGTGTTTAATATAAAGTAATGGTTGGCAATTTATGTATCTTTCTTGCTTTATATATTGATTATATGACATTCATTGCAAAGAGTAAGCAAGAAATTATAAAGTTGAAGTCTTTGTTAAGTAATGAATTTGAAATGAAGGTTCTTGGAGATGCCAAGAAAATCCTTGGAATAGAAATTCACCATGATAGAAGAGCTAGTAAATTGTGTTTGTCCAAGAAAGGGTATCTTAAGAAGGTATTGGAGAGGTTTAGAATTCTTGAAGCCATGCATTTCAAATTATCCTCATAGTTATACCTAAGTTCAGATGAGAAGTTAAAGAGTATATATCTAAAGTGTCATATGCTGATGTAGTTGGGTGTCTCCATACTTCATGGTAGGGGTGTCAATGTTCGACCCAACCCGCGAACACAACACGAACCCGATACGGGTTTTTTCGGGTTAGGGTTGGGCCTTAATAGGTTTGGGTCATAAACGGGTCAACCCGAAAGCGACACGATAAGAAACGTGTCATAAGCGGGTCAACCCGCGTAATCTGCAATAGACATGTTTGACACGCCAATTTATTTGTGTCAATCTGAAATGACCCATTTAACACAACCCGTTTAACTCGTATAACAAATAAATATTTATTTTATTTTAGATTTGTCAAATGCCTTTTATATCCAACATATATTTTAAATTTAAAAAGAAAAGTGAGTAATTACAAAAATTTACAAGGGATATAATTGAAAATTGAAACTTTACATACCCTAGAACTATTAATACTTTTTTTTTTTTTTTTTTGGCATAAAACTTGCACAAATGAAATTGGATGAGCTTGTGGAAGATGTTATGAATTTGGACATCAACAAAGAATCTATGGATGTAATCATGGTCATAGTCAGGATTAGTATACTGTTTGCTCAAATTTTTTCAATATTGATACTTAGCATTTGGCGAGTTCCAAGGATATTATATTTTTTTTGAACTATGTTATTTTATTTTTGTTAAACTTTGTTATTTTGAATTTGGGTTGAAGTGTATGCATTTCTTTTGGAGTGTAAAGAACTCTTATTTTCTAGATGTATGTTATATTTTTATTGAACTATATTATTTTGAATGTAGGTTGAAGACTTGAAGTGTATGCATTGCTTTTTGGGATGTAAAAAAAAATTATTTCAAGATGGATGTTATATTTAATATTATGCAAGTTGAAATGGGTTGTGTTAAATTCATGTCAACCCAATACGACTCGTTTATTAAACGTGTCAAATGGGTTGGGCAGGTCAACCCGCTTTATTAACAAGTCGGGTTAGGGTTGGAGGATCATGACACGATTATTAAATGGGTAGGGTTAGGGTTGAGACATTTAGTCGAATACCCCTACCTCGATACGACACGAACCCGACACGCTAACCCGAATTGACACCCCTACTTCATGGTGTGCATTGCGCATGAAATCTCTCATGCAATCAATATGGTCAGTAGGCATATATGGCAGCTCTAAAAAAAATTATTGGAATGCAGTAAATTGGATTTTTAGATATCATATAGATACTTGTGACTATAGCATTCTATTTGACGGGAGAGCTTGTATAGATATGTGAATGCCAATTATGTAAAGAATCTTGATTTTAAGAGTTCCATGATAAACTATATGTTTAAGTTTCCTATTGGCATGATTTGTTGAAACTTGAACGTCTATTATGCAAAATGTAGATTGGCTTGAAGGACTAGTTAATGAACTTGCTTTAAAGTAAGACAGTATGACGTAATATTATGACAGTTAAAGCGCACTTAAATTGGCAAAGAATCAAGTATATCACACAAGAACAAAGCAAACTGGTGACATAGATTTGGATTTGAGTGGGTCCAAATCCAAATTCTTTGTTTGGATAAGTTGAAAGAGTTGAATTTGGATTTGGAGGGTCCAAATCCATGGATTTGAAATCCTCTCACAAACCCAAGAATTTAGAAATCCCTCACCTCACGCTTGCACTCTATTCTCAGTACTTCATCGGCTCTAGCAACTGTCACGCTCTTTCTTCCTCTATTTGCAGTACTTCTTTTTCTCTTTCTTGCAGCAAGGTTTGTTTGTCAACTCTTTTCTTCCTCTTTATCCTCTCTATCTCTCTTTCTACTAAATCTGAATCATAAAGGCTCTGGGGTTTTCTGTGGATTTCTTTTTTTTTTTTTTTTTTTGTGTGTGGGTTTGTTTGGGTTTCGTTTGATTGTTTGTGTGTTTTGTTTCATAGTATTTTCAATGATTTGTTTTGGGTTTGTCTTTATTTTCTATTTCTACTTTCGTTTGTGGGTTTGTAGTGCAAATTATGTGTTTGATGAAATGCTTCTATGTGTTTGATGAAATGCTTCTATGGAAATTCATGTGAAATTGCTTCTTGGGCATGCTATTCATGACACAAAAGCTTAGAATGTTTAGAAATTACAACCCATTCTTGTTTGGAATACGGACCACATAGTGCTCATCGGCAATCATGATGTCCAGAGTAGCCCTTGTGTGATGGTTCCATCAAAGTACTTGACGCCATAGGTGAGGATCATATCAGGGCAGTAATTCTCAAGTTCGTTGGCACAGCCATCGCAAGAGTGACATGCTCCAACCATGCAGCCAACACCAACTTTGTCTCCAACTTTGGACTTTTGTACCTTGCTTCCCACTTCTGTCACTACACCCATAATCTCATGCCTACATTGTCCAATTCAGTTCACATGATTTTCATATTGGATAATAAAAAAATTAGAAATTAAGTCAAATCCATTCACTGATTTCATCCAACAGACACATAGGAAATATCATCGAACTTGGCATGTTTTGGTGTGTTGAATTGAAAAGGTTCTTAGATTTGAGAGAAGTGCAATATAAGTGCTAATTCATCCGCAATTGATTTTATGAGTTTCAAGTCTTCTCCTACTGTAAATTCAATACTAACAATTTTCTATTATTCACTGCAATCCTAGCACTGCAGCGTACAGCTTCTATATAAATTAAAAATCTGGTTGTGCATTTCATTTGTAGTAAGACTAATCTTACATAGATAATGTGGAGGCTACAGAAACTTGAATTTGTAGAATAGTCAAATAAGTGGTGCGCTAACAAAATGGATCATATGTATTTTGTGTGGCTATAAAAGCACCAGATGATGATTGGTTGATTAAACTTGGGAATGGATAAAACCAAAGTCTTTAGATAATAAATATCATCTAAGAGACCTTGCTAAATGCCTACATATATATCAGTATCTCTGTATCTTTTACCTCGAGCAGTTTGCAAATAATATTTGCTAATATTAGCAAGAACTAAAAAGTACAAAATAAAAGTGCCTGTTCAAATTTATGTTAGGATATAAGGTTCTGATTGAGAACAAGTATAGAGTCCAGCTTGTTCAAATTATTATTTTTGTATGATTGGTATAAAAAAATTACTTTTTTGTGATCTGTTTATTTTGTTTGTACTATGTTTTTACTGTGTTTGTACTGCTCATCTTGTTTGTACTATGTTTTTTTCCTTTCTTGTTGCTAATCTAAACATTTTTTTAGGATGTTGACAGATTTGATCGCAAGGTCCAATACCAAGTACCAGATTTGAAAACTTTAGAGTAAATTTTTTAGTTTGTGGTTTTGAATGTTGTGAAAAAAAAAAAAAAAAAACCATGCATTTGGATGTCCTCTCTAGTTGATATAAAATATTTTAGTTGTCAATAGCTGGCAAGATATTTTTTTAGTTGGCTATGACTAAAAATTTTTAATCATCATCTTGTTAATTGGATTATTAATATTACCTCATGTATTTAAAATTAAAATGTAGAATGATTAAGAAAAATAATAATTAAAAAATATATTATATTGATCTTAAATCTAAATCCAAATCCAAATCCAAATTTACATATCCAAACAATGAAATTTTAAATGATGAATTTCAAATCCTTCATTGTTTAAAAAGATCCAAACAAAGAATTTCAAAATCAAGGGATTTCAAATCAAGGCATTTTAAATCAATGGATTTTAAATCCAAATCCAAAACCAAATGTTGCCATCCAAACCCAACCTAAGAGATATTTCTTTTTCAAAGATCCACACTAACAAGAATGCCTTTGACATGTTGATAAAACTAATTAAGAGGAATAAGTTCAATTGTTCAAGCACTACTTGGGCTTAACCAATACCTACAGTCTATGATACAATGAAGGAGTATCGATTGTGAGGCTTAATCAAATACAATCTAAGATAGAGATTGTTATGATGCGGCTTGAATTTTCTAGAGGTGCACTACTGAATTAATGTATGTAGGATTTGAGTTTCTTAAGAGAGTCCTTGTGCCATCATTATAATCTTCCTATTTTACAATAAAACTCGGTCAACAATCATAAACTTCCTATTTTACAAAAAAAATCAAGGAACTGGTCTTAGTGCAACAGTGTGAAAGTCCAAACGGTCTTTGTACAATTTATCTTTTATCCTAAAAAATAAATAAATAAAGATGTGTGTAACCAGATGTAACTCCTACCCAAAAAGTGAAAAATCGAAAGCCGAACAGGGAAAAAACTCGTGTATCTCTTTAAGTTCATAATGATTGGAAGTTGCATTTTATTCTCGTTTGACATGTTGCAGTCTAGCGCGCACAGCAACACAGCCAAATGATGCGACCATGGCAACCAGGTACCCAGCTATTGCTCCATAACTCACACAAATGGGCCATTCCTACATAAGGAAAAATATTTCAGGCATCAGTAAGATCATATACAGCACAAAAAAATGGTGGTTTGAGAACAGGCAACTAGAGCAAACATCTATAAAAAAAATCATCAATTGAGGTGAATTATGAATGATTCGAAGGAAAGAAACAACATCAATAGTGTAACTGGTTACTGCTTAATGTTACATACCAAGACTTAAAAAGTTTCTTACCAAACATAAAAACAAGCAAGTTCAGAAGTATATCAACCTAGTTCCACATATGGTATTAGGATTCTCAAGAGTTCTTATGTTAACTCAACCATAGTATTCTCAAAATCCTATACATTTTGAGGGATTGAATTATACCACATCACCAATGATAGATACCAAAATGATTATAATCAATGTTTCCTTAAATGTTGATTATGTGACAAAATCCAATCAACTAATTTCAAAATGGATGAATGATATTTTAGGAAATTAGTTTTTTTTTGGGGGGGGGGGGGGGGGGGGGGGGGGGTGTGGTGTGGTGAGGTTAAATGTTTAATACATATTTCTAAAATTTCTCTTTGTTATAATTTTGATCTTTGGAGAAGGGGGGATACAAAAAAAGAAAATCATGAGTTTAACACAAAAGTGATGCAATGACAGCAGCTTATATCCTTAAAGAGTCATTTTTTCAATAAAGGAAACTTGTCATCGGTTCCTCTCCTCAATCAGAAGATCGCTTTATTATTAAGATGTACAAGCAAGCAAAAGTAGCAAAATAAAGATAAACATAGATCAGACAACAAGTGTAGCACTCTTCATATCCACCAGAGAACCAAGGACCACTAATCACGTAGATAAATCAAACAAATTCTTTTGATTAGTTTCAGCACCAAGGAGATGGGAATGGAGAGATTCAAACTAGAGACCTTTGCTTCATGAGGCATGGTCCTAGCCAATTGTGTTACCCGTAAGGTTAGAATTGGACACAACACTCCAAAAGAGTAGGCAAACACTGTTAAAACAATTGGGATCACAAACACTGTTAAAACATTTTTTATGCATCCCTGGTATAGCACAATACCTAATGTCCTTACACAACATAGAACTTTTGCTGACAAAGATGCTACTTTAAAAAAGATTTAGGACAAGCTAGATCAGAATTAGGTGTTTGAATGATCAGACAATAAAGATATAAAGTCTACTTCCAGGAACAGGTGAAGAAACAAATCTTCCCAGACCATACTGTCAGGCTAACAGCCCTCATGCAAACTGGACAATTGGAACGAGGAGAATTCCCAGCATGCTATCTCCAATTCATAAAAAATTGAAATAAAGACAAATGCAAGAACATATACTCACTGGATAAAGTGCAAACTACTAAGAAGAATGTAGAACAAATTTGCCTAAATAGTTAAGTGGGAGAAAAAAATTAAAAAAAAAATGAAGAAGAAGAAGAAGAAGTAAACAAATAAAAAGGATTTTCCACAACATACATTTACAAATGGAAACAACAGAAGAAGAAAATAATAAAACAAGCAGCAAAAAAGAAATAAAAAAGAACAGGAAAAAAGAAAACCTTTTACCCCCAATAGAAACAGAAAAGAAAATATCTTTTAAAAGTAGTCCATAAAGAACAAAAAGGGTGAATGCAATACCTGCCATGGCCTTTCCCAATCAAGTGGCATAGGCCAAGCCCCAAACCAAGCTCCAATAACAGCTCCATGAGCTGGAAGGCAAATTATAATATCAACAGATCCCATTGGCCTACAAGTGAAATACGAGTTTTATCATATAAGCACATAAATATCTGAAAAATGACATGGTGTGCAAATATGTACACCAGTTAGAAATACTAACTAAAACATAAGGCCCATTGGCTAAACTACACAGCAAGAAACCAAGTAGTAATTGGAAACTTACTTAGTATGTGCAAATATACGTTGCCAATCTTTCCATGATGATCCAAACACAGTAGCTGCAGGCACAATCTGCCAAAACCCAAAAGACAATTAATGTGTAAGAGGCATAACATGAACAAAATGGTAAAACTTAAGTTTGGGAAGAACTAGAACAGAGAAGTAGCACATTGGGCAAAACCGCAAAAGAAAAATTTACTATAAAAATTAAAGTAATAATAATAATAATAATAATAATAAAAATAAAAAAAATAAAAATAAAAGAAGAGAGATTCCATAATCATACATGTAAATGGTCTAATACCAATGAAGTCATTTACTTTAAGAAGAGGATGATTATCAGACATTATTGAATGAGATAGAACAGACATATTTTAGTTTAATAAGAGGTGAAGGAATTCAAACCCAAATACTCTGAAAGTTTGAAAGGTCAATACTGTAAAGCAGGGGAGCTTATGATGTATTAAATACTTACTGTGAACAATGACATCATAAGGGACCAGTTAAGAGTCTGTGAAAAGTACCTGCGTCCAACAAGTGTGGTACAAAATCAACACATGCTTGCACTATTTTAATCTTCAACAAAAATTAACAGTAGAGTCCATACGTAATCAAATGGGAGATGTTTTAAATATAAGGATCATTTGGAAGCACAACACCTGCTATTTTTTGATAGGTAATAAGACTTTTATTGAACCAAAAAAAAAAAAATTGAACATCATGTTCACAATGGTGAACACTTTGAACAATGAAACAAATACAAGAAGATCAAGAGCTAAAAGAAATAGAAACTAAGAAATCAGCTACAGCAGTACAATTCATACACCCCCAAATACAAGCCCAAAGAAACAGAGTACGAAAAAGTAAACATTTTAGATGTTCCAAAGTTCTCGCCTTGTCTTCAAAAATGCAAGCATTACGTTCCTGCCAGACTAACCACATTAAACATGCCGGGACCATGTTCCAAATGATTGAAAGATGCTTTCCAAACTAGTTTCTCCAAATAAAGAAAAAAGATTTCACTGACCTTGGCACTACCCATTGAATCCCAAACACTGCAAAAACTTCACACCATAAGGCATGAGAGAACTTACAATGAAGAAGAATGTGGTCCACTGATTCCCCATCACAACAACACAAGCAACACCTATTAACCAAAAACTGACCTTTCTTAATAAGGTTGTCAATAGAGAGTATCCCATCATTAGCGAGTATCCCATCATTAGCTTCTGTCCATAAGAAGAAAGACACCCGTTTAGGCACCTTAGTACGCCATATACACTCCCAAGGGAAGGCATCAGTTGTAGGAGTAGATAATAGCTTATAAAAAGAGCGCACATCAAAAACACCAGATGTGGTCAATCTCCAAACCAGCTGATCATCCCCCTCACCCCTCAGCATAGAGGAATAAATAAACTCAAAGAATGAGTAGACAGTGGTTGCCTGCCAATCCTGAGGACCATGACGGAACAATAAGTTCCAGCTCCTACCTCCTCCTGAATTTGATACAACCAAGTCAGAGACCCATGCTTCTTTAGAAACAGAGCAATCATACATGGAAGGGAAGAGTTCCTTCAAAGGAGTAGGCCCACACCATGGGTCATGCCAAAAACTAACACGGCTACCCTCCCCCACATTAAACAAAATCTGGCTAAAAATCTTCTCTGTTCCTTCTTTAATACTCCTCCACATCCCACACCCGTGAGCACCTCTTACCCCTCTAGTGCACCAACCTCCTCTTGCTTCTCCATATTTGTCTGCTATAACCTGATGCCATAATCGATGATTTTCTATCCCAAACCGCCACAACCACTTCCCAAGCAAAGCCTTGTTAAACAGCCCAACTCTCCGAATTCCCAAACCACCAACTGGCAAGCATACCTTATCCCAAGCAACTAAAGGATATTTAAAAACGTCCTCTGAGGCCCCCCAAAGGAAATTTCTCTGAACAACCGACAGCCAACTTAGGAATTACAATTCACACTAAACCAAATAGATTCTACCTTCTTTGGTAACCAAACAACCCAAACTTCCCAAACCAGTCAAATCCAGTCACCATACTCTGCAGCAATAGTCAAATCCAGCCACCATACTCAGGTAAGAACCATGCAGCATTAACAGTTTGATTGGGACTGAAGCAGGGTTTTTAAAACGGGTACGTTGGTAGTTCCAAACAGTAAGAAAGTGCTATAAGAACCCACTTGTTTCCAAGAATGCGGTAAGCAGCACAAGGAGTCTTTCTTCTTCCCTCATAAATGTTCACTATTGATTCTAGGGGTCAAGTTTTTTTTTTTTTAAATAAGTAGATTCTAGGGTCAAGTTTATTAAACCACTCAATCTACAACTCTTTCCTACAGGTTTATAATTTTTTTCCCAAAAAAAATAAATAAATAAGAAACCCCATTTGATCAGATTAGGTCAGAAAGATGCTCAAGCTTGTCCAAGAGAATATTTCCAAGCTAAAAACTCTAATCTAAGATTTCCCAAAGAGAGAGAGCATCAGAGTTGATTAATATTTATAAATATATCACAATGTCAGACCTTCCTTGAAGCTTCTCTACAGCCAGGCAAGGCATGGCTGGATATGCTAGTGTGGGAGATTTGAGATTGTTTGGTTGCATGGAGAAGGTATGATCCATTTGGTTTAGTGTGACCGTGTGAACTGTAATTACTGGGTTGGCTTTCATTTGTTTAGGTGGCATAAATTGGTGTGTATCACACCTCTAGCACATTGCAGAGATAGTATATTCACTAATTATAGGTGCTAAGCTCTGGGAGCATTTACACATGTTTCAGTCTCCATAATTCTGGAAACATAATTTACACTTGAGGTTGAACAATCACAACCTATATTTGAAGTTCAGAATACCCAGCTAAATCTATCCACCACTACGGTTCTTACATTCTTTTTCAAGAGAAGATTAGAAGAAGAGAAAAATAGTCCAAAAAATATTCCAGCAGGATGTATAACACTATAAATATTTCCATCCAACCTCAACTGTAAGTTCTAATTCAACATTATACAACTCCCTCCATCCCAAATTGTAGGTCCTCTACTCCATTTTGGGATTTCCAAAAATTTTAGTCATCTTTTGAGAGACAAAAGCCACTACTAACTTATTAACTTCCCAATTTTGCCCCTACTGTATTTCCAGGAGCATTAAAAAAAAGAAACAAACAAACAAAAACAAAAGGCACATCAAAAATAAAAATAAAAAGAGGGCACTAATGTAGGCACTTTACATGAAACTTTTATTTTATTTTATTACAATATTTAGAAAACTATCAGAAAGCATTTTACAACACACACACACACTATCCTCATCCAATATTTGAACTGGCCATGGTACACGTCATTCTCGTCCTCGCCACCAACAAACTTCTCATGTTGAGAGGCTTTTCTGCATTACCAAACTATTCTAATTGTTTTGGGCTTGCCAGACAATCTACTGTCAAGATAAGTTATGTTATGAACCCTCTTCTCAACTTTCCATTCTCAATTTACT
Source organism: Quercus wislizeni (assembly GCA_023055345.1). NCBI lineage: Eukaryota > Viridiplantae > Streptophyta > Magnoliopsida > Fagales > Fagaceae > Quercus > Quercus wislizeni. The sequence goes on from JALGQJ010000003.1 coordinate 26,453,926, forward strand.
TGAGCTAGCTGTTCTGCATTGGTAAAATTTATTTTTGATTTGGGTTGTCAAAGGTTTGCTCCCAGCATGTCATTTATCTTTGTTTGGATCGATAAGAATTGAGAGGCTAACATAGATAAGGAAATCCCATGATAAAAAGATAGTGGAAGAGGTTGTGTTCTCTTAAGATTTGGAATATGGAAGTTCTAAAATTTGTAGGCAATATAAAGCCAATCTTTTCATTAAACTATTGCTTGGCGCCAATAGGTTTTCTTGTATTTGAAACTTGTTTTGAACCATATGTTTGAACATGGAGTTGGCTTCTGAAAATATTACTCCAAATACTTGGTGCCAATTTTGGGAAAGAAGAAATTTGTTATAGGAGTTCAAATGTTTGATAAAATTGTTTAAGGGTAGTTTTGGAAACTTTTATTATTCAATTCAAGAGACAAGATATTAAATGATATTCCCTTAAAAAGATGAATTTTCTAAATCTAACCAACAATTTGGGATAAAAAGAGTAATAAAAACAAAGTATTGAACATACTGAGTGCCAACAGGTGCGCCCAATGCGATAGCTCCCAAAGCATTTACTAGAGCCCCTACAAAGTAGAAACACAAAACATAATATTTCCTTTTTCCTCTCGACACATACAAATTAGACAACAAGAAAAGAAATTACTTAATGAAAAAAATGAAGGAAAAATATTAAGAATAGGCTAACTGTTCAAATTGAATATATCATGAAGTACATACAACAATTATTATGTTTTGGATCAAATAACTTCAAGTAATGTCATCATAGACAGTTCCCTAGCTGGGCGACTCAAGGGCTCTACCTATGGTAAACAACAAACCAACAAAAGACAAGTTTAACGCAGGGGTATCCCCTTCCCCTGGTGAGGATGCACCAGCCCAGTCGAGTGGGCAATAGAAAATAGGTACAAAATCTTCATCTAGGTGTCGTGATCATAAGATGTTCTGGTGTAGTAAACCTTTTTTTTTTTTTTTTTTTTTTGGGGAGGGAAAAGTGAACTGAACATGTGAAACCAATTAATGTAAAATATTTTAGTAAATGAGGTTATTAACATTTTGCAGAATTTTTATTTATTGTTGTGGTCACTATTGTAACTGTCTAGGGTATAGAGACCAACATTTTATAGTGTAAACATGGAAAGATGAATTCAAACATCGACAATAACTATAGACGTTTGATGTTACCAATTACACATTTCAACCATATTTTGATTGTCCAAACTAGTCAAGATAAGGAGGGTTTAACTTTGGAATAAATGTCCATTCTAAAATGTCTTACGAGCACGAATCAAAGAACATAAAATTCTAAAGATAGTGCACAACCTCTTAAAACAAATGAAGGCATGACATGACTCAAAGCATCATTAACTGAACACGATGCCAAAAAAATTCTTGAACTAATTAAGTCTTCTAAACCAGTTCAGCATATTTTTCTTTTCTTTTTTATATCAGAAGCATGGTTTATGCAAAAGCACAAATCATGAGTAGTGAACTTATGAACAATGGCGGCACAACGGCATAGAATATTGAAAACTCAAAAGCATAATACATGCAACTTTAAATTATCTTTGATGGGTCATTCCAAATGACATCTTTATTAGAATTGACGGGCATTCGTAACATAAACTCATTCACTTGTATCATTCTCAAAATCGAATCCCGAAATAACTGAATTTACAAATGCATCCAAATTTAAATAAAAAGAGTTAAAGAAAAAGCAAAGACTAACCAATAGGAAGTCCTAGTAAGCCTCGTCCCACAGCTTTCAAGTACTGTAATTAAAAGACAATAAATTAGAAAGAAAGAAAAAATAAAATCACAAGTAAATAGTCAAGAATTTGGAATTTACCGAGCAATGTTTGCGATTCTTTCGGAGGCGACCGTAGAGAAGAAGTACAATTGGGCACTGAATGACCTAAAAGAAAGAATTAAAATTAGGAAAAGAAAATAAAAAGAAAAAAAGAAAAAAAAAGAAGAAGAAGAGGGGTTTACCGAGATGAGAGAAAGAGTGAGAGAAGGGTGAGAGAGAAGGTTGATGGAGTAAAGATGGTGGGCTATGAAGAGTGTTAGGGGTAGGGGTAGGACCAACCCTAACATCAATTGGACACAAACTACTTCTGCTTCTGCATCTGCTGAGACTTTTGCATTAGTGCTCATGCTTACAAACTAAAGAACCACACAATTTGTATCTGCTTCTGATTCTGAAAGCATAGATCAGAGCTGTTCTGTTCAGTTCTTCCCTCCCCCGGTTGCTTTGTGTTTCAATTTCATAGCATTATTTTTCTTTCTCTCTCTTCCTCTGTCTCTCTCACTGAGTCACCAAGTTACTGTGCAAACGAAGAAGAAGAAGGAGGAGGTTGCGAGGTAAATTCCTTGGCTCTAGCAAGTGTGGACAGAATCTTTGGAATTTCTGCAAATTTTGCTCTAAATCCCCCACTAACCCTAGAATTAGATTTTGTTTTTCCTTCAAAAAGAGAAAAAAAAAAAAAAAAAGCCTAAATCAAAACTTTAGCTAGCTAGCAAGAGTCCCAATCATGGTGGAGAAGATCAAAACCACACAGAAGAGAGGCCAATTGATCTCAGTTCTTCTTCCTCTCCTTCGTCTTCTTCTTTTGCCTTCGTTTGTACAGTAGTTTGGTGACTCATGTAAGAGAGACAGAGGAAGAGAAGGAGAGAGAGGCGAAGAAGACCAAAAAAAAAAAAAGATGAAAATTGTAATTTTTTTGGATTTTTTATTTAATAAACTCAAAAAAACAAACTAATCTCAATTTTTGAGAGAGAACTTAAACGAATTTTGAACAAAGTTAGAGGTCTTAATTTGTAATTTAGCCTAAAAATTATCAAGCCATATCATTTTCCTATATGACATGTTGGAAAGAAAACTAACAGAAATTAATAGATTATTTGAAAGTTTACGAACCAATAGCATGGTTTAAAAAATTGGAAAGGGGCAAAATCGGATTTGCCTCAATTCTTGGTTTTTGACTGATTTTAACCGGTTTTGAATGGTTTTTGGGGTTTTTTTAGATTATACTGGTGGTTGGTTCTTGGTTCAACCGATCGGATCGACGACTAGCTGATCCAGTCTGATTTTTAAAACCATGATCAATAGTGTATTTTGACCTACAAAATGCAAATCTCTTCAAATTGGGACAAACTGTTTGACAACACGTTCCCCTGCCAAACTTGCTCCATAATACCCTCTAATTAAGTATTTTTAAAAAGGGTGGTGTTAATTATACACACTCTTGCACACAAAAAAGAAAATTTTGAACTGAAATAATGATTTTAGTGCAAAATTCATGTATCTATATAGTTGTATGTAGTGTGTGTAACAACTAACAACAATTACCCTTTTAAACATAAGAGGGTTGTTTGCATGTGAGTGAGAGAAGTTTTGTGTCAAAAGTGATGTGGCCTGATGCAATTGGAGATTTTTTTTTTTTTTTTTTTTTTTGTGTGGAGAAAAAGGAATGGTTTACATGATCTCTGTATTGAATTTATTCTCATGAAATTAACCTAAATTTTTTTAATAAATAAGTAATATTTTATAATAAAATAAAATTTTTATTATAAAATAATAAAATATTACTTATTATAAATTTATCTACCGGCTGTAGTTACTATCAATATAAAGAGAGTCATTGTAGCTCATTTATAATTTTTTTTTTCCTAAGATAAAGAGATTGTTGGAGCTTGATTTTGGGGTTCACTATCTAAAATTGAAAGGATTTTGGGTTTGTCTAATCTATTGGAGATGCTTTAATTAACAATTTATATTCTAATAAGATATAAAGACCTAGCCCTTGCTACGTGTATATATTCAAAAACTTTCTTTTATTTTAATTCAAAAATATAAATATATAATAAATGATAAAAAAAATTATCCAATTAAAGTTGAAAACAGGGTTTGTTGTTGCTTTGCAAATTGCAACATCAGTTGGTCATATTCTTGTTGCGCATGTCCTTCCAGTGCATGTTCTTCGAGGGACATTTGATCCTCACTTTCAATCCCAAATCACTGACCTACACCACACTCTATCTCACTCTTGATAGTGTTTGCACCCGCTAAATATCCATTATGTAATTAGAATTTTATATAGATGATTTAGTACAGTAAAATGCTTTTGAAGAAAAAGAGAGGGAAATGAGTAAAACTTAAGTCCACCCATTGAACAAGTAGGCCAATCCACAAAGAACTCAAATTCTTATAAACTGAAGGAGTACCCATTTAAATGGAATATGTGGGCAGCTAACACAATAGGAATACAAAGTTTACTACTACAATTAAGAAATTTCTCTTTCTTTTTTTTTCTTTTTTTTTTCTTTTTTTTGTATGCCCTTAAAGTCATCACTGTCGTAGTCACCATTCATAAAATATACTATCTCATAAAGTTTTCTATACCCTTGTAAGCTCAAATTGATGGAAAGTGTTTAATGAAAGTAGGGGATTTTCATTAACAAGACCTACCAATTAAAAGGGGTTAAACAATTTTTTAGTCATACATTACAACCCAAATCCCTCGGCAACATTCTATTGGTCGGACAAGCTGTAACATATGACATTCATGTATAACAAACAACTAGACATTAGATAGTGTATAGCATCTAGTAAATTTATTGTCAAATTAAACAAAGCCTCATGGAGCAGCTCTGACCATGGCCTCAAATCATTATTGTCAACCATTTTTTCTTCTTATTAAGCATTCACTTCCGGATTTTTATAAAAGTATCTATTTTACAACTTGATGATGCCAAAAATCGTTAGTAAACCGCACGTACTCTAGACAAAACCTGCACAACACAAAAATAGAAGACCTTACAGAGAGTACCGGTGTGGTACCGATCAAATACCCTTCAAATGTTAAGTTAGAGAACTTTTTCACAACTCTAGAGTGCCAGAGCTAGGGTAAATTATGCATACCTTGTCTTTTGAGGGCTTTGGGCTTTTATAGTAGTGTGGAACCTACCTTCGTTTCTTGCTTAGGAAGATGTTTCCCTATGAGGAAGATTCCCATAAATGCACATATTTTGTAGGATTCTTCCCATTTTGGGATTCCATTGACCATGATTAATCGTGGAGTGCAAGACATTTCTATTTAGGGTTTCTTGGAGACTACTTAAGCCATGTAGATGCCATGTGGCCTCGATATCTACCCTCTTGTGTCCGTCCATTCAGAATCCGTTCACTATTCAGGTTCCACCCATCTCACTTATCTTCCGTCCAGTATATTGATCCGTCATCTTACCCCTTTTTGATTATTTATTATTTCAGTTCCGTCGCCTATGGCAGGCTTAAGTGGATGAACCCATCTTCTCTAATTTTATCCTTTTCACAACCCAAAACGCTACTTTATCTATTTTACTAACTCATTTAACAATACAACCTACATCATATTCTCTATATTTTCATACAACTCATTAAAATAATATACACTATCCAATAAAAGTGAGAGAGAGAAAATTTGAGATAGAGAAAAAGGAATAAAATAAAATAGTTTAAGTTTACAACTCATGAATAATAGTGTCTAAATAGAGCACTAGCATTGGGGGGTGTAAACACCCCCCAGTTGCTATTTTACGACCCAATTTCTCTTCTTTTTTTTAGAATACTAAGTATTTAACACACACACATGGAAAGATGGGAGAAGGTTTTCTAAAGAAACTTACAGTGGTGTATATCCAAAATGGTCTAACTCTTGGATACATAACACAGGTTTTAAACCTATTTAATTCACACTCATTTTTCAATGTGTGATTAACCCACTGTTTTTTCTTTTGAGAATACTAAGTATTTAACACACACACATGAAGAGAGGGGAGAATGTTTTTTAAAGAAACTTATAGTGGTGTATATTCAAAAGGGTCTAACTCTTAGATACACAATACAGGCTTTAAACCTATTTAACTCACACTCATTTTCCAACGTGGGATTAAGCTACTAACAACCCAATTCCTTAAAAACATGCTACATCCTAGTTCCTAAACTTCAATTTTTTTCCCAACTGACTACAATAAGGTTGTATAAATACAACCTCACTATAGCAATTTCTTAAGATTAAATATTATCTTTTTCTCTCTCCTCATATTCACTCTCCCTCTCTTTCTCTCTCATTTCTCTACCTCTTTTTGTTCAACATTTCCAATTACTCTCCTCTCTTCCATCTCGACAACTCAACTAAGTCTCTCTCAATGGTGATGGCAATGGCGAAGGTAACGGCAAACTGAAGGTGACGGCAACGACAACTTGAACCTTTCTCATTTCTAGGTTTTGCATGCATGGGTCTTTGCTTTTGATCGATGGTCATTTCTGGGTTTTTGAACACAGCGAAGGCAACAACTTAACCCAGCCTTTTAATCCCTCTACCCACTTTTCTCTTCGCACACACACACACACTCTCTCAACGATGACAAACAAACCCAAATTTGCTCTCTTATTTTCAACCGAACCTAGCCAAGCACACTAACCCATTTCCTCCTCTTTGTTCTCATCTCAGAACTAAAGGGTATGTTGGGTGTTTGCTATTAGGTGATGGTTTGATTGGCGGTGGTGGCTGGTGATTCGGCGGTGGGTTTGGCAATGGCAATGGGTATGGATGTTGTTTGTGGCTCAGTGTGTATGGAAATTTTGTTGAAATTTTTAGGTTTATGGTGTGTCAATGTTGTAATGGTGGTGGTTGGTGATTTGTGGGTTATTGTGGTTCACTGGTGGTGGTGATGGTGGTGACTAGTGCCATTTTTTTTTTTAATTTTTTTTTTCGATTTTGTTGTGTTTCAGTGGTGGTGGTGGTGATGGATGGCTTTTGGTGGTTGGGATGAGTTTCAATGATAGGTGGTTGTTAGCTTTGGTGGATTGCTGGAGGTGGTGATGATTGTTGGTCGTGGTTTGATGGAGAGAGAGAAGTGAATTGTTGTTTATATTATATTATTATTTAATTGGGCAATTTATACTATTTTAATGAGTTGTATGTAAAAATAGAAACTAAGATGTAGGGAAAGTTGAGAAATAAGTTGGTAAAATAGATAAAGTGGTATTTGAAAGTGTAAAATAGAATTTTTATACAATCCAAATTGCTAAGAGCATTCACATTGGGAATGTCATATGCCATATGTAGGGAAAATTTAGCATAAAAGCCCAAAACCCCCCACAGCATCCAGACTTGTAAAAGCCAACTATTGCAAAAAAAAATTGCAATTATGTTACAGTGCGATTCTACATTTAGAATCGCACTATAGCATAATTGCAAAAGAAAATATTAATATTTTATCTAAATATCAATTTTCTCTCTCATTCACACGTCTCTCATCTCTCTCTCTCTCTCTCTCTCTCTCCATCGCTAAAGCTTCACCAGATCACAACCCACAGCACAACCAACCTAGCACCACAAATCAGACGGCAACCCATGACACAAACACAACCAACCACTGAACCACCGCTGTAGCAAGATACCGAACCACCATCGCTACCCAACAACCTAAGCAAAAAAACCCAGCACCACAACCATGACCCATGGCCCATGGCCACACCAACAATGACACCCACAACCCACGACTAAACTGACGGTGACAGCCATGACCCACGACCAAACCGATGGCAACACCATCGAGCACAGCCAAACCCACATATTTGACCCCCATAACCAACAAAAACCCACCAGAGCACAACCAACAAAAACCCATATCACGAATTCACGATTCATGACCCATGATCCACAACCGGAGTATAGACCCACGATCTCACAGATGCACGAATCGAAGCACAATCAAACCCAGATAGCAGAGAAGTGAGATAGGAGAAAGAGAGAGGAAGGAATGAAAACAATGAGAGAGGATGAATAAAAAAATGTTTGTTTATATTTGCCTTCCTACTCCAGGACGATTAAAAAATAATATTTTAATAAAATGGTAAAATAATAGAGTTTTTGAATGTTTGAGGTATTGTAAAATGGTATGGTATAATTGATAAAGTAGCTTTTAGATGGTAAAATAGGATAGGACAAGAATTCGAGATGTGAATGCTCTAATGCTCTAAGTACTTAGAGCATTTGCATCAGTCCAGCTAAATTTTTCCATCTATTTTACACTAAAAACCTACTTTTTCTATTTTACACTACCACTTTTCAAAAATACCCTCATCAATTTATCTATTTTACAATCTATTCTATTTAAATAATACTCCCTCCAACCCAAATTGTTTGGCCTAGTTAGAAAAACCCAATTATTTTGAGAAACATCATTAACTGCCTTATCTCTTTAAAAAAAGTAAAAAATTTCCTGAATTACCCTTAAACAAATTTACCAAATAATTATTTTAAAACATTTTTTTTATATATATAATTGAATAAAGATGATAGTGGATTTCAAAATTTAGGTTTTTTTTTTTTTTTTTTTTTTAAATTAAAAAAATGCTCCCACAAATAAATTAAGGTCATAAAGGGAAAGTTAATAAATTAATAGTGTTTAATTTTTCAAACAGAACATAATTTTGGGAAATCCAAAAATAGAATACAAGCCAAACAATTTGGGATGGAGGGAGTAATATTTTTTTAATTTTTTATTATTATTTATATTTTTCTTTTGTCCCTATCTCTCTATCTTTTTCTTTTGTACTTATCTCACATCAAATCAAATGATCTGACCTTTCTCAACTCAGCTCTCCACTCTCTTCAAAACACCCTTATCTTCTTCTTCTTCTTCTTCTTCCTTTCATGATCAGATCGCCTCTCCTCCACAAGCAACTTCTTCTTTCTCTCATGGTTAGATCATCTCTTCACCACAAGCACTACAAGCATCAAAACCCACAAGCATCGATCTCCATCGACCCACAAGCACTAATCTTTGCCGCCAACACCGATCCACAAGCTTCAAAGCCCATGGTAAAACTCTTTTTTAGTGCATCTATTACTGAAATAGCAATTTGAGGGGTTTTACACCCCAATGCTAATGCTACTATTATAATTTATGTCACTACCGCTTGTCATTCCATTCCTTTTATTTAGACAATACTATTCAAATGTATTCATGAGTTGGCAGCACAATCCATTTTCACCTCTTCCACACCTACAAATACAATATCAACAACAAGAAGAATCATATTAGAATTGCCATTTAGTTCATCTATATATACTATAAAACCGAAGTTTTTGACTTTTTTTTTTTAAATTTTCTCATATTGTGCCACATAAGCTTTGGATCTTCCACAATTTTCCATGTAACTAATTTTTTAAACGTTTTATTTAAATATAAAAAAATCCAAACTAAAACGGTGAAACCCCGACTCTATTTTATAACCCCAAACTCAAAACCTAAATAAACTCAAAACCAGGGGCGGAGCTAGGGGGGTCGAGAGGGCACACTCGCCCCCCTAGCCCCACCCAAAAAAACTGTTAATATTTACTTAACTTGCCTAGATATATTTAAGGTAAAAAGATAGAACTATTACAAATGAAAAGTTATAAAACCGTAAACAATACAACTAGCTACTTGCATGAGATGATTGGGAGCGTAGCCCATTTTTGCCATCTTAAAATATAAGTCCATTCTATATTAACATAACCCAATTCTATTATTAAAAATAATAATAATAATTATTAAAAAAAAAAAAAAAACCAGATGCCTTGATGCGTGTCTAACTTTTAACCTCATATTGTTTGATTTTCCTACTCTCTTTCTTTGGTAACTTTTTAAATGCATTTCTTGTATTGTAGTATAAATAAATGGTTAATAAATATGATGGATTTTCAAAAATAAGTTTGCAAGCTAAAATATATAGACCCATAATATATAGCTTTACAAAAATAATAGAAATTTACCTAAGTTGAACTTTATGTCTATCTAACAACTAAAAATCTTTCAATTCATAAGTAGAGTTATAAGTTTTTTTTATATTTAAAATTTTAAAAGGATTATTCATGTAAATAAATTCCTAAATAGATAAATATAATATAATGAATATGTTATTTTATTGGGAATTTTCTTGCATTTAATACGGCTTAGCATACACATGAGTGAATTGTTATTTTGCAAATTGATCTCAAAATACCATATGTATATGTTCGCTTGCACGTGTATAAATGTTCTTGTCAAATGTAATTTTTGCCCCCCCCCCTCAAGTTAGATCTTGGCTCCGCCACTGCTCAAAACCTTGAAGATAGCCATTCTCTTTGCTCTAAAGATTGACATCAATGTGGCGGAGGTAGATGTTATCAATTTCCTTAACTCTGAAGGTTGCTGCCTTGTGGGTTGTGTTCATGTGATTAAAGACTCTTAGGTATAAGTAAATTAAATATTTTAATTTTATCTCTTTTTCTAATGTTAGACGCAATGGTAATAATACTGAGGACATCTCTCTATTTGTAATTTGTGACAAAGTTTTGATTCAATAATATCATGGTCTTGGTTCAAAAAAAAAAAAAAACTCAAAACCCTAAGGACTCACACTTATAAATCTTTGGTTTTCTGTGTGATTTTCTCTATTCTAACCTTTATCTCAACGACCAAGAAAACCTAACTAGCCATAACTTACAGCATTGCCAACCTTCGTTTTCCAATGTAATGATTTCAGTAGTGTTCTTTGAGATAAGCTTTCTTTTCTCTTTTATTTATTTTATTTATTTTTTTTATGGGCTCATCATTATGAAGAGCATTGATAGTGCAAGGGTTATAAAGGTATCATAAGAAAGAATTAATATATGAATACTTCTTCTCTTTTTGGGTCTTGCCGGAAGTCTCTCAAATCTTAATATATGAAGTGTGAGTAATATCTGAAGCATAAGTTCAGCAATTGTGCAAGTTAACTCTAATTGTTATATATATATATATATATATATATATATATATATATATATATATATATATATATATATATATATATATATATATATATATATATATATATATATATATATATATATAAAAGTATATCCTTTATCTCAAGAGATAAATCAACCTACTAAACAACAAATTTTGGTCTGCTTTTACATATCTCATAATTTATTTAGTTAGTTTGTGGCATTTACATTATAGAATAAGAACTACTACTTAGGGAATTCTCAACAAAGGAGGTATAATTGCTAAAAACTCATTTTAGCAACTCATTTCGCAAAAAAAACACACTACAACAAGGTTGTTATACTCAAATTTTTTGGCAACTGAGCTACAGTAGACTGCTATAAATGACAGTCTACTATAGCTCAACACTACAAGAAAAAAAAATTAATATTCTCTCTCATTTCTTCTCTCTTTTCAATTCTTCTTTCTTTTTCTCTCACCGGTCTCACTTTCTTCTCTCTTTTCTTCTTTCTCTGGCCTTTGGCTATCTTTCACTTTCTTCTTTCACACCAAGAGGAAAACCTTGAGATTTTGGGTTTGGGTTTGAGCAAAATCAAAAGAAATGAAGTTTGGGTCTAAGCAAAATCAAAAGAATGGAATCTAGATAGAGGATGGTCGGAGCAAGGGCTACTGAGAGAGGATGGTCAGAG